>JASAUF010000405.1:0-1200000 GCA_030180095.1 Magnolia changhungtana | reverse complement strand
AGCCGATCCAGAACCCGAACACGATTTCCTAAACCTAAACCTTAAACTATTCTCAATTCCCTAAATCTATAACCTAAACCTAAACCAAAACCTATAACCTTAACAAACCAAAACCTATAACCTAAACCTTAACTTTAAATGTATTCTCAAATCCCTAAACCTAAACCTACACCTAATCTAATCTCAACTCCCCTAACCTAAACCGGATCCTAATCTTGAAAACCCAAACCTAAAGCCGATCCAGAACCCGAACACGATTTCTAAACCTAAACCTTAAACTATTCTCAATTCCCTAAATCTATAACCTAAACCTAAACCAAAACCTATAACCTTAACTTAAACCAAAACCTATAACCTAAACCTTAACCTAAATGTATTCTCAAATCCCTAAACCTAAACCTACACCTAATCCTAATCTCAACTCCCTAACCTAAACCGGATCCTAAACTTGAAAACCCAACCTAAAGCCGATCTAACCCGAACCCGATTTCCTAAACCTAAACCTTAAACTATTCTCAATTCCCTAAATCTATAACCTAAACCTAAACCAAAACCTATAACCTTAACAAACCAAAACCTATAACCTAAACCTTAACCTAAATGTATTCTCAAATCCCTAAACCTAAACCTACACCTAATCCTAATCTCAACTCCCTAACCTAAACTGGATCTAAACTTGAAAACCCAAACCTAAAGCCGATCCAGGATCCCGAACCCGATTTCCTAAACCTAAACTTTAAACTATTCTCAATTCCCTAAATCTATAACCTAAACCTAAACCAAAACCTATAACCTTAACTTAAACCAAAACCTATAACCTAAACCTTAACCTAAATGTATTCTCAAATCCCTAAACCTAAACTTACACCTAATCCTAATCTCAACTCCCTAACCTAAACCGGATCCTAAACTTGAAAATACAAACCCAAAGCCGATCCCGAACCCGAACTCGATTTCCTAAACCTAAACCTTAAACTATTCTCAATTCCCTAAATCTATAACCTAAACCTAAACCAAAACCTATAACCTTAACTTAAACCAAAACCTATAACCTAAACCTTAACCTAAATGTATTCTCAAATCTCTAAACCTAAACCTACACCTAATCCTAATCTCAACTCCCTAACCTAAACCGGATCCTAAACTTGAAAACCCAAACCTAAAGCCGATCCAGAACCCGAACCCGATTTCTAAACCTAAACCTTAAACTATTCTCAATTCCCTAAACCTATAACTAAACCTAAACCAAACCTATAACCTTAACTTAAACCAAAACCTATAACCTAAACCTTAACCTAAATGTATTCTCAAATCCCTAAACCTAAACCTACACCTAATCCTAATCTCAACTCCCTAACCTAAACCGGATCCTAAACTTGAAAACCCAAACCTAAAGCCGATCCAGAACCCGAACCCGATTTCTAAACCTAAACCTTAAACTATTCTCAATTCCCTAAATCTATAACCTAAACCTAAACCAAAACCTATAACCTTAACTTAAACCAAAACCTATAACCTAAACCTTAACCTAAATGTATTCTTAAATCCCTAAACCTAAACCTACACCTAATCCTAATCTCAACTTCCCCAACCTAAACCGGATCTTAAACTTAAAAACCCAAACCTAAAGCCGATCCAGAACCCAAACCCGATTTCTAAACCTAAACCTTAAACTGTTCTCAATTCCCTAAATCTATAACCTAAACCTAAAACTTAAACCTAAACCTAGACCAAACATATAACCTTAACCTAAACCAAAACCTTTAACCTAAACCTTAACCTAAATGTATTCTCAAATCCTAAACCTAAACCTACACCTAATCCTAATCTCGACTCCCTAACCTAAACCTAAACCTAAACTTGAAAACCCAAACCTAAACCAGATCCCGAACCCGAATCCGATTTCCTAAACCTAAACCTTAACCTATTCTCAATTCCCTAAACCTTAACCTAAATGTATTCTCAAATCCCTAAATCTAAACCTACACCTAATCCTAATCTCGACTCTCTAACCTAATCCTAAACCTAAACTTGAAAACCCAAACCTAAACCCGATCTTGAACACGAACCCGATTTCTAAACCTATACCTTAACCTATTCTCAATTCCCTAAACCTTAATCTAAATGTATTCTCAAATTCCTAAACCTAAACCTACACACTAATCCCAATCTCAACTCCCTAACCTAAACCTAATCCTAAACTTGAAAACCCAAACCTAAACCCGATTTCTTAAACCTATAAACTAAACCTTAACCTATAACTTATAACCTAAACTTATAACCGATAACCTAACCTATGGATTTTGCTATAGTTTAGAAGATTTGTAGGTACATTTTTTGATTTCTTTATATATAATTGTTTTTTCCACTCTTTTTTTTGTCTTTCTTCCTTTTGAGATGTGTACAAAGGCATGCTTGTTTGATTGTGTCTACAATTGTTGTTTTATCTGGTGACAAGCTAAAGAAGTTAGTGGATGATGAAATTCATTTTCTCAAGGGAAGGGTTTTGAAACTTGAAAGTGATATTGTGTCGAAGTCTACAGAAGTTACTTATGCAGTTTCAAGGAAAGAAGAAGCTGTATCTTCTATGTTTGCTGAACTTGACCGTCTGAAGAAAGAAAATTCTGTAAAAGCGCGAGCATTGTTTAATGCATGAGGGCACACCTTAGTTGTAATTCTTATGATAGGTTGAGTAAAGTGAAGTATTATTTATTTAGAAATGTAAATGTAGGATGCATTATAGATTTGATTGCTATTGTAACAAATGCATCATTTTTTTTTCTTTGATTGCATTAAGCTTAGATGAGTTATCAATCATAGCAGGTTCTTGCAATGAAAACAGGGAAAATAGCTACGAAATATAATCTGCAGCGGTAGCAATTACTATCTACAGCTACGGATATAATCCGTAGCTATTGGTATATAGCTACGGACTATATCCGTAGCTATTGGTATGTAGTGCCGCAAATATCGTAAAGATTGGTATCTATTGCTACTGATTATATCCGTAGCTATTTCTGTATAGCCGTAGCTATTTCTCTCTATAGCTCGGAGAATATCTGTAGTGAATTGTGTATATTGCTACGGATAAAATCCGTAGCTAATGGTATCTATTGCTACGGATATTATCCGTAGCTAAAGGTATCTATTGCTACGGACAAAATCCGTAGCTAATTTTATCTATTGCTACGGATTTTATCCGTAGCTAGACCTTTAGCCACCCCACCAATTGCGACGGACGTGCCACGGACCAGATCCGTAGCAAAAGGGCTTTTGCTACGGATCTAATCCGTAGCCTTTGCCCATTTTTCTTGTAGTGTATTCATCCTCCTAGGACTTAGCCATAATTCTACATTCCCAAAGCTTCTGTGCAATTTCAGATCATCGACTGTGTCAGCCAAACTTTCAAAGTACGTTGTCCATCATGCGAGGCGTTTATTGGATGTGGACCATTCATCATTAGGGGTTGACCTTTAACGTGGACCATCTATTATGTAGGGACCACCTTGATGTAGGTCATCCATCATGTATGGCCCATCATCAATGCTAATTGCCCTTTATGTGGGGCTCTCAATTTCTACTACCCACCACTTGGAATTGACATTTTATGTGTCCATCGTGCGGACTTCACCTTTGAAGTGGGTTGTCCATCATGTAGGGCCCACATTTGATGTCCACCCTCCATCATATGGGGCACACCTTCTATGTGGATTATCCATCATACTAGGCCACTTTGGATATGAGTCGTCCATCATGCAAGACCTTGGATGTGAACCGTTCATTAAGTGGGGCCCAGTTAATGTGAACTGTCCATAACAAGGGGCCACACTTTGACGTGGGCCATCCATCATGTGTGGCCCACTTCGTCCATTATGTGGGCTACCTTAATGTGGACCATAATTATGTGGCCCCCCTTCAATATGTATTGTTCATCATGTGGGCCCACGTTTGATGTCAATCATCCATCACGTGGGCTCACCTTTGATGTCTGCCATCCATTATGTGGGTCCCAACTTTGATGTGAACTGTCCATCAAGTGGGGCTCACTTCATGTGCATGGTCCATCATGCTGGGCCACACTTGATGCGGTCATCCATCATGTGGGGCCCACCTTTGGTGTGAATTGTGCATTATTAGGTCCACCTTGATGTGGACCATTCAACATGTAAGGGCACCTTTAATATGGGCCATTCATCTTGCAAGCCCACCTTTGATGTCCACCATCCATCATGCGCATCCCACCTTTTTTATGGACTGTCCATCATGTGGGGCCACATTTTAATGTGGCCCATCCATCATGTGGGACACACCTTTGATGTTCTCCATCCATCATGTGGGTTCCACCTTTATTGCGGACCATCCGACATGTGGAGCCCAACCTTCAATATGGGTTGTTCATCATATGGGCCCACCTTTGTTGCGGACCATCCGACATATGGAGCCCAACCTTCAATATGGGTCGTTCATCATATGGGCCCACCTTTGATGTCAACATTCTATCAAGTGGTCCCACCTTTAATGTGGGTCGTCCATCAATGTGGGGCCACACTTTGATGTAGGGCATTCATCATGTGAGGCCTACATTTGATGTGATTGTGCACTCTGCGAGCCCACCTTAATTTAGAGCCTCACCTTTAATATGAATTGCTCATCATGTGAGTCCACTTTAGAAATATTTTAAAGAGAAGAGACAAGGTGAGATGAAAATTACTTAAAAAGTTTAAGGATAAATTTGTCAATAAATTAATAAAGAATATGTATTTCTTAAGCTAAGTAAGTTCTAAAAGAAAAAGTGACATCTCCGTCGCTTATTTTTATGAGTTTTTTTTTTAATTATTTTTTTTTAATTTTTTAATTTTTTTATATTAAATTTCTTTAAAAAATATATATATATATATATATATATAAAATAAGCTCTAAAAGTTTAGAGTTTTATCAAACAGGCCTATTCAAAAAATAATAGATTACTTTTTGGAATAAGCAAATGAGCTATTATCAGTACAGATGCCCACCATCTTCTTACATTAGCCAAATTACGTCAATTTAAAGGTTTTAGTCATGATTTTATACTTTCTATGATCGGGCCCGTTTAAATCTTACCATTTTACCGAATTTTACGACTCACGGTGAAAGTGAGACATAGTCATTTGATGGACGGACTGGATCTCATGCATATTCGTGTCATATAGTGATTGGTTACAGCAAGTCAGGCCGTCCATGCACCTCATGCAATTAATTAGGCCTGAGTAGTGCCCGTTTTCTCTCTTCCTCTCCGTTTACGTGCGTTGCACGTGCCGCGTCTCTTTAGTATAATGCGAAACGGATAGGAGTAAAAATCATATAACAGTCGATTTTTCAGGAACTTATTTCAATGGCAGTGATCATTCAATTAGGTTGATATTCGGGCCATGTGCAATCTACGATGAACCCTTCCTATCCAATGGTCCATCATGGTCACAGATGGGCCCAATTGGGCTGTACGTTGTAAGTCGAAAATGTACAAGTGGTTGCACGGGATCATAGCCGCTTGGGAGTAGTACACAGACCCTCCACATTCCATGCAGGAGCTTCCCGGTGCGCTTGGGATGGAAATTCCAAGCCGAATACGGTTTCAATTCTTTCTATGCATGGTGTTTGGGGAGCTTTGGTAGGCGGGCCCGGTGTGCACAAGGGGATGTGTACACGTCACGCATGTGCAGCATGATACATACGTGCGAGATCTAATCCATCCATCAGTTTTGTCCGACCTTCAACATGTTTTCGAAAAATAAAATCTGATTCAATCAGCATATGGGCCTCAGTATGGGGAACAGGTAGATGGGTTAGAAAACTTCACTCCAGTTTTTTAGAGAAGTACATTTGTTTTGAAAAGTATGGTCCACCTGATGAGTGGCTCTCCGTTTTGACGAATGGATTGGATCTTGGACATACATGTCATTATGGCGTGTGTGTGGCGTATGCATGAGCTTTATTGCACACGCGTGTTGGATTTGCAAAGCTCGTGTTTTCCAGCTCTAACTTGGCCTTTTTGTGGTCCAATCCCCATGCGCATTTCCATGTAGTTCCCATGCTCCTCTTTCCACGATTCCCCGTACAAACTCCAAACTTTAAATACCAGTCTTACGCAGTGGGCAAAACATCAAGTCTGTGGGGTCCACCATGTTGGAAATGTAAAAACCACTCTGTAAACCGGTATCTATTCTCATGTGACATCCTAGATCTACAACTCAGACGGGTCACACCACATGGAAGAATGAGGATGAGATCAAAACTAATCCCAACCATAGTTTTGTACGTGGGGCTATCATGGTGTGTGGATTTAATCAATCTCGTTAATCAGGTATAACTCACCAGGATGAAGTTAAAATAAAAAATCAGCCATAGCAGGCCTCACCAACGGAACTTTAATGTTTTGCCATCAATTTTACATTGGACTCATTAGTGTGGCCTATATGAGTGTTCAGTCGGACGTATCTCATGTATGTACTGTCCGAATAATGGTTCTCACCTGATTTTATATGTACAACGTGGTGGACGCCACAGAGCGTGGGTGTTTCAGGCACTGCTTAAAACAGTTGGGGTAGACGATTCCGGTCCACAAAAAAATAAAAATAAAAATAAAAATAAAATTGTACGGATCATACACTGACAAGGACCTCAATGGAAAAGAAATGTTAGAGAGATTCGCGCGATGTAGGTTGAAGAGGTGTGATTCGCAGCACGTGTTGCAACAGACGACGAGGATTAAATATCCTGGCTATTCATCAGGTGGGTCCCACTATGAACATTCTCTTTCCTAATGATGGTCTAGTTAGAGAAATGACGGGTGATGTCTGTAATCAATGTTCAAGTGTGGCCCATTTGATGAGTGAATGTTCTTGGTTATTTGGGCCAATGAATCTTCGTTTTGGCCACCACCTACTCTGTGAACCAGACCTCACACATGTGCGTTAGAATTGCACGAGTACCACAAAATAGCCTGTTCGTATCTTCTTGCACGAATAGGGCGAGCATTTCTTGTTTGAAGTCTGAGAGATGCCATATTGTGCAGTGCGCGTCGGACTCGGATTGCCTACTGTAGCACATAGCATCGTGCTACTGGAAAAGCTCTGTGGTCCCTCCATGATATATATACGTTTTATCCATGCCGTCCATCCATTTTTCCAGCTCATTTTAGACAACCAACCCAAAAATAAGGCAGATCCAAGTATCATGTGGACCACAACAAAGGAAACAGTACCGATTGGATGCCCACCGTTAAAAACTTCCTAGGGTACACTTTAATGTCTACTTTCCATCCAATCTGTCGATCAAGTCACACGGACCTGGATGAATTTAAAGCACACACATCATCTTTATCCAAAGCTTTTATAACTGTTGGATTTTTTAACGGTGGGCATTCAATCACCACTTTTTCTTGTATTGCGGTCCACCCGGGATTTGGATCTGCCATAGTTTTTAGACCCATGCCCTAAAATGAGCTGAAAAAATAAAAATAAAAATGGACGGCGTGGATATAGAACATACATCATGGTAGGGCTCACAGGGATTTTCCAATAGCACACAATACCCTCCACTATGCAGTCCAAATCTTACACCCAGATCTCTGTCCGATCATTACAAATTTTGGCTTACGGTGCACCACCGCCGTGGATTCATTTTCTATTTTCGGCCTCAATTATAACAGCCTTTTCATAACCACCACATGTGCAGTGGCCTGCATAATGACATTTTTATTTTGAATTGCACAGTCCCTTTCACGAGTTTAAGCTAATTTATGTCTATCTTCACAACTTTGGGGGCATCCACGTGCCACTCACGTAAATGAACGGAGAGATAGGTAAAACGTAACATCACTATGTGAGGAGAGCGAAAATAGTAGAGGTGGAGATAAGTTAGTCCTCTGTAACACCCATCTACGTGAGGCTTAGCACGTTTTAAATGTAACATCCACTCCGGCCATCAGGTTTTATACTGGATATTAAGGTTTGGTAAAAATTAGCTAGGCCTATAACTCAAGATGGGCCAAACCACGTGAAACAGCGGGAATGGGATACCGACCATAAGTTTATATCTGGGCCACCATGTGCACATGTATTTTTCATCGTACTTGTTAATCAGGTCTAACTTATCAAGACAAAGAGAAGATTTAAAAAATCAATCTAATAAAATAACTTAGTGAGCCACCTTGTGAAGTTAGCTATGTTGGAAGCAAATTTACGTTGTTCCTATTGATGTAAGTTTTTAATTTAGATTATCTGGAAAATGGACTGACTAATAAGAAAAGGCCAGATCGGCACCATGCATTTCACCAGATTGAATGATAACGGATTCGACTAAAAATATGACATCTGACTCCATACCGAGAAAGAAATGAGGTCGAGCTCGGTATCTCGTCGGCAGGTGAGGGGATCCACTGATTCCCAGATTGAGCAAGAGATGAGGTCGAGCTTGGTATCTTGTCGGCAAGTCGGGAGATTCACTGGTCTATCCGGCATCGAAAGAAGCTCAACTACTCGCTAGAGGGCATCGGACGTCATAATTCCAAATCGGCACAACTCCCAAGTTGGCACAATCTACATTCTGTCAGTTTTGACTTGATCCCAACCGCGTCTATCCGAAACCACAGCCGAAGATCTAGGAATTTGACTGCAATACGGATTTACCCGAGATCTCATCGAGAATCTGGGTAAATCCTCACGACTTGTGTATATTTGAATCCTACTACAACACATCCCTGCTAAATAGGGATGTCTCTTCTACGCCACCACCTCTCCTCACCTATAACTAGGAGCATATCCAATGTTGAAAGGTATGCATAATCTCTAGCCCAAAACCCCTTACTCAACCAAACTCGGATTTCTTACCTGACTTAGGCATCGGAGGGTCCCTTGCACTAGCCAAGGTATCCTTTGTCTGTCCCTTGTGTAAGTACACGAAGGTCTAGGGAAGGCTAACCAGATTTCTGCATCAACAGTAATCATTGTTACTCACTTTCAGATTCAAGCTTGCGCCCCAATGTTAGCTATGATACCACTTGTTGGGGGACCGAGGAAGCACACAGAGGTGAATCAAGAGATGTAAATCAATTACACCAATCAAGTATAAAAAGAACACAATGATTTTAACATTAAAAAACCCTTGCGGAAAAAAATCATGGCACAAAGCTACAAATGATCATTAAGAGCGACAAATGATCATTAAGAAAAATAGAAATTACAAGAGGCGAGAGCTTACCCGATTTGAAAAACCTTAAATCAAACCCTTGCTACACCCTTAAGATCTCTCTAGACGAATTTGAAACCCTAGTAATACCTCTCAATCCCATTTACACCCATATATCTAGCCCTGGGAAGAGTCCCAAATGAAATCGTAAACACATTCCGCAGATCCGACAGATTTGTGTAATTCTGCGCGAAATCGTTCGATGTCATCGAACACCCTTCGATGTCATATACACTTAATCTTTGATCACATCGAAACCACTTTGATGGTATCAAACTAATGCCAAAACTATCCAGAGATAACACATAGATTTCGGATTCCTTTGTTGCATCAACCCAGCTTCGACGATATTGAACTTTGACTTCGATGTTATCGACCACTCCTCGATGCCATCGAAAAATGACACCAATATGTCTAACTACCAATAGAGGAATCCGAAAATTCTCAATGGCATCAAGCACTATTCAATGACATCGAACAACCCTCGATGGCATCGAATGGTCTTGTTTCGAACAAGAAACAAATGCATTTTTGTTTGGGAAATTTTATTCACTTGATAATTAATAGAAGAAGACAAGAAAGATGATTACTTTATTTATTTATTCCAAGTTCTTTCACATCCCTTTCTCCTTTGATTCCAAAATAGACTTATGGTAATTACAAAAAAAAATAAAAGATGTTAATGAGCTAAGGTAATAATTGCTGAAAGCATCATGTATTACAGACTGTTGCCCGGGTCTGCTATGCGCCGACCCTATTGTGCGCTCAGGCCTATTGTGCGCTCAGGCCTATTGCGCGCTCAGGCTTATAGCACTGAGGCCTATTGTGCGCTCAGACCCGTTGCGTGCTGAGACTCGTTGCTCGCTGGCATCCGTTGCTCGCTGAGACCTATTGCGCACTGAGGGTGTTTGTGCGCCAATGGCATTGTGCGCCACACAACACCTATTCCACATAATAAGGCCGGAGCTCTACCTCTCTCCTCGGATTCTTCTGCTTCTTGATTGGCTGCTTCTGACCCCTTACTGATGGGTCGGAGGTATTTATTGCCTTCTCACACGTGCGAACATGCCACGTAATCATTGTGTGGTCCCCTTTGCACGAACCTTCTTTGTGCGGACTCCTTTGCGCGGACGCCTTTGTGCGAACACCTTTGCGTGGACACCTTTGTGCGGATGCTAGTGTGCGGTTATTTGTATTTTAAGGTGTATTTTCGTACAACGATTTACGCACAACACTGAATTTTCGCACAACGTGACGCACAACAACTTTTCTGCAGCTTTCTCTCTTTTTATGCCTTAACAGATGCCCCCTTGATCCTGCATTTTTTATTTTTTACACCTACAAAATAAACATTAGGATCAATAACAATTCTTTTCAAACACTATATTTTTTTATATTTTTATATTTATTATATTTATTATTTTTAAATTTTTTTTGCCCTCATTTATTGTGCACTCAATTATTTTCTTTGTTGTACGCTTACTGATCTGCGCACAACAAATACTGCACAATCTTCACCGCGCGACGATTATCGCACAATGGCCCAGACTCTGCCTATAAATACAGGGCTTATCTTCATTTCCGTGACTTTTCTCTGTTGCTTCATACTGTTTCTACGTCAAGCTGCAACTTTGTGCGCTAACCTCATTGTGCGCTGCACAACGACCGTTTCACACAAAACCTTTTGTGCACAACGTCTTGTTCCACACAACAAGACTGAGCGCGCAACACCCTTTCATACTTAGTCAAAATTCTGCGCATTACAGGTAACGCACAATGCCCTTATGATCAGCATTTTACGCGCAATAGTTTACGCACAATATTTTGCGCGCAACACTTTACGTACAGATTTTTGTGCGCAACAGATTACGCACAACATTTTTGCGTGCAACACTTTGCGCACAATAACTTGGACTTGAACATTTTTCTTGTACTTCAAGTTTATCTGTCCTCTCTCCTCAGCAATCTTTTATACTTCTCTTTTTAGCTTAATAAACCTTTCCTTCTGACTTTAATTTTTTATCAACAAACCCAAAAATAAGGTAGATCCAAATATCATGTGGACCACAACAAAGGAAACATTACTGGTTGGATTCCCACCGTTAAAAACTTCCTAGGGTACACTTTAATATCTACTTTCCATCCAATTGTTGATCAAGTCACATGGACCTGGATGAATTTAAAGCACACACATCATCTTGATCCAAAATTTTTATAACTGTAGGATTTTTAAATGGTGGGCATTCAATCACCACTTTTTCTTGTATTGCGGTCCACCCGAGATTTGGATCTGCCATATTTTTAGACCCATGCACTAAAATGAGCTGAAAAAAAAAGATGGACGGCGTGGATATAGAACATATATCATGGTGGGGCTCACAAGGCTTTTCCAGTAGCACACAATAACCACCATTATGCAATCTGAATCTCTCATAGCTAGTCGGTGGTCAGATCTGTCCGATCATTACAAATTTTGGCTTACGGTGCACCGCCGTCATGAATTCATTTTCTATTTTCCACCTCGATTGTAACAGCCTTTTCATAACCACCACCTGCGGTGGCCTGCATAATGCCATTTTCATTTTGAATTGCAATCCCTTTCACGAGTGAAAGCAAATTTATGTCTATCTTTACAACTTTGGGGGCATCCACGTGCCACACACGTAAATGAACGGATAGAAAGGGAAAATGTAACATCCACTATATGAGGAGAGCGAAAATAGTAGAGGTGGAGATAAGTTAGTCCTCTGTAACACCCATCTATGTGAGGCTTAGCACATTTTAAATGTAACATCCACTCCGACTATCATGTTTTATACTGGATATTAAGGTTTGGTAAAAATCAGCTAGACCTATAACTCAAGCTGGGCCAAACCACGTGGAATAGTGGGAATGGGATACCGACCATAAGTTTATATCTGGGCCACCATGTGCACATGTATTTTTCATCCTACTTGTTAATCAGGTCTAACTTATCACGATGAAGAGAAGATATAAAAATTAATCTAATAAAATAACTCAGGTAAGCCACATTGTGAAGTTAGTTATGTTGGAAGCAATTTTACGTTGTTCCTATTGATGTAAGTTTTTAATTTAGATTATCTTTTGCACCATTCAAATGATGATTTTCACCTGATGTGGGCACCCAAAGAATATGAAAAGTAAAGTGGGCACTCTATGTTATGGGGAAAATGGACTGACTAATAAGAAAAGGTTAGATCGGGACCCTATGCATTTTACCAAATTGAATGATAACGGATTTGACTAAAAATCTGACCTCTGACCCCATACTGAGAAAGAAATGAGGTCGAGCTAGGTATCTTGTCGGCAGGTCGGGAGATCCACTAATTCCCAGATTGAGCAAGAGATGAGGTTGAGCTCGGTATCTTGTTGGCAAGTTGGGAGATTCGCTAGTCTATTCGGCACCAAAAGAAGCTTAACTGCTCGCTAGTGGACATAGGACGTCATAATTCCAGATCGACACAACTCCCAGGTTAGCACAACTTACCTTCTGTCAGTTTTGACCTGATCCCAACCGTGTTTATCCGAAACCACAGCCGAAGATCTAGGAATTTGACTGCAATACGGATTTACCCGAGATCTCAGCTGAGAATTTGGGAAGATCATCACGACTTGTGTATGTTTGAATCCTACTACAACACATCCCTACTAAATAGGGATGTCTCTCCTACACCATCGCCTCTCCTCACCTATAATTAGGAGCACCTCCAATGTTGAAAGGTACGCACAATCTCTAGCGCAAAATCCCTTACTCAACCAGACCCAGATTCCTTACCTAACTTAGGCATCGGAGGGTCCCCTGCGCTAGCTAGGGCGTCCCATATGTAGGTACACGAAGGTCTCGTGTAATGCCCTGAATTTCAGGGGTCGAGCAAAGCTTTACTCCTGAGATCCAACTCATCACTTATGTAACATGGATAATGATGTTTAGATGTCGTCCATATCAATGCATTAAACATGAGTGAGATTATACTTAAACAACACATCATACTCCAGAGATAATGTAATTAAGCAAGCGGAAAACTAGAATATATGTATTGAAATAAGTAAGCAGTTCTCTATATCCAGAGTATGATAATGTAACAGTGTTGAACATATACATGTATTGTTTCAAAATTTACAAAATAGCAAATTATAAAGTGTCCAACTAATCCATTTGTCCCTGTAATCCTGTCGATTCAGCATGAGGTCTACATAGACCCGCCTAAAAGCTAGACGTAGGAGAATTCCTTCTCCTTATCCATATAGTCTTGCTCCATACTATAGACTCCATCGTCACCTGCATCTAAAATAGAGTCTGGTTAGTGTTTTAAAACACCATCCTAGGTGGGAATGCGTAGCTAATTCAGTGGAACTATAAAACAAATGTTAATGTGTTATTAAGTCAATCAAGCAGTAATGATAAAGCAATATATCAAACAATCCTATCTACTCTTATTAATACAGGAATGATATGAGGAAATGATGCATGCCCACTCCTGCACTCCCTCAGTGACTTCATCTCACGGTTGCGTATGACAAACTCCTTAAACATACGCTTCCTCGCCAAAGCACATGCAATGCGGTGCATGGTCGTGTTGGCCAAGTTCTTAATTAGGCTTATTCATACAGCATATTCAGGAAGCTAAGGTACCTCCCTTTATATCATTAACCCAAGTGGGGATCCATTTAGGTCGTCAATCCTAGTTAGTCACATACGATAGGCAAGTTGTAGGGCATCGCCCCTAATGAAAGTAGTGGATAGGTAAGTTCAATTGATTATACTGGAGGTCACTACAGGAGGCTCGTCACCTGAACGTAGGCCGATAGGTTGAATACACTGTCCCATACACCACCATATTCGATTCACGAGTTTGGGTTGCTCACTTGTCACTACGGGGAGGTTCGTCACCCCAGCGTAGGCCGACAGCTCGACCACGGTGTCTCATACACCACCATGCCTGGCTCATGAGTCTTAGTAGATCGTGGTACCATGGTTGAAACAGGCTGTTACATCAGTAAGTGGTACCTTAGATTCAAGCAGTAGCTTCCATACATGGTAAACACACATTAGGCCAATCGAGTTATTTGACAAGTTCGATTGGTACGAGCGTACACGAGGTTAATCGACATGGAGTGCATAAGCACTCTACGTGGCCAAACCACTATTGACAATCACCGTATGGCTCGGATTCATCGAACGTATCCATTATGGCAAGACTAGTTTAGCCACTCGATCGAAAACCGTTATCGATTGCCTGGACTACATAGTAGTCCCAATCCTACTCAAATGCAGTAGGCAATCACCCGTGATAGTCATCACAGCATTTAATGAACAATTCAAATACAATAATCATTTGAACATTTTATAAAACACATAATGAACATATTATCATACATACGCATTTCATACATAAATCACGTAGTTGAATTTAAGGTTACATGAAAGAATTTATACGTGTAGTAAGGTAGTTGAGAATCCTATCTCAACATCCTTAGTAAGTACATTTCATCAAACAATTACTCATTCAGACATTTTATCAAACACTTAGTCTACACACTACTACATACATGACCTAACTTAGTTATAACATAAATTATGACAACTCCTTTTACATGGGAGTTGTCATATATACAACAAACATGTATTCTATATTAAAAGTCATGGTAAGTACAAATCATAATTATACTTTCATTCAAACATTTTAACAAATATATGGAATGCATTATATAGTCACATAGTTCACACGCATATGTATAATTTATCAAATACATCGTAACTAAGATCATATGGTGGCAATCAAGTTAGACATAAATTATTAGCTGACATTAAAAGCCTTGAAAATCATAACCTAAACGTTTATAGTCCACGCCTTTCATCGAAAAACTTGTTTCGAACTCAGTTCGAATCCTATGTTCCCAAAAACGGAACGTCAAGCACCTACACGACGTAATAGGTTAGCAAGCTCGACAACTATCAACCTGGATCTCCACACCGATATTAGGGTTAGGGTTTCTTACCAAAATCATAGCTGGAAGAGGGTTGGATAGTAAAAGAAAATGGCCTCCCCCTTAGGGTTTTGAGCAAATTCGTATATGAGAGAATTGGGGTGAGATAAGGGCTCTATGTAGGCCCAGAACTGATGTCAATGGCCCAGGGCCATGGTTTACTTAGGTTATAGCCAAATGGCAGCTGTTTCTGATGAATGGGGCTCATCTGGAGGTCCATTACTTATCTATGTTATAGAGTAAGTTCCCTGACAATGGATCTAAGCCAGGTTATGATTTTGGTATGATCGGGTTAGCGAATCAACTATGAAAGACCTGTATCAGATCAACAGTTGTTGTCCCTCAATCAGGGCCACAAGTATACAGATAGGTGAAGGAAAATTTTCCTGATCCATGGGCGAAGTTCGGTCAGAATCTGACGGTCCGAAGTCTTCAATTTTTCCTGTAAGTGAATGACCCAATTCACTTAAGTTTCTTTCCGTTTTCCAAAAGTATTCGCGTTTCTCACTAACTTTACTCGGGGCTTAAGTTGTGTGGTTCTGGATACTATTTGGGCTCGATTCCCACGATGGTTGTCAAGCCCAATAAGGCGGTCATAACCCTATAGTTTCGTGGTCATCAGACTTTCGACGTGCTGTCCAGGTCCAATACGGAGTTTCAATGTGCTTCCGAGAGCAACTGGGTTTTGAGATTGCTCCTAGGTTTTTAAGTAATATTGAGTTAGCGATTTTAATAGTTTTGGATCTTGGCGTTTGTATAGATAGTGGTTCAAGCTAATTTCACCAATTATTTAGTTTAGTACTTAACTAAACTTCGCCTAAATTATGACAGAATAAGGTTCTAGGGTAGTTCTATGCCCTTTTCTGGCACTTAGAGTTAATATATTATTATTATTATTATTTTAATAGTTCATCATCAAGTGTACTTTATCTCCACCAAATTTTATTAGATTTCGTATTCTAGAAAAATTCTAAAAATTCTGGAAGTAACAGCTGTCTGAACTAATAATTTTTAGACAGTTGTCACATCAACCTAGATTTAACTATATTAATTTTTTTTTTCACTTATTTTTATATGAAACTAGACTTATCAAGATTCAATCTAGATTTTGAATCACCTAAATCAGAGTTATATTGAGGGAGATATGACTTTTTAAAGTCGGTCAAAAATTGCAGCAAGGGTCCACCGAATTTCAGTGCATCGGCGATGCGCCGCCGCTACCGCAGTGGCGCCGCGCCCCTTTGGTCGTCCTGGTGGTGGTTTTGCCACCTGATATTTGAAATGAGCGTATCTTGCAATCCGGAATGAGTTATTTGATATGCAATATATGATTTTGGGGTAGGAGAAGCTGATCTATCCAAATAACTTATTTATTTTGTGAGATTCCATAAGGTTAATGGTCAAATACTTATTTTATTTATATATTTACTATTTATAGTAAATTTTAGTTTAAGTATTGTTCTTCATCTTTTAAACTTTAGGATTAGTGTATAATATAAAATTAATTAGAAAATTTTGAAGAATAAGGTGGTGAAAGATGAGATTTTTGACGGAGATGGGTTGAAAAGGGGATTTGAGACTTTGGGATTGAGTTTTGAGAGGTCGATAAGATGTTATGATAGACTCATTGCCCAAGGACGTCTAACTCAAAGTTAGCAAAAATTCGGGACGTTACAATCTACCCCCCTTAAAAATAATTTCGTCCCCGAAATTGCCTAGGGGTAATAAGTAAAGATTTTATTATTTCATTTGCCTAAGTTTTATTGATTTCAAGTTATATGCATGGTAGGGTGTATACTATCTATGCTAGTATGGCTCATTTTAGTCTTACCCCCTTAAAACTTTTTTTGCCCTGAAATTGGCTAAGGCTTTTATTAAGTTCGTATTCAACAAGCACATTTATGGATACACTAACCTCGGCTATTGTAATTATGTTCGTACCCATTGTTAGGCCTATTCTTTAATATGAATTGGTTTAATACTTGAACCCTAATTGCTTTCATTCAATGAATTTATTATTGACATTCTAAGGAAGATTCAAATCCTATTTAGTGACCTAACCTTATGTATATCCTGGATCAATTTCCTTCGATCCTGGGCCAGTGGGCTATTAGCCCACCAAGCTTTCGTTGCGCTAATGAGTGGGTATACATGTATAACTACTTAACCCGACTGAGTTCATAACTTTTCTACACCTCTTAAAATTGTTTCTACTCTCAGGGTTCAAGAATTTGTGTATCGATCTGTATGTCAGAATGAGTTAAAATTTGAGACCTATCTTTTATATGAAATGGGAAGCGATCTCTCAATACATTGGTCTTCTTTTCATCGATGATACGTATTATGGCATTAGTACCTATGGCTATAGAAAGGAGCTAAAAAATGATGGGTGTTGTGGTTGATTTTAGGGACGGGTGTGATTTTGTGGCAGATGCCTAATTCTACCAAAGAATGAGTTTTACCACGGTCCCGACTTACCCTCTTTAATCATGTATAGTTTAATACTGTAAGATAATCTATACATTATTAGTGTATAAGGAATTTGGACAAAATAGGTTAACGGGCAGACTATCTTTCTAAGTTTATATGCACAATATGTATGCCAGAATGGTCTGCGATTTGGGACCTAATTCCTAACTGTCTATTGCCCATTTGAGAAATTTCTTGGGCCTAAAAACAAAAGAAAAATCTCTATTAGCTATATATTCTTAACACTTCTTAAAGGCGAAGTAAGAAACTTTTGGTTGTAAGTGGTCGGGCCAACACGGAAAGAAAGTTGTGTAGTGAGTCTGAGCCAGATATGTAGACCTTCTGCCTAGCTACGACAGAAAGTTTGTCATATCAGTTCTTAATCCTATTTGATCCCGATCTTTTGCTTAATTAGATCATTGAGTTCATTGGTAACTACCAGGATTGAGAATTCGATTCAAACCACGCATACTTCGCATATATATAGTTTCTCTGCTCTGTGTTCCCGATTGTAATAAATCCTTAGGAAGGCAATTCTAAGGGGTGTGTTGATTTGACCTAACGTTCAATCTAAGAGATATATAAGTTTTCTCTGAGTGTGAATAGTTTCTAATCAAAACAAGTTTCCTAAGAGTTATTAAAGAAGTTTATAAGTATCAAGGGGATCCAACGAAAGAATGAGGTCTCACTCCAACCTAATCAAGTGAACTAAATAAGTCTATCATTCAATTATCTTACCATAAGCAGTCTTTTACATTCCTTAGTATAATTAGTAGACTAGTCTTAATTTAGGAGTAGCAGTAATCTAATAATTATAATCCAAAGTCTACGCTCATACGCTATATGATTTCATACTATTTCTAATACAAGAAATTGGTTTATTGCTTAGGGTCAAAAGTTATTTGATTGGAATTGAGTTACCCAAACTTGAATTTAAATGCGCTCGAGCACTTCATATATGTCCATACTAGCTAAGGAGGTCCTAGGGTTCACGTTATTAATTTATTGGATTTCCTATACTGTCGAATTTTTTGAAATCTAGGAGTACCAACTTTAGGGCCTAAAACTCCAAATGTCCCAACATTTGATGGTCATTGTTTATGGACTATAATATTTAGTCTTGTCCATCGGTAGAGACCGTTTTAACAGAATTGAGGGTCGAGATCCCATTTCGACCTTCGCTCGGCGCTTGCCCTTGTCTCGGTACTCGTCTTCTTCCTAAAACAGCTTGGATGGTTAGGCCGGCCTCATCCGGGGACACTCTCTTCTTTCCCATAAGGGAAAGGAGTGTAGAGAGGGAGAAGATATCGGTGATTAGCTCAAAAAGAACCATTGGGTTGAAAAAGCTTAAATGGTGAGATGGGTTTGTAGGTTTGGAAGGTTATGAAACGCAAAAGAGGGCTTTTGTGCTCAAATAGGTGGAAATTAAAAGTGCCCTAGTTTGTCAATAAGTGTGAGTGTTGAGTCAGTTAGACTACAAAGCCTGATAGGAAGATCAATTCAAGCGTCTGCCTCAACCAGATATGTGCAAGCTCGCCACAGGTAAATCTAAGCTTCACATCCCTTGTCTCAAATCACCAGGTATACTAAAACCCTTAAAAAATGTTAGAATATCATAAGAGTTTTAGGGTAAGAAAATGTTTTCAAAATATAAAAATTCTTTAAGTTTTCTTGCCCTGTCGATTTTATCGATACACATCTTAATATGATCGACCTGCGCTGTCGAGTCCTCGATGCTCCATCGATACCATCGAAAAGAGGACCAAATATGTCCATCAATCTTATACACATCTGGACAGAATTATTGATGTATCGATACACCTATCAATATCATCGATATTCAAATCTTGAGTCTATCGAAGTTGACTCGATTATATCGACAGACAGATTTCCGGTACCCCTGTTTTTCTTAAGAATATCATATAAGCATCGATATATCGAAGCCTCCTCGATACCATCGAAATTCAAACCTCGATGATATCGGAAGGCCTTCGATGATATCGGTCTTGGGCGCCAAGTTCTCCAGCAAAATATTTCAAGATGATTTATCTATGATCGAGGGTCACTCGATAGAATCGATATTCAAATATCGATGATATCGATGCCGTATCGATTGCATCGAACATGGACATAAACTGTTCAACAAGCTTTATGAAAAATTCTTTGGATTTATCGATGTATCGACACAGCTGTTGATATCATCGACATTCAAATTCCGATGATCTCGAAGGTTCCTCGGTCGCTCACGAAAACCTGAAATATTTCAAGTCAAGTCTCTCTCATTTTTCAAGTGTCGATGAATCAAACCTCTCATCGATGGAATCGGAGTTCAGAATCCGATGACATCGACAATCGTTTCAATTCATCGACCAGCTGGCAAAAGGTTTCAAAAGCGTATGACATTGAGTTCGAGTCATCGAGTAGACCATCGATGCTATTGAGAGTATACGCTCGATGATATCGAACTCTGTCATAAATGTGACCGTTTTATATCCGTTGGAACCTTTTACCTATATAAAGAGGACTTGTCTTGTGTTGCTGTGAGAGAAAGAAGAGAGAGCTTTTGTGTGTTTAACCTTAGATCTTATACTCAAAGTCCTTTCTCTCAAGGAAGTTCATCCTCCAATCCACCCACACCATTGATATTCAATAGAGTTGATCGGGGAATGAACTTCCGCATTCAAGGATCCTCCAGCTACTACCTTAATGGTAAATCATGAAGCTGGGATGCTTTGAATGCATAGATGATTGAAATCGCTCTATGTTCTTTATAGGAAAATCTTTTGAGAGTAGAATTTCATCATAACCTTGACCCAACTCGTCACCATGCATTGATACATCTTTTGAGTTACGGATCGAGGAGACTGAAGACTCTTCATCAACAAAGGAGGAGATCTTCGTCAACGTGCTTAATGAGACTAATCCAATTATCTGTAAGTATCTAGAGTCCAGAGGACACTTGTGATCATTCCTTTTTAGGATTGGGTCTTAGGTGTTTCTCACCCCTTCAAGCCCTTGTAGGAGGCCTCCGGCGGGAGTGTACATTGTGGGTGCGTTGTGTGGACCCTTGCTCTGTGGAGAGCATAAACATCTGGTTGAAGGTGAACCAATCAAAATCTTAGGTTTGAGGTAAACCGTGTGAAACCTTGGGTTTGGGGTAAACTGAGTAAAACCTCTAGTAGGGTCTTATAGAAGATCCTTGGCCAGTGTGCCTAAAAGTGGGTGCGTTGTATTGACCCTTGCTCGTGAGAGCATAACAGTCAGCCTTAGTGTAGGTTGTAAAGGTTGAAGGTGAACTTGATTTAAAACCTTAGGTTTGAGGTGAACTGCTGTGAAACCTCCTTATTGAAATTCGGCACACTCAAGGGTTGAGTGCGTCTGCCGGGAGTGGAGTAGACTGATCGTCGAACCACTATAAAAATGACTGTGTTTGAGATTACTATCTTTCTGATTATGTGATTTACTTTAATATTTTCATATCTGAATATTTGAGATCACACCTCATACACATACATAGTCATATCCATCATAAACTTGTTTACATATTGTTCACTGATTAAATAGTTTGTGATTGGATCCTCTACCAGGCTTGGAAGCCAGTAGAGTTATTTTTGAGTAATCCTAATATGAGCTTGTTGTTAGGATTAGTGTAATAGGATTTTAAATAAACCATAAAAACTTTAAAAGTCTTATTCACCCCCTTCTAGGACATATCGGTATATTCTTACTTCAACTAAAGCGGTCTTCACCGCTATTGCAATTAGTATCAGAGCTGGTCTCTCTTTAAGGGCTTCACCGCCTAGAGAGTGATCTTGACTGAAGTATGAAATATGGGCAAAGGAGAGGGCTCATCGGTCACTAGGCCTCCAGTATTTGATGGCTCAAATTATGCATACTGGAAGGCTAGGATGCATTACTTTCTGAGATCTTTGGATCATGATGTTTGGGATATAGTTGAAAGCAGATACGTGCCACCAACTGAACAAATTGTACTTGACAGTGGCACAACCATCATAAAACCCAAATCCAAAGAAAAGTAGATGGCGTTCGATAAAGAAAAATAAACTACTGAAGCAAAAGCTATGAACGCCATCTACTGTGCCGTGTCCTAAGACATTTTTAATCAAATAAGTATGTGTGGGACATCCAAGGAAGCATGCAATCTATTGGAAACAATCCATGAAGGCACAAGCACTGTGAAGAGGTCCAAACTACAACTTCTGACTTCACTATTCGAAAGTCTCAGAATGGAAGAGCATGAGACCTTTTTGGAGTTTTTCACAAAGTTGAATATCATATGTAACTCCATGGGTGGATTGGGAGAAAAAGTTTCGGTACCGAAAATCTGTAGAAAAATCTTAAGATCCCTACCTGAATGATTTAATCCCAAAGTAACAACAATTGAAGAGTGTAGGAACATAGATGAAATGAAAGTAGAAGAATTGGTAGGTTCCATACAAACTTTTGAACTACATTTCAAACAAACTCATAAATAAAAAACAACTGTCCTAAAAACTTCTAAGAAAACAATACCTGAGGACAGTGAGAGCGAAAAGGAAGATGAAGATGAGGAAGTGGCTTTGCTAGCACAACGATTCAGGAAAATTTTTCTGAAGAATCGTGGCCGGCCTTCCAGAAGAAGAAAGGTGAACAAAAAAACTTCCACAAGCAAATTTGGTAAAAGGACCAAGGAACCACAATGCTATATCTGTCAGGAGTATGAATACCTGTCAACCAAATGCCCAAATAGAAAAACTAAGGGCAAGGCAATGGTTGCCACGTGGGATGATACTGAAGAGTAGAATTCAGAATCTAGTGACTCTGAAAGCCATGGAGATCAGAAATCATTGAAAATCCTCATGGTCTCCCTGCTTCAACCATTCCCACAGAATCTGAGATCGAGAAAGAACAGCAAGCCACTGAATCATTTCCATCTGACAATAAGGAAACTGGAGAAGAAGAAGAAGAAGAAGACAAGGATAAACTATAGGATGCTTATAATCAACTCTACATCCATATTATAAAGATCCTTAAAAGACTTGGAATAGTGGAGAACAAAAGTAAGTTGCTACAAAAAGATTTAGATAAAGCATTGGAAATCAATACACAATTAATAAATGATCTGTAGCAATATCATACAGATAATGATAGACTTGAACGAACTAATACCTTTCTTAAAAACGAGTCTGAGAAATTAAACAAACAAGTTGAGATCTTAAAAGAAAAAATGGTGCTCCTTCAAAATGAAAATCATACAATCCTGTTTGACTTAGAAGAATCTCGAAAGATCGCCAAGATAAATTACAAGTTTTCCCAGAGTGGTGAAAAGTTAGAAAAACTCTTAGGGATGGGAAGACCTGGAAAGGACAAGAGCGGTCTAGGATATGAAAAATTTAAATCAAAATCTCGAAATGCAGCATCAATAACTAAAAGATCTGTGGCTTCTGGAAGTAACACAAGAACTTCTCCAGTCTGTCATTTGTATGGTGATTCTGGTCATTATAAGTTCGAATGCATAACACCTAAATGGACTCAACAACTAATTAGAAAAATGCAGAATTTCAAGAGTCCACTTAGAGATATGGATAGAAGAAATACACATCCATCACCACCCAAAATGAAAAAAAAAACGAAAGAGTCAATTAATCAAGAGGATAGACTAAACACTAAAAACTCTGCCATGAAATGGGTAAGGAAGAATTAGTTCAGATCATGCATCAGGATTTGGAAACTCGCAGAAGTGATGCAATTTTGCTAAGCTTTAAATTATATATCTGAGGTTCTTCACCTCCATCTTTTGTATATAAACATTCAAATATTTATAATTTTGATGTGTGCATTGATTGTACAAAGTTTTGCTCTGTATACTATTGATAAATTTACATACTAAAAGTATACATGAAATATTATCTAAATGCTGAAAATTGAAAAACATTTACGTCTGATATGTTTGCCGATTTGTCATGGGCATTCTTGATCAAATCGATAAAGTGTCGATATTATCAACATCTCTTCAAAATTTGAAAAGCCACTTGATTGAGACTATTATCGAAGCTATTATCGATAACATCGAATGAGGATCATCGATATAATCGAAAATAAGTTCAATAAAATCAATGACCGCTACCTGATAAAAAGGTAGTCGAGCGAAAAGACTTTCATTTTGTTCGAGAAAAGGTTTTCCATTCTTTTTGGCTCAAACCCTCGGCTGGAAGTTCTTTGGTGGGTCCCAGAAGGTACTTAAAAACTGGTATTACCCTCCTTTTTTTTATCTTGCCTTTTGGTCGGGTACTTTCTGTTTCTTTAAAAAGAAGGATTTTGTCTTCTTTCCCAAAGTTTTCAAAATTTCTGTTGTCCAGATGGGTAAAGACAAAGGAAGAGCATCCAGACAGGGGGAGTCTTCGAGATCCACCTAACAAAAGGTGCTTACTTCAAGAGAAAGAGCAAGGAGCTCGGACCGTAGGACCCCTACAAGGCAACGCTCGAGACATGGTAAGTCCTAGTCTGAGGAACAAGCTCCTCCACCTGTGCAGGCTAATCCAGTCTTAGCAAATTTTACAGGGAGAAAAGTCATTCCCGAAAAGAAAGTCGACAGAAGCTGCTTGATTCCATATAATCTGGAACCTCTATTTGCTGCCATAGATTGGTTACTAGTTCTTGACTTTGGAGGATCATATTAGCTTGAGCAAACTTACCATTTCTTTGTTGCCTGTCATTCTCCAACATCTGATCCTCCATCAATCTCCGTTACTGTAGATGGTGATGATGTGCTGATCACTCCAGGGTCTGTTGCAGGGATATTCAATCTTATCTTATCTCCTATAGGAATCCCTGATATGGACATGGAAGTGCGGTCCGAGGTCACCAAATTCCTCTGCCATAATCGTGATGTCCAGTGGCAGGGAATGCCTTAAAAGTCAAGTTCATGAAACCATGTTATCGAGTCCTGCATCGTATTCTTGCTTCGAACATTTACTTTAGAGGCTCCAACAGAGCTGACCTCACGGGCTTCATGACTATGATAATCTATTCAATTGTTGGTAGGGTTAAGATCTATTTGCCTACCCTGATTGTGTATCAGTTGGTGTATGCTTTTCATAAGGCTAGGGACATTCTCCTACCATATCCCTGGATCATCAATACAATCTGTAATGCCATAGGGTTCCCAACTATAAATGATCCTGAACTTCCTCTCCAAACCTTTAATAAAAGCAACATCCGAAGGATGGATTTGAGGTTTCGCAAATACCATAAGGAGCCCCTGGAGAAGGCATTCAAGTTGAGGGAGAAGGTAGGGTTAACAACACTCCCATAGGAGGGACTGAGATGGCCGGAGAAGAAGCTTCTGGACCTCAACATGCTCCATCAACGTCAACACTTGGGCATGCAAAGAAATTTAAGGTCCATTAAGACAGGATTGACATTATTCAGCATGATGTCTCTCAACTTAGGGAGTCAATGAGCGAGAGGCTTTCTGTCCTGGAACAGATGGTGCAAGGTGTGCAGCAGACCATCCAACAGTTGGTGGATCCAATGACCTGCCACCTGGATGACATGACACCATCCCACTTTGCTCCATGATGCTGATCACTGCTTGTTATCACATACACTTCACTCTTATTTCTGCGTACGAATATTGGTATCTTTTTTAATGTTCTACGCCTTCATGGGAGTATGTGATAACTAACTAATCTGGAGAATCTGACTTTTTTTTTGGTATAGTAATTGTACATGCCCATGGTTGGGCTGAAAATGTTTTCTTTTGGTTTAGTTCTGTTAGGATAAACTGATAATTCTACTGCTGTCTATGGCAGTATGTGCTTTCGATATTTGAATATTTTGGTAATGGCTGAGTATCATTCTTATCTTTACTGCCATGATTATGATTTAAGATCCCCTAGTTTGTCTGATGTGGAATGCATTTGATGCTTGTAATGAATATTCTAACTGCTATATCACTACATATATCTAATCTTCCATGCATATATATTCACTGCAAATGATGTTTGATTCAGTAACTGATTGACCATTATACATTTATCTATTATATGCATATTCCTCTGAATGATGCTTCTCCCAAATACTTATCTCTTCAGTCAATATCAACTACTACATCTTTGTCAATGACTGATAAAAAGGGGGAGAACAGTTCAAACACCTCGAACAAAAAATTGTATATCTGCTTAGATGATGTTGCAAGTGTTAGGGGGAGCAGCTGCATCAAGCAAGGTTGAGTTTACAGTTAGGGGGAGCAAATACTGGGCTATGTACATGGGTTCAATAGAAATTGTAAAATTGTGTAAAATGCATGTACACATAATTTAGGATGTGTTTGTCCAGTACTCTAGGGTGTTTTGGGATTTTGTCACGTAATTGACAAAGGGGGAGATTGAAAGTGCCCTGGTTTGTTAATAAGCGTGAGTGTTGAGTCAGTTAGACTACAGAGCTTGATAGAAAGATCAATTCAAGTGTCTACCTTAACCGAATGTGTGCAAGCTCGCCACAAGTAAATTTGAGCCTCACATCCCTTGTCCCAAATCACCAGGTATACTAAAACCCTTAAAAAATGTTAGAATATCATTGGGTTTTTAGGGAAAGAAAACATTTTCAAAATAGAAAAATTCTCTAAGTTTTCTTGCCTTATCAATTTTATCAATACACATCTCGATATGATCGACCTGCACTATCGAGTCCTCGATGCTCCATCGATATCATAAAAAAGAGAACCAAATATATCTAGCAACCTTATACACATCTGGACGGAATTATCGATGTATCGATACACCTATCGATATCATCGATATTCAAATCTCGAGTTTATCAAAGTTAACTCGATTACATTGACAGGAAGATTTTCGGCGCCCCTGTTTTTCTTAAGAATATCATATATGCATCAATATATCGAAGCCTCCTTGATACCATCGAAATTCAAACCCTCAATGATATCAGAAGGCCTTCGATGATATCGGTCTTGGGCGCCAAGTTCTCCAGCAAAATATTTCAAGGTGATTTATCTATGATCGGGGGTCACTCGATAGAATCAATATTCAAATATCGATGATATCAATGCCGTATCGATTACATCGAACATGGATATAAACTGTCCAGTAAGCTTTATGAAAAATCCTTTTAATTTATCGATGCATCGACACAGTTATTGATATCACGATATTCAAATTTCGATGATGTTGAAGGTCCCTCGATCACTCATGAAAACCTAAAATATTTCAAGTCAAGTCTCTCTCATTTTTCAAGTGTCGATGAATTGAACCTGTCATCGATGGAATTGGAGTTCGAAATCCGATGACATCGACAATCGTTTCGATTCATCGACCAGTTGACAAAAGGTTTTAAAAGTGTATGACATTGAGTTCGAATCATCAAGTAGACCATAGATGTTATCGAGTATACGCTCGATGATATTGAGCCTGCTCGATGATATCGAACTCTGTCATAAATGTGACTGTTTTATATCCATTGGAACCTTTTGCCTATATAAAGAGGACTTGTCTTGTGTTGCTGTGAGAGAAAGAAGAGAGAGCTTTTGTGTGTTTAACCTTAGATCTTATACTCAAAGCCCTTTCTCTCAAGGAAGTTCATCCTCCAATCTACCTCACTATTGATATTCAATAGAGTGGGTTGGGGAATGAACTTCCGCATTCAAGGATCCTCTAGCTACTACCTTAATGGCAAATCATGAAGCTAGAATGCCTTGAATGTATAAATGATTAAAATCGCTCTATCTTCCTTATAGGAAAATCTTTTGAGAGTAGAATTTCATCATAACCTTGACCCAACCCGTCGCCATGCATTGGTACATCTTTTGAGTTGTGGATTAAGGAGACTAAAGACTCTTCATCAACAAAGGAGGAGATCTTCGTCAACGTGCTTAATGGGATTCATCCACTTATCTATAAGTATCTAAAGTCCAGAGGACACTTGTGATCATTCCTTTTTAGGATTGGGTCTTAGGTGTTTCTCACCCCTTCAAGCCCTCGTAGGAGGCCTCCGACGGGAGTGTACGTTGTAGGTGCATTGTGTGGACCCTTGCTCTGTGAAGAGCATAAACATCTGGTTGAAGGTGAACCAGTCAAAACCTTAGGTTTGAGGTGAACCGTGTGAAACCTCGAGTTTGGGGTAAACTGCGTAAAACCTCTGGTAGGGTCTTTTGGAAGATCCTTGGCCAGTGTGCCTAAAAGTGGGTGCACCGTTTTGACCCTTGCTCGTGAGAGCATAAATAGTCAGCCTTAGTGTAGGTTGTAAAGGTTGAAGGTGAACCTGATTTAAAACCTTAGGTTTGAGGTGAACTACTGTGAAACCTCCTTATTGAAATCCGGCACACTCAAGGGTTGAGTGCGTCTGCCAGGAGTGGAGTAGACTGATCGTCGAACCACTATAAAAATGACTGTGTTTGAGATTGCTATCTTTCTGATTGTATGATTTACTTTAATATTTTCATATCTGAATATCTAAGATCACATCTCACACATACACATTCATATCCATCATAGACTAGTGTCGTTAATGCTTGCTTATTAAATAGTTTGTGATTGGATCTTCTACCAGGCTTGGAAGCGAGTAGAGTTATTTTTGAGTAATCTTAATATGAGCTTGTTATTAGGATTAGTGTAATAGAATTTTAAATAAACCATTAAAACTTTAAAAGTCCTATTGCCCCCCCCCCCCTCTAGGACATATCGACATATTCTTACTTCAATTAAAGCTATCTTCACCGCTATTTCAGAAATAACGAAGATGGAGAGATGAAAATGAGGAATAGTGAGGTAAGGATGAATAAAATTGAAGATTTGCAAGTTTTGAATGTGTGGAAGAAGGAATTTGAGAGGGAAAGGAAGTTTTGGAGTGTTTGGGAGTGAAAATAGTGTTGGAGGGGTGTGAATTAGGTGAAAACAACTTAAAATGGGCTTTAGAGGGGTGGTGGGGTGGTCCCACAGGTGAGCTAGGGCTCACATGGCCTTCCGACCGGCTGTGCGCCGCCGCTGGCACAGTGCCGCCGCGCTCCTCTGGAGTGGCCGGCGGTGGCTCAGCCCTAGGGCAGTGGCCACCCCCTCTCCGGGTGCTGTATAGGTGTGTGGTATCCACTGGGTCCCACCATATTTTATGGTTTGGTTCCCTAGGTCCGTAGGATGAATTTTTGTGGTCTAACATGCCCGTATTTACACCATTTGGATCCGTTTCAGGTTTGGAACTCGTCAACTAACAACTCAAACCCGTTGACTGACTCCTAGAAGCGACCTAGGTTGATTCACGTGATCGAAAATATGTTGTGGACTAAATTATAGTATTCGGTCTCGCCTGTCACTGACACCTTGTGATCCTAATGTCGTCTCTAGATTCCATCGCCCCCTTCCTAAATCAGAGTGCGTCAGTGTATGTCGGGTTACCTATAACCCAGGTCTAGTTTAATCTAAATCATGCACTGATACCATCTTGTAACGCCCTAAATTTCGGAGGTCGATCAAAGCTCTACTCCCGAGATCCAACGCATCACTTATGCAACATGGATAATGATGTTTAGATGTCGTCCATATCAATGCATTAAACATGAGTGAGATTATACTAAAACAACATATCATACTCCAAAGATAATGTAATTAAGCAAGCAGAAGACTAGAATATATGTATTGAAATAAGTAAGCGGTTATCTGTCTCCAGAGTATAATAATGTAACAGGGTTGAATATATACATGTATTGTTTAAAAATTTATAAAATTACAAATTATAAAGTGTCTAACTAATCCATATATCCATATAATTCCGTCGATTCAGCACGAGGTCTACGTAGACCCGCCTGAGAGCTGGACATAGGAGAATTCCTCCTGTTTATCCATATAGTCCTGCACCATAGTATACACTCCATCGTCACCTGCATCTAAACCAGAGTCTGGTTGGTGTTTTAAAACACCATCCCAGGTGGGTATGAGTAGATAATTTAGTGGAACAATAAAGCAAAGGTTAATGTGTTATCAAGTTAATCAAGCAGTAATGACAAAGCAATATATCAAACAATCCTATCTACTCTTATTAATGCAGGAATGATATACGGAAATGATGCATGCCCTCTCCTGCACTCCCTCAGTGACTTCATCTCACGGTTGCGTATGACAAACTCCCTAAACGTACGCTTCCTCGTTAAAGCACATGCAATGCGGTGCATGGTCGTGTTAGCTAAGTTCTTAATTAGGCTTATTAATACAGTAGATTCAGGAAGTTATGGTACCTCCCTTTATATCATTAACCCAAGCGGGGATCCATCTAGGGTCATCAATCCTAGTTAGTCACTTACGATAGGCAAGTTGTAGGACATCACCCCTAATGAAAGTAGTGAATAGGTAAGTTCAATTGATTATACTTGAGGTCACTACAGGATGCTCATCACCTAAACATAGGCCGACAGATCGAATACAGTGTCCCATACACCACGATATTCGGGTCACAAGTTTTGGTTGCTCATTGGTCACTACTGGGAGGCTCATCACCCTAACATAGGCTGACGGATCAACCACGGTGTCCCATACACCACCATACCCGGCTCATGAGTCTTAGCAGATCATGACACCATGGTTGAAACGGGCTGTTACATCAGGAAGCGGTACCTTAGATTCAAGCAATAACGTACATATACAGTAAACACACATTAGGCCAATCGAGTTATTTGACAAGTTTGATTGGTACGAGCGCATGCTAGGTTAATTAACATTGAGCACATAAGCACTCCACGTAGCCTAACCACTGTCGACAATCACCGTACGACTCGGATTCATCTAACGTATCCATTGTGGCGAGACTAGTTCGACAACTCAATCGGAAACCGTTACCAATTGCCTGGATTACGTAGTAGTCCCAATCATACTCAAATGCAATAGGTAATTACCCGTGATAGTCATCACAACATTTAATGAACAATTCAAATACAATAATCATTTGAGCATTTTATAAAACACATAATGAACATATTATCATACATATGCATTTCATACATAAATCACGTAGCTGAATTTAAGGTTACATGAAGGAATTTATACATGTAGATAAGGTAGTTGAGAATCCTATCTCAACACCCTTAGTAAGTACATTTCATCAAACAATTACTTATTCAGACATTTTATCAAACACTTAGTCTACACACTACTACATACATGACCTAACTTAGTTATAGCATAAATTATGGCAACTCCTTTCACAAGGGAGTTGTCATACATACAAAAAACATGTATTCTAAATTAAAAGTCATGGCAAGTACAAATCATAATTATAATTTCATTCAAACATTTCAATAAACACATGGAATGCATTATATAGTCACATAGTTCACACACACTTGTATAATTTAACGAATACATCGTAACTAAGATCATATGGTGGCAATTAAGTCACACATAAATCATTAGCTGACATTGAAAGCCTTGAAAACCATAACCTTAACATTTATTGTCCGCACCTTTCATCGGAAAACTCGTTTCTGACTCGGTTCGAATCCTACGATCCCGAAAATAGAACGTCAAGCACCTACACGATGTAATAGGTTAGCTAGCTCGACAACTATTAACCTTGATCTCCACAACGATATTAGGGTTAGGGTTTCTTACCAAAATCGTAGTCGGAAGAGGGTTGGATAGTGAAAGAAAATGGCGATCTAGCATGTAGAGTAGTGTGGGAGGATTCCTTCAACGATCTCCAAGAATCTCTCTTCTCTCCATCCTCTTTTCTCTTCTTCTTCTTCTTCTTCTTCTTCTTCTTCTCTCTCTCTCTCTCTCTCTCTCTCTCTCTCTCTCTCTCCCCCTTAGGGTTTTAAGAAAATTCGTATATGAGAGAGGTTGGGTGAGATAAGGGCTTTATATTGGCCCAGAACTGATATCAATGGCCCCACGGCCATGGTATACTTAGGTTATTTCCAAAGGGTGGCTATTTCTAACGAATAGGGCTCATCTGGAGGTCCATTACCTGTCTATGTCATAGAGTATGTTCCCTGATAATTAATCTAAGTCAGGTTATGATTTTGGTACGATCAGGTTAGTGAATCGACCGTGAAGGACCTATATCAGATCAACGGTCGTTGTCTCTCGATCAGGGCCACAAGTATACAGATAAGTGCAGAGAAATTTTTCTGATCCATGGGTGAAGTTCGGTCAGAATCTGACGGTCTAAAGTCTTCAATTTCACCCATAAGCGATTGACCCAATTCACTTAAGTTTCTTTTCATTTTCCAAAGGTATTCGCATTTCTCACTCACTTTACTCAGGGCTCAAGTTGTGCAGTTCTGGATACTATTTGGGCTAAATTCCTGCGATAGTTGTCAAGCCCAACAAGGCGATCATAACCCTATAGTTTCACGGTCATTAGACTTTTGACATGCGGTCCAGGTCCGATACAGAGTTTCAATGTGCTCCTTAGAGCAACTGAGTTTTAAGATTGCTCCTTTGTTTTTAAGTAATGTTGAGTTAGCGATTTTAATAGTTTTGAGTCTTGCCATTCATATAGATAGTGGTTCAAGCTAATTCCACCGATTATTTAGTTTAGTACTTATTTAAACTTCGCCTAAATTACGATAGAATAAGGTCTTAAGGTAGTTCTATGCCCTTTTCTTATACTTTTAGTTAGTATATTATTTTAATTATTTTTCTAGTAGTTCATCATCTAGTCTACTTTATCTCCACCAAATTTCATTAGATTTCGTGTTCTAGAAAAATTTTAAAAATTCTGGAATAACAGCTGTCCGAACTAATAATTTTTGGACAGTTGTCACATCAACCTAGATTTAACTATATTAAAATTTTTATTTTTTTCACTTATTTTTATATGAAACTAGACTTATTAAGCTTCAATCTGAATTTTAAATCACCTAAATTAGAGTTATATTGAGCAGGATATGACTTATTGAAGTCGGTCAAAAATTGCAGCAAGGGTCCACCGAATTTTGGTGCACTCTGCCGCGGTGGCGCCACACCCCTCTGGTCGTCCTAATGGTGGTTTTACCACCTGATATTTGAAACGAGCTTATCTTGCAATTCAGAATGAGTTATTTGATGTGTAATATATGATTTTGGGGTAGGAGAAGTTGATATATCCAAATAAATTACTTAGTTTGTGAGATCCCATAAGGTTAATAGTCAAAAAACTATTTAATTTATATATTTACCATTTATAGTAAATTTTAGTTTCAGTATTGTTCTTCATAATTTAAACTTTAGGATTGGTGTCTAATATGAAAGTACTTAGAAAATTTTAAAGAATAAGGTGGTGAAAGATGAGAGTTTTGAAGGAGATGAGTTGGAAAGGGGATTTGAGACTTTGGGATTGAGTTTTGAGAAGTCGATAAGGTGTTATGATAAACCCATTGCCCAAGGACATCTAACTCCAAGTTGGCAAAAATCTGGGACGTTACATCTCGGGAAGGTTAACCAGATTTCTGCATCAACAGTAATCATTGTTACTCACTTTCAGATTCAAGCCTGCGCCCCAATGTTAGCTATGATATCACTTGTTGGGGGACCGCGGAATCACACAGAAGTGAATCAAAAGATGTAAACCAATTACACCAATCAAGTATGAAAAGAACACGACGATTTTATCATGAAAAAACCCTTGCGAGAAAAAACCACGTCACAAAATGACAGATGATCATTACGAAAAGCAGAAATTACAAGAGACGAGAGCTTACCTGATTCGAAAAACCTTGAATCAAACCCTTGGTACACCCTTAAGAACTCTTTGGATGAATTTGAAACCCTATTAATACCTCTTAATTTGATTTACACCCATATATCTAGCCCTGGGAAGAGTCCCAAATGAAATCGGAAACACATTCCGCAGATCCTGCAGATTTGTGTAATTCTGCGCGAAATTGTTTGATGTCACCAAACACCCTTCGATGTCATCGACACTTAATCTTCGATGACATCGAAACCACTTTGATGGTATCAAACTAATGCCAAAACTATCTAGAGACAACACAGAGAATTTCAAATTCCTTCGATTGCATCGACCCAACTTCGACGACATTGAACTTTGACTTCAATGTTATCGACTACTCCTTTATGCCATCGAAAAATGACACCAATATATCTAACAACCAACAGAGGAAATTCAAAAATTCTTGATAGCATTAAGCACTGTTCAATGACATCGAACAACCCTCGATGGCTTCGAATGGTCTATCGACGACATCAACAAACCCTATTTCTGAATAGATTTAAGACATCTAAAAAATAACATGTTCGTGAAAATTGGTTAAAAATTGAGGAAAGACATAAAAGACGATTTACTAGGTCCTACACACTTTAAATAGTTGATTGGAAGCCTTAGATAATTGATAGCTACAAGTCCGTTCATTATTTATAGTGTGGGCTTATTTAGTTCTTAGAAGAAGTTTCTAAGTTAAATTTATCTATAAGTAGGAAAAAGAACTTTGCTTTACTTAAAAAGTTCACTCAATCACAATATGATTTATTTACATTTAAATATTTAAGCTTTCTTTGTTCATAGATAGCTGTTAGGAGCCCATGATATAAATAATGGAAAGAGCACTAGGATTATGTGTTCTTTTGGAAAGAAATGCGTTCACATGATCTTTAAAGAAGTAAGATGTGTTGTCTCTCTCATTGATCTAAGCTGAGTACATTATAGCGGCACCATCTACATGAAGTCAAGTCGTTTGTCTAATGCTTAGGGAGATGCATTATCCTTAAGATGGTCTCATGGCAATTTTTGTAATAATATTTTGATGATATTTATAACGAAGATCTTGTCTTTAATGGGCGTTGCAAGCACATTGCTTGCTATTTGTTATCACTTCATTTGAGATCTTGTGAAGAATGAAGATATCGAGATCGAGTATTACATGTTGGGTAATTAGGTTATTGCTATTTTCAAGCCTTTAAAACTCCGCACATTTAACAAGTTGAAGAAGATACTAAGCATGACTAATTTTGAAAAGTCCAATTTAAAGAGGATATTAAAGATCCACCGTAGATTAGACTTTCCAAAGGTGGTGATTTACCTAGATCCTTCACCTCTACCTTGATCTGTTTGATCCCAAAGTTGTCAGCCCCCAAGAGATTTGCTGATTTTAGGCCCATCAGCCTATGCAACTGTGTTTACAAAACTTTTGCTAAAGTAATCACGAACAGGCTAGCTCAGATTCTTTCGAAATTGATCTCGCCTGAGCAAGGATCGTTTGTTAAAGGCAGATCTATAGCTGAAAGCATTGCGCTGGGCCAAGAGATATTCAGAGACATCGATAGAAAGGTCCGAGGAGGGAACATTATTTTAAAATTAGATATGGAGAAGGTGTACGATAGAATTGAATGGGGTTTCCTCAAGCACGTGTTAAATCGGTTCAGCTTCAATTCGACATGGATAGGATTGATGGAAAATTTTTGGAATAATGCTTGGTTCTCGGTCTCGATTAACGGTGAGGTCACGGGTTTCTTCAAATCCTCTAGGGGTTTACGCTAGGGGGACCCTTTATCCCCAAGCCTGTTCATTTTAGCTACAGAGGTTCTAAGTAGAGGATATACAAAGATAATGACTAGTGGGGCTTGCACCCCTTTTAAGCTAAAACATGGTTGCAAATAGATTACCCATTTGCTGTATGCGGATGATACAATGCTCTTTCTGAATGGTAGCAGCACTTCAATTAAAGCAGCGACTGATTTCCTTGCCTCTTACTAAGCAGCTTCAGGTTAGAAGGTTAACCCTTTAAAGAGTTGCTTCGACCACTCATCCTCTCTCCCTGCTAGTAGAACTCGAGTAATTGAGAGAATCCTTGGAGTCCCCAGCTCGGTGGCATCTTTATCCTACCTTGGTGTTCCTCTTATCAAGGGAAGGATCAGAAGTTCGATATACCAGCCGATGTTAGATAAAATTGAGGTGAAGATCCTCGGTTGGACATCTTGTTACTTATCTCAGGCAGGCAGAAGCACGCTTATAAACCACGTCCTCAGCGGTATTCCCATGCACACCATGGCAGCAGTAACTATCCCAGTGGCAAAAATGGTAATTTTTTTTAAGGGCTGGCATGACGGTAAGAGGAAATTTCATTGGCAAAAATGGAGCAGAGTTGCATTGCCCAAGGAGGAGGGCGGCTAGGGTATCAAAAGATTGAAGGATGTCCTGAAAGCGTTCAGATTGAAGATGGCATGGATGGTGACGGTTTAAAATGGTTCCAGTTTGTGGGTTGCGTTTGTGGCTTCAAAATATGGCCCCGCAGTTTCTGATGTGGCAGGCAACATCCAACCATCCAACGCATCCCCCCTCTGGAAACAGATTGCAAAGATGATCCCTCTCATTATTCACAATGCTCAATGGTTCATTGGGCAGGATTTTTGGTCTTGCAACTGGTCTGGTATTGAGCCTCTTGCTGCGTGGGGTTCCCCATCCGATCCCCCCTCTCATCTGAAATCTCAACGTTAAAGAGGTTCTCCACCAGGACGTTCTTGATCCTCTGTTACCAGCGCTCTCTCTATTGTCATTTGACGTTATTCAGCATATCAGGGCAGGCGACTTCTGCATCTCTTCTGATCCAGATGAGCTTATATGGCCATATGACCGCTCAGGTGTTTTCTCAGTCAGGTTAGGTTGGAATATCTGCATATCTAGAGGGCAGAGTATGGAGTGGGCTGATTGGATTTGGAGTAAGCATCTCCCCTTAAAGATATCAGTGTTTCTTTGGAGATTGATTCGGGGCGCTATTTCGGTGGACGACAGGGTCCAAAGCAGGGGAGTTTCCATCGCCTCTTAGTGCATCCGTTGCAAAGCCGATCACGTATTTCCCCCCGAAACCGAATCCATTCCACAATTTTTCATCGAGGGGGCTTTAGCTGATGGAGTTTGGTCGGTGTTTCATGGGTTTTTCAACCTCCATATCCCTCTATAGGGATCCGTTACTGACAAGCTAAACACTTGGTGGAACATCCAGCCCCCTTGCGACGCTTTCCCCCACATCCGTCGTTTGACCCCTTGTCTGATCTTATGGGAATTGTGGAAAGCCAGAAACGTTGCTCGCTTTGATGGAACCAACCCTAGAGTGGACGTGGTGGTAGATCGTATCAAATGGCCAGGCCAAATTATCACTCCGAGATATCCCTTTTCCATTGTTTGGGGATCCCGCCCAGGCCTCCTAAACCGAAATTGATGCAGATTGTTAAATGGTCCAGACCAGGCGAAGGTTAGGTAATAATGAATGTAGATGGTGTGGCCACAGTTAATCTGGGCCCCTCTGGAGGGGGTGGGATTTGTAGAGACTCCTCCAGCGAGTTCTTATTTGCATTCTCTTTTGGCTATGGGGTCAACATGAACAACAGAGCGGAGCTCCGAATTGCGCACGATGTTATGTCCCAGCGCGTGGACTATGGATTTAACCAGGTAGTTCTAGAATCCGACTCAAAATGCGTGGTGGATGTTTTCAATGGAAAATCATCTATGGCCTGGAAGTGGAGGCACTGGTGGACCAGGATCGCCAGGTTGAAGAATAGGGGATCATTCTCTATTTCTCTCGTCTTAAGAGAAGGTAACGGCCCCACCGATGGGCTGGCTAAAGAGGAAGCATTAAACCAAAGGAACTCCAGTTTCAATACGATTAGGGATCTCCCTTTGAGCATAAGAGGTCTGTATATGTTAGATAAGATTGGTCTGGGCTCTTTTAGAGAAGCTTGAGGTTGTCCATAGGGATTTTGGGTTTTGCGTTTTGTATATGGATAACATAGGTATCCCTGGGAGCTTTCCTTCCCGGGGGGCCTGAAATTTGCTATAATCTCTTTTTGGATATATATATACACCCAAGCAGATGCTTTATATATATATATATATATATATATATATATATATATATATATATATATATATATATAAAAGATAAGACTTTCCAAAGTCCTTACATGCGTAAGTAAGATACGTATTGCATTTCAAAGTATCTACATGTTTTACTATTTATAGATAGAATGTTGTACTATGATTTGAATTTTGTGCTAATTAAGACTTTTGTTTTAAGTCTAAGTATTTTTGGGCCAATACTGTCCTTTACATTGAACACATATGTGCAATAAAAAGAGAGAACATGATACAAATTTATTTTTTCATCAGTATCTTTCGTTGGTTGCTCTTTTCATTGAAGTTAATTTTGCTCGTTGAGTCATGAGCTTGGATCCATACACTAGGTGCATCGAAATGGTCTTAATGTTGATGGATAAGATCTTTTAGTTTTAGAGACTTTTAGGCCATGGTCCTGTTTTTTTTTTTTTTTTTTTTTTTTAAATTTATTCATTTCATGTATAATACATGACTTGGACAAATTTTTAGGCTTCTCCTGTCGACAATAAACTAGGGGTAACCTATCGTATTGGCTTAACAAAAAACCTACCTAAGACACTAATAAACAATTGGAGTCCCTACCGGTTTTTCTAATGGTCCCTAGCCACACTTTGTCTAGCAAAATCAGCCCTCGAATTTGATGCGGGAGGTCAGAGGTGAGCCTAAAAATAGAATTTCTTTGTCACTCACTACCAAGAAGGGCCAAGTTATCCGTCGGGGCATTCCCTTCTCTCGGGATATGGCAGAAGGAGAATTGCCTTCTTTGCTTCAGGTTGCCAATCAACTTTAACCATTATCTCCAGATCCAAGTTGATTGATGAAAATGTTGAGCTAAGAGTCCTAAAGAGGGGGGGGGGTGTGAATAGGACTATGCCAAATTAAAATTTTAAATGCGGAATTAGACATATATAAATAAAGATAGTACTTAACAATCCCACAAAGCAGAAATGAATAACAACCTCAAATGTACAAGTATTAAGAGGTTGATACAGATGTTGTTCTAAGGACAATCTTACACCAAAAACCAATGGCTTATGGTAGGACAAACTGATTTCTAGAATAGTCTGTGTATTAAAATTCCAAACTAATATAGAGGAGAATAAAAATAGCAAAGAAAATAAACTAACCTATTACAGCATTCCCACACTTGCATAAAAGAGATTACAACATTATCCACAAAGGCTTTGAAAGAAATTACAACATTCACACAAAGCCACAATCAATCAACCACCACAACACCAGAAAATATAGTGGTTCGCTTGTGTGTACACCAACCATTTAGAAAAACAGCCACATAACTACTCCACTCCCAATATCTTCTCCCTCGAGATATTGGCATTCACTATGAAATAGGTTTTTCAAGGTTCACCTAAAACCTTCACAATTGTGTCTTTCAAGTGGGCTTACATAATTAAAAAAACCCCACACTCTGAGATTTTCTGGATCACCTCAGATAAACCAAAAAGAGATTTTTTTTGGCATAACCTCAAAAACCAAAAAGAGATTTATAAAAAATGTAAATATACTTATCTGGATATTCTCTTTTGATGAAGCCCAGTAGAACCAATTCGAAGTAGATGTTCAACGTAGATATTCAATGTCCACACTCACTTAAGAAAGGGTTTTAAATGATTTTTAGATTAAATCACTTTGGGCTAGCTTGATTTGATTTTGATTCTATGAAAGGGGAAAGCTTAAATCCCTTCTTCAAATAAGATTGGAATATAAAACTCAAAATCAAATGCAAAAAGATAAATTAAAGAGAATATTAAATGAGCAATAAATAACTTAAGAATATTACAAACTTATCTCTCAGAGTGGTGTCTTGATTTTGCTTGAATTGAATAAAAAACTTTGAAAATCGTGCTTTATTAATAAGTAAAAAAACTGTTCACTCGACTAGCCCAGTAGTCGGTTCGACTGGTCGAAGGACTAACAAACTTTTAAAATTTTGGGTACGGTAAGATAAGACCATTCCACGACTGGTCGAGTGGCCTGCTCGACTGGTTGAGCCCTGCACTTGACTGGTCGAGTGGGACCAAAAATGATTGCTGGACTTTGAGTCGAGCCTGCTCGACTGGTCAAGCAATCTCCAGGACTGGTCGAGGAGTCCAACAAAAAATTGTGAAAATTAGTAACAAACCTTCGACTGGTCGAGGAAATTCTTAGATTGGTCGAGCCAGTACTAGGACTAGTCGAACATAGGCTAAGACTAGTCGAGTAAAAGCTTATAAAATTATATAGTGACTCAATTTAAGTATGCAATCAATATGACCTAACCTATGGTTAATCTAAGGTCACTCATACCTTATCGGTGAAGATTGAACATTGAAACATAATTTGCTTCAGTTGATAGTTGATCTTGAAGTACTTGAAGCTTGACATCTTGAAGTACTTTGAAGCTTAAACTTGAAGTACTTTGACCTGTATTTCACCTTGAGCTTTGAGTTCCAAAGTAAAGCACATTGTTTTGACATAGTTGAAGCTTGAAAGCTTGATCTATCACTTGATGTTGTACTTGAACTTGTATAAGAATTGCTTGATCTTGAATATGAAGATGAGCTACACAAGATACAGATTCTAAGAGGTTTTGGCACTACAAAATTTAACAACCATAGGAGCTAGATAGAATAGCAATTACAATCTCCTCCTTTGTCAAATTCATAATAAAACAAAATAAATAAAAATATCATACATGCACAACAAAGAATCATGCACCAATCACAACCTGGTTAAAGAATCATGCACCAGTTACAAACTGGTCAAATCAATACTCATCAATACTCCCCCTTAATACCTTACTGCATAGAATCCAAGAGGCTACCTAACCACATTCTCCACAGTTCCATATTCATTCTCCACATTTATCATAATGAAATAGGCATGTCAGTATTAATTCTCCCCCTTTTTGTCAAAAGATGACAAAGGAAAGAACCGATAAATGAGAATTGAAGAAAATAAATATTAAAGTAAATAGCAGAGCAATGAATACTAAGAGAAGATATGGGCAAGATAACCAGATAAACATGTCCACAATAATAAGAAAACATGTCCAAGTATATAAAAACAAGAGCAATTCAAGTCCAAAAGTTATTACATATTAGATATTCAAATACTAATCCGAACCAGAAGGAGTAGGTATAGATGGATCAATTTGATGAAGTCCCTTGTTAATGCGCCTAAGATATTTGCGCATATATTTAAATTGTATTTCTTAGGACACATGCATACCTTTAACCTTCTCCTCAAGTGAGCGCAAACGCGCATCAAAATCAGATGGCTGATAATCTAAATCACACTACCAAAAAAAAAGGGGCAAAGGATTTAGACCATTTACTTTTTTTCTACGGATATAAACCTTAGCTATACTTGCTACGGTTTTAATTCGTAGCTAAAAGTGGATACACCATTAATAATTAATAGTGTTGTAAGGGGCTCAATGTAAGGCCCACCCCCACAGCACATGATATTGTCCGCTTTACCGAAGCTCACGGATTTAAAACGCGTCATGTCTGTTAAGGGAGAAATCCAACATATAACCACCACAACTCCAGACAACCCTTCCGATAGGGGACAAGTTACGCTACAGTCAACTGCAACAGTAGCTCACCCAGCACAATAGCCTGCCAGCCACACCTGGGGGCCCGCCCACATGTGTGCCCGCCCATATGAAGCAGTGACTAGGGCGTCACATTATCCCCCACTGAGGGCAGAGCTGTCCTCGGCTCTGATACCGTTTGTAAGGCCCACCCCCACAGCATATGATATTGTCCGCTTTGCCGAAACTCACGGATTTAAAATGCGTCATGTCTGTTAATGGAGAAACCCAACATATAACCACCACAACTCCAGATAACTCTTCCGATGTAGGACAAGTTACGCTACAGTCAACTGCAACAGTAGCTCACCCAGCACAGTAGCCTGCCAGCCACACTTGGGGGCCCGCCCACATGTGTGCCCGCCCACATGAAGCAGTGACCGGGGCATCACACCAAGGCCTAAAAAAAACTATCTATTTTATCTAAGCCATCTATATATCTTTGTAAATATTACTTTACACGTTGTAAAAAAAATCAGCTAGACCGAAGGCTCAAGTGGACCACACGGCAGGAAACATTATAATTTGATTTACAGTTGCTTCTTATGGTGTGGTCCAGTTGGGCCTTAAATATACCTGAAAATTTATTTCTTAAAGTAAAATAATTTATTAAAATTATATATAGGAATGGATTAATGAAATACATCATGGTGGGCCCCACGGAGTCTCTAATTGGTCCGTTCATCAAAAAGGCCTAAATTTTGGGCACGCGGTCTAAAAATGTCAGTGCCCAAACTCTCTCGCCCACTCTCTCTCCCTGTTTCTCTTTCTCTCTCTCATGCGTAATCTCTCCCTGTCTCTCTATATCTCTCTCTCTCTCGCGCAATCTCTCCCTGTCTCTCTCTCTCTCGCGCAATCTCTCTCCCTGTCTCTCTCTCTACCACAACCCAGCTGCCGCCCAAACTCTCTCTCCTTATCTCTCTCTCTCTCTCACGTAATCTCTCTCCCTCTCTCTCTCTCTACCGCAACCCAGCTTCCCTACGACGGCATTGTAACGGTGCTCCGACCACACCTCATCGGCCTACAAATCCAACGGATTAGGGTTTTCACTTCTGAAAGGTGATATTCTTTTGATCTTCTCAGCTTTAATATATTCATGATTGTTTGATAGTGCTAAATTCGTGAAACAGAATTCTCTTTCTTTTTTATTTTCGGGATTTCTTCTTTGAAGTTAGATGACTCATTTATTTTGATATTGATGTTGCTTACCAAGTGTTTGATGAAATGACTCAACGAAGTGTTGGGTTTTCCTCATTTCATTTATGTATGGTTTGGCTATTCAGACGTTGGATTAGATGAGACCTAGCATGATGCCCATGAATATCCTAGCCTTCTGATCAGTGACCTACAAGTAGATCGGTAGTTAAGAAATGTATGGTAAACCATGTGTACACTTTTGGCTTTAAATTGGAAGGCTAGGATCTTCTAGCCCGGGAGATTTTTTGATCATTTTCAATCCACTAGCCCCCATCAGACAATCCAAGGCTAGGATATTCAAGCTAAGGGTAAAGGAAGATTGATGTAGGTCCTGGGGTAAGGTGAAATGATTACATGCAAACTTGGGACTCTGGACTTGACTCAGTACACCTATAAAATTTGACCTGTGCGAGCCATGTTTTGGAGAATTGAGGGCTTAGTTTTCATTTTACAGTGATCTATTCCATTGATATGATTTCCATCTATACCATTTGTATGATGGGCATTGTTGCATGTCCCTACAAATACCTTAGGTTCAAATCTCTTTATATTTGAACTTGAACCCACTAGTGGTGAACTATATTATTTAACCGGTAAGCATTTAGCCGACTCTATCCGAGTTTGCCCAAAAATAAAGCAAATCCAAATCTTCGGTAGACCACACCACAGGAAACAATGGTGATTCACCATTAAGAACTTATTTCAGGCCATGAAAGCTTTGGAACAAGTTGATATTTGTGTTTTCCCTTCATTCAGATCTGTGTGACCTTATCAACGGATTGGATGGCAAATAAACTTTACCGTGAGCCCTTGGAAGTTTTTTAATGGTAGTCATTCAATGAGCACTCTTTCTTATTATGGTTCCTTGCTATTTTGTATAAATTTGTTGGGTTTTCCTCGTTTCATTTGTGGTCCCTTAGATGTAATTTTCAATTATATCAATGAAATTATAGAATGTCTCTGCCCAACCCATGGATGAAACTTGGACAAGGCTCATACCAATCTCAATTAGTCCAACCCAATTGTTCCATGGTGGGGATATTTAATTTTTATTAATCATGTTTATCTAATCCAGATAAACAGGCGTTGTTAGATAAATGTTTGGGTTGCCGAGTTGAGGTAGGTCTAGAAATTGGGTCCCAGTACATGCCTAATTTTCAATCCTAACCAGTGAGCTATGGAATTGAGATTTGGTAGGCTCACTAGCCAAATACTCACCCCTCCAAAGGACTCTTATACTGAGCTTGGAGATCTCTAGTGTGTTGGAAAATTCTACTACAAATACATTGTGAGGTTACAAACCAATGATATACTGTTCTGAGCATAATGAATTATGTTACAACAGATCAATTTGTTTTCTAACTTCTTGCCTGGACCACAATGAGTCATCCAAATAGGCCCTTTGTAATTTTTTTTCTACTTTTAGTAATCGTTTGATGTAGAGATCTCACAATTTAATTAGCCAATTAGACAAAATTTCATATGAAGTTCATTGCTCATCGGTTAGATGTGTATCCAACACACATCATGCGGTGACCCACAAAGCACCGTCAGTAGGCAATCCAGGTCCCTCGTGATATGCCCATGAAAAGTTAAAGCTATTCAAAGACTAAACTCCAATGATAGTCATAGATGCATGTGTTTAGAATTAGATCCATGAATGGGTGAAAAATAATAATAAATTTTTTTTTTTGTAAGGTGCAGGTTCAAAATGAACCTCGTGGTTAATCGGGTTCCGGTTATAACAGATAGGGAGTGGATGACACTAAGTTTTCCGAACCCTCATTTTATTTCTGGAATCAGAAGCTTTGTGAAGTTTGCACGAGAACACCTTCCTAGTAGAGAAACCATTCTTTGTCCATGCGCCACTTGCAAATGTTTACGATTACTGGTTTCTTATGATGATTTGGAAATACATCTAATGAAAAATGGAATTGACTCAAGCTATAGGGTTTGGGACATGCATGGTGAGCATGTATCACCTAAGTGTACTGAATATGCATTAAGTTCCCAATAGTACCACAATGTCCTGAACTTAAATGAGGTTCACAACATGATTGTTCAAGAACTCGGTGGTAATAACCTAGATAAAGTTGTACAGGATGTGCCGAATGTGACCCCTGTAGTCGAAGGTGTCTTTGGGGAAAAGGAAACTGATGAGTTTGAAGAAAATCTACGAGATGTCAGCAGGGTCTAGGTTGCTCAATAACTAAGACAGGACTGAAGATGTCAGCCCTTGGTCATTCAAAGGTAGAGAATTTGATAAAAGAAAGAGATAACCTAGTGTAGGAGATATTTGATATAAAGAAATCATTGGCCAGGATGGAGGCCTGGATGGAGATGCAGCAACACGCACAATCTACTCAAAACCTCTCGTCACCAACAATTGTTAAATCTGCTCAGGCATCGTCGGTATGCAAGTGTAAATTTGCTACTGTATTGAACTTACAATTATTTTATAAACGATAACAATACTAATGCTATTTTATATGTGTACATGTAGCCAGATGTTATATATATCAGTAAGAGATGCGACTTGCTTGGTTGGGGAAATCATGATTTAGTTGCTCGTGGTCAAGTACACGAAGTTAATCCAAATGCAGTTGTCCATTGCGAACCATTGGAGGAGGGAGCTTTTGTTATTACCCTAACTGAGATTATACATCCTGACACTCGTTTGTGGAAAGAAGATGGGTTCGCATCTACACTTGGAGAGGCTGGTCCAGGATCACTTGTGCAATGGCGGAAAGAATCTTTGAGATTTCGATAATTTGAACAAATTTGGTACTCTATAATTGAACTTAGTGTGGATGCTTTTTTTAGTTACTTTATATGATATTTCACTTATTTTTTTTTGGTTAATTTTGAACTAATTTGACACTTTAGTTACTTTATATTGATGAACTTAGAACTTGGTTTGGTTTTTAGTTACTTTATATTGATGTTTCGCTTTTTTTTTGTTTTATTACTCTATATATTGTTTGGTTTGGTTTTTGTAATTTTGAATGAATTTTATGCTCTATATTTAAACATATTAGACTCCATTTGGTCGTCACAAACCTAATGGAGCCTAAGCCTCTTTTTAACTCTGCCAATGCAACTCCTTGCATTGCCGGTCCCAAGCCCCGGTAAAGGAGGAAGGAGAATGGGCATCAAGGTGAGTTGTGTACTTTTCCTTCATTTTATGAGAGGGATTTTTAAAATGCTTGATGGTTAATTTCATTAGTTTTCTGGCTTCTTCTACTATCACTTGAGGACCTCATAGGCCCAACTAACTTGAGATTTTTATATGCAGGCTCATGTATTTTTAGCCCCACAGATCAATGTTGCCACTACAAGGTTCAATATTAAAAAGGTAAAGTTTTTAACTATTTATTTTATCTTTGAAATGGTTATTTTTCATTCATATAATTTTTTTATTCTTTCAATGCAGCTAGGTACAACATCGGTGTAGTTATCTTGCTCTGGGCACCTGCAGTCTTGGTATGTCTCATCGTCCTTCAATAATTTAATATATCGAAATTTTTTTTCCATCATCATTTACATTTTTCTTCTTAATCGATACTTGGAAGTTAATATAATCATACTCTGTTTTACAATCTTTAAAATTTTTATATGTAAATCTGTGCCCATTTGCATTGTCGGAGAAATTAAAAAACTCACTCATTCTCAGATTGCAATGTGGAATATGCATCCATTATTCAAAGAAAGGGCAACATTCCAAGCACTCACACTTTGTCTCCTTGCTAGCTAAATTGGTGAGTCTTCTTTCCTTCATACTATATGATTAATTGATGAAGTGGCCTGGCCTTTTGGATAGGCCCAAGTTTATATATTATCTCGAAATTGATGAAGTAGATCCGGATGTGCGTCGGAGCTATCCGGATGTTGAGCGGGGGTCTCTGGAAGGTGGGAACCGTTGTTATGACCATGATAAAGCTGTCTATTTCCTATGGACAACATTGGAGGGGCCTCGCCATTTGGACTGGCGGTGTTTATGTATTTGCTCGAAATTAATGGAGCAGACCTGGATATGCGTCGGAGCTATCCGGATGAGCGGGGGTTCATGGATGGTGGGAACCGCTGTTATGATCATGATGAAGCTGTCCATTTCCTATGGATAGCATTAGAGGGGCCTAGCCATTTGGACAGTCTGTGTTTATGTATTTGCTTGAAATTAATGGAGTAGACTCGGATGTGCGTCGGAGCTATCCGGATGAGCGGGGGTCCCTTGAAGGTGGGAACTGCTGTTATGACCATGATAAAGTTGTCCATTTCCTATGGACAACATTGGAGGGGCCTGACCATTTGGACAGGCCATGTTTATATCTGTATTTGTAGGGACCACACCCTTAACCTAAACCACACCCTAAACCTATAACCTAAACCTATTCTCAATTTCCTAAAGCTATAACCTATAACCCAAACCTAACCCTAAACCTAATGCTAATCTCAACTCCCTAAACCTAAACCTACACCTAATCCTAATCTCAACTCCCTAACCTAAACCTAAACCTAAACTTGAAAACCTATACCTAAACCCGATCCCGAAAACGAACCCGATTTCCTAAACCTAAACCTTAACCTATTCTCAATTCCCTAAACCTAAACCTAAATGTATTCTCAAATCCCTAAACCTAAACCTACACGCACTACAAGTAGCGACGAAACTTATTTTCGTCGCTAAAAGTGACTTTTAGCGACGAAATAAGTTTTTGTCACTAAAAGTTTACTTTTAGCGATGAAATTATAAATTCATAGCTAAAAGTCACCTTTACCGACGAAATTTTTCGTCGCTAAAGGTTCTTTTCAGTTTACTTTTAGCTACGAAAATTTTCGTAGCTAAAAAATGTGGTGGAGACTTTTAGCGAAGAACATTTTCGTCGCTAAAGGCTATATATAAACAAATTTTTTAGAAAAAAGATAACTTTACTTTTAACTACGACAATTTTCGTAGCTAAAAAACGTGTTGGAGACTTTTAGCGATGAACATTTTCGTCGTTAAAGGCTTCGTAGCTAAAAAAACATGATGAGACTTTTAGCGACGAAAATTGTCGTCGCTAGTGTTTTGAATTTTTGAAAACCAAAGAGTGGAGACGTTTCCTTTTGGCGACGAAATTAATTCCGTAGCTAAAGGGGGATTTTTAGCGACGAAAATTTTCGTCGCTAAAGGGTATTTTGTATTTTAACAAAAATTTTCACGCTGCTCTGGAAAAGTTTGCGGTAAGACTTTTACCGACGAAAATATTCATCGGTAAAAGTGTTTTTCCTAATGTAAAAATGTATATATTTTTGTAATAATGTAAAAATGTTTTAATTTTAAAAAATTTTTGTTGGTAAAAATGTGTGTGTATATATATATATATATATATATATATACACACACACACATTTTTACCAACAAATTTTTTTTAAAATTAAAACATTTTTACATTATTACAAAAATATATACATGTTTTGTTTTTATATCATTTATAAATTTATATATATATATATAATTAAAATGTAATAATTAAATGATTTGTAATATCACATAAAATAGAATATTATATTAAAAAGTTTAGAAATTTTAACTATGTTTAAGAAAAATTTTGAGAACAAAATAATGCTTTTGAAGAAAAAATTCGGCATTTTGAAATTTTTGAGAAAAAAATTAAAATATCAGAAAAATTTTGAGATTTTGAAAATAAAAATTCAAAATTTGTATTTTAAATATTTTTAAAATACTTTATAATAAAAATGATATTTGGTTAAAAGAGTAAAAAAAATATACATTTTGAAAAAAAAATGTTATTTTTAAAAGGAAATTGAAATTTATTTGTGAAAAATAAAATTACTAAATTATTAGGCACATCCACTAATTAAACCTTTAATTATTTTTGGACAATCTAATCTATTCAAATTGAAGAGTAAATAACTTCAAATGTTTAAATCAAATTTCACTTAAATTGTTGATCAATCTTGTATGCCCAATATCTTTCTCATATGTAGCCTGATTAAGGTTCCAAAATTATTCATATGATAATTTCAATCAGACGGTGAGAAGCTTCTAAAATTATTCATTTGAGTTTGGTATGATTTGCATCTTCTGAAATTCTATATTGATAGTAGAAAATGTAGCAAATCGTAGAGCTTTGCTAAGCGCACACGTGTGTGCAATTAAACTTGTGCACATGCCACACATATGCCAGCATGGCACATACATGCTAGATCTCATCCATCCATCAGGTTGGTCCTACTCTGTATATGTTTTTTTCTTCAAAATAAAATCTGGTCCAATGAGTATGTGGGCCTCAATTTGGAAACAGCGGATGGGTTAGAAAACTTCAACCAGGTTTTTCAGAGTCATACTTTTTTTATACAAATTGTGGCTCACATAGCATGTGGACCAATCAGATTCTTGAATTAAGTTATTATTATTGTGTTTCTGTTCTGATGGATGGACTGGATCTCAGATCTATTGTGCCATGCTGGCAAATATATGGCATGTATGGGATGATCAGATGTATGAACGAGATGGTTGGATAGATGGATGGATGGATAGTATGGTTGGATGGATGGCATGGATGGATGTTTAGATGACTGGATATATAGATGGATGGAATGATTGGATAGATGGATTGATGGATGTTTGGATGATTATATGAGATGAATGGATGGTTTAATGGGGGATGCAATGATTGGATGGGGGATGAGATGAATGAGGCTCCAATAGGCCACTAAGGGGCCAACAAGATGTATGAATTCTATCCACATTGCCCATCCATTTATACGTATCATTTTAGAGTATGACCCCAAAAATAATGAAGATCCAAGGCTCAAATGGTCCACAAAGTGGGGATTAAATTCCTACCTTTGAAAAATTCTTGGGGGCCACAAAAGTTTTTGATTAAGATGATATTTACTTTTTCACTTCATCCAGGTGTATATGACCATATCAACAAGTTGGATGACAAATAAACAATATAGTGGACCCTAAAAAGGTTTCAACATCCTTAGCACCATTTCCTATGGTTGGTCCACTTGATACATAGATATGCATTTTTTTTTAATCTACTATAATCTAAAATGATATGAAAAAATGGATGGACAGTGTGGATACAATTCATACATCTCTCCGAATTGATGGACGGTGTGGATACAAAACACACATCAAGGTGGAACACATATAACTAGTGACATCACTTCAGTAGGAGTCTTGTAGAAACAGATTAGCTATTCGCTCTGTGTACCCCACCATGATGTATGTATTTCATCCATGCTGTCCATATATTTTTTTATATCATTTTATGATATGAGACAAAAAAATGAGGAATATCCCAATCTAAAGTGGACCACATTACATGAAACAGTGTTGAATGAACGTCGACCATTAAATTTTTTTTAGGGGCGATAAAAGTTTTGGATCAAGCTGATCTTTGTTTTTTTCCCTTCATCTGGGTCTGTATGACCTAATCAACAGATCGGATGTCAAATATACAATACAGTGTGCCTTAGGAGGATTTTAATGGTGGATATCCAATCACTAGTATTTTCCTGTGGTGCGGTCCAGATTATATTTATGTCCCATCCATTTTTGGTGTAAAGACCTAAAATGATTTGTAAAAATGGATGAACGGAATGGATGAAATACATGCATCATGGTGGGGTCCACAGAGCACCAACCACCAGCCCAACGGATTGACTACTCCCCCTGACACCGGTCAACGACTGGTGGTCGGTACTATGTGGGCCCCACCATGATTTATGTGTTTCATCTATGCCATCCATCTATTTTTAGAGATCATTTTACAGTATGAGTCCAAAAATGAGGTATATCCAAATCTCAAGTGGGCCACATTATTGGAAACAGTGTTGAATGAGGGTCAACCATTAAAACATTTTGGGGGCATTAAAGTTTTGGATCAAGCTAATCTTTGTTTTTTCTCTTCATCTGGGCTTGTATGACCTAATCAACAAATTGGATGTCAAAGAAATAGTTTAGTGGGCCTTAGGAGGATTTTAATGGTGGATATCCAATCACTATTGTTTTCATGTGGTGTGGTCCACCAGAGATTTATATCTCTCTCATTTTTGGGATCAAGCTCTAAAATGATCTTTAAAAATGGATGAATGGAATGAATGAAACACATACATCATGGTGGGGCCCACAGAACACCGACCACCAGCGACGAGGCTGGTATAAGGGGGAGTTGCCAAGACGTGGATTGTGTCCTACCCCAGTCCGGATGGTTATCTGTCCGGGTAGGTCTCTGTGGGGCCCACCATGATGTAAGTGTTTTATCCACACGGTTCATATTTTCTCCCAGATCATTTTAGTATTTGAAAAAAAAATAAAATTGAAGTAGGTTCACAACTCCAGTGGACCACACCAAAGTAAGTTGCAGTGATAATGACACCCATTGTTGAAACCTTTCTAAGGGCCACCATGATGTTTTTTTTACCATCCAACCTATTAATAAGGTCATTTAGACGTGGATGAATCAAAAAAATTAAATATCAGCTTGATCCGAAACTTCCCTAGCTCCCAATAAATTTTTAATGGTGGAAGTGCAATGCCCAATTTGTGGTCCACTCAAGCCTTGTTCCTGCCTAATATTTTGCACGATACCTTATAATGATTTGAGAAAAAAAATTAATGGTGTGGATAAAACAGAGCCCTGCCCGGACGATAATAGGTTGGATGCAATCTGCGTCCTCCTACTAAAAGACCCCAAATATCCAACACGCCCGCCCTCACTTTCAATCTCCCTCTCCCATTCCCTCTCTCACTTGCCCTTGCCGTCTCCCTCTCTCGCTCCCTCTCCATCTCTCAATCTCGCTGCCATTCTCGCGGGCTGCAACAAGTTTACAACCCTAAAAGGTCTCTCTCTCTCTCTCTCTCTCTCTCTCTCTCTCTCTCTCTCTCTCTCTCTCTCTCTTCTCTCTCAATCTCTCTTCCTCGATCGAATCATTAGCTACGCTTAACCGGCAAACACGAAACCCATCTCCGCACATAGGGGTTTGTATCCATTGAGTGCATTGACGAATGGGGTTGAGATAAGGGTTTGGGTTTTGATTTGAGCACATGATTCTTGAAATCGATGTTAATGGAGTGGAGATCTATACTAATTTTGGATTAAAATGCATAGGATTTAGATTAAGTTGTTGTTTTAAGAAAGGCATGTACGATTACATGATGCTTGTTAGATATTTGATGAAATGGGCTTTTCAAGTTTGGTTGTTTGGATGATGCTTGTTAGATATTTGATGAAATGCCCAAGAGAAATCTTGTTTGGGTAGAAGTAATTCCATAGTTTGTGTATGAAATAAGTATTCTTTTATTCAGTTATTCTATATAGTTTGTGTAGAAGTAATTCCAAAAAACAAAAGAAAAGAAAAAAAAAAGGGAAAAAAAATACAGTGTGATTTTTGTTCTTCAATCAAATTTCTGTTTTCTCTTTGTTCTTCAAAAAAAGAAAAAAATATTGCAATTTGAATCCCCATCATGCTTGCTCACTTTTTATCCTTTTTTTGGCGAAAGCCAATCTAACTTTTATGCATTTATGATCTTTTTTTTTTTTTTTTTTTTTTTTTTTTTTTTTCTTTCTTTCTTTCCTTTCTTTCTTCCTAATCTGTAGATGGGAAATGTTGCAGCCATTGCAACTGCATTTGGTGGAGACTTGCCTCCTAGAAATCATTCTAAATGATTGATCCATCAAAACCATCTAGGTAGTGGGGCCAATTATGTGTCTTTCACCACTAAGAAATCATTCTAAATGATTGATCCCACTTCCTGTCCTTGTGGCCATCAAAATGGATTGCTAAGGTGACAAGGCTACATATAGTGATAGTAAATGGAAGGAATCTGATTTAGGAAGTTCGGAACTCAGTAAAATAGTAAAACCTGCATTCACCCTCTTTCTCAAAAGCTGGTTTTACTGTCATTTTCTTGAATCAAATCATATATAAGGTACTTTCCATTTTTTCTTTCTTTTTTCCTGTTGTGATTAGTTTTCTTTAAAAAACCAATAATTTGTTACTCCATTGGATTTGGTAAGATTGGTGTATGTCATTGGTGGATTCGTTACTCCTCGAGGTAGGCCTTGCCTAGTGAATGGCTTGGATCCCACAAATGTATGTCATTTTGGCATGTGGACCAACAATCCATGTTGAAGTAAAGATTCAATTTTATTGTTATTCGATCTCAACTTAGAATGCATGTTATTTGATTCAGTTTGGATGGTCTCTTGAGTACTGATCCTAGCCCTCAATTTCATCAAGAAACAACAAAAACAGTTCCCAGGTATAGGACGAACTTTGAGTATTTTTATTTCCTGCATGAATCCTAGGAGTGTAGTGTATCTGTTAGTTGAGATGAAAATGCTTGATTGGTGCCACAGTTTCTATCCAAGCATATCGGGATGTTTTGAAATCGACCAAAAATTAACACTTTAGTGAAAATGGAGGAAATTAGGGAATTCTAATTTTTTCTATTTTTATATTAGAAAATATGTGTAATTGTGCATCTCACTGTGGACACTATTATATATGGCCATGAAAAAAAAGTCCCCTTGATGGGAATCCTAAACCCTCAATTTGTGGCTAGAAGATAAATGTTTAAGAAGGGAAAAAAAAGGACAGTTCCACATTCAACCAAAAATGGCCAAAAAATTCCATGGCTATGTTCCTTCAACTCTAGTGGATTCATCCATGGTGAGCCCATTAGATCGAACATTTGGGTCATTGAATGGACCCAGGGCCACTTGTCTAAACCCAATAATATAACACAATCCAAGTATTGTTTGATGCCTCTGGAAGAGCTCATCTAGTTTCTTTTGCTGGTATGAGACAATAAAGCTAAGCTTTCATGGCAAAGTCATTACAAGAAATAAGAATAAACAAATAAGATTGAGTAGATTTTTATTTCTTTATTTTTATTTTTTTTTTGGAAAGGTAAGATTAGTTTGGTGATTTTCCTTTAACATGAGTAATTAGTTTTTTAATTCTCAATATCTTTTTTTGTCCTTATCTCTTCACATGCATTCTGATAGAAAGACTAGGGCAAGGATTTGGGTTTAAGAGAGGGCTTGGGATGAGGAATTTCCAGATCTTCTACTATTTGATCAAACAGATGGAGCTTTTCAAGCCTAAAATCCCTAGAAAAGTAGGTATGTATGTCTATGGCATCAACCCCTACTATTTCAGCCATCTAGGTCATGCTCGCTCTACAAAACTTTTGATGTCCTGTATAGGTACATCTGCTTGTTTTCATTCTATTTGCTATTTTATTTACGCACTTACTAATATCTTACCCAACAACACTTGCCATCTTTATACATTATGCTTCATTGGCAACTTGAAACCAAAAAAAAAAAAAAAACATCATTATGGAGTGGGTTCAACCCTTTCTTTCTTAAAACTTTCTTTTCCATTTGTTCCTATAATTCAACCTTTTCTTTCTTAAAACTTCATGTCCATTTAATTCATATACTCCTCTTCATTCTATTGTCATGAATTATACTAGTTTGTGAGATGGGAGAGTCACTCGTTGAAATGCAGGGTGCTATGGCCACTTGTGAAATCAGGGATATTTCTCAGCCTTTGCAAGTGGGTTCTGTCGGGCAGGTGCATGGTTTATATTCTATTTAACTTTTTTTTTTCTTTTTCTTTTTAATTCCTGTTTAGGTTGTCGGTAGTAAGGAGCATGGGCAACCTGATGTTTCCATGAATCATCCACATGATGTGGGACTTGATCGTTTTCCCTAATACCCTCCAAAAGGCTATGATTTTTTTATTGCATTTTGTGAAGAAGATTTGATGGAGAAGAAGATTGATTTTCTAGTAGACTGTGTCAGCAAAACCAATTTTTTAACGGTGGATGTCCAATTCACTATTGTTTTCGCATTGTGTGGTCAACCCAAGCTTTAGTTCAAGCTCATTTTTTAGTTGTAGCAGCAACTTACTACTTCCCATATCATTTTCACAACTAATTATACATTTTATTTTTTTAACGATTTGAAGGCAACAGCTGGTGGTGGAGGACGTGGGATGCGTCTAGCTAATGAACCTGACGAGTTTGTGAAGTTGTTACAGGTATGCGACCAACTAAACTTAATTTCTATGGTATGTGTCAAATGTTGTACATTTAAAAAAAATAGCGACTAATTTTTATTAGAGAAAAGCGAAAAAAACGAAAAAAAAAACATAAAAACCAAAAAAATAAAACAAAAAAATAAAACGACAACAACAGCTCCTAAGGGAGAAGAGATGATAAGCTATCATCCCTAAGGAGCAAGCATCAAGAAAAGAAAATACAAAGCCAACCCCCTAAAAAACTTTCCAAACCCAATTGGTGGGATCTAAGGAAGAACTGAGGCAAATAAATGACCAATTGGCTATGAGGTCTGATATTGAAATTGCTCTAAAATCTGGAAAATGCATAATCCAACCCACAGCCAAAAAGTGAATCCTTCCAATGAGGTCTCCACTTTTGCTACTCTGCCTTTCAAACATGAGGGTATTTCTTTCTTTCCAAATACAACACAACACAGGAATGGCACCAACTCCCATAAAATAATTCTGCGAGGTGAGAACAGGCATCCCTCCCATACTGCAGTCGAATCCAAAATAGAGGCATTGAGGACTCATTTAACTCCAAAGAGATTAAGGAAGCTTTCCCAAACAGCTCTTGTAGCTTTGCAATGTGGAAAGAGGTGGTTTACAGATTATTTGCTTCTTTACACATGAAACACGTATTTGGAATTGCCATTCTTTTCTTGAGGTTTTCAACCATAAGATTTATTTTATTTTTTTGACAGATAAAGGGAATTTATTAAGAAGGCGCCAAAAAGCTGATATGGACTACATCATTGTATGGCTTGACATTGAGGACTTTGTGTTACAAAGGCAAATGTTAATAAGGGATAGGCAAATGCTTGGAGAATTTTGTAAATCTCTGAAATTAAATTTTAAAAAGAAAAATAATGCTAATGTATATATACCTTAGTTTATAAACAAAAAGCTGAAAATAAGCAAACTTAACTACACCTTGTTAATACAGCAAATCCATCTTTGAGTGCCTTTAGATATACAACATCCTTAAAAACATAATGCAGCAGAACTCCACTTGTACATGATCTTGTGCTTATTCATTGAATCAAAAATGCATCTACAAGTATGATTTGCACATGATCTTGTGCTTATTTCAGTTTTATTATTACTATTTGGTTATTAGCATTGGAATATTGGTATCAATTGATCTATCATTGCTTCTTTGGGATAGCTATGTTGTGCATGTATCTAGTTGTGATGCTAGTTGATGGGAGTTGCATATAATTTTTCTTTTTCTTTTTATTATTGAATTTCTACTCCGATGTTTCTTCTTTTATGTATTTGTTTAAAACATTTTGTGGGCACATTGAATTTGTACTCCATCATTTTATGTATTTGTTTAAAACTTTCCATGTATCAACTTGCATTTGGATCAGTTGGCCTCCACATCACCCATATGGACATATCCTATAACAATTCATATGGGCACATTGTAGCAAACCTCCCAAGAAGCCTTTTTATTATAACCACTTCCTCTCTCCACTTTCTATATAAAAGCTAGTTATCAAGTATGCAACACATGCCACAACTCTCTCTCTCTCTCTCTCTCTCTCTCTCGCTCTCTCTCTCTCTCTCTCTTAATAGAGTAGTTTTTGTCTTTTTCTCTTTCTTTGCTGTTTCTATACCTTTTTTTTTTTTTTTTTATTTTCATTTCATAGATGCTAGGACTCTTTTCTTCATCATTGTAGGTTCTTAGGTGCATATAGTACCTGAAAATTCACTCTCATTGTTCTTTGATCAAGATTGTATCATATTCTATTTCTTTTTGGTTAATTTTTCCTTGTTGTAATCAAAACCTTACATTGACATCTAGAGTTAGCATATGCATGAATTTCTTAGTGCCTTGGTGTGTAAGTGATATTGAAATAGGTTGATTTTCTTGAACTTGTGATCCATGGTGCAGTCTCTTGGAGTAAATTTTTGTCTAGAAGTTAGATTGAAAGAGAAGTCTCTTGGCAATTGAAAGAGAAGGTTAGATTATTACTTTGTTCCATATACATGATATGTGCATGCATAGCATTTATATTTATTCTTGTTTGTTCTTTGATGGTCATATGTTGTAGTGTTTCCCAGAAGCATTGGTGAATGTTTGGCTATTATGTCAATTTATGTATTGACAAGACTCAGCAAGTTGGCTTGACTCGCTTGAGACATGAGTCAATTTTTAGGCACAACTTAATTTACTTGGAATCTGAAAAAAACTTGATGAAGTATGTCAACTAAATCTCATTCATGCATGTCATCATGTGAAGTAATCATACATACAATGGGGCCAATCATAGATGGGAAACTGTACTAAGCTTGCCATTGAGTTGACCCTGAACTGCCTACAGGCCATTTATTGGGCAGCTTGAATTCCATCTAGTCAGTGTGATTTTTGCTTAAAGGAGCATGGACTCCATTAGTTTACAGTTATAATGCCCATGTATAGGCTGATGAGTGTGGGTTTTACCGTGGGACCCACTAATGGGTGGTTTGGACAATGCGTTTCAAATTCAACGATGAAGAGAAGGATATCCATGATGATAGACTAGTTTGTACCAACCCACCCAAACATTTCCTGGAAAAAGGAAGGAGGTAAAGGAAAACCGAAGCTTCCTTCCAATACTTTTTACCTAACAATGGGCCACAAAGTACCACATAGATTACAGGTTAAGAAATTACCGCTGCTATTTGTGAGGTCATCATTCCTGAAAGCCACTAGATCTTGATCCAATGGCTGCAAAAAAATTAAAAAACCTAAGGGCCTGTTTGGAAGACGCCTAAGTGGAACAGAACAATATTCCATGCTAAAGGCCTGTCTGTTTGGTAGACACCTAAAAATGAGTTTCATCTTATTTTAAAAATTGAGAATTCTTCATCTCCTAGTATTGCGTTGATGACTGGTTACGTGAACGTTTTCTCTATGAAATTGTCATCTTCTCTAAGAAAAGAAAAGAAAAAACTATGATCCTTAGAGCTCATGATTGTTTGTTATCAAGATTATTTTTATGATCCTTACTAGAAAGAAATACAATCTCTAATACATAATTGCTATTAACTAAAATGAGAAAACTCAGTTTTTATGACTCTACCAAACATGCCTTAAATGGTTTACAGGGTCGCACCAACTACAATATCATTTCAACCAAATTAGTACACAAAATGCAGGGTCATGAAGCTAGAAAGTCCTATCTCAACTGATATACATCTCTATTAAGACCATCCAACTTGTGGGTCCCATTGTGGATGGAACATATGTACAAAATCACACTGATCAAGCAATCCTAACCATCTAATTAATGGTGATCAAATGGATGGTTAGAAGTGGGATAGTTAGTGGAGTGCCTTTTTTGGTTTGCACTGATCACACTGATCAAGCAATCCTAACCAAGCTTTAGATGCTTGTTTTAGATTATGGAGTGCCTTTTTTGGTTTGCATGCATGCCTTAACTTCATATGATCATAAAATTCCATAGGTTGATCAATATATATAGTGAAACCCTACTCTCTCACAGCAATGTGAGAATAACAGCACTCCAGATATGCATATCCTTTATCTTTCTTGTATGTAGTTACATGTCGAATTCATTACACTCAATTCAGGTATGGTTTGCACCAATTCAAGAGACTGTACGTTAGGCATTCAATATATAAGACTGGAGTGAGACTGATTAGGCATTTAAATGTGTTGCAGGATGTTGTTTGAATTGCTTGTCCTAACAGGTGCACAAGTTGGAATGGATTGGACTTCTATCTTGAGAAAACGCCATAATTTCAGGTAGATATTATTGTAATGAAAAGTTAAAAAATTAAAAGAGAGAGAGATAATGAATTGATAAAAAGAAATGTTCTTTATCATTAGGGCTGCTTTCGTCGGGTTTGATGCAGAAATCGTCGCCAACTTCACAGAAAGACAAATAGCATCAGTGGCCACAGATTGTAACCTGGATTTAAACAAGGTTCAAGGTGCTGTCAACAATGCTAACAGAATCATCCAGGTTAAATTGTTGATTGGACCTAATTTTATTTAAATGATCTTGATAATCCATTTTATTTAAATGAGCAGACCCGGATGTGCGTCGGAGCTATCCGGATGTTGAACGGGGGTCCCTGGAAGGTGGGAACCGCTGTTATGACCATGATAAAGTTGTCCATTTCCAATGGACAACATTGGAGTGGCCTGACCATTTGGACAGGCCGTGTTTATATATTTGCTCGAAATTAATGGAGCAGACACGGATGTGCGTTGGAGCTATCCGAATGAGCGGGGGTCCCTGGAAGGTGAGAACCACTGTTATGACCATGATGAAGCTGTCAATTTCCTATGGACAACATTGGAGGGGCCTGACCATTTGGACATGCCATGTTTACGTATTTATTCAGAATTAATGGAGCAGACCTGGATGTGCGTCGGAGCTATCCGGATGAGGGGGGTCCTTGGAAGGTGAGAACCGCTGTTATGACCATGATGAAGCTGTCCATTTCCTATGGACAGCATTGGAGGGGCCTGGCCATTTGGACAGGTCGTATTTATATTTGTATTTACAGGGACCACACCCTTAACCTATAACCTAAACCTATTCTCAAATCCCAAAACCTATAACTATAGCCTAAACTCAATTCCCTAAACTCTAACCGACAACTTAACCTAAACTTATACTTATAACCTAAACCTATTCTCAAATCCTAAAACCTATAACCTAAACCTTAACCTAAACCTACAACCTATAACCTGAACCTATAAACTTAAACTCAATTCCCTAAACCTTAACCTATAACCTAAACGAAACCTATACTTATAACCTAAACCTATTCTCAAATCCCAAAACCTATAACTATAACCTAAACCTTAACTAAAAACCTATAACCTATAACCGAAACCTATAACCTAAACTCAGTTCCCTAAACCTTAACCTACACCCTAACCTAAACCAATACTCCTAAACCTATTCTCAAAACCCAAAACCTATAACCTAAACCTAAACCTTAACCTAAACCTATAACCTATAACTCGAACCTATAACCTAAACTCAATTCCCTAAACCTTAACCTATAACCTTAACCTAAACATAAAACTTAACCTATAACCTAAACCTTAACCTATAACCTAAACTCAATTTCCTAAACCTTATACCTATAACCTAACCAAAACCTAACACCTAAAATGTATTCTCAAATCCTTAAACCTAAACCTACACCTAATCCCAATCTCAACTCCCTAACCTAAACCCAAACCTAAACCTACACCTAATCCCAATCTCAACTCCCTAACGTATTCTCAAATTCCTAAACCTAAATCTACACCTAAACCTAATCTCAACTCCCTAACCTAAACCTAAACCTGAAAACCCAAACCCAAACCCGATTCCGAACCCGAACCCAATTTCCTAAACTTAAACTTATAACCTTAACCTAAACCTATTATCAAATCCTAAAACCTATAACCTAAACCTAAACCTATAACCTTAACCTAAACCTAAAACTTAACCTATAACCTATAACCTTAACATAAACCTAAACCTTAACGTATTCTCAAATCCCAAAACCTAAACCTACACCTAATCCTAATCTCAACTCCCTAACCTAAACCTAAACCTTAACTTGAAAACCCAAACCTAAACCCAAACCCGAACCCGAACTCGATTTCTTAAACCTAAACTTATAACCTTAACCTAAACCTATTCTCAAATCTCAAAACCTATAACCTAAACTTACACTTATATAACCTTAACCTAAACTTAAAACTTAACCTATAACCTAAACCTTAACCTATAACCTTAACTTATAACCTAAACTCAATTTCTTAAACCTTAACCTAAAGCTATAACCTAAAGCTATAACCTAAACTCAACTCTCTAACCTAAAGCTATAACCTAAAGCTATAACCTAAACTCAATTTCCTAAACCTTAACCTATAACCTAACCTAAACCTAAACCTATAACCCGAACCCAATTTCCTAAACCTCAAATCCCTAAACCTAAACCTACACCTAATCCTAATCTCAACTCACTAACCTAAACCTAAACCTAAACTTGAAAACCCAAACCTAAACCCGATTTCCTAAACCTAAACTATAACCTTAACCTAAACCTATTTTCAAATCTCAAAACCTATAAACTAAACCTAAACCTAACCTATAACCTTAACTTAAACTTAAAACTTAACCTATAACCTAAACCTAAACCCTAACGTATTCTTAAATCCCTAAACCTAAACCTACACCTAATCCTAATCTCAACTCCCTAACTTAAACCTAAACCTTAACTTGAAAACCCAAACCTAAACCCGATCCTGAACCCGAACCCGAACCCGATTTCCTAAACCTAAACCCGAACCTGAACCCGAACCCAATTTCCTAAACCCAAACTTAAAATTTTCGCTGCTAAAAGTCATGGAAATTGTTTTGGCAGCGAAAATGTTCGCAGTTAAAAGTTTTGGCAAATTTTTTTAGCGGCAAAAATTTTCGCTGCTAAAAGTCTTGGAATTTTTATTTGGCGGCGAAAATTTTTGCTGCTAAAAGTCTTGAAATTTTTTTTTTGCAGCGAAAATTTTCGCTGCTAAAAGTCTTGGAAATTGTTTTGGCAGCCAAAATTTTCACTGCTAAAAGTTGTCAACATTCTTTTTAGCAACGAAAATTTTCGTTGCTAAAAACATTACATTTATCGACGATACGAATTTTTCGCCGAGAAAACCCTTCTACACTAGTCTTTTAGTGACGAATTTAGCGACAAAAATTTTTGTCGCTAAATATGTTTAGCTGCGAAAATTTGACTTTTAGGGACGAAAATTTTCATAGCTGAAAGTGGTATTTCTTGTAGTGACCTAATCTTAATCTCAACTTCCTAACCTAAACCTAAACCTAAACTTGAAAACCCAAACCTAAACCCGATCCTGAACCCGAACCCGATTTCCTAAACCTAAACCTTAACCTATTCTCAATTCCCTAAACCTTAACCTTAATGTATTCTCAAATCCCTAAACCTAAACCTATACCTAATCCTAATCTCAACTCCCTGACCTAAACCTAAACCTAAACTTGAAAACCCAAACCTAAACCCAATCCTGAATCCGAACCCGATTTCCTAAACCTAAACCTTAACCTAAATGTGTTCTCAAATCCCTAAACCTAAACCTAAACCTAAACTTGAAAACCTAAGCCTAAACCCGAACCCGAACCTGATTTCTTAAACCTAAACCTTAACCTATTCTCAATTCCCTAAAGTTATAACCTAAATCTTAACCTATTCTCAATTCCCTAAAGCTATAACCTAAACCTATAACCTAAACCTAAACCTAAAACCTAAAACCTAAACCTAAACCTAAACCTAAACCAAATCCTATAACCTTAACCTAAACCAAAACCTATAACCTAAACCTTAACCTATAACCCATAACCTATAACCTAACCTTAACCTAAACCTAAACCTATAACCTAAACCTAAACCTAAATGTATTCTCAAATCCCTAAACCTAAATCTACACCTAATCCTAATCTCAACTCCCTAACCTAATCCTAAACCTGAACTTGAAAATCCAAACCTAAACCCGATCTCGAACCTGAACCCGATTTCCTAAACCTAAACCTTAACCTATTCTCAATTCCTTAAAGTTATACCTATAACAACATATAACCTAAACCTAAACCTTAACCTAAACCTATAACCTAAACCTAAAACCTTAACCTAAACCTAAACCAAAACCTATAAACTAAAACTTAACCTATAACTTATAACCTAAACTTATAACCGATAACCTAACCTATGAATTTTGCCATAGTTTAGAAGATTTGCAGGTACATTTTTTATTTCTTCATATATAAATTAATTTTTTTTGGTCTTTCTTCTTTTTGAGATGTATACAAAGGCATGCTTGTTTGATTGTATCTACAATTGCTGTTTTATATAGGCTAACAAGCTAAAGAAGTCAGTGGAGGATGAAATTGATTTTCTTAAGGGAAGGGTTTTAGAACTTGAAAGTGATCTTGTGTCGAAGTCCACAGAAGTTACATCTGCAATTTCAAGGAAAGAAGAAGCTCTATCTTCTGTGTTTACTGAAATTGACCGTCTGAAAGAAGAAAATTCTGTAAAAACGTGAGCATTATTGAATGCATATGGAGAGTATTTACTTTGTTGGAGTGTATTTGTTTCTTGCACATGAGGGCACGCCTTAGTTGTAATTCTTATGATAGGTTAAGTAAAGTGAAGTATTGTTTATTTAGAAATGTGAATGTAGAATGCATTGTAGATTTGATTGGTTTTGTAATAAATGCATCGTTTTTTTTTTCTCTGATTGCATTTTATGTACTATTTCTATCATTAAGATGAGTTATCAATCACAACAGGTTCTTGCAATGGAAACAGGTAAAAATAGCTAAGAATATAATTCGTAGCTTTAGCTACGGCTTTTGTCCATAGCTATTTCTATTTATTGCTATGGATATGATCCACAGCTATTGCTATCTATAGCTACGAATAGAATTGTAGCTATTGGTATCTATTGCTGCAGATACTATCCGTAGCTATTGGCCTCTATTGCTACGGATATCATCCGTAGCTATTGGTATATATCACTACGGATAATATCCATAGCTATTGGTATCTATTGTTATGGATAGTATCCGTAGCTATTGGTATATATAGCTACGGATCGAATCCGTAACTATTGGTACTTATTGCTACGGATATAATCCGTCACTATTAGTATCTATTGCTACGGATAAAGTCCGTAGCGATTGATATCTATTGCTACGGATATAGACCTTTAGCTACACCACCAATAGCGACGGATGTTCTACGGATTTTGGCCATAGTCTTTGCCCGTTTTTCTTGTAGCGTCAGCAACAGAATCAGATTCAATTTCATAAAAAATGTCATCCATATTAACATTATCTGGAGGCAAAGCATCTTCTTCTTCATTTGCTTCAGCTGCTCCACTAGCACTCACATCAACTTGGCCTGGGGCCAACTTCAAATTCATCTTGTTAATGTTAAAGTTGTTGAAGGATAAATGGTGAATGGAAGCTTCTTCAATAGGCATAGCCACTAAACTATGGGTGGCTAATACAGTCATATGATAAGCAAAAGGTATGTCACTGTGACTTGGGTGGAGACAGAATTGAATCATGATATAACAAATCAGAGAAGGAAGACACATAGAGACTCTAGAAATGATAGAATGAAGAATACATACCATGAATGTAGTAAGCTCGGTTTTGTTACCAAATCGAGGATAGACATTTGAAATGAAAATTCTATGAAGAATTCTATATCTGGGTAACATAAACTTGGAAGCGAGCGCATTCCCAGTACTCCATTCCGCATCCATATTACATAAATCTCTAGTGAGCATTCACTTCTCAGATTCAGAAGGTTTTGCAACATGAGAATTGATGGGAATACCGTCATCATTGACAGGTATATCCATTAACCCAGAAATAAGATGACGGTCCACATCAATTAGACCTTCTCTGGTCGTAATTGTAAATGTCAGATTCTCAGAAGAGAAGTCACTAATGCAAGCATACATAGCCTACACAATGGAGCGGTATGCCGGTCCACCCCAATGTAATATGTTATCCCATCCTACAGACTAAAGGAGAGGAACAACGTCAAATAGTGTCAAACGATCAGGATTAACAGTCTGTTCAACTATCACATTGCGCAAGCAAATATCCCGCACAAACTCGGGATCCTCCTCGGGTGACCGACAATGGCGCACGGTGATAGGAGCCGAACGAGACGAAGAGGGACTATGAGATCCTTTCTTCTTGGTTTTACCCTCTATTGTAATAAAGAAATCAAGGAATAGAGAGATTGCAAAAGAGGCAAGAAGGGTTTCTAATAGATTATATTTTTTGATAGAAAACCCCAAAAACAATCATAAAGTATGAAATAAACCACACAAATGAAGAAAAGGAAGTGCAAAGGACTTAAATCTAGAAGAAAATTGAAAATAATGCATTAACCATGGAGGAATCGAAGATGAGTTCGACCGGTCGTGGTAGGGCTTGATGGAGAAAAAGACCCAAATGAAGAAAAATAAGATTTTTCCCAAATAAATGGTCAAACCCGATATTCATGACTGGTCAAGTACATACTCGACCGGTTGAGCCACGATTGGTCGAGTTTGTAGTCGACTAGTCGTGTAACACTGAAAATTTGTAATTTTTCATTAATTTGAATTAAAAATTTTTAAAATAATAAATATATACGTTATGATACAAAAAGGCTCAAATCATCAATTCATATTGCATATACTAAGATCAAATTTCAATTTTGCAAACCTGTTTTTGTCGAGCGATTTTGTGAATATGTCTGTAAGTTGAGTCTCGATTGGAATATACTTCAATGAAATTATCTTGTCTTCCACCAGTTCATGAATATAATGATATCTAATATCAATATGCTTGGTTCATGAATGCTGAATTGGATTTTTAGAGATATTAATTGCGCTTGAATTATCATAATATAAAACCATAGATTCTTACGCAATTTCATAATCGCTTAACATTCTTTTCATCCACACAAGTTGAGTGCAAGCATTACCAGCAACAATATATTTAGCCTCAGCTATGGAGAGTGATACGAAACTTTGTTTCTTACTTAGCCAAGAAACCAAACAGTTTCCGACATAAAAACAACCACCGTTGGTTGATTTACGATCATCAGTATTACTAGCCCAATCGGCATCCGTGTAACCAACTAATTGCACACTAGTATCATGTGGATACCAAAGACTAAGATTAGCTGAACTAGCGACATATCACAAAATACGCTTAATAGCTATCAGATGTGACTCTTTAGGGTCCGACTGATATCTAGCACAAATTCCTACGTTAAATGCAATATCAGGTCGGCTCGCAGTTAAATAAAGTAAACTACTAATCATACTGCGATATAACTTAGGATCCACACTCTTACCTGTTGAATCCTTAGAGAGTTTTAGAGTAGTACTTATTGAAGTATCAAAATTTTTCCCACTCTCAAATCTGAACTTTTTAACTAAGTTTAGATCATATTGGTTTGAGAGATAACGAAACTATTAGGGAGCTATTTGACTTACAACCCTAGGAAATAGTTTAGTTCTCCAACCATGCTCATTTCAAATTTAGACTCCATAAGATATGTAACTCAACAGTCATGTTAACACAAGTAGATCCATAGATAATATCATCAACATAGATTTGTACTATTAGTATGTGATCATTATGTTTCTTTACAAACAATATATTATCAGCACTTCCTATTATAAAGTTATGACTTAGTAGAAACTTAGTCAACTTTTCATACCATGCCTTAGGAGCTTGTTCCAAACCATAGAGTACCTTTTTCAGGTGGTAAACATGATTAGCATGCTTAGATTCTTCAAAACCCGTTGGTTGCTCAACATACACTTCTTCATGCAAATCACCGTTTAAGAATGTACTCTTTACATCCATTTGGTATATTTTGAATTTTCTAAAGCACGCAATGGATATAAATAGTCTGATTGATTCAAGATGAGCTACCGGGGAAAAGGTCTGATCATAATTAATGCCTTCTATTTGAGTGTACTCGTGTATAACCAGCCTAGTCTTGTTTCTAATAATATTACCAAGTTCATCAGACTTATTTTTGAAAATCCATTTTGTTCCGACAATGTGTTTATCTTTTGGTCTTGGAACTAAGTACCAAACATCATTTCTTACAAACTGATTTAGCTCTTCTTGCATTGCAACAATCCAGTTTTCGTTAGTAAGAGCTTCTTTTACGTTAACCGGTTCTATCTGAGATGTAAAGCACACATAGTTACACATATCTTCAAGTTGTTTACGAGTGCGCACACCAGTGAGAGGGTTTCTAAGGATTTGATTAGATGGATGGTCTTTAGTTGTCCTCAGTTCAGTGTTATTTTGACTGGATTTGTTTACGAGTGCACACACCAGTGAGTCTGGTTTATCAATTAAAAGAACTTTATCATTTTCTGAACTTGACGCAGGTGTATTCAAGTGATCGTCTATAACCACATTAATGGACTCTTGAATTACACTAGTCCTCTTATTAAGAATCTGATGCGCTCGACTATTCAGAGCATACCCTAAAAATATCCCTTCATCACTTGTGGTGTCAAATTTACCCAGATTTTCTTGGTCATGTAAAATGTAGCATTTGCTGCCGAAAACTCCAAAGTATTTGACAGTAGGCTTCTTATCAAACCACATTTCATAAGAATTTTTACATTTTAATTTTCTAGTGTAAATGCGGTTAATTATATAATTAGTATTTACCACCTCAGCCCAAAGATTTTTAGGAAGCTTCATACTATTTAGCATTACATTTGTCATTTCTTAAAGCACTCTATTTTTCCTTTCCACCACACCATTTTGTTATGGTGTTTTGGATGCAGAAAATTTATGTGATATTCCCTGATTATTGTAAAATTTCTCAAAACTGCTATTTTCAAATTCAGAACCATGATCACTGTGAATTTTAGTGACTCGTGAATCTTTTTGAGTTTGGATACGTTGAAGTACCCTTTTTACTTCATCGAGAGTTTCTGATTTCTCTCTCAAGACGACTACCCAAGTATATCTGGTAAAGTCATCTACTATCACCAGAATATACTTCTTGTCACCTCAACTCTCCGTTCTAGTCAGTCCAATGAGATCCATGTGGAGAAGTTCAAGTTGTTTAGATGCGGCATTGGAGTTCACATTTTTGTGAGTACTCCTAGTTTGTTTACCAATTTGGCATTCGCCACCTATTTTGTCTACTTTCTTTACTTTGGGTAGACCTCTTACCAACTCTTTTTTGCTCAATCTATATAAGTTGCAGTAGTATACATGTCCGAGGCGCTTATGCCATAATTCAGTTTCATCAGTATGGACCATATAGCACAATAGCTTAAATGAGCTTGAATCACTAACAATGTAGTAGTTCTCAAAACTTCCGTGACCAGTTAATATTACAGAACCATTTTTATTTAAAATTTCACACCCTTGGTTAGTAAATTTTACTCTATGATTATTATTGCATATTTAAGAGATGCTTAATAAATTATGTTTTAACCCTTCTACATATAAAACATTCTCAAATAGAGGGAGATTAAAGAGTTGAATCATACCTTGGCCAATAATTCTGTAGTTGCTACCATCACCGAATGTGACTGAACCATCTGTCATGTCTTTAAGATTGGTGAACAGACCTTTGTCACCTGTCATATGTCTGGAGCAACCACTATCTAGGTACCATTTTGAATGGCTTAAAGCTTTGAAAGTGATGTGGGCAACCAAACAAGTAACCTTAGGGACCCATTTCAATACTGTTTTCGGTTTAGGGGTATAGTTGGTCTTCTTATGTTTATAGTTGTTATAAGTCTGACCCACTGAGTTAGATTTTAAGAGCTCCTTAAGTAAATCAACAATTTTCTCGGCTAAAGGATTATGATTCTGATTTTTATAGTTGATACGGTTGTTTTTAGGTTTTAAGGTCTGAAAAGTCTAAGCATTTTTATAATTATATTAATTCAGACTTTTCCCTTTTGAGTTAGAAGACTCCCATTTTACAAATTTGGGTGGAGTATTCTTATGTTTGGGAGGAATACTTTTATTGTAGCCCAATCCAGATCGATCATCACATTTTCTGGATCCAGATAAAAGTTTTTCTAATTTAGGATCACCTTGGGCATACCTCCATGTGTCTTTCAAACTCAAAAGTGAAGAGACTTCTAGTTTTAGCTTTTCATTTTCAGATTTGAAGTTTTCAACTTGGGAGGTTTTGAAATTTAAGTCGCACTTAGTTTTTTCAAAGCAATCTGAAATGTATGATTTTTCTAAGACTAGATTATCAAATTTTTCTTTTAGTTTTGAAAACTTTTCTTTCTGAAGTTTTAGCTTTACAATAAATTTGCAACTTTTCTTGTATAGGGCATCATAAGCATCTTGAAGATCTTCTTCATTTTCATGGTCACTATTTAGATTTTCTTCACTGTTTGAATCATCATTATCTGAAAAAGTGAACTTGGCTAGAGTCATTAAAGCTTTAACATCATTAGCCGACTCAGTTTCAGAATCTTCTGACTCAGAAGAGACTTCAGAGCAAGAAGAATCATCCCATGTAGCCAACATACCTTTCTTTTTAGACTTGTCCTTCTTAGGACATTTGTTTGCTAGATGCCCATATTCATGGCAGTTGTAGTATTGACTGTCTTTTAACGATTTCCAATTTTTAGATTTAGGTTTTTTCTTTTCAATAGGTTTTTGCAAATCGACCATCTTTTTACTTTTGAAAATCTTGTAAAACTTTTTAGCTAAAAGAGCCATATCATCTTTAGAGGTTTCTAAATCAGAATCATTACTATTTTTATGAGAAATACTTTTAGAAGACTTGAGGGCGATGGATTTACCTTTAGGAGCTTTAAAGTTTAACTCGTAGGTTTGTAAAGAACCAACCAGTTCTTCTACCCTTATATTATCCGTATCACGAAGTTCTTGTATTGAAGTTACCTTTGAATTGAATCATTCAGGCAATGAGCGCAGTATCTTTGCACAGACTTTACTTTCTGGGATCCTATCACCAAGACCCCACATAGAGTTGACAATGTCATTCAATCTTGTATAGAAGTCCATGAACGTTTCACTTTCTTCCATACGTATTCACTCAAATTTGGTTGTGAAGATTTGAACTTTAGATTTCTTGACAATTGTTATACCCTTGTGTGTCATTTCCAAGATATCCCAGGCTTGCTTTGCAGTATCATAGGATATAATTCTCTTGAATTCATCCGGTGATAGTGCGCAAGTGATTGTATTTAAAGTCTTTGCATTGGCACTACTCTTATTTTTCTGAAGAGTAGACCAAGAAAAGTAAGGTGAGACTTTTACGGTTTTAGATCCATCAGTACTAGTTACTTCATTGGTAGGAGGGGTCCAATTGGTCACTGTGGCTTGCCACATGCTCTCATCCATAAATTTTTAAAAAATCCTCATTCTGGCTTTTCAATAGGCATAATTGGAGCCATCAAAAGGTGGAGGCCTAGTGACTGAAAGGCTATCAAAATTTGACATCATAAAAAGCTCAGATCGATTAGCTCAGGAAATTAATCTAAAAAATAAAGTAAGCTATTAGGCTTTGATACCACTTGAAAAGGCTGAGCTAAGAGTCTTAGAGAGGGGGGGGGGGGGGGGGGGGGGAGTGAATAAGACTATGCTAAATTAAAAATTTTAATGCGGAATTAGATAGATATAAATAAAGATAGCACTTAACAATCCCACAAAGAAAAAATGAATAACAACCTCAAATGTACAAGTATTGAGAGGTTGATACAAATGTTATTCTAAGGACAGCCTTACACCAAAAACTAATGGCTTATGGTAGGACAACCTAATTTCTAGAACAGTCTATGTATCAAAATCCCAAACCAATACAGTGGAGGATAAAAATAGTAAAGAAAATAAACTAAGTTATTATAACATTCCCACACTTGCATAAAAGAGATTACAACATTCTCCACAAAGGATTAAAAAGAAATTACAATATTCACATAAAGCCACAATCAATCAACCACCACAATACCAGAAAATATAGTGGTTCGCTTGTGTGTACACCAACTGTTCAGAAAAATAGCCACATAACTACTCCACTCCTAATATCCTCTCCCTCAAGATATTGGTGTTCACTATGAAATAGGTTTTTCAAGGTTCACCTAAAACCTTCACAATTGTGTCTTTAAAGTGGGCTTACACAATTCAAAAAACCCCACACTCTGAGATTTTCTGGATCACCTCAGATAAACTAAAAGGAGATTTTTCCTGGCACAACCTCAAAAACCAAAAAGAGATTTACAAAAAATGTAAATATACTTATTTGGATATTCTCCTTTGATGAAGCCTGGTAGAACTAATTCGAAGTAAATGTTCAATATCCACACTCACTTATGAAAGGGTTCTATATGATTTTTTAATTAAATCACTTTGGGCTAGCTTGATTTGATTTTGATTCCAAGAAAGGGGAAAGCCTAAATCCCTTCTTTAAATAAGATTAGAATATAGAACTCAAAATCAAATGCAAAAAGCTAAATTAAAGAGAATGTTAAATGAGCACTAAATAGCTTAAGAATATCACAAACTTATCTCTCGGAGTGGTGTCTTGATTTTGCTTGAATTGAATGAAAAACTCTGAAAATCGTGCTCTATTTATAAGTAAAAAAACCGTTCACTCGACTGGCCCAATGGTCAGTTTGACTAGTCGAATGACCAACAAACTTTTAAAATTTTGAGGACGATAAGATAAGACCGTTCCATGACTAGTCGAGTGGCTTGCTCGACTGGTCGAGCCCTGCACTCGATTGGTCGAGTGGGACTAAAAATGATTGCTGGACTTTGAGTCGAGCTTGCTCGACTGGTCGAGCACTGTTCACTCGACTGGTTGAGCAGTCTCCGGGACTAGTCGAGGGACCAACAAAAAATCTCGAAAATTAGTATCAAACCTTCGACTAGTCGAGGAAATTCTTGGACTGGTCGAGCCAGTACTAGGACTAGTTTAACATAGGCTAAGACTAGTCGAGAAAAAGCTTTTAAAATTATATGGTGATCCAATTTAAGTATGCAATCAATATGACCTAACCTATGGTTAATCTAGGGTTATTTATACCTTATCGGTGAAGATTGAACATTGAAACATAATTTGCTTCGATTGATAGTTGATCTTGAAGTACTTGAAGCTTAACATCTTGAAGTACTTTGAAGCTTGAACTTGAAGTACTTTGACTTGTATTTCACCTTGAGCTTTGAGTTCCAAAGTAAAGCACATTGTCTTAATATAGTTGAAGCTTAAAAGCTTAATTTATCACTTGATGTTGTACTTGAACTTGTACAATAATTGCTTGATCTTGAATATAAAGATGAGCAACACAAGATACAGATTCCAAGAGGTTTTGACAGTACAAAATTTAACAACCATAGGAGCTAGATAGAATAGCATTTACAGTTGAGACTTTCTGTTGAGTAGATCACGAACTTTGAGTGTGACTCCACCTCTACCTTGGTTAGCCCTTAAATCGAGCAAATATTGAGCCCATTCCAAACGGCATGCAACTCAGCTCTATTACTTGTTCCCATCTTATACCCCACCGAGAAAGCAAAAATGAGGTTTCCCTCAATTCGTCTATAGATCTGGCCCCCTCCTGAGAGACTTGGATTCCCACGAGCTGATCCAACTAAGTTCTGCTTTTCTCGGTCCACTGGTAGCTTGGACCACCTCATGACCTCGATCTACATTCTTTGCTGTGACGGGTTCGTCATCCCCAACCTCCTTAGAGACAGGCCACTGCCTGTGTTACTAATGCTGGCCAACTGCTCGCCGTTAGTCAGCGTATTCAACCACCACTTAACCCGAGTAGTTGAGACTGCAGCGGATCCGGCTTTTTCATCAATCTTGATGGAATTTTTGGTCTACTAGATTTCCCAAATGATCAGGCTAGGGACAAGCCTGCTCAAGGAGTTACTGCCTCCAAGGGATGCTACAAGCCACCATTGGTTCATCCTAGCTTCCACTGTATGGGCCTACAAAGGGGGGATTCCAAAGATAGCTCCAAAGTGGCTTCGAATTTTAACTGTCAAAGCTCCTTGGAGGAAAAGATGTTCTAGAGACTCCACCGCAGGCCTCTCGGTGTGGTCCTCCTCAAAACAGACGCACCTTGAAGCCAACCTTATCCCTTTGGCTTGGACCCTTTCCTCCATCGCAATAGCTTCTTGCAGTAAATTCCTCACAAAAATGGCGATCTTGGGTGGAGCTTCCCTTGCCACACCCCCTCGCTCAACTCCTTTACTGGTTACTTGTTCTCTAAAGGCCTCAAGTCGATTTCACCGTGAACTGACCTGGCGAGTCAAGGGGCCAGAAGTAGTCGTCCTTCTACTCCGAGGTCGTAAAACCACCCTAAAAGATGAAGTCCACCACTTGCTGCGGGAGATACGAAAAGACCGAGGACGGAGGAAGAGACCCTTCCTTCCTTATTAGGTCTCTCACTTTCAGCGAGAGGAGGTCAACTGGGATAGTCTCATCAGCCTGAAATTCCACGGGACCCAATCCAGTCCAGTTATCATCCCACAGACTCCGGTCCCCTTTGCCTACTAGTCACCGCACTCTCTCCTCCAGCAACAGGAACAAGGATCTAATGCTTTTCCATATAGGGGAGGGCGAGGACGAAGGCCGAATCATGGCTGATGGCTTCATGTCAAGAGGGTGCTTTTCTCTCATAAGCATCGTTTATAGACTAACTTTGTCATCAAACTTCACGGCCCATGCCAACTTCAACCTGAAGGCCTTCATAACCTCTTTCAATGATCTGATCCCCACCCCCTCACTTTTCGGCTTGTAGACTTTCTTCCAGCTGATCCAATGGTGTTCCTTTCTTCCATCAGCCCACCCCCACAAGAAATTTGATAACCTCCTTTCCAACTCATCTAACACATTCACAGGGATCTGCGAAGCTGCCAAGACATGAACTGTAATACTTCCCAAAACGTGCCTAATTAACGTGGCTCTCCCCACTTGTGACAAATATCTTGCATTCCACCCATTAATCTTGTTTTGAATCTTATCCATCAAGAATAGGAAATTAGATTTCTTCAGCCTTTTCCTTGTAATCGGCACTCCCAGGTAGCGGATCCCTGACCTTGCTCTTAGAACTCCCAAGAGGTGCTCGATATTTTTCATTCTTCCCACTAGTAATTTGTCTAAATAAAGGAAGGAGCTCTTATTGCAATTTATCTTCGGCCTCGATGCTTCTTGGAAGGAGTGCAAGAAGCTTTTTGTCACCTAAATCAATGAGCGCCCCCGTTTAAAAAGAGGAAAGTGTCGTCTACAAAAAGCAGATGGGAGATCAGTGAGCTACCTTTCGAAGTCTGAAGGGCTGACAGGATTCACGTTCCATCGGTAATCTGAATCCCCTACTTAAGGCTTCCTTAGCCAGAATAAAGAGGCCAAGCGACAACGGGTCTCTCTGACGAAGACCTCTCGAGGACTTGAAATAGCTTCTCGCTTCCCCGTTAACGAGCACAAAAAACTAGTTATTACCCCAACGGATTTCCATCAGATTTATCCACCTATTACTGAACCCAAATTTACTGAGGACCAACTTGAGGAACTTCCAATCTACTCTATCATAGGCTTTCTCCATATCAAACTTGAGCACTATGTTGCCCCTCCCCCCGTATCTTTCTATTGATTTTCCTGAGCATCTCTTGAGCAAGCGCGATGTTCTCTACCATGGAGCGGCCCTGAGTGAATGCACCTTGTTCGGCCGAAATAAGCTTAGGCAACATGTTGCTTAACCTAGATGCTAGGATCTTAGAGAAGATTTTGTAAATACAGTTGCAAAGGCTAATAGGTCGATAGTCTGCGAAGATTGACACCGCTGAGGATTTTGGAATTAGGCAGATGAGCGAAGATGTGAAGGCTCTAGGCAAGGATCCCCCTTCAGCCTTTGCAATCTACTATACCATTCTCCTTCCTCTGTCTTCTTTGAAACCTTCCTAAAGGATTGCTTATTCCTTCTTCCTTGGCTTATCATAGCTGGGGTTTCTTCCATAAGGATCGGGCTCGTCCACTCCAATCGTCCTTAGGATGGAGCGTTGGGCTACTGGACATTATACCTGGGGGTTCCTCTTCTCTGCCTGATGCCATTTTCCAGCTCTTTTCCTCCTAATTTCTAGACTGTACCAGTTGTTGCGCTTCTACCGACCCCTTGTTCCCTAACTCTTGAACAAAATATGGGAACAGGCCCTCGACTGACTCCGGCCTTCTACTGTCTTCCCTTCCTTCTCTCATGGAGGTCTTGGGGAGGGGCCTCCTTCCCCCATGGAAAGGCATAGATGTTATGAGCCAGTGGTGGGGTTCCTCTCTGCTCACGTTATTGTCTTTTGGTCCTAGGGGAGAACAACCCATAGACTTGGATCTCTAATGGTTTTTTCTGCTACTGCCCTGTCCCTTGGAAGTACATTGTACTGGAGAGGCCTTGTTGGTGACCTCCTGAGGTTGATCTTGTTCCATGAGGGATTCTAGCCTTGGCATCTCGAACTGAGGGGACCCTCTCTGATCAGGGGACTCCATAGACCTATCCTCTACTGAATCACTCCTGAGGAAACCCAAGGTAGACTGATCATCCTTGAGTAACTGTCTACCCAATTAATATGCTATCAGTCGGTGATTTTACTCATGTTTGCTCGGCGATGATAGGATATTCTAAATGGCTCACTTCAGCTTTACTGATGTCTAGCCTTCTACAAATTACCGAATTTGAGATGTTGTTCTGTGAAGTGGAGATAACATTATCTCAGACAGATTAAGGGTTGTCTAAACTATCCTCTTCCGCATTTCGACAAATAGGTGGTGGGCACCTTGTTATTAACTCAGATTGAGGGACAAACCTTCTTTCTACCCACTCTCTCATACTCTCTGTGGCTACCACTGACCTGCCCTTGTGTTGATGGTCCCTGCCCGACTCCCCAATCGATGAAACTGCTTCAATTTGTGCATGAACTAAGAATATATCTACCGCGACCAACAATTTTAGGACTTGCCTCAAGTTAATTCCAGTGCGGAGCTTAATCCTAACCCTAGCGTACACCTAAAAGAGACCAAATCTGTTGCTCGTGTTTGTCTGGACCACCTTGCCAAAGTAATTCCCCATATCTAGGATAACTGCCTCTAACCAGGCATGAGGTGGTATCCCAAACAATCACAACCAGGTGCCATCTCCAACTTTGACCTCGCTCAGGGACAAAGGGAACACTCCTTTGAGTCCCATTAGGAGATGTAAGGGGGCGTCTTCCTTAAAATCCCTAAATTCCTCATCTGTTTTGAAGATGATGAGAAATTTAACTGGGGAGAGTCTCACCACATCTATCGCCGATGCCACGAATCTAGAAGTGCTGATAGCTGAAACTAGCCATAAGATCGAGATTGAATTGTCTGCTATTACGCCCACCAAACCTAGCTTTAACTCCTCCAGCCTGGCGGCTACCGCCTCTGGATATGTTATAGTGGTAATGTCTTCCATGAATCTGTTAGGTGTTCCTACTCTATTGGAGTTCTGTTGACCCCATCCCTCATTTCAGACCACCCCTGTATAAGACCTATGTTGCGCATGAAGTTGTTGGAGTGGTGATGGCTTCGCTTAGGACAGAATACCTTGCATGATTGCCCTAGGTTTCACCTCTTTGACCATAGGAATTTTTCCATCTATCCTCCGCCCATCTAGTATACCCATGGCCACTCTCCCTTAAGATTCATATAAGAATATAATAAACGCATACCCTCTTTGGTGCCTAGAATCCGAGAAGATCGGGATGAAAGCATTGATAACCTTCCCAAAATTTTGGAATATTACAAGGAGATCTGCTTGGGTACAATTGAAAGGGAGGTTACCTACAAATAGACTGTAGCCCTCTTCCTTTCCACGGGTTCTTTGGGCTCTGTCTTTCTCCATCCTCCTTGGCGATCTCCCTCTTCTCACCCATCTTTCCTTACTTGAATTTCTCGATGCGCCACCCCTGGATGGTGCTCTGTCTCTAGGTCGCATCTTGAATTTCTAAATTTAATTCAGGTAGCTCTATAATGAGTCTACCATGGTCCTGGTTTGTGGTCCATCATTAGTGGGAAAAATAAATCAATGGTTGAGATTATTAAACTATGGCCCCACTTACGAGAATTGAAATTTTTTGTACATCATATATAAATATACATACTCATACATTGTAATGACCTTAGAAAACTTTTAAGGGTCAAATTTTTTTATACATACAGGAAATCCAGACCATCCATCCATACATCAAGGCATCCCAACTATCCATCAATTTTCGTAATCATACATTTCCTTATTATCCATTCATTCAATTAACAAATCCAACCATTCATTTAGCTATTATCCATTTATTCATTTATTGATCTATCCATCCATACATCTAATCATACATCCATATATTTATCTATCTACACATTCATTCATTCATTTAACTGACCATACATCCATTAGATCATCTATCCATCCACTAAATTCATCATATCATCCGTACATTCACTCACTTAGATGGGTTTATAATATCATCCATTTGTTCATCATCTCATACATATTCCCATGTACAAATGAACAAATTCTACATAACACACATACACTATACTCTCACATTTGGACATTTTACACAAGCATGCGCACACACACTTCAAATGCATACATTATACACATGTACACCTCATGTACAACACACACATAGATTTCACACTCATACACTACGCTGCATGTGTTCACAACAAAACCCCCGCACGTCCCCCTTCCTTCCTCATTCTCTCCCTCCTTCCCTCCCCTTGTTTCCCTCCATCTTCTTTTTCAATCCAAACAAAGCCCTCTTCACCCTCTATATAAATAAGGGCGAAAGCCCCTCCCATAGCAACCACACTTGTTTTAATTCTTTTAATATTATTTTCCTTAACATTTGTGAATTTTCTTGTTGAATTTTCCTTAACATATAATTTCCTTGTTGATTATATGTTTTATTGTTCATTTTCTTTGTTAATATAAATCCATGGTTATGCTTTAAATTTTTTGGGACTTTTTTTTGAAGAAACTGAATATTATAAACATAAATAGAACTTTACAAAGAGGGGGGAAACACATTCAGGTCACCCCCAACAACTAAAAATGACTAGGGCTAACCTATCATAAACCCAAACCCAACTCAAATCACTAACTAAGAGGTTATCCCCTTCCTAAGGTTGTCTAGACCCACTTGGTCCGAGGAACCTTGGCCAGACCTACTTGGTCCAGGGAAAAGGTTCCTCGAATGCATGGCAGAAGACTCGACAAGTCGAGGAATTCCCTAGAATTCTGAGATGCACTCCCCAAATAGGCCAAGCCATCCACCACACCATTGACTTCTTTGGGAATAAATGCAATGTTGACTAGAGAACCTCTCTTTAGGGACTCTATTATGGAAATCCCTACCACCAACTCCAATGGGATGGACTGTCTCTGTTAAGCATATCCACCACTGATTTTGAGTCGCTCTCCGCTACTTTTTTAGAGAAGACTCTAGCGACGCATGACGCGAGCCCCTTAGCTAATGCCTTAGCTTGAGCTCCAAAATTAGAGCCCATGCCATACCCACTTGAGAAGGTAAAAATAATGTCTCCATTTGCATTTCTACACGTCTCCACCACCCGAGGGCCCAAGGTTCCGTCTTACTGAGTCATCCACATTTAACTTTTTCTTTTTGTTGGAAACAAGAATTTATTAAACTCAATCCGCAGTATCACACATTCAGGCAGGGGCTGACAAAAAAAATAGGGCCCCCACCTATCATTTTCCACCTTGTACAATGCCCAAAATGAAGAGAAAAAAGGAAAAGAAAAACCTATATGCCATCTAAATGAGAACCTTGGGCCACAATGGGGAATATAGTAGACAACATGATCCCAACAATTACGACCCACCCACTCTCGAGTACTGGGAGCAAAGCTACAAAGAGGACCACAACAACTACCTTAACAACCAAACCCAACATAATTGGCGCTCTTCAATAGGTCCCCTTAGACAAATGAAAGCGAAACTCAAACACACTAGTCCATAAGATCGGCAAATGGGACACTAGACAAAGGACAACTGCCTCACCATCATGATTGACCCAAGCAATCCACTGCCTCCATAGACTAACTTCAACATGACAACTCCCACCTTGAAGAGCTTTAATCGGCCTCTCACCCCTGCTCCTCCCTTCGATGGGATTGTAAGCTGCAACCACGCAGACAGCACAGACGACACCTCATTGAGATATCCATAAGCCGCAGTCTATAAAACCCAAAGACCTAAGGCCAAAATATCCAAAACCAGCAACCACACTATTGGTAAAAAAAACTTTCCACCCACAACATCTATATCTCAACCAAAGCATTCACAAAACTCAGCTGGGCAACCCATCACCCACGCCTTTAAATAAAAATATCTTATTAGTCTACATGGCTGGCAAAGACAAGTGAAAGATGGAGTAGAAGAACAACTTCAGCTTGCCTCCCCTACACCACTTAGCTACCATAGGCAGAAACATAGCCTGAATCTGCAATGTAGATTTGAACGTTTGAGCAAAAGAAGGTAGATTGTTGCCTGCACTTGATTTTCAGCTTTGATTATGCACCCAAGTTAAATCCCTCCTCATAAGCCTGATAGAACCTATAGATGCCTGAAGGGTGATGGAAGCCGAAGATGCAGCAAGAGACATTTGAGCATGAGAATCAATAAAACTTCCAACAACAACCGAAAATAACAAATAGGGACAGGTACAAGAGGGATTGAAACGGGGGCAGTTGGGAGCTAAGTAAAGATTCATCCCATGCCTTTCTTGTAGAAACTATGCCTAAGTAGGCCAACTCCTGCTTTATCCAAAACCATGAAGCCCCTAGCCGAGACTGGGAGGAGGGTTGAGGAACGGTAAAATGTGTCAGGCCTTCCTCCACTTGCAACTTTGGCAAGGGCATCTGCTACTGAATTGCCTTCGCGGGGAGTGTGTGAGAAGTGGAGGTTAAGGTGGTCAGTAAAATTGTGGATATAGCCCATACAATACCAGATGTTCCAACTACCCAGGGTAAAAGGGTTAGATGCCCCTTCAAAGATGACTATCTGGGTTGAAACACCTATAGATGGAGTTGCATCCTCAATACCCAAAGTTTGGAAGATGAAGGCTTCACGAGCAGAGGATTTGTTAGGGCCCGGTAGGAGGTTTCCTATAGCTTGCAGCCATTTGGAGATTTTACAGATAATATGTGCTGCCACAATTCTTTGATTTTCATATATTGTCGAATTTTTGCTCAACCATAGCTCCCAGATGATGAAGGAGGGAGCCGTGTCACGTAGCATCTTCCCTCTTGATGATTTGCTTGCAACAAATGCCCATTACAGAATGTGGTTTTGGATGGACTAGGCTGGAAAGAGGGGGATGAAGAAGAGGTGCGCAAAGAAGCTCCAAACCTCTTTTGCTGCAGCATTGTGGCAGAAAAGTTGGTTTAGATCTTCAACATCGGTTGGGGTGGTAGAAAGAGCCTAGGCTGATGAAGATGGGGGGTCGTGGTGCCAATGAGCTAGAATCTGAGACACCTCACAGTAGGAGCATTTGGATGCTAAACTATACCGAGTTTCTAAATGGCTAAGTCGATTGGAACTACTTTATCCATTATTTTCTACAAAAAAATTGCTATCTTCGAGGGAATCAACTTGTTTCATGCCTAAGGGGTCGACGTTTGCTTGGGACAGCGGGAGTAGATAGAGTTCCAAGCTGACTTGAAGGAGAATTTGCCTGAGGAGGTCAGAGTCCATATTAACCGGCCTTTTCTATTCGAGGGGGCGATGCCACTGTTTAAAATGACTTAGATGGCCGAAGGGGAGAGAAGATTATCTAACAAGGAGTTATTTCATGAGCCTGATACATTCCAAAATTCTTTCACCAAAACTGACGAATTAATATCTGATAAGGGATGGAGGGAGGAACCCTCCAGAAGCTCTCCTTTGGTCTAGTTCTGAGTCTAGAACTTGATAATTCCCTCACCAATCTGCCATCTAGAATTGTGAATGGAGTGGGGCAGAAATTTTTGCAGGTCCTTCCATAGACTAAAACCTTCCTATTTCATCACACCATTTCTGGTTGTAAACTTGTGGAAGTATTTAACTCTGAAAAGCTTTGCCTAAAGCAACTTCCCTTCTATAAGTCTCCAAGCCATCTTACAACAACAAGCTTGCATGACATCGACTGTCCGCCTGACTCCAAGGCTGCCCTTTGAGAGCGGGAAGCATATATTAGACCATTTGACCCAATGATGTTATTGTTTTCCTTCCGTGTATCCCAAAAAACAAACAAGGGAGGGCATTCTCAATAAGGTGACAGGCCTTCCTTGGAATGTTAACAACTGAAAGTAGGTGCATCGCAAGGCTGGAGAGTACATGTTTGATAAGAACGAGTTTAGCCACCTGATTGAGGAGTTTCACTTTCCACCTTGCCACTTTGTTCTCAATTTTTTGAATGAGAGGAAGAATGTGAGTTATCATGATTCTCCCCTTAATCTGCGGAATACCCAAGTAAAAGAGCGAGAGAGTAACTTGCTGATAACTTGAGATGAGGCTAATCTAGCAGGCCTTGAAAGCTGTGGCTTTCCATGGAAAAAGGAAGGGACTTTTGGGAATGTTAACTTTTTGGCCAGATGTCTATTCATAAGAGGTGACAAATCATAGTAGGGAGCAAATGGATGATATCCTGCCATTAAGAAAAATGATGGTGTCGTCAACATATAAAAGGTGTGACGCCCCGGTCACTGCTTCATGTGGGCGGGCTCCCAGGTGCGGCTGGCAAAGCTCTTGTGTGGTCAGCAGTGCTACTTGTCTTGGCGAGCTCATCACAGATTGCTGATCAGTAGCGTAACTTGTCCCACATCGGAAGAGTTGTCTAGAGTTGTGGTGGTTATATGTTGGGTTTCTCCCTTAACAGATATGACGCGTTTTAAAGCCGTGAGCTTCGGCAAAGCGGACAATATCATGTGCTGTGGAGGTGGGCCTTACAAAAGGTGTGTGTAATAATGGGAGAATATCTAGGAAGCTGATAGGGCTGACATGCCCCAAAAGGAAGAGACGATTCAACCCTTTGCTGAAGACCTCTGCTGCAATTATGAAGATATATGGGGATAGAGGGTCTCCCTAATGGAGGCCTCTAAATGATTGGAAGAAACCAAAGCTTATACCATTAATAAGTATAAAAAACCACCAGTTTTCCCAGCATCGTATTACTAAATGAATCTAGTTCAGAACGAAGCTGAATTTGAGGAGAACGCAGGTAATGAAATCCCATTCCATTCGGTCATATGCTTTCTCTGATGGGGTTTTTTTCCCGTCTTCGACCAGTCCTGAGCCCCGCTCGACCGATCGTGGGAGGCGCTCGACCGGTCGTAGGTTCGAGCCCTGGCACGACTCAAAGTCCAGCGAGTTCGTGCTATTTTTTCTCGGAGGCTAAGACCAGTCCTGGAATTCCAGGACCAGTCGAAGGTGGGCTTCGACCGGTCGTGGACAGGCTTCGATTAGTCGAAGGTTACGCAGTTTGTTCCGCAATTTTGCGCGAAACTGCGGATTTGAGTCCTTTCGCAACCGGGATGTGAAAGGGAAGTTTCCTAAACTATAAAAGGGGTTGCCTAGGGTTTTCTAGGCATCACAAGAGAGACAAGAGGGTTCCCTAAAGCTTTACAAGGGATTTGTTAAAGGGTTTAGGGCTATCAAAGGTGAGAGAGAGGGAGAAAGAGAGAGAGGAAGCTTATAGAAGGGAGGTTCTACTCGTGGAGGTTTTCTATTGTGCAATCTATATCTCAGCGCTTCTATGTCCTCGTAATCGGTTAGATCTCTCCATTTTCTCTCTTTCTCTTATTGTTTATCCACTCCTGCGTGAGTGAAGAAGGTTGTAACGTTCTACTTCATAGTGGATTGTTGATCTGGACGAGGTCCCGTGGTTTTTACCTCTTTGAGGGTTTTTCACATAAAAATGTCTTATGTGGTGTGTAATTGATGCATTGATTGTTTTCATTGCTTTATTATCCATAATTCTGGTTTGTTTTGGAGGGCTAGATCCTAAGGTTTTGTGCAAGGCCCCCCAACAAAGTGGTATCAGAGCTAAGTTCATTGAACGGATAGGATTAGTTTTGGAATTATGGAAGGTGGCTCATCAAGGATGATCAGCCTCAATGTTCTAACTGGACCATATGGAAGGCTAAGATGGAGGACTTGCTTTATTGCAAGGACCTATATTCTCCAATTTTATGCATATCAGCCAAATCCAGGGATATGACTGATGATGATTGGAAGAAGATGGACAGGAAGGTGGTGGGGTTTATTAGACAATGGTTGGATGATTCTGTGTTCCACCATGTATCTACAGAAACCTCAGCCGCTAGCCTATGGCTGAAATTACAAGGGATGTATGAGAGGAAGACAGCCAGTAATAAAATTTTTCTGATAAGGTGACTTGTGAATCTCAAATTTAAGGATGGTGGTTCTGTGGCCGAGCACATGAACGAGGTTAGCAATATAGTGAACCAACTCACCTCTATGAAGATGGTCCTGGATGATGAATTACAGGCTTTACTATTGCTTAGTTCATTGCCTGACAGTTGGGAGACATTGGTGGTGCCTCTAAGTAACTTCGCGCCAGACAGAAAGATATCCATGGAACAGGTGACTAGCTATCTCTTCAATGAGGAGACAAGGAGGAAGTCTCAGGGGTCTACTCAGCAAGAGGCTCTTATGACATAGGAACGGGGGAGAGGAAAGAACAGGAAGGGCAAGAAGGCCTGAGATAAATCAAGAGGCAAGTCAGGTAACAGGAAAGATGTTGAATGCTAGAATTGTGGCAAGAAGGGCCACTATAAGCATGAATGTCGTGGTAAGAAGAACGATAAGAAAGGAAAAGGGAAGGAAGATGAATCAGATTCCACTGCGGTTGCTTCAGATGGCGACGTTGTAGTTATTCTTTTTGTAGATCATGACATATGTCTCATGGCTTCGAGTCAGGACACCGACTGGGTGGTTGACTCGGGAGCTTCTTTTCATGTGACTCCACACAGGGACTCCTTCACAAGCTACAAGTCAGGTGACTATGGGACAGTGAAGATGGAAAATTCTGGCGTATCAAAAATCGTGGGAGTCAGTGATATTTGTGTGAAAACTGATGTGGGCTGCACGTTAGTTCTCAGGGATGTGAGGCATATCCCAGACCTTCACCTTAACTTGATGTCGACGGGAAGGCTGGATGATGATGGCTATGAAAGCCGGTTTGCTGGTGGGCGATGAAAGCTCATCAAGAGTTCATTGATCATGGCCAGAGGAAAGAAGTGTTGCACCCTGTACACGACAAGTGTCAGTATGTGCAAGGGTGGGTTGAACGCAGTGGAAGATTCAGCTATTGACATGTGGCACTGGCGTCTAGGCTACATGAGTGAAAAAGGGCTTTAAGTATTAGCAAAGAAGCGACTCCTTCCAGACGTGACAGGTACACCTCTCAAAACCTGTCTTGATTGTTTATTAGGGAAATATCATAGAGTTTCATTTGTTAAATCTGCTTCTCATGTTAATAAAGTGCATGCATTGGATTTGGTTTATTCTGATGTTTGTAGTCCTATGAGGACAAAAACCTTGGGTGGGGCATTGTATTTTGTTACTTTTATAGATGATGCATCTAGGAGGGTTTGGGTTTATGCTTTGAAATCTAAGGACGAGGTCTTTGGTATGTTTAAATTATTTCATGCTATGGTCGAGAGAGAGACAGGTAGATCATTGTAGTGCATCCACACTTACAATTGTGGTGAATATATTGGCGACTTTCATGAGTACTGCAAGTCCCTTGGTATACGGCATGAACAGACGGTTCCCAAGACCCCCCAGCATAATGTAGCTGAGCGAATGAATCGCACCATTGTTGAAAGAATCAGATGTATGTTATCCCATGCGAAATTGCCCAAGACGTTCTGGGGAGAAGCAATGCACACGGTGGTGTATTTGGTAAACAGGTCTCCATCAGCCCCATTGAATGGAGAAGTACCTGAGAAGGTGTGGACTGGACATGATCCATTGTACAGTCATCTCAGGGTGTTTGGATGCAGGGCATCCGTTCACATACCAAAGGACGAGTGGTGCTCGATATGAAGATCAGACAGTGTGTGTTCTTAGGGTACGATGATGAAAAGTTCGGTTATAGGTTGTGAGATCCGACCGAGAGGAAGCTTGTCAGGAGCAGAGATGTGGTATTCTTTGAATATCAGTTATTGAAGACATTGGTAAGCTAGAGAAGAACCAGCCTAGCTCAGGTGAGCTAGAGGACATGGATCCGGTTACTCCTCCCGTGGTGCCTGATGACGGGGGAGTACAGTAAGGTGCAGAGGACGAGGGAGTTCCTTCAGAAGATGGACTAGGGGAGTAGCCCCCACTTGATCCACCTGTTGAACCACAAGTGAGGAGGTCATCTAGGGACAGACAGTCGTCCAAGAGGTACTCGCCGCATGAGTACATTATGCTAACCGATGGGGGAGAGCCAGAAGATTATTCTGAGGCCCTAGCCGACGAGCATAAGGGGGAGTGGTTGAAAGCTATGCGAGATGAGATGGAATCCTTGCATAAGAACCACACCTATGACATGGTGAAATTGCCTAAGGGTAAGAAAGCTTTGAGCAACAAGTGGGTATTCAGAAAGAAGATTGAGCAGAAGAATTCACAGACGAGGTTCAAGGCCAGACTTGTGGTGAAAGGGTTTGGTAAGAGAAAAGGCATAGACTTCGAGGAGATATTCTCACCAGTGGTGAAGATGACATCTATACGGGTGTTGCTTGGGTTGGCGGTAAGCATGGATCTGGAGATAGAGTAGTTAGATGTTAAAACTGTCTTTCTCCATGGTGACTTGGAAGAAGAGATCTACATGTACCAACCAGAGGGGTTCGAAGTCAAAGGCAAGGAGCATATGGTGTGTAGGCTAAGGAAGAGCTTGTATGGGCTGAAACAAGCTCCACAGAAATGATACAAGAAGTTTGACTCGTTTATGTGTTCTCAGATAGTGATTTCCTAGTACTGCTCTTATACGTTGATGACATGCTCATCATGGGAAAAGACATCAAGAAGATCGACAGGCTGAAACAGGAGTTGGGCAAGTCTTTTGCAATGAAAGACTTGGGCCCGGCTAGACAGATCCTAGGAATGGAGATAACCCGTGACAGAAGTAGTAGGAAGCTCTAGCTATCACAAGAGCGGTGTATTAAGAAAGTCCTAGAGCGGTTCAATATGAATACAGTGAAGCCAGTCAATACTCCACTAGATGGTCACTTCAGATCGAGCGACAGGCAGTGTCCCAAGACGAAGGCAGAGGTGGAAGAGATGAAAAAGATACCTTACGCGTCAGCGGTAGGAAGTTTGATATATGCTATGGTATATACATGCCCAAATATAGCATATGCGGTTGGTGTTGTCAACCGGTATCTTGCCAATCCTGGCAAAGAGCATTGGGCAGCGGTGAAATGGATACTACGGTATCTAAGAGGCTCATCCAGGTTGAGCCTATGCTTTGGTGACGGTAAACCTGTGTTAGAGGGCTACACAGATGCAGATATGGTAGGTGGCATAGACTTCACAAAGTCTACATCGGGGTTCATGTTCACGTTTACAGGAGGAGCGGTTTCTTGGCAGAGCAAGCTACAGAAGGTCGTAGCATTGTCGACGACAGAGGCCGAGTACATTGCAGTCACAGAGGCATGTAAAGAGATGCTTTGGATGAAGAGGTTCCTACAGGAACTTAGCCTAAAGCAGGAGGAGCACGTGGTCTATTGCGATAGTCAAAGTGCTATACACTTGAGCAAGAATCCAAGTCAACACTTCTAGTCGAAGCTCATAGGGATTCGGTATCACTGGATCAGGGATACTTTGGAACAGAAGGTGTTACAGCTTGAGAAGGTCCACACGGACGATAATGGGTCAGACATGATGACTAAGGCTTTGCTCAATGGCAAGTTTGAGGTTTGTAGAAACCTGGCTGGCTTGAAGAAGGTGGATCCTTACTGGGTCAAAAAGGGAAAGATTTTATGGAGTTTTTTACCCGTCTTCGAGGGTTTAGGGCTATTAAAGGTGAGAGAGAGGGAGAGAGAGAGAGGAAGCTTATAGAAGGGAGGTTCTGCTCGTGGAGGTTTTCTACTGTGCAATCTATATCTCAGCGCTTCTATGTCCTCGTAATCGGTTAGATCTCTCCGTTTTCTCTATTTCTCTTATTGTTTATCTACTCCTACGTGAGTGAAGAAGGTTGTAACGTTCTACTTCATAGTGAATTGTTGATCTGGACGAGGTCCCGTGGTTTTTACCTCTTTGAGGGTTTTCCACATAAAAATCTCTTGTGTGGTGTGTGATTGATGCATTGATTGTTTTCATTGCTTTATTATCCATAATTCTTGTTTGTTTTGGAGGGCTAGATCCTAAGGTTTTGTGCAAGGCCCCCAACATTCTCCATATCCAGATTGACTATAATGTTACCTCCACCCACTTTTCTATCTATCTCATGAACCATTTATGAGGCAATGGATACTCTCAGCGATAGATCTATCTTTAAAAAATGTTGCCTCCATCAACATTTAAGTTAACCAAACTCTCTTATGGTCTTTTTCACTTCACAGTAGACAGAGTAAACCCCCCACGAGGCTCCACTTCAATCCCCATCTCCCAGAATATATATGCTGATTTTTGAAGGAAAAAAAAAAAAGCAAAAAGAAAAAAGATACCAGTTTCATTAAAATAAAAATAAAAAAATCCCCATTTCCGAGATAGCCACCTGACGGGAACAACAAGTTCTTATAAAAGGAGGGAGATAAGGTATAATGAGATGAATCTACCTCCTGACCCGGGAGATTGTTGAACCGATGTTCACCTGATTACTTTTGAAGCGCCCTATTTCTGATGATCCAAAGCTCCCAGTGAATAAAGCAAGGGAGGATACCTCCAAAGGAGTGAAAATCATCCCTAGCGGCAGGACAACCGTAGCCATAACCCACCATTGGGTTGCCCGGCAGAATATTGACTGCCCTTTTAAGAAAGAGATGCCAAAAAAGGAAGAAAAGAACTTTCATACCTTTACCGCTAATTCCACGATGGCAAACAGGTGATCTATGGACTCCACTCCATACTTCACCTCCACAACAAACACACTTCAATGCCAGCTGGGCTCCCTTGGACTGCACACGGACATCAACTGGAACAACCCCTCTTAAAAGCTTCAAAAAAAACTGAAACCCTGCAGGGCGGCAACTTCAATGTCAAACCCACTTAGCCGATGAGCTATGCGAACCTACTGATCTAACCAGCTTCCAAGTTGATTTAACTGAAAACTGGCCTAAAGGTTCTATCGTCCAAACACGCCTATCATCCTACAAGACCAAATAAATTCCTTCCTCCCTGATATGCCCTAAAATAGCCCATGGCAGAAAACCTGCAAAAGTAACGTGGGGAAGGAGGCCCTAAAACATCTTTAAGTAAAAGGTCCCTAAGGTAAGAAGGGAAGTTGCCCACGCACCCGTCTCTTAATAGGCTGAGCCCCTTCCAATCGTTGAGCCAAACAATGCAATCTCCCTTCCCAATCAACCTGAGAACTTTGTCAGTAATGAAGGAGAAAAAAACACTTTCTTTTGCAGCAAGGAGATCTTGGACTGCAAGGACCAACCCTGGTCTGGGAGGAGCAATCGCCCGGGATTTTGCTTTCATGAAGGACCCCACAAGGATGGTCTGTCTGCAAATTGAACTGACCATGCCATTTTCATTCGGAGACTGTTCATCACCTCTGAAAGCCTCTTGACACACAGTCCTTCCTCCTCTTTTGGTAGCAATCTGCTTCCAGTTGGTCCAATAAAATTTTTTATTTCTGCCCTCTCATCCCTGGAAGAAATCAGAGAAGCCCTTCTCTAACAAATTCAGAACCTTCTTTGGAAATGCTGCTGCAAGAGAGTTAACCAGTATTCCTTTGGGACAAATTGCACGACCTGATTTTGTGGAAAGTTGGATGATTTGATAGGACAGACATGGGCGTCCAAAACAGACTTAAACAAACGTTCAAAATTGTCCATTTAGACCACATATTAGAGGTTCAAAGCTGCCCATTTTTTAATCATGTTTAGACGTTCAAATCTGTCCAATTTGGATCCCTATTGGACGTTCGAATCAGGCTATTATATGGGCATTTAATCAGCTTAAATTTAACCACTTTGTAGACCATCAGATGACCCACCAATCTATACAAAATGTGGACCTTAAGTGGCCCTGGAATCTGACCAAATCTGGACTGTTGGACGGTCCAGAATTCTGCTCAAATTGGGGCCATTGAACGGTCCTGAAAACTAACAAATTCTGGACCATCGATCAGCCCCCAAATCTCACTACAACAAAAACGTGCTTACTCGGCACACTCGGTGGATCTTTCAACGGCGCTATGTCAAACGTTGCCACGCATTTCACTGCACATAAAAGAAAAAAAAAAAAAAAAAAACCCACTCCCTCATTTCGTTCCTAGCTCCCTACTCTCTCCTTGTACCTGTCCCGACTCTCTCTCTCTCTCTCTCTCTCTCTCTCTCTCTCTCTCTCTCTCTCAATTTCTAGGGTTTTGATCTTTCATTGAAGTACAGAAACCAGATCCAATCTCTGATGGTGGATTCAAGCACCAAACAATGCAGACGCCATGACTCCATCTCCTCCCCATTCCGTCTTCACCTCGTCCTCCTCATGCGACGCAACCCGGCCGTCGATTCTGCTGTCGTCTGATTCCTTCAAGGGCCGTAGGAAGGGTTCCTCAATCGCACGTGCACGTTGATGATCTTATCATCCTCCTCCATGGCTCCGACCCTGTCAGGGTCGAGCTCAACCGCCTCGAGAATGAGGACCGAGGTCGGGTTTTCCTCATCTTCTGTTATATCTCGGCTGTGGATTCATCGGTTTTTTGCTCGATTTTGCTGGGTTTTGGGGGTTTAGGGCTTGATTGGGGCAGGTTTAGGGTCTTTGAGGTGTTTTGGCTGTGTCAGTGCACGGCCGCCCAACCTCCATCGAAAGCCGCTACCATCATAAGAGGCCGCCCGTCCCTCATCATCAACAACCAAACACATCTCCACCTGCAATCGTCCACCATCAGTTCTGATTGGTAGGGATTTTTTTTTAATTATTATTTTTTATTATGGAATTTTGTTTTGAGTTTTCTGATGGATCGGCTTTTAGGTCAGGCTTTCGATTAGGGTTTTTCTGTTTTCGGACTTATTATTAGGGCTTTTTTAGTGTTTTTATTATTCGAGCCCTCACAGCTGGTACCTTCGCAGACAAGGTGAAGGAGATGATGAGCCACTATTTTGTTCGGGTTTTTCTAGTGCTTTTTTTTTTTTTTTTTTTTCAATTTATAATGACTATAGAATTTAGCAGTTAACCATCTGCATGGTATGAAGCCATTGCAAACTCCTCGACTTCTGTTTATCATGCATGATTCATTGCTCATTTGGATCTATGTTCAATCATTGATTCAAGCTCTGTTATTATTGAGGCTTTTTTTTTTTTTTTTTTTTATTGGATCTGGTTGATTTATTATTATTATTTTTTTTCATACTTGTCCATATTTTGTTTCCCATGTGATTGCTTAAATTGCAAGTCATTTTGTTTTCTACATTTCTTACTTATATTTGGAGCAGTACTTTTCCAGTGCTATTTAAGGAGAGATTATATGTCTCTGTTTAGTGCATTTCTTGGTGCTTGTTTGATTTCTTGGAGCGCTGTTACAAGGGTTGCAAGAAACTCTCTCTCTTCTGTTAAATGGAGAATATGAATATGAGACTTGTATGTGGGCCCATTGTAGGAAGATAGCCTTAGAGAAATTCTAATCACCAAATTTCACAAGCATGCTAATTTAGAAATGCCATTCATTCATGAATCCAACTCATTCACTAGTTAGCACACACCATTGTATGGTTGTTGGCTGAAAATCACATGGCCTGATGTTGCCTTAAATAAGTATACTGGTTTTGTTGAATTTTCTTCTTCTTCTTCCTTTTTTTTTTTTTTTTTTTTCCCTCCCTTTGAGCAGTCTTTTAGCACATTAGTGAAAAACTGGAACTTTTGATCTAAAGGGCCTCTTGCTTATTTGAGAAATTTGTTGTTGTTTCTGATTTTTCTGGAACACTATAATCTCCAAGATCAATTCATGGGGTTATTCTACCATAAATTTCTTTGCTCCAATGAGCCGCTATGCTAGTTTTGACAAATTGCGAAAGCCTTGCATAATGTTGGAATTGAGGTATGGTAGATCTTCCATTGTTTTAGGCAGTTTGCTTTTTCTCTTAAGGATAGTGTCTGATCAGCAGTTTGTTTGACATTGATTTTATTTGTAATTCATGACTTCTCAATAAGTAGCTTGTGATTTTTGGGTTAAAGCATATTAAGATAGTTTTCATATGTGAATGGCATCTATCCTATGTAATATTCTCCTTTTAGCAAAGCTTGGCAATGGGTTGGGCCTGGGCCAGCCAAATCAAAATTTCAAAATCAAAATCTAGGCCAACCTTCGACTATCATGAAACAATATAATTTTGTGCATTACGATTCCTCTTTCATTACAACTGTGACCAACATCAAACAACATTGATCTTCGGTCATGCACATGCACAATCAGGGACACTGTCAGACAAGCTCGAATTTCTGCATGAACTTTGTATTGAAGCATGTTGAATATCTTTTTACACATCCATATGTGCATTTCCATGGTTTGATAGCTCCACCCATTTGTTAGCTGTGCATCTACAAACATTTTGAAAACAGAGCAATGATCATATTCATCAGGCAAACTTCCACATTTGGATGAAACCATTGAATCATATAATTTTTATTATTATTATTATTTTTATGCCAGATCCATACCATGATGTGCATTAGCACCACACGAATTTGCTTAAGCATCACAACCAAGAATTGAGATTCACTCTTCCAAAAGGGAGAGAATCTCTCATAAGAATAGAAAAAAAAAAAAAAAAAAAGTAGCCTAATTCTATGTTCGAGTATCATCAAAGGAGGCTGCATGTATAAGTATGGAAAAATTCCAACCATCCATACAATCTAATTGTAGTCATTAAAAAAATTCACCTAAGCCGTCCCTCACATTTTTCTACTTTTGCATAAAATAAAAATAAGACCTAACCAAATTCTAAACAAATTAGAAGGCCAGTTAAAAACCTCAAAACTATATTCCCATTGTATTCTTGTACCGGCTATACTTTGGCAATAACTTTCTAGAATCATGGAGTGATCACATTATGAAGGAATCATTTTAATGCTAACACAAAATGCTTTCAAATGGGATTTTTTTTTTTTTTTTTTTGGAATTCCTCAGCCGGACATCGTTTCACACCCAAAAGATGGCCCCAAAGTAACTGATGGAATTGCTCCAGCAATAATTCAATCTATTCACAAGGGACTCATCATTGAGATCTTGTACAGGTGCTTCCATTTCCATCTGATCAGGTGCATTGACATCTTGTTTCTTGTTTCTTCATTTTCTCTTGTCCAATCTGAAAAGAATCCTTTATAGGCTCTATGACTCGGCCTTTTATGACACTGTTTACAAAAATCGCCCAAGGTTCATTTTAATTGAGCCATGAGTAAGACTCAAATATTAGCATGATTTAAAGCCCTAAAAAGGTTTAAGAAATGTTTCTGCCACATGCCCTAAAATGAACTGGCAAAATGGATGGATAGTGGGGATAAAAACATACATCAGATCAAGTCCCCAGCTTATCATGGGGTCCCCACAGCATCCAACACCACCGTTTTGCGAGCTCAATCTAGGGCATGAGCCAAAAAATGATGCAAATCTGAAGCTCAAGTGGATCACACCACAGAAAATAGCGGGGATAATGAAAAGAACGATTTATATATATATATATATATATATATATATATATATATATATATATATATATATATATATATATATATATATTGTTGGGCATTGTTTGTTTTTTTATTTTTTAGTAATGGTTTTATGCTCTTGACGATTTCTACTATTTGAAATTTTAGCTTTCAACTCATTGAGACTTAGGCTGGGAGGTTCATTGTAAGACCAAATTCTGTACAAATCAAACCAAGGATATTTTTTTAGCTTTCTTGTAATCTTTCTTGTTTTTAACAAAATGATTAACGGATGACATTCTCTTCTATCTGCAACTCATATAGAGCTTTGGAATGACAGACACCAAAGAAACATTCTCTTACTCCCATCTTCCTTTGTAATGCAGGTTATCTCCATTATACAAGTAAGTATGCTACTCGCCGAAGTTTGAATTAGGTTCCTTTCTCTAATTTTTTTCCTTGATTTTTGAGAGTATATTGAATGAGTAACTTCTTCCAAGCATAGCAAAGCAAATTCTCGAACCCTGTTTCTATCTGATATTTATCTTCTTTATAAAGTATCTACCTTTTTGATTATTTATGTGCTCTAACATTTGACATTTGTGTATTTAAGATAAAGATGGTTTGTACAAGGTTTCTAAGTCTCTTACCTGGATACACTCAGATATTATGGATGATCATGTACACATGGAGCCATGTGCCAACTCATTGCTTGGATGAGAATGGCTTAGATGCTAGCTTGACAACTAATGCTACAGTGAATGGCTATAATGGTGATGAAAATAAAGAAATCTTTTAGAGTTTTTAAGCAACAAAAACTTGCTTTGTTCCTCATAAACCATACAATTTGCAATAGCTAACAACTCCACAATTGCTATTTGGAGGCTTTACATCTCAGTTGTAATAACAAAGACTGAAGCAGCATTTCGTGCTTGGAGTGTGTTTCCACTCTACCATTTAAATATCTTTTTAGCTGTATGTGAAATATGTCTTATAAGGTTTAACAATCGATTTTAGTGTATCATATCGTTCACCACCAATTCTGTGAACTCTAGTGCAAGGTCAAGGTTTGTCATTTGGCCGGTGTCTATGTGTTCGATCTCTTTGGTTCTTCAAGTTTCTTCTTGTATATGAATTTTACTGTCTATTATAACTTATTGTCTTCCCTTCATGAATTGTATGGTACTCTGCTGGAGTTTGATAAATCTGCTCATGCACGCATATATTTCAATCCAACCGTGTAACCTTCTGATGTCTAGTTAAATAAACATATAAAATACAACCTATCATGCAACAAAAGTTTGAAATGTGTGATTTAGCAACTGAATGAGATGTGCTTTTTCTGCAGTCAGCAGTAGGTATCCGAATTCAACTGAGAGTATATAATCTAAAGATACTAGGTATAGGATCTTCCAATCTTCTAAAACTTAGGGGAATTCCCTATCTCCTTGGTTAAGCATTGTACCTTGGTAAATAGCATTCAATACTACAGTTTTCCAATCTGTTTGTCTACCTGGATTTGCCATTTGCCTCTCACTAGGCAGTTGCATTGATAGGGACATTCATATCGCATTGTAATGTCTTGCTTTTTGAGCTAATGTGTGACAGCTATTTCTGCTTTGCAGTGCTATTGGCCAAAATCTGTAAACAAGTGCTTATGTTTGGGAGATTTTCTTTGCGGTTCTCATTTCCATCCGTGGCTTGGTTTTATTTTCACTTCTCATTGGTAATATGCAGGTTAGCCCTAATTCTCATTTCTATCCGTGGCTTGGTTTTATTTTCAATTCTCCTTGGCAATATGCAAGTAACTATTATTTTTTGGATGAAATTAACAGGGTAATAAAATTTCCTCTATAATTGTTGATCTAGCAGGGAGTGAGCATGAATCTCAGGCATTATCAGCTGGTACAAGGTTGAAAGAAGGTTGCCACATACCCTCTAGCCGCAAGTTTGTACTACTTTTCATGGGTAGTTCCTTTAAAAACAAGGTAAAGAAATTTTTCTTTAGATTTATTTTCATTTGCTTATTCTATGTTGCAGACAACTTTGTTTTTTTATTGAGATAAGTGTTTTTCAAGAATGTAATTTTGATAGTTAATGTGGTCAAAATTTACTAAAGAATAATAATGTAATTGAGATGAAGATATGAAACACATGAACAATTCAAATAAGTTAGCTGCATTCATCATCACTTGTTTTGGACTAGAAACTGAAGTAAGACACACACACACATACAAAACCAACTGTACAGGTCAAGTTCCCAGTATGTTCAATTGCAGCGAAATGACACATTGATTAAAGCACAACGATTCTGGATGTGCAAGGAGTGGTATGGGTAGATTTTGTTTTTTCTTTTCTTTTCTTTTTTCTTTTTTACTTTTGCATTTATTTAAGGGAAATTGTCATGAAAACCTCATTTTTTAAGAAAATTTTTTGGGACATTTGCCATGTATTTAATTAGAGGGATACAGCTGATGTTAGAGGGGATGATTTGTTACGTGGAATTGAATGGTATTGAATTGTATGAGGCAACTTTCTGCTACCTCAGCAGATCTGCTTCTTTTGTTTCTTTCTTCTCTTTGTTCCTTTTTCTTTTAAAATGGGAGGAATACTTGGTAAAATGGGAGCCTTCATATCAAGATTGACACTCTCTTTATTCATTTGCTAGCCTTTTTATTATGTTTTCATGGTGTTTTTTTTTTTTTTTTTTTTTTTTTTTTTTTTTTGTCTTAACTCTCTCTTAGTATTGGAAAAAAAAATGCATAGGAGTTGTTTGTTAAAACCTCAAAGAAATGTGATTTTGTGGAGAATGGTATGCTTTTAGTTTAGTTCTACTCTCTCTCTAACTTCTTAAAATGTGGAAAAAGCAATGGATGATGTTCAGGAACCACCCATAAATAGTTGGTTATGGACACTTATTCTGTTTTTCCTCTGTGTTGGGCAGGAATACTTGCTAATGTTTCAGAGGCTTGTAAGCAAGATCTTTTCTTTGAAATGCATAGGAGTGATTACTGATAATAAAAGAATCATATAATTTTCTTTGAAATAGATCTTTCTTGGCCTAGTCTTTTTATCATGTATTTGAAACAAAGTGGAAGAGGAGGCACGGCTAACCAAGTGGGACATATTTGGCAGTTTCTAGGAAAGCCAAAATTGGTGTTTTAGGCTGGTAGCTGCAAAAAGGAAACTGCTTAATATCAACCTACTCAGAAAGGAAGACAATGATCACAAATGAGTGTCTCTTCTGTGTGGAGGAGGAATCAATTAAGCATCTATTCACCCATTGTGGATTCTGCAAGAGTTTGGAAGAGGGTCCTTGATCTACTTGGAATTATATGGGTAAAGCAATACATACTTGGAATCAATTAAGCATCTAGTGATTCTTCTTTTGCTTTTGAATGTGTTGCTTATGTTTCTACATGTCTTCTTACATCTATAAATTGTATGAATAGACTTTGAATAGACTTTGAATAGATTAAGACCTCATACAAACAAAACCTATTATGTGCACTTGCTTTTTGTAATCTAATCACAGATGGGTTGTGCGCGTCAAATCTACACCAGATCTAATTGGAACTTTCTAGTTTTTTTCTTTCTTTTTTTTGGAAATCTGTCGAAATTTCTGGAATTTCCAAAATTGTTATTTTATTTTATTTTTATTTTTTTTTTATAAATTTAAATATCATGAGCATTTCACCCATTGGGGCATTACCCATCAGAATGCCCATTTTCTGTCTCTTCCATCCATTTGGGGATACCCATCAGAATACCCTGAAGTTTGTCTGAAAAATATAATGTGTCCCGCAAAGTGATGATTAAGAAAGAAAATATAGCAATTATCCACACTCAACCAAAACAAGACCAATGATTCTCCAGATATGATCTTCTGTGTGCCAGACCATTGTGTGCAGCAAATAGATGGTTGGGAAAGAAAATATATCAGTGGTCCACATCCAACCAAAACCAGACCAGAGATTCTTCAAGGAGGATCTTCTGTCCATTGACCATCCACAGTGAGACCCATCATACCAACAGCTTGGATCACTGAAGCATGACCAATTTGTGGAAAAAACCCAATCCTACCATAGGGACTCTCAGCACGAATATTCTATAAATCTCTTTGGAATAACTTGAAAGTGCTTCTCCATTCTCATTAGGTCGTTGTTGAGTACAGCCTAATGTTCTGAGATCCTTGTTCTTTGCGTTGCAGGTAAAGGATCTACTTGAAATTCCTGGAAGCTCCTCGTCGTTGAAGATTGAAAACTTTAACTGCAACAACTGTTTCATCCCGAGCTGTGAGAAGGTTTGTCAGAATTAGTTTCCACTTTCTTTCTTTCATTTTCATTCTTCTATATTATCATCATATTCCATGTAAGCTTGATATTGATATAATGAAAATGTCTTAATCATTTGATATTCAAGTAACCAAAATTATGCAGTTATTTCTCCACAGATGGGAAAGCAGGTGCTTGAAACAACACTTATAGTTCAGGAGCTTTGTGCCAGCCCACACACGCATCTTCACACTTACAGTTTGACATGCGGTTGCATGTGTCATTGTGGCCCAGGTGGTGGACTCAGACCTTAGCTTAGATGTTGAACCGAAGATGTTAATTTAAAAACCTAGAACAATTTCTCATTTCTTTTGGCTCCAAAGAGTTCCCCGATCGGAATCGGCCTCCAAGAGCTTGTACACCAATGCCCAAGTGATCCCGAGCGTTCATCCGGTAGTCCTAGTCAGCATGAAGGCAATATGACGTTAGAAGATTTCCTCACCCCAACCGAGATGAAAGATGGACTCACAAACCTTGCTAGAGTCAAAGAGCCGATTGTTGTTATGCAGAGGCGAGAGAAAATATTATGAAGAATGTAGGTAATGCAGCCTAACAATGGTCAATTGTAGCAAGTACCTTATCAGCAACATAGAAGAATGGTCGCCTTAATCATTTTCTTCAGTTAGACGGGCATACGTTTCTCAACCAATGGCTCCAAGTGCAGTGGTGGCACAAGTGACAGTTCTGTGGAAGAATCAATCAAGGCAAGGTTAGGAGTACTTGAGAAGTCGCCTCTTGATGAGAGCTTCAGAATTGTGGAAACTGTCAAACATCTCCTTGGCAGGCAATAGGAGCTTGAAGAGAGGGTAAGAACTTTGTTTGATAGATGAATTTGTTTTTATTTATTGTAATAAATATATATATATATTTTTAATTGTCTAGTAATATAAATTTTGTTTCATATTCAGTTATATTTGTATTACATCATTTTTATGTTTCAAATATTAAAAAAATACAGGTTTTGATTGAATTATAATAAAAAAAAAAGTACTGGCATGCCAGGGCCTCTTAAATCCATAGAAAAGATACCCGCGGCGCTTGTGTAGAAATCTTGCGGTGCTTTTTCATGAGAAAAAGTGTCCAGGGACCAGTTTTAGCGGCGCTAATTAGCGTCGGAAAAGGCTATAATTATTGGAGCCCAAACAAGCGCCAAGTGAATTAGCGCCGCTAAACCTTCTAGTGACACACCCATTAAGATTAATTTTCAGCGGCGCTCATTGGAGATTTGGCGGCGCTTTCAAGCGCCGCTAAACCTCCAAGTTGTTGTTGTCTGGATCTTAAAATCTGTAAAATTCTAGACATTTGGTTGCCCTAAAATTTGGTCAACTCTGGATCATTAATTTTCCCTTAACAATAGCAAAATTTGGACTACTAATTGGCCCCGAATCTGCCCAATTTTTAGGACCGTAGAAACCTTGTAATTTATCCACTTTTTTTTTAAAATCACTAAAAGGCCAGAAATCCATCTCACTTTTATACCATTCAAAGTGCTGTCAGATGTTTTCAATCTGACTGAGATTTTAAAACATCTGACTGAGATTTTGGATTTGTTACTTGATGCAATCTAACTGAGATTTCAATCTACAAATCGGGAAAATTTGAAAAAAAAAATCTCAGTTACTGGCTGAACAATTTTGGAGTTGTTACTCGATGCCATCAAAGACGTCTTTGATGTCATCAACTAACGTTTGATGGCTATCGAAACCATCTAAGGTTCCATTGATGGCGCACGCGGAATTGCGTTAGTACATGATTTGTTTTTAATTCAAATTTTAAGACATTCTTAAAGTATTCCACAGCAAAGATAAGGTTTTAAGAAGAGATTTTGGGGTTGTTCGAGTTGGTAACTTCATCCATCTCTTGTAATATTGTTTCATAGTAGATTGTTTATCACTTTGTGTCATGGTTTTTTTTTTTTTTTTTCCGTGAGTGTTTTTCCATGTAAAATTCGCGTGTTCTTTGCAAATTTTGTTTACGTTTGATTTTGTCTTGTTTGATCAAATTTGGATTTGCTTCCATGCGATCTCTAAAATAGAGCCTCAAAATCATCCTAATACTGACCCTAAAAGTCTATCAAATATGGCCAACATCTGAACCCTTGGATGGTATGGAAACCAGTCCAAATCTAGACCTGTGGATGATCCAACTTGATGTCAAATTTTGGACCATTGATTGCCTTGAAACCAAGCCAGATTTGGACCATTAAAAAGCCTAGAAATCGATCCTAATCTCGGTTGTTAACCACACCAAAAATCAGCTTAAAATTGGACTGTTAATGTGTCCAAATCTGGACTGTTGATTCAAGTTGACAAAAGAAAAAAAAAATAAAATAAAATCTGGACTGTTTATTAGACCGTAGAAAAGACCAAAATTGGGAGCATTGAATGGTCGTAAATCTACCCACTAATGACTTTAAAGTCTAAAAAAAGTTGGCATCACTGGTTTGTTATATTTTTTGGTGTTTCAAAATAAATAAAAAATAATTTTTTAATTATTTGAAAAGTTCCCTCCAAAATTTTGAAAAGCAATAAAGACATTTTGTTTATATGTTGTGGGTTTAGACCCACATCTTATAGGCAAGAAGAAAATGTTGGATTTATAAGAAGTTTTTGCATAGGGCTTAGGCCCCTTTAAGGGGGCATGTGAATTTGGTTGTTTGGGAAGCTATGCCATCAGCCTCAATACATGCCATGAACCACACACGTGCATCAAGCTCTGTTGTGGATGTGGCATGGCACGGTGTGGTGTGGTGTGTTATGCGAGCACTCATGAGTATACTTGCAAGCTTAAAATTTTTTGTTGCCTTTTGAAAATTTTGTTTGCAACTGTTAACCAGAACGATTATTTGTTTTGTATTTTCAAACAAAGCCAGAAAACAAAAAGGTTTCTTTTTTAAAAATCACAACAGGCATGACTATTGGTAGAGGTGCGTACACACCCATTCGAGGTAACCTTTGAATTCTATATAAGGGACTTTTCTAGTTCTAAAATTTAATTAATTTTCAATCTTTCGGCTCTCTCACTTCGAATCTCTGTAACGATTTTATCCAGTTCAATCTTCAGGTTAGACATACAGTGACAGTTCGGGTCTTCGTATATTAAGTGCGTTGGTGTGATGAGATAACATTCGAGAGAATCCTGAAGATTGATTATTCAGTATTCCTATTGCACTACGGACATCATTCAAAGGAGAACAAATCAATTTTCAATCTAAGTGACTTTTATCGGGCCTCGAATTAAATAAGTTTTCTAAATTCTTCTTTAATTTATTCAAATTTCTAATTTTATTTTAATTTCTTTTTACAATTAATTTTAATTCCAAATTTCCATAATTACAGATTTACAGATCCAAAAATTCTTACAATCTTGAAATTGATTTCCTGATCTGTACATCTATAACAATGACAAACATAACAGTTTATCTAAAATTGAACCATTTTCTAAGAACCATTTTAAAAGGTGGAAGCAGAAACTCACATTTTCTTTAAATACATTAAAAGTATCGTATGTGATATTTGATACTTTTCAATATGAAGTTGATAAAGAAATCATTCCACCTGATCTTTATTAATGAAAAACTGTAATATACAGCCATTCAGGCAGGTCCCAACAAAAAGGTTCTAGACTCCGTGTATCATATAGAACACCTACACATGGCTTTATAGGAAAACAGAAAAGAAACCAAATCTGGAGAACCCTTGAAGCGCGGCAACAACATATGATGAAGCAGACAACAGTGACCTACGCATCTAGATGGGCTCCAAAGGAAAGCAGAGAAATCAGACATGGCCTCAGCAGCCGCCCAAACCTGCACTTGGTAAAGGATAGCTGAAAAATAGAGCTGAAAACAGGGCTGGAACATATTCCACGCAGCCTTGGCCTCTTGCAGCCACTTCAACTATACCTGAAGCCAAACCTGATCAGCCATACTCCCACTAATGTACATACAGAAGCAGCTTCCAAGCAAGTAGTAGGGTGGACTCTACAGATACATCACTCTACCACATGGCTTCACCATAATTCACTACTTTAAGTTCTATTGTAGCATTTCCCTCCCCAACCTGAGTGCTCCTATTCCAGCATTATCTAGCACCAGCTCACCCCTAACAGAGCTCAGCAGGTCTGAACAGTTGTTATAAAAGAGATCCGGGTGACCCTCGCTAGCTAACTTAGCCAATGCATTTGCTACTGAATTCCCCTCCCTGTAGATGTGATTAAAAATAAGATTCATAGGCCGCCGTCTGAGCTGAATAGCCCCCATCATATACCAAATTTTCTATGGAATAGGCCCTGTGGGTCATTGGTCGAGTCCGTAATGAGTTTCGAATATGTTTCAACAATTATATTGGATAAACTGAGAGAGGAGCAAATGTCCAGTCCATCTAGAACAGCCTGGGCTTTTGCAATTGTGTTGGAAGTGATCTCATAGCGTCTGTGGAAGGCGAAAATCATCCTGCCTAGATGGTCCCTGCAAACTCCTCCTCCTTCATTCTCACCTGGATTCCCTCTTAAGGAGCCATCAGTGTTAAGCTTCAACCAGCCTTGGGGAGGTTTAGACCATTTGACCAACCTAGGATATCTAGCAGGAGGGGAGGAGGGAACGTCAATCTTCAGGGCCTTGAGAGTGATGATCTCCACCAATGAGTTCCTATCAACACCTGGGATAGCTGAGCCCACTTCTCTTAGCCAGCGGGAGACGGACGAGATGATACAGTTAACTAACATTCTGTGGCCCTCAAATCTGGTCGAGTTTCTACTGAGTTATAACTCCCAAATGATGAAGCATGGGGCGATACTAATTAGGCAGGTGAATCTGGATTTTTGGCTAGCCTTGGAGGTGCACTGCTGAACCCACTGGAGAAGGGATTGATTGAGAATAGGGGGAATATCAAAAAGTCTGCTGAAATGTCTCCATACTATAGCTACAACCCTACCTTGACAAAAGAGATGGTCGAGGCTTTCCACTAATGCTTGGATAGTGGGATTGATGAAGGGTTGATTACCCTTATTGGGTAAACTTCCCAGAGGACTGACGATGGCGTTGGCAGGCCCCTCGGATGTGGAACCACCCCCATGACGAGCCGAAGAATGGGCAGGGAGCAAGGGGAGGGGAAGGAGCTGGTCGGGAGGGAGACAACACTCGCATCTGGATGCTAGGAAGTTGTTAAATTGTTGTATAGCTACGTCAACTGGAACAACACTGTTAATGGCTTTTCAAGCAAATATTCCCACTTTTGGAGGTAAAAGATCGTTCCACAGGCACTTCGTCGAGGGGAGAAGAGGCTGATGAATCCTGATCCCATTCCAGGCAGACTTCAAAGAAAATTTGCCCGAAGAAGAAAGGTCCCAAATTAGCTTGTCAGGTCTGTTAGACAGGAACATGACGCTAGCCACAATGGACTAAAATGTAGCGGGAGGGATGGAGGGCTGAATATCGGCCATGGTCCATGTGCTGGAGGAGGGGCTGAAGTCTTTCACCTTCGCATTCAACAAGTAGTTTGGGATGTGACCCACCGCAGCTCCTGCAAGAAAATCGGCCCCGGACCAGTTCTGATTCCAAAAACAGATGTTGTCATCCCCCACGAGCCATCTAGAGTGCTACAGAACAAATGGTAAAGCTATGAAAATATCCTTCCAGTCGGACGACACAACAGCTCCGATCAAACCTTTGTTGATTAAAGATTTCTAAAAATATTTTGCCCCCATTAGATCAGCCCACGGGGTCAACCCCTACAGCATAAGCCATCCCATCTTCACTCTGGATGCTCTCATAATGTCGTCAAAACTCCTGATGCGAAGGCCTCCCCCCTGGGTGGGGTTACAAAGCCTCGACCACTTGACCCAGTGTCTTTTGATAAAGAAGTTGTTATAAGGTATGACCACAACCGTAAAATTTATATTATGAATTCCCTTGCTAATGAACTGTATGACATATACACTATATATGAAAGAGTAAAGGAAATCTGGTCAACATTGGCTAAAAATTATGTGTTAAAAGAAGCTGGTACCAAAAAGAACATTATTTCCTCATTTATGTACTATGTTAGATAATAAATCCATATTTGATCAGATACTTAATATCAAAGTTTAGTGCATAGGCTTATATCTGAAGGATTAAAAATGGATAACGTTTTCCTTAGAGGTGCTTTAATTGAAAAAACTTCATCCATTTTGGAAAGAATATAAAAATAAGATGAAACACAAGAAAAATGGAATGTTTATGGAAAATATTATCGTAAACATTCGAATAGAGGAAGTCAATCAAATAAGAGATCATAAGGAAAATTCTAATGGCATTGCTTCAAATACTAACTTGATTGAAACAAATCAGGAGAATAAAAGGATCAAAGGATCTTGTTCTCACTGTGGAAACACAAGTTACCTAATTGACCAACATCAATACTTAAAAGGAACATGTTTTTCTTCTTCGTTTTTTTTCTTCTTTTTTTTTTTAAAGGAATATATATATATATATATATATATATATATATATATATATATATATATATCATGAGGAAACTATTACAACTTTGAGAAATCCGTGGGAAATAAAAAAATCCACACTGACTGCCTATCATATCCATGTACATAGGAACCCCGAAAAGGAGGTTAGGAAGCCGACTCAGATTCTCTTATCGCTCCCAGCCCAGTTTTATCTAACATGAAAAGACCTTTAATGTAGGTAGGGAGGTCTTTCGCACTCCTGAATGGAGTATGTCCCTGCCTGTCTATCCCATACTTAGCCAGACTATCTGCCGGGTCGTTCCCTTCTCTGGGAATGAGAGCAATCTCAAAGCATCCCCTCATTCTAAGGCGCCCAATCCTAGATAACCAATATTTCCACTTCCAAGATGGATTGGAGTTGCCCTTGAGGGCATCCACAACAAACTTGGAGTCGGACTCCAACATAACCTGATTGAAGCCACACTCGATACATAAAAACAAAGCGTCATGGACCGTACAGAATTTAGCCCTTAAAAGGAACATGTTTCCACTATGTAAAATCAGGCCATTGTGCTGAACAATGTAGGCTAAAAATAAAAAATGAAAACCTATAAAAAAATAAAGGAAAATATTTTCATTATGGAAAACCTGGGCATCATATTGGAGAGTGCAGGCATAAGAAGAAGGTTTTCCAAGCTCAGGTCAATCTAATTGAACAAGATGGACAAGATGAAATAATTGCGGTGGTATTTTAAGTAAAACTTGTCAACACAATGCATGGGTACTAGACACTAGGATTATGCATTACATCTGTAAGGATCGAAGCATGTTTTCCTCCTACTAAGTTGTAGGGGATGAACGAGTGGTCATGGAAAATGCTTGAACCTTTATAATAGTCGGAATCGGAAAAGTGATTTTAAGGCTCAGTTTTGAAAAGTCCCTTGCTCCCTCTTGAATAAAGTTGGTATCAAATTGATTTTTTATTCAGAGAAGGTTGTACTGTTCAAGAACGAGACATTTGTTAGGAAGAGTTACTGTTATGATGGACTATTTGTACTAGTGTATATTCTATATATTGATATTAATAAGATGAATTTTGTTTTTGCTTACTTAGTTGAGTCACTTGAGTTATGGCACAATAGATTAGGACATGTAAATGTAGATGTTTTGAAAAGAATGAAGAAAGTAGGTCTTATATATGATTTTTTAAATCAAGAATTAAATAAATGTGAAGTGTGTGTAAAATTTAAGTTCCATTTGAAACTATTCAAATAAGTTTTTTAAGAATCTGAGATTTTAGAACTGATTCATGGTGACTTGGGTGCTTTTAAGAATCACGTGTCTATAAATAGAAAAAGATACTACATAACTTTCATAGATGATTTCTCAAGGTACGCTATGGTATACTTACTAAGAAATAAAGATGAAGTCTTGGAGTTCTTTATCAAATATAAAACAGAAGTTGAAAACCAATTAAAAAAAATAAATAAGAGATTTAGAACAAATAAGGGAGGTGAATATGAATCATTACATTTTAAGGAATTCTGTGAAAGGAATGACATTATACATAAAACCACTGCCACTTATATACCTGAACAAAATGGTATAGTAGAACGTAAAAATAGAATTTGAAAAGAAGTGATGAATAAAATGTTGAATGGTTCTGGTTTACCCTCAAACATATGGGGAGAAGCCATTCTTTCTGCTTGTCACATCCTTAATAAAATACCTTATAAAGTTACAAGTAAGACACCCTATGAACTATGGAAGAAACACTCTACTAGATATAAATATGTTAAAGTATGGGGGTGCTTAGAAAAAGTAGGGTTACTGGAAACTAAGAAAAAGAAATTAGATTCGAAGACAATAGATTTTGTGTTTATAGGATACGCAAAAAATAGTGCAGCCTATAAATTCTTAGTTTTGAAATCTAAGCATAACATCCTAAACACTAACACTATCATTGAGTCGAGAGATGAAAATTTCTTTGAGATTACTTTTCCAATGAAAGTTGCATTTAAAGAAATTGAGAATAATGATGCTTCAAGTATTGCCTCAAGTAGTAATAATGTAAAAAGAGAAAATGTAACATAAATACGACCAATGAGGAGAGTAAGGGTTATGAAAGAAATTAACCTAGGAGATGGATTTTATACTTTTCTCATTGAGGATGATCATTTAACCTATACAAAAGCTATCAATTTACCCGATGCATCCTTCTGGAAAGAAGTTATAAATGATGAACTAGAATCTATTTTGTTTAATAAAACTTGAAAATCAGTAGTCTTGTCACTTTGGAATAAGGCAATAGGATACAAATAGATTTTTAGAAAAAAGTTAAAACCCGATGTACCATTGACAAGTTTAAAGATAGATTAGTGGCCAGGGGTTTTAAACAAAGGAATGAATAGACTACTTACAGCTTTTTTGAATGGGGATTTAGAAGAAGAAATATACATGGATCAACCATAGGGTTATAAAATTGAAGGTCAAAAAAATAAAGTATGTAAATTAATCAAATACTTATATGATTTAAAATAAGCTCCTAAATAGTGGTATGAGAAAATTGACAATGGTTTGAAATCTATTGCTATAGAATAAAGGATACAGACAAATACATATATAGTAAATTCACAGGTAATGAAGGAGTTATTATTTGTTTGTATATAGATAACATGCTCATTTACTAAAAAAATTTTGTCATTACAATTTGATATGAAAGATTTAGGCGAGGTTAATGTAATTATTGAAATAAAAGTAATCAGAAAGTATGATGGTTTTATTCTATCTCATTCTCATTACATTGAGAAAGTGTTAAAATATTTTAATCACTTTGAAAACATACTTATTAGCACTCCTTATGATTATTTCATATATCCAAAGAAAAATACAAGTGAAAGTGTATCACAACTCTAATATTCTAGAATCATTGATAGCTTAATGTACATAATGAATTACACAATACCTGATATAACTTATGTAATAAGTAGATTGAGTAGATACACTTATAATCATAATCATGATCATTAGAATGCTTTATCTAAAATACTAAGGTATATAAAAGGTACAATCACATATGGTATACATTATATTGGCTTTCCCGTTATATTGGAAGGATATAGTGTAAAAAAAAAAAAAAAAAAGGATATAGTGCAACATCCTGAATTTTTGTGACCTGAATATATACTTGTGTCCGAGAATTCTAAGTGTTAATAATATAAAAATTGGATGCTTCAAAATTGCACCTTTTTTTTTATCATTTATATCATAACCGGTTACATTTACGAAGGTGTTCACCAAAGTAAAATCAATTGTAATTATTATTAGAGTAAAAAGCATCCACATAATCTTGAAACGCCCTCTCAATGGGAGCTTATTACATCATATTAAAGAAAGTAGTGGAATGTATGAGGTTACCCATTTTGTGGTGCCTCTCACTTGCTGTCAGATGGCGGGCGCCTTTTCTGATTTGTCCATATTGTTCAACCCTTAGCTTCTCTTTCATATGATAGGTGTGGTTCAATCCTTTTTATTTGGACCTACCTGAATGGCTATATATTTTGTCAATTCAATGAAATCTTGATGGAGTTTTTTTTTTCTTTTTATTTATTTATTTAAATTTTAAAGTAAGCGGCGGAAAACATATAAACAAATAAATTTCAATGTCATTCTTCTTCTTTATTCAAACATATCTTCTATAGAATGATTATTGTCCATATCATCAACCTGTAATTCACCTGCAACATCTGTATGGTTGGACAGGGTCAATGCTCTACTCAAAATGATGGTTATCCTTTAAGATTAATAATAATTCAAAAGATTCATAAGAATAATGTAAGGGTTCTGATACGTCTCGTACTTCACTACTACGAGTGGTATCAGTATGCGAAACTAATATATATATATATATATATATATATATGAATGCATGCCAAGAAAAAAAGTGTGCGGTTCATCATACGTAATGATCATCACAATGTGTAATATACTTTATAGAAAACCTGGCTCGCCCCAATCCTATACTATAGAGATTCATCGACGTATCTAACGCTACCATGGATTTACGTGAACACCTTAAGACGATACAACACACAGCTCAGATGAATTACAAGACATGATTTGTTCATGGAGTGATTATTTGTGACATCCAATCCTGAAAGTGATATAACATGCATTAAGAATTACTTATCTCGACTTGTGGACCACTATCCAAAATCCATAAAATTACGCATCAACTAAGAGGGTCACTACATTGAGAACATTATGACCACGATAAAATATATGAATTACTCCATGTGAGACCTCTAGCACATCACTTGCATCAATGGGTAAATAAATCAAACCATGGGAGTTTTAAAATTTCAAGACACAAGCCCAAGCCGTAAAGGGAGGTAGCACAAGGCTGACCTAATAAAGGAGAAAAGTAGCATTAAGCTATCTTAATAAAAGAGAAGAGTAACAAATAGGTTAACTCAACAAGAATAAGGGGAGAAGAGCAAAAGCCAACTCAATATGGAGTGGAAACACCCGTCGTTCTTAAAATTGGCAAAGGGCAAGCCTGGTATCTACCACCCCATATAAATTCATAAAAATCACACATAATTAAAATCATACCTTAACCATAATTTCCAAAAGGATAAATAATTGATAGTGGTCCATCAATCAAAAACAAGATAAATCGTATCAAGTAAAATTAGTAAAAGCTTTAAAGGAATCCCCCACCTTAGCCTTAGATCTAAATCGTAGGTAGATATTTATGTAGGAAAGTTTCTACATGAATCACAACATTGCTTGAGTAAAAGAGAGGCACCACACGTGTGGAGAAGGAAGAGGATGATGGCTGTTTAGGCCTCTCTCTCTCTCTCTCTCTCTCTCTCTCTCTCTCTCTCTCTCTCTCTCTCTCTTCTCCTCAGACATTTGGGAGGTGGTGTGTGAGTGGAAAAGCGAACGTACACTCCTTTTTATAAAAGGAGTGGACGTGTGAGAGGGGAGTGTTTCACATTCCGCTTAGATTGGATTTCTCAAATTTGACCTTTGGCGATATTTTTTTAAATCTAATTTATCCAGTGTGTCAGAGTCATCGAATAAAGACGAGGTATATGATTTTCTAGGTGATCCGAAATTTAGATTGGCTTATCTTGAAAATTCTCCTAACGGGTGTCAAAACGAACTTGATCTCAATTAATGGTCTACACTTAATGATCAAGACTTAATTTTAGGAGAAATGTGTAGTTAGGATAGGAAAATTGTTGGCGGTTGATCAATGGTGGAAAAGGCCTAAATCTGAAATTTCACCTTTTGCATCAAAAGGAAGGAATTGAAGTCAAGGCGGTCATCATTCAACGGTGTAGGATCATAGATCGGTGTCTAAATTTTGTATGATACCGTACTCATATGAGGCCAAAGTGTGGTCCAAATTTGAGTTGTGATTAACAGTGTAAAGTGGGTCAATCAGAATCTCAAGATTTAGAAACAGTTGGTAAGCTTAAAACGGATAACTTCGCGCGTAAGGAAAAGGCCTACTAATGTGGGACTCTCATTTTTCACACTTGGCATATATGATGGAAAATTCAAGTCATTCATACAAAGAAAAATATCATACTATAACTACCCATGAGCTTTCTTCACTCGATGGACACCAAAATCAATGGTTAAGGGGATGATTTGTCAATTGGGCCACTTTTATAATGATCTAAGGGCTGAAATTCGACGTGTATGGTTAATTTATGATAAATAGGCATGGTATAAAATTTTACATGAAACGGATCATGAGAACCATGTGATCTAGAATTCAAGGGTATAGGTTAATGGCATTAAGTGTTTACGATTTTGCCATCTTTTATTTCTCCAACTTCCACCATCCATAATGTTAGACTATATCATTTAAATGCATTAAAATTTTACAAACATTCTTTATTTTTTATTCTCTTTCCATCGCCCCATTTTGGGCCTTGATCGCTTATAGATGACCAAGATGTCTTTTTAATGGGCTGTATCGCCCTGTGGTATAAATCAATACTTTTATATATCTAATAGAGAAGTTAGCCTGTAGTTGTGGCATATACCTTACAATCTTCGAACTGAGCTGTTCATTTTGATATTTAAACAATCCGTTTAGTGGATTCAAATATGATGGACGGTCCGATGACTTGTTAAAATTAGGAAAACTTGATGGTTAGTACTCTAATTATGTATGTAGGTGGTTATACGGTCGATTTTGTAAACGGATGAACACAAGTAGTTTTTTGGAGTGATTAAGAGGTAAAAGATATATACTGTTAGATTCAAGTGACTTGTTCACATGTGTAATTTCTCAAATTGTAGTTCCGATGGTGGGTTAAACATATTCATAGGTGGTGAACAAGATGAACAGATTAAAATCTCAAATTGATATATGTACAAGCAGATACAGATATTAAGTAGTTATTTTACTATGATCGGGTGGTCCAAACTCAAAGTAGACGGTCAAATATCTTTACCGATCGGTGGATAGTTGACTGAATAGTTGGTTATGATGGACAAATGGGAATACTTGGATATATGATGATCTTGTCATAAAATCAACATTTGGATAACTTAATATATGGATGAAGATCATTCTCAACAATCAGATTCATGTTGGAGAATAAATATTGGAGAATAGATATAAGGTTAGGATAGCTAAATTGGTATCGTATACATATACATACTAAGTTTAAACTTCATGGTGATACTCGAGAACTTTCAATAATTGGGTATTGAAAAGTTCGGGGTGTTACATATAGTGATACTAACTGGATTATATATTAAGATGAAACAAAATCCATAAGTGGATATGTTTTCGTTTTGGGTGGATGAGCTGTCTCTTGAAATTTTACCAAACAGACTTGTATTGCTCGGTCTACTATGGAATCTAAGTTCATTACTTTAGAAAAGACTAGAATAGAAGTAGAATGGATTAGAAATCTTTTGATTGATATACCTTAGTGGTCAAAACTTATTTCAACTATATCTTTACGTTGTAATTGTCAAGTGTAACGCCCTAAAAATCGGGGGTCGAGCAAAAATCTATTCCCGAGATCCAGAACATCACTTATGCAACATGGATAATGATGTTTAGATGTTGTCCATATCAATGCATTAAACATGAGTAGGATTATACAAAAATGGCATATCATACTCCAGAGATAATGTAATTAAGCAACAGAAATTGAAAGCACAAGTAGGGTCCTCATTCCCAAGGTTCTAGTTATCTCATTACTCCACTCTGAACTTCTTGGTTTGGGTCGTTAGGCCCGTAGGGTCCGTTTTTTTGGTCCAACGCGCCCGTATTTGCGCCATTTGGATCCATTTCAGGTATAGAATTCGTCAACTAATGACTCAAACCCATCGACTGACGGCCTAGAGGCGACCTAGGTCGATCCATGTGATCGAAGGTACGTTGTGGACTAAATTATAGTATTCAGTCTCACCTGTCGGCGAAACTTGGGATTCTAATGTGGTTTATATGTTCCATAGCCCCCTTCCTCAGTCAAAGTGTGTCAGAGTGTGTCATGTTACCATAAACCAGGTCTAGTTTAATCTAAATCATGCTTTGATACCATCTTGTAACGCCCTGAAAATCGGGGGTTGAGCAAAGTTCTACTCTCGATATCCGGAACATCACTTATACAACATGGATAATGATATTTACATGTCATCCATATCAATGCATTAAACATGAGTAGGATTATACTAAAATGTCATATCATACTCCAGAGATAATGTAATTAAGCAACAGAAATCAGAAGCACAAGTATCTACATATGAAAGTATTTCAAAGAACTCCAGAGTATGAGTATGTAACCGGGCTATTTATATATACCTGTATTGTTTCAAAATATAGAAAGTGCCAAAATGTAAAGTGTTCTACTAAATCATATATCCCTGTAATCCCGTCAAATCAAATCGGGGTCTACACAGACCCGTCTGAGAGCCGAACGTAGGAGAATTTTCCTCCTTGCCTACGAAGTCCAACTCTACTGTATAGACTTCACCATCACTTGAATCTAAACCAGAGTCTTGGTGGTGTTTTAAAACATCGCTCCAGGGTGGGAATGAGTGGCCAACTCAGTGGTATTATAAGGCAAAGGTTAACATGTTATCAATTCAATCAAGTAGTAATGATAAAGCAATACAACAAACATCTCTAACTGCTCTTGTTAATGCAGGGATGATATGAGGTAATGATGCATACCCTCGCCTACACTCCCTCAGCGACTTCATCTCACTGTCGCACATGGCAAACTCCCTAAGCATGCACTTCCTCGCCAAAGCACATGCAATGCGGTGCATGGTCGTGTTAGCCAAGTAATTTATTAAGCTTATTCATACAACAGATTCAGAAAGCTAAGGTACCTCATTTTATATCACTTGCCCAAATAATGATCTATCTAGGGTCGTCAATCCTAATTAATCACATACGATAGGCAAGTTATAGGTAAGTTTAAAAGTTTATACTCCAGGTCACCCCACCAACAACCTACCAACTGGAGCGCAATTTTTGAAGGAGGTCCGGATTAGACGATTCACCCCAACCCATGCTGGGACTGCAGTCAGGCTGCGCCGGTATAGGCCGACAGCTTGAATACAGTGTCTCATATACCACCATATTTAACTCACGAGTTTGGGTTGCTCACTGGTCACCACGGGGAGGCTAGTCATCCCAGCTTAAGTCGACAACTCGACCACGATGTCCTATACACCACCATGTCTAGCTCATGAGTCTTAGTGGATCGTGGTATCATGGTTGAAACAGACTTTACATTGGTAAGTGGTACCTTAGATTCAAGCAGTAGCGTCCATACATGGTAAACACACATTAGGCCAATTGGGTTATTTGACAAGTTCGATTGGTACGGGTGCACACTGAATTAGTTGACATGGAGAACATGAGCACTCCACGTGGCCTAACCACTGGCGACAATCATCGTGCGACTCGGATTCATCGAACTCATCCACTGTGGCGAGACTAGTTCGACCACTCAAACGAGAACCATTACCAATTTTCTGGACTACGTAGTAGTCCCAATCATAATCAAATGCACCATATGTATGTATATTATAATCAAATAAGCATTTAACGAACATTTCAAAAATAAATTCCATTTGAGCATTTTAACAAACACACAGCATGTTATTATACATATGCATTTCATACATAAATCATGTAGACGAAATTCAGATTTCATGAAAGAATTATACATATGGATGAGGTGATCGAGAATCCTATCTTGACACCCTTGATAAACACCATCCATCAACAATTTCTCATTCAGACATTTTATCAAACACTTAGACTGCACATTACTAAATACATAAACTAGATTAGTTACGACATGAACTATAGCAATTTTCTACACGATGTAGGTTATAAGGCATATAACAAATATGGATCTTAGATTAGAAATTATGATAAGCACAAATCAGGATTTCACACTCATTCAAATATTTTGTTAAACACTTAGGCTACCCTTTACCCAATATATGGACTAGGTTAGTTACAACATATATTATAGCAAATCCTTACACATAGTGATCATAATACCTATAACAACCATGAATCCTACGTTTACAGTCATGATGAACACAAATCATAATTTCATATTCATTCGATCATTTCAATAAACACATGGAATGCATCTTTGTATTCAACATAGTTCACATATATATAATATATACAAAGTGTCGTAACTAAGATCATATGTCAGCAATCAAGTTAGACATAAATCATTAGCTGACATTGAAAGCCTTGAAAACCAAAAACCTAAATGTTTATAGTTCGTACCTTTCGTCAAAAAACTCATTTCGAACTCGGTTCGAATCCTACACTTCCGTCTACAGAACAACAGCTACCTAAATCACGAAATGGGTTAGATATTATGTTGATTACTCTATTTGGATTCCTAAATCAATATTAAGGTTAGGATTTCTTACCCAAATCGAAGTTGGAATCGATGGCGTAGCGATGGTGGGGTGGCGATTAGGCGTATGGAGTCATGGGAGTGAATCCCAGCAACGATCTCCTATCTCTCTCTCTCTTCTCCTCACTCTTTCCTCCTCTTTTCTCTCTTCTCTCGCCTAGGGTTTGAGAAAATTGTATGGAATGAGAGAGGGGTGGGTTAAGGCTCTTATATAGGCCCAGAACTGATGTCAATGGCCCCAAGGCCATGGTATACTTGGGTTACAACCAAAAGGCGTCTGTTTCGGGCAAACGGGACCCCTGGGAAGGTCCATTTCTCACATACATCACAAGACAAGTTCTCTGATGATGGATCTACACCAGGACTATGTTTATGGTGTGATCTAACAAACGGATCGGCCATAAAGGACCCGTATCAGATTAACAGTCATCGTTACTTGATCAAGGCCACAAGTATACCAATAGGTGTAGGGAAATTTTCCTTATCCATGGGTATATTTGGGTCAGAATATGATGGTCTGAAGTCTTTAATTTTTTCCACAAGTGAACGACCCAATTTACTTAAGTTTCATTTCACTTTCTAAAGATATTCACGTTTCTCACACACTTCACTCGGGGCCCAAGTTGTGTGGTTCTAGATACTATTTGGGCTCGATTCCCCCAATGGTCGTCAAGCCCAATAAGATGGTCATAATCTTAAAGTTTTGTGGTCGTCAGACTTTCGACGCGTGGTCCAGGTCTAATACGGAGTTCCAATGTGCTCATGAGAGCAACTGGGTTTTGAGATTACCCCTAGGTTTTTAAGTAATGTTGGGTTAGTTATTTTAATGGGTTTAGGTCTTGTAGTTTTTATAAAAAGTGGTTTAAGCCAAATCCATCGATTGTTTAGTTTAGTACTTAACTAAATTGCACCCTAATTACAACAGAATAAGGTCCTAGGGTAGTTCTATATCCCCTTTTAACACTTTTAGTTAGTATATTATTTTAATTATTTTTTTAGTAGTTCTTCATCAAGTCTACTTCATCTCCACCAAATTTTATTAAATTTCGTATTGTGAAAAAATTCTAAAAATTCTAGAAGTAGCAGCTGTCTGAACTAATAACTCTTGGATAGTTGTCACATCAACCTAGATTCAACTACATTAAAATTTTTATTTTATTTTTAACTTATTTTTATATAAAACTAAACTTATCAAGTTTCAATCTAGCTTTTGAATCACCTAAATCGGAGTTATATTGAGGGAGATATGACTTTTTGAAGTCGGTCGAAAACTGCAGAAAATGGTCCCCATACGCATGTGGGAAGGGCGGCAGGCCGCCGGACCCGTGAGCCCACTGGACCCGACCGCGAGTCCTCATGGTAGAAATAGGATTGTGTACTAAGTTACTTAGTATGCTCTTATCACATTGAGTAAACTCAGTTGGGCCCACCTTGAATGTATGTGGTCAATCCACGCCGTCCATATGTTTTTCCATCTAATTTAAGGGGTTGAGCCCAAAATTTAAGCATATACAAAGATCAATTTGATCATACCACATAAATAGTGGGGATAATGATTTCCACCGTTGAAACCTTTCTAGGCCCTACAGTGATGTTTATTTGTCATTCAACCTGTTAATAAGATCACACAAACGTGGATGAAGGGAAAACACAAATATAAGCTTAATCCAAAACGTATGTCGCCCCCAAGAATTTTTCAACGGTAGACATTCAATTCACACTGTTTCCTATGGTGTGGTACATTTGAACACTTGATATGCTTCAATTTTCGGATGAAGCCATAAAATTATCTGGTAAAATGGATGGACGGAGCATATAAAATACATAAATTACGGTGGACCTCACAGAGTTTACTCAATACCCTAAGCGTAGTGAGTTACTCAGTACGCAATCCGCTTCCATCGCGGTAGGCGCAATGGCATCGTGGTCCGTTGGTGAGTTTGGTGATAATTCTGCCATGTGATTTTTGAAATGAGTTATTCGAAGTGCAATATATGATTTTAGGGTAGGAGAAGCTTCTCTATCCAAATAACCTATTTATTTTGTCAGATTCCATAAGGATAATGGTTAAAAACCTATTTTATTTATTTATTTACTATTTATAGTAAATTTTAGTTTACGTATTGTTCTTCATTACTTAAACTTTAGGATTAGTGTATAATATAAAAGTACTTAGAAAAATTTGAAGAATAAGGTGGTGAAAGGTGAGATTTTGAAGGAAATGGGTTGAAAAAGGATTTTAGACTTTGGGATTGAGTTCTGAGAAGTCAGTAAAGTGTTATGAAAAATCTGGGACATTACATCAAGCTACTATAGCAAGGGCAAATAATAAGATCTATAATGGCAAAAGTAGGCATATTCATCACCAGCATAACATAATTAATAAGACATTTACTACATGTTGGAATAATAACAATTGGTTTTGAGAGATTAGAGAAGAATTTGGCAGATCCTCTGACTAAAGGACTTAGTAAACAACTAGTTATAGATACATCGAATGGAATGTGGTTGAATCTAATATCATGAGTTACCAGTGTTGGTAACCCAACCTATACAAATGGAGATTCCATGTGATAGGTTTCAAATAGATAAACAACAAAACACTATGAGACATATAGCACTGTGATTAGAAAGCACATTTTATAGTGTAAACAGTGTAAGAAGCAATTAGTAAGGTTGAATAAGTTTAAGTCTTGAACTCTTAATGAATTCATTTGTCATACTGTAACGCCCCATCTTTTCAGGACCCGAGTATATAACCCGTTTCCCAAAAACCCGAGTGTTAGCTTATAAAATCTAGTGTAAATTTGAACCGTTTATCATTAATCAAAGTTAACAGCAATGAAGCTAGATTAAACCATGCATTGTATAAAAACTTCTGATCATTACAAAATTCTAAATGTAGCGCCCATACAGGACTTATACAATCTTAAATACAAAGTTCATTAATAACAAAAATTAGAAACCTATCATGTAATGGTGAAACTCAATATGGGCCGCAGGGACCTCGCCTAGCTCCCCAGATAATTGATCTGCTCTAGCGACCCACTGAATGTCATCGACTCGCTCTACACCTACATCAACTGTTACGGTTTGATAGCGTTAATGGCTATCGCAGTGAGGAACACCCTTTAAGATTGCACACTCATCATTCATAATCCCATATAGATCGCAAGTCATGAAAATGGATATATTAAATAGGGCACTTCATAATCATGAACATATACTAAAAAACTTAGCAAATCAACAGAATCTCATCATAAACAGAATATAATAGCAATCACAATATAAAGGAATACATCCAGAAAATCAAACCCTCAATCATACGACCTTCTATTGCACCTGAAATCACATTATACATGAACTCCGTAAGATGGCTAGAAAATCAATAAGCGAACTTCGGCTCCATCAGGAAATCATGGTACAAGTAAAATTTGTAAGGTGAATAGAAAACCAACCTCTAAACCTCTACTTCACCCGAGAAGCCTATCGTACGTGAACTCCGTAAGATGGCTAGAAAATCGATAAGCGAACTTCAGCTCCACCCAGAAATCATGGTATGACTGAACTCTATAAGATGAAGAGACAAACAACATACAAACTCTAGACCACCCGAAAATCATATCATATATGAACACCACAAGATAACTAGAAAATTGATAAGCAAACTTCAGCTCCACCCGAAAATCATATCGTACGTGAACACTGCAAGATGGCTAGAAAATTGATAAGCGAACATCAGCTCCACCCGAAAATCATGATATGACTGAACACCACAAGATGGCTAGGAAAACAACATACAAACATACTTCACCTGGAAATCATATCATACGTGAATACCGCAAAATGGCTAAGAAATTGCTAAACGAACACTCGCTCCACCCGAAAATCAAGGTACGACCGAACACCGCAAGATGAAGAGACAAATAATACACAAACTCTAGACCACCCAAAAATCATATCGTATGCGGACACCACAAGATGGCTAGAAAATTGCTAAGCGAACACCCGCTCCACTCGAAAATCATGGTACAATTGAACACTGCAAGATAGCTAGGAAACCAACGAGATATGCGAATATAACCATCAAGCCATAAAAGAGCACCAACGACCTATCAAAGCCACGAAGGGCAAATAATGATCCAAGCCACGTAGGGTGAGTATGCGGTCCAAGCCAGGTAAGGCAAGGTGTGATATATGGACCGTAAGCTGGTGAGATCAGGACAGGTTCATTCGTTACATCACTCAATCGCAATTGACCAACATATAGTTAAATAACAATGTATGACTAAAGATAGCATGTTATCATCAAATTGTTTATGCTTGTTATAATTAAAGAGACATGTTCATTATCTACCAAGTGCGCATCACATTATCATATTCACATATTCACATAATAAGTTAAGCAGCAAAATTAAGTAACTTAGGAGATACTGAATGGAAAGGATTAAGGCATCATCTATTGGTTAATGAATTTAAGTGGGAAGCTCAAAGGGTGAGTCCTCACCTTAGAATGTGTAGGTTCACTACCCAAGTCATAAGCAATGCTAAAACAAATCTTAAGATCAAATCCTGTCAACTAGCATTTGTTCGAGCTCAATTTAAATCAGTACAGCTTACTTAAATCTGACTCAATGGTGAAAATTGGAAAGTTTGAATTCCCTAAATTAAAATTAAAAAATAATATTAAATAATCTAGATCAAGTTCTAAATAATATCCCAGTAAAATAATTAAGAGATCAACTCACCTTGTACGATTGATTTGACTCACTCTAACTCTAACTTGAATTCATCTTGATTTTAAATCAACTTGAACAAGGTAGATCTGACTTAGAGGCTTTAAACTTTAGATCTGAGAAGGAATTCAAGGACTTACTACATTAAACTTGATTTGACTCATTCTTCTTCTCCTTCTCCTTCTCCTTCTTCTTCTCCTTCTTGCAGTGAAAGGGGGTTTTGAAAACCCTAGCGAGAGAGACAGAGAGGTTGGGAAACAGAGAGGGAAATGGGGCTGAGAGATAGAGAGAGGGTGAGGCAGCGCGAGAGATCAAGAGAGGGCTGAGTGCACGCGTGCGCGCGCGCACGAGCAAGAGAGAGAGAGAGAGAGAGAGAGAGAGAGAGAGAGAGAGGGATTTCCTTTTCACAAAAGGGTGCTAGGGAGAGGTGCGCAGGAGAGTGGACAGGATTTTAGGGGTTTTTTATTTTAGGACTTGTGGGGCCCACCGTTGTGTATGTTAATTATCCACTCCGTCCATTCATTTTAACGGCTTATTTTTAGGATTCATCCCAAAAATGAGTCAAATCTAAGATTTAGGTGGACCACACCACATATTAACAATACAAATTTATTTTTTCATTCTTTCTCATGGTGTGGTCCACTTAGACTTTTGATCTTTCTAATTATTGGGCTCATGCACTGAAATAATATTTCAAAATGGATGGACCGATCAGATAAAATAAATATATTACAACGGGTCCCACAGAGCCCCTTAAGCATCGTCTGTCTATAATAAAGTCCGATTGGGAGGCATGCTTTAGCTACAGAGTAAGGAAGTTTTAGCTACGGATTATATCCATAGCTAATTAACTACGGATTAAAGCCGTAGCCATAGACCTCTATAGTCCCTAGCCTTTAGTCATTTTTTTGGTAGTGCTTGACTTCGAACCCCTCTGGTTGGTGCATGTAGATCTCTTCTTCTAGGTCACTATGGAGAAAGGTAGTTTTAACATCTAACTGCTCTATCTCCAAATCCATGCTAGCCACCGACCCAAGCAACACCCGTATGAATGTTATCTTCATCACTGGTGAGAATATCTCCTCGAAGTCTATGCCTTTCATCTGACCAAACCCTTTTACCACAAGTCTAGCCTTAAACCTCGTCTATGAATTCTTCTACTCAACCTTCTTTCAGAACACCTACTTGTTGCTTAAAGCTTTCTTGTCCTTAAGCAATTTCACCATATCATAGGTGTGGTTCTTATGCAAGGATTTCATCTCCTCTTGCATAGCTTTCAACCACTCCTTATACTCATCGGCTAAGACCTCAAAATAATCTTCTGGCTCTCCCCCATCAGTGAGCATAATGTAATCATGAAGCGAATACCTTTTAGACAGCTGTCTGTCTCTAGATGACCTCCTCACCTGTGGCTCAACAAGTGGATCAAGTAGGGACTGCTCCCCTGGTCCATCTTCTAAAGGAACTCCCTCGTCCTCTGCACCTTGCTGTACTTCTCCCGTCATCAGGCACCATGGGAGGAATAATCGGATCCATGTCCTCTAGCTCACCTGAACTAGGTTGATTCTTCTCTGGCTTACCAATGTCTTCTATACACTTTTTTTTTTTTTTAAGGAAAGGGAGGAAGTATATTAAAAAACAGAAAAGATGTACAAAAAGCTTTTAGGGCCTCCTGGGCACAAAAAGGAGCTAGGAGGGCCCATCCAACCATAAACAGAAAAACAACAAGCAAGAGCACCTCCCTTATGTCTCTCTTAAAGCGCCAAAACCCCACTTATCTAGTCTATAAAGACCCTTGACTCTCATCGAGAGGTCCGAGTAGGAAAGGTACATGAAGTTTTGTTGGGACGAAGCCGCTGCCTTAGCCAGCTCATCAGCCGGCCCATTTGCTTCTCTCGGGATAAGGAAACTCACAAAAGTACCTCTGGTACGAAGATCGCTGATCCGCTTCCACCAATATCTCCATTTCCAGGCTGGGGAAGATTTGCCAATGAACGCGTCCACCACACATTTAGAATCAGATTCTAAAAAAATCCGATTATAGCCTCGGCTAATAGAAATAGACATAGCATCATAAAGGGCCCGGAGTTCTGCTCTATTATTGGTGCCCATACCGTAATCATGGGAGAAAGCAAAAAGAAAAGACCCGAAAGAGTCCCTTCCAATCCCGCCTCCCCCATCTGGACCAGGATTTCCCAAAGCTGCGCCATCCACGTTCACCTTGATCCAACCTTCTTTTGGTCTGGACCACTTGACCACCTGAAGCGATTTAGACGTAGGGTGAATCTGCCGAATGCGAAGACGTTGGAGGAGAGAAAGGTCAGACCGGCTGAGGGATCTAGCGCCAGGGATGACGCGGCTGAGGCGAGCGAGCCACCAATTTATACGGTTGACAATCGTTGGAACTGAGGGGCTAACATTTTCAAAACGGGCCGCATTTCGAGCCTTCCATAACTCCCATAGAATAAGGCAGGGAATGGCGCACTGAATTTTAGAAGGGCCGTGATTAAAGGGCTGGATGGTCCACCAAGAGGACAGTCGCTCCAAAACAGAGTGGTGTTGGGGAAGGGGGAAGGAAAAAATGTCATTGAAATACGCCCACACACCACCGGCCAGGCGTCCCCTGATAAAGAGGTGGTCGATGGTTTCCGGATGAGGAGAAGACGAAGAGTGATCGTGCCCACAGCAGGAACATTTCGACGCAAGGCTTACTCCCTTCCGCTGAATTGTGTCATCTGTTGGAACCGCACGTTGTGCCAATCGCCATATAAACATAGATACTTTTAGGGGGAGAAGAGGGTTCCAGATTTTTGCTCCCCACCATCTCTTGATGTCTTGAACAGCAAAGATTCCAGGCCGATTTAACAGAGAAAGTACCTATACGATTGAGAGGCCAAAATCGCTCATCTGGGGCTGATGAAGTGCAGAAGCCACTCGCGGTAATGTGGTGAATAATTTCCTCAGGCAGAAGAGTTGAGACGTGATGTAAGATAAGCAGGCCATCCCGATTGATGGCATCCTTAACTGAAAGAGAAAGAAGGTCCGTAGGGATGGGATGGAGTGTGAAATTTAGCAGAGGGCCGAGGCCAGACCAATTGCAGTCCCAGAAATTTATCTCCCCCTGGCCGACGAACCATTGTGAAGCAGTTTCAATAATGTGGGACACTTTGTTACTTGTTTCCATAAAGGAGAAGAACCATACTGATGAGCAGAACCAGATATAATGGTCTGTGACTGACCGTATTTTGAGGAAACAAAAGCAGCCCAAATACTGGGGGCGTTGCTACGAAGAAGAGTCCAGGTGAGCTTGAGGCGCAAGGCTATGAGGACATCTTTGAGACTACGGATACCCAGACCACCCTCCTCCTTTGGACGAGCAATCCTGTTCCATCTGAGCCAATGGAGCTTCTTTTTTCCTTCCTGCCAACCCCAGAAAAAATCAGCCAATTTCGCTTCAATTTTGTCCAGAATCTGTGAAGGGATAGTTGTTGCTTGCCATTGTGTGAATTGGGATGCTACAGAGGACATGATTAATGAGTGTGCATCTCCCGGCTGGGGCGGTAGCGTGCGGAACCCGACCAAGAATTCTGGACTCGATCTTTTCTAACAATGGGAGAAAAAACGAGCTTCTGTTCCTGCCACTGAAAAGGGGAATGCCAAGATAAATGAAGGGGGCCGACGATCCACTCATGCCGAGGATCCTCCCAATCAGTCTCTTTCTAGCAAGAGGGAGAGAGGGAGCATGGAAGAAACAACTTTTAGAGAGGTTTATCTTTTGGCCTGAGCATGACTGGTAGGCGGAGAGGAAGGTGGCCGTGGCAGCTATAGAGGACCTGCTTCCGTTAAGGAAAAACATCGTATCATCCGCGTAAAGAAGATGGGTAATTTGTTTACAGCCCCTCTTAAGATTGAACGGAGAACAAGCTCCACTAGTCACCAGATTTGAGAAACCTCTTCCAAGGACTTCCGCTGCAAGTATGAAGAGACTGGGGGAAAGAGGGTCTCCCTGGCGCAGACCCCTGGATGATTTGAAGAAACCCGCGCTTTCCCCGTTGATTAAGACAGAGAACCAAACATTGTTCCAACATTTCTCCACCATATTTATCCAAGAGATACTGAAACCGAAATGTTTCAAAACTTGTTTAAGAAAATCCCATTCAATTCTATCATATGCCTTTTCCATATCAAGTTTGAGAATTATGTTGCCGCCACGGACTTTTCGACCGATATCTCGATAAATCTCCTGGCCCAATGCGATACTTTCAGCAATCGATCTACCTTTAACGAAAGCCCCTTGCTCTAACGAAATTAATTTGGAGAGGAGAGTGGCGAGTCTCGAAGCAATGACCTTTACAAAGATCTTGTAGACGCAGTTACATAAGCTTATCGGTCGAAAGTCGGAGAATCTCTTAGGACCTGACACCTTTGGGATCAAACATATCAGAGAAGTAGTGAACGCACGAGGGAGATCGCCCCCCTGGAACAGATGTGTGACTGCCATGAAGAGGTCCCATCCCACGGTATCCCAAGAGCCAGCAAAGAATGCAGCTGATATTCCGTCTGGTCCAGGGGCCCCATCGATCGGGATGTCCATGAGCGCGTCTTTGACCTCAATCATGGTGGGGAGGTGTAACAAGAAGTTATTGTCGGCAGCAGTCAGTAAGTTTGGGATGTTGGCCAACAAACGATCATCTAGGAGGTGGTGTTCTGAGTGGAAAAGATGTTCGAAATGCTCGACTGCAGCAGATTTGATCTGGGCAGGGTCTGAGGTGCGCGAACCTGATTCGAGCTGAATCTCAGAGATGACGGACCGCCTGGATCTTTCGGTGGCTTGTAAGTGAAAAAATTTGGTGTTCCGGTCACCTTCCGACAGCCAATTATTACGGGATTTTTGTTTCAAGAAAATCTCTTCCGCCAGCTCCATGTTGGCTAGATGACATCTAGCTTCCGAGAGGGCGGACTGACTGACATCAGAGGGAGCGAGCTGCGCCTGATATTCCAAAGAAACTAAATTTTGTTCCGCTGCCTTGAGATTCTGGAAAACATTTCCATAAATGCATCTATTCCATTCCTTTAGCCGACACTTGACCTTCCTGAGTTTCAGCAATAGATTAGTCATGGGCTGATCATCCAGGTCCTCCCTCCAAGCATCCTGAACCACCTGACTGAAGCCCTGATGAAGCATCCACATCCGTTGGAAACGGAACTGTTTCGGTATGGGAGAAGGGCACCTGGGAGCTAACAGAAGGAGAGGAGAGTGATCGGAGTTAACTCGGGGCAGATGTTGAACCTGGAATTGGGGAAGGCGAGACAACCAGTTGCCGTTGCAGAGAACTCTGTCGAGCCTAGCCCACACACGAGCATTGCCCGACTGATTGTTGCACCAAGTAAAAGCATTACCTGTGAACCCAGTATCCAATAGAGCAGCTTTGTCCATCGCTGCAGCGAACTCCGTTGAGCTACTGAGATCAAAGTTACTGCTCCCTCTTCGTTCAGAAGAGGACAGGACCACGTTAAAATCACCGCCAATAGCCCACGGGCCAGAGATCCTGCCTGCCAAGGAGACTATATCTGACCAAAGATTTCTTCGCTGAATTTTAGAGCATTTGGCATATACAATTGAAATATGGAAATTTGTTTGGTAATTGTTGGCAAGGATGGAAAACGTGATCATTTGAGAAGAGGATTGCAGAACTTGAACTGTTAAATAAGAGCTGAAATAGAACCATATTTTACCTCCAAACTCCGCGTTCGAGAAAGATGAATGAAATCCCAATTTTAGGCCCACTGGAACTCTCTTCTCTTCGCTCGCCATGGGTTCAAGGATCGCCATCCACCAAGGATTGTGGATACGAATGAGCCTACGTGCCGATCGCAGTGTCGCTGAGTTGGCCACGCCTCTAGCGTTCCAGATGATGGCCTTATCCATCAGTCACACTTCCAGAGTTGAACGCCCGTCTTTTAAGTCTTCTGCGTCTCCCATTCCAATCCACTACAACGCCAGTGTGTCTACCCATCTCTGATCTTTTACTACCAGGTCCTGGTATATGAGAGCTAGGAGCATACCAAGAAGGTGGCAGTATTCTGGTGCCAGAAATCCAATTTGACAAACTGATAGCCTGATCGGGCTGGTAGCCTGTGTCGTCTTCTGAGAGCATTTCATCACTATTTTCCTGATCTTGAATGAGATTGAGATGCAGATGGTCATCCTGAGGGGAGAAGTCAGCCACCTGGGGGGGATTGGTGACAACATTTTGGGTTCCAGGTGGAGCAGAAGATATGTATTGTGTTGTTTGTATACCTTGAATCAAAGGAAGCTCCACCATGAGGTGCTTCGGATCAATCACCATATGCAAGATTGAATTCTGTTGACTCTCCTTTGAGAATGAGGGTGGCGGCTGTTTGTTCTGATCTAATTCCTGAAAGGGAAGTCTTCTCTTCCAGGGGTTAATGGGAGAGTTGCCAACAGATTTTGATATGAAAGGAGGGGCCCTGATAGCCCCTGAATGCTCTCCCGGTTGCGAGGGCGAGCACAGGAGGTTTTGGGAAGTCTCAGCTACACAGGGAATAGCAATCTGAACGTTCATCTGCTGGGAGGTTATGGGGCCTTTAATTTCCTCCACAGTCATAGCGAGAGTGGAGGAATCCAGGTGGACAGCACGAGAATCAGAAATGACAGGAAGGATATCTAGAGGGAATATAGGTTGGGGAGGGGGGGCAGGGTTAGGGCTGGTAAGATTGTCTGATGAGGCAAGAAGGGGTTGAGAAACAGGAATTTGGTGGGATACAGGGTGGGAAAAGGGGAGAAGGACAGAGTCCGGCAAAGATTGGTGAACGAGGGTTTGGTCCGGGCATGGTTAGGAGTTTTGGTCTACGGTGGAGGGGTGTATGATGAGAGTGGAATTATCACAAACAGGTGATGGGCGGGGGTTGTTACTGGATTGGGAGTTCGACCCAACAGGTGCCGGGTGGGGGTTGATAATCGGTTGGGAATTGGAACAAACAAGATCAGGGCGTAGGGTGTTAGTAGCTTCATTCTCCTTGAAAGTAGCTTCAACCCACTCACGAGTGGATCCAAAACCATTGTCGGCAGCCGTTGCTTTGAAGAACTGATCGGTGTTGAGGTTGCAGCCTTCGATGAAGCCAAAGATCGGGAAAGCTTGACCATTCACAGAGAGATTTCGGGGTTTGAATATATCAGACCCGGCGTGTAGCTTGACTCTAACTCGTGCAAATCCTTGAAAAGTCCCGGTAATTGCAACATTATCAATTTCCATCACTTTTCCAAACGTCGATGCTAGACGTTTAATGACCTCAGGGTACCAGGAATGGGCCGGAATACCCATCAGACGAATCCAGACCCCATGAGAAAAAGCAGACTCATCTGGGGTCCAAGCACAAACATCTGATAGATCCAACTTACTGTGTAGCTCAGGGTCGTCTAAGAAGGCCGACATCACTTCTCGAGACTGAAATTTTAATAGGAATCTATCTGCCGCGATCCTGGTGCACACAACCTTAGCTGCAGAGAATTTCGAGGCACGAAGGGAATCAGAGATCTTCGTTATGGAAATGGACGCACTTTTCGCCACCAACGCAGAGGGAAGGGAGGCGCGAAGCCTCGAAACCACTCTGGGATCTGCAGATACGGAGAGTCTTTCGTTAATCGGTGGATTGCTGGTCAGTATATCCTCATTGGCGAGAGGGTATGTCCTGCTAGGGGGCTGGAGGATAGCCGTATCACGGTAGGATCTGATCCTGAGGTTTTGTGGTTGTTCAGTTGGCATAGTAGAGGCAGGATTAGGGATCGAATATGTAGAAAACCCTTTCCTCTGTATTTTAGCATATGCGATGGAGACGACCCGTCCATCGATCCTTCTACCATTGAGGCACCGAATCGCATTGAGGGCATCTTGCTCGTAGCAGAATCTGATAAAACCGAAACCCCTGGAACGCTTGGTGCTCCTGTCAGCCGGGATGACAGTTTCAGCGATTTTACCATATCAACTGAAAATACGATGGAGGTCTTCGGCCGAGGTATCAAAAGTGAGGTTTCTTGCAAATAGGGATAGGTTTTTGGGTGGAGGTGAGCGTGGGAGAATGGTTTGCCAGGGACGTTCTCTTTCCTCCATCGCTCTGCTACTCCTGTTAATTAGGTTGGTCGAGAGCTAACACGCGTAAAACCCATCTTCTATACACTGATCTTCAAAGAAAACCACATCTCTGCTCCTGACGTGCTTCCTCTCAGTTGGATCCCATACTTTTGATACTCTTATAGACCTCATCCTTATATTTTGATACATCATCTATAAAAGTATCAAAATATAATGCCCCACCCAAGGTTTCTGTCCTCATAGGACCACAAACATCAAAATAAACCAAATCTAATGCATGCACTTTATTAACATGAGAAGCAGATTTAATAAATGAAACTCTATATTGTTTCCCTGGTAAATAATCAAGATAGGTTTTGAGAGATGTACCTATCACGTCTGGAAGGAGTCGCTTCCTCGCTAGTAGTTGAAGCCTTTTTTTCACTCATGTGGCCTAGATGCCTGTGCCACATGTCAATAGCTGAATCTTCCGCTGCGTTCAACCCACCCATGTACATACTGATACTTGCCTTGTAAAGGGTGCAACACTTCTTTCCTTTAGCCATGATCAACGAACCCCTGATGAGCTTTCACCGCTCACCAGCAAACCGGCTTTTATAGCCATCATCATCCAACCTTCCCCTCAACATCAAGTTGAGGCGAAGGTCTGAGATATGCCACACATTCCTGAGAACCAATGTGTAGCCCACAACGGTCTTCACACAAATATCACCGACTCCCACGATTTTTGATACGCTAGAATTTCTCATCTTCACAGTCTTATAGTCACCTGACTTGTAGCTTGTGAAGAAGTCCCAGCGTGGAGTCGCATGAAAAGAAGCTTCCGAGTCTATCACCCAGTCGGTGTCTTGACTCATAACCGTGAGACATTGATCTATAGAAAGAATAACTACAACGTCGCCATCTGAAGCGACCACAGTGGAATCTGATTCATATTCCTTCCCTTTTCCTTTCTTGTCGTTCTTCTTACCACGACATTCATGCTTGTAGTTGCCCTTCTTGCAACAATTCCAGCAATCAACATCCTTTCTCTTACTCGACTTGCCTCTTGATTTATCTCAGGCCTTCCCGCCCTTCCTGTTCTTTCCTCTCCCTCATTCCTGTGTCACAAGAGCCTCTTGCTGAATAGACCCTTGAGACTTCCTCCTTGTCTCCTCATTAAAGAGACAACTGGTTACCTATTCCAGGGATATCTTTTTGTCTGGCGCGGAGTTACTTGGAGACACCACCAATGTCTCCCAACTGTCAGGCAATGAACTAACCAAAAGTAAAGCCTGCAATTCATCATTCAGGACCATCTACATAGAGGAGAGTTGGTTCACTATATTGCTGACCTCATTCATGTGCTCGGCCACGGAACCACCATCCTTGAACTTGAGATTCACAAGTCGTCTTATCAGAAAAATCTTATTACCGGCTATCTTCCTCTTATAAAGCCCTTGTAATTTCAGCCATAGGCTAGCGACTGAGGTTTCTATAGACACATGGTGGAACACAGAATCATCCAACCATTGTCTAATAAACTCCGCCGTCTTTCGGTCCATCTTCTTCCAATCATCATCAGTCATATCCTTAGATTTTGCTGATATACCTAAAATTGGAGAATATAGGTCCTTGCAATAAAGCAAGTCCTCCATCTTAGCCTTCCATATGGTCCAGTTAGAACCATTGAGGTTGATCATCCTTGATGAGCCACCTTCCCTAATTTCAAATCGATCCTACCCGTTCAATGAACTTAGCTCTGATACCACTTTGTTGAGGGCCTTGCACAAAACCTTAAGATCTAGCCCTCCAGAATAAATTAGAATTATGGATAATAAAGAAATGAAAATAATCAATGCATCAATCACACACCACACAAGAGATTTTTACGTGGAAAACCCTCAAAGAGGAAAAAACTACGGGACCTCGTCCAGATTAACAATCCACTATGAAGTAAAACGTTACAAACTTCTTCACTCACGCAGGAGTGGATAAACAATGAGAAAAATAAAGAAAAATGGAGAGATCTTATCGATTACGAGGACATAGAAGCGCTGAGATATAGATTGCACAGTAGATAACCTCCATGAGCATAATCTCCCTTCTATAAGCTTCCTCTCTCTCTTTTCCTCTGTCTCTCACCTTTGATAGCCCTAAACCCTTTAACAAATCCTTTGTAAAGTTTTAAGAAACCCTCTTGTCGTATCTAGAAAGCCCTAGGTACCTCCTATTTAAAGTTTTATGAAACTCCTTTCCGCATCCCAGTTGCGAAAGGACTTGCGACGAAATCCGCGCAAAATTGCAGAACGAATCTGCGTAACTACGACTAGTCGTGACGAACCTTTGACCGGTCGAGAGCCACCCACGACTGGTCGAGCACCCCGGAGAAAAATAACCTAAAGTCGCTGGACTTTGAGTCGTGCCACAGCTCGACTCCTACGACTGGTTGAGACTAGCCTTCGATCAGTCAAGCAGAGCTCTCAACCGGTTGACGACGGATCAAAAAAAACCCATCGGATACTCTGAAAAAGCAACTTCTGCCAAAGTTTTCAGGACTAAACAAGTCAACGAAGAGGTGAAAGCCCTTGAAAGAGCACCTCCTTCAAATAGAAACACCGCTGCCTTGTGAAGATCTCCTACTATCTGCCAGCAATAATGCGCAGAGAACGCGCCTGAGAAACCATCCGGCATGACGCCCCGTCCTTAGGAATTGCACCAACTGCTTCACGAACTTCTGAGATGGAAGGCCTCAGGAGGAGCTCGGCGTTGTCTTCCGCTGAAATGAGAGAAAACTAAAAAAGAGAGTGATCTGATACTGTGACGACACTTGATACGCATGCACTAAAAAACTACACGTGAGGAAATTGTTGAGCTCATTGTGCTAAGTCACAGCCCCAAAATCAGATTGGTTGAACCACCGGAATCTCTTGATTCGTAGACGCTTGTTTATTGAAATAGAACCGTTGAATTTTATAGAGATTTATTGAAATAGGACCGTTGGATTTTCTTTGTTAAATTTTGAACAGTCTATTAATGTTCACACATTTGACAGCCAGACAATTAAATGATCTAAATTTTTGTTTCTTGATACATCTGGGACCAATAATCTGGACACTATTAATCATACGCTACGCATGCAATTTGTGAGCAATTTCTTTAATGCCTGCATACCTTCCATCACGGAAGTGGATTGCACTCAGTAGGATATAGCATACTGAGTAAACTGTGGGGTCCACTGTGATGTATGTGTCTTATCTACGTTATCCATCTGTTTTATCAGCTTATTTTAGGGCATGATCCCAAAATTGAAGTCTATCCAATGCTCAAGTGGACCACACCACAGGAAACAGTGTGAATTGAATACCTACTGTTGAAAACTTCTTGAGGGCTGCATTTGATACCTTATGGACAGGTTGGATGACATATAAACATCACTGTGGGACCTAGGAAGATTTCAACGGTGGAAATCATTTTCTGTAGTGTTTCTTGTGGTTCGGTGCATTTGAGAATTGTATATGCTTCAATTTTGCAATCATGCACTAAAACGAGCTGGAAAAACGGATGGACAGCCTGGATAAGATACATATGTCTATGGTGGGGCCCACAGAGTTTAATCAGTACAGAATCCGCTTCCATCTGTCACTCAGAGTATCAAAGCTGTTCTCACTTAAAAATGGCAAATGCCTAATTTCCTTGACGTGTTCAAAAGGACAAATGCGTACCATAATGTTTGGAAAACCACGCATCCCAATCCGTTATTTTATTCTTAGTAGCCCATGTTTGGTCGCTGATAGGCACTGAAGGCCCACTTGTAGGGAAGCAGATTAGGTGTTCCCCGGGTAACACTGGATGTTTCCCTGACGGCAGGGCCCACCTTGATGTATGTGTTTATATCATGGCCATCCAGTTTTTCCCAATCATTTCAGGGCATGATCCGAAAAATGGAGCAAATTCAAGGGCCTGTTTGTTAACGCTGGAATTTTCCACTCAATACCGAATCTGAAAGCCCTCCATGTTTAATTAGTGGTGTTAGTTAACACTGAATGAGGAAAGCGGTCCATCATTTTATGCTGAAATTTTTTGGTGGATGAAGTTTAACTTAATGAAGGCACTCCCTAAGCTTCTTTTTAAAATCCAATATTGCCCCGTGCAAATAATGATTTTCTTGTTTACGTATTAAAAAACCTAAATTTTAACTTGTTTCAATTTTCTGGGCCATCATGATTTATGTGTTGCATCCACACCGTCCATCAACTTTTTTTTTTTTTTTTTTTTTTTTTTTTTATATCATTCTAAAGCATGATCCCATAAAATATGCACATCCAAAGCTCAAGTTGACCACGCCATGGAAAGTAGTGGGAATGGAACGACTACCATTAAAACCCTCCTGAGGTCCACCGTGAGGTTATTTGCCATATAACCTCTTTATAAGGTCACATGGATCTAGACGAAGGAAAAACACAAAAATCAACCCGATTAGAGCCTTATGTGGCCCTAAAAAAATTTCAATAGTATGCATCCAATTTCCACTGTTCCTTATAGTGTGACCCACTTAAGCCTATAACTGTCTCATTTTTATCTTATTTTTTAAAATGATATGAAAAAAAATGGATAAACAGTATGGATAAAACATATATATCATGGTAGGCCTCACAAAGCCCTTGAATATCCTAATTTGGGTAGATCTTGGCTGGGTGGTACCCAATCCCTAGATTTGGGGATGTCAATTCTCTGCGCAAGCCTTTTAGGGGAAGTTCTTACGCTAGAAACCTAGGTGGAGCCCACCATGATGTTTATGATAAATCTAATCCGTCCATCCATTTTTTAGCTCATTTTAATGCTTGAAACAAAAAATGAGTAGGATACAAGACTCAAGTGGGCCATATTAAAGGAAAAGATGGGTAGGGAAATTCATATCGTTGAAACCTCCCTAGGGTTGACAGTGATGTTTACATGACATCAATACTGTTCATAACTTCATTCCTACTGAGATGAACTGAAACCGTAAATATTAGCCCCATTCAAAACTTTTGTTGCCTAAAAAATATTTCAACTACGGACGTTCTATCCTCACGTTTTCAGCTCATTTGAGTATTAAATCTGGCTTATTTTTTGCCCCATATGTTAAAATGATCTCCTAAAACAGATGGACGGGGTGGATTTCTCACAAACATTACACTAGCCCCACCTAGATTCCGCGCCGAGCCGATTAGTGCGACCTAGGATCCACTAAGGTGGGTGGGACCCTTGACTATATGGTCCACCATGATGTTTGTACAAAATCCACCCCATTCATATGATTTACGAGCTTATTTTAGACCATGATACGGAAAATGAACTAGATACAAAACTCAAGTGGGCCACACGAGAGAAAATAGTAGAAATTCAATAACCACTGTTGAAACATTAGTATGGCCACAAGTTCTATTTTTATAAACGATTTGGATGGCATATAAACATCAAGGTGGAGCCAAGGAAAGTTTCAACTGTTGACATTTCTTTCTCCAATTTTCCCTCTCATGTGGCCCACTTGAGTTTTGGATCCACCTCATATTTGGTCATGTGTCCTAAAATGAGCTCGCAAAATGAATGGATGGGTGGATTTCTGACTAACACCACGGTAGGCCCCACCTAGCATATCAACAAGTTGGATGAAAAATAAACAATGTCGTCGAATCCATGAAGCTTTAATGGTAGGGATTCAATCATGATTGTCTCATATGGGTAAATATGTCAAATTAACAAATTTTAAATATTTCAGTAGTTGGTTAACAAACTAGTTGTTCTAGATTCACTATTAGTTATTGGACTTCATGTAACGCCCCATCCAAAAAGGGAACAGTGTCCTGAGGCGCATGTGCGAGGTGACGTAGGATCAGATAATTCAGTCGCATGTGTGGGCCTACTATGGGCTAATTAATGACAAACTTAACCACTAATGGGAATAAATCAAATCGTGCTCGGGTCGAGCGTGGGCCGTAGAGCCTAGTAGCCCCTTTATATTCGGCGACTATCCGTACAGGCCATGTATTGCCCGAGGAAGGTCCAGAAATCCCAAAACTTTGTCAGACCTTTCGGCTCGCTGGGCTTGTGGTCCCATATGGACGCTAGGCCCCGAAGATGCCCAGAAATGATTAATCGATGTTGCCTTGCTGGCACTTGCAAGCCGCGAGTCGCATGTCTTAAAGGAATAAAATCCTGAAATTAAATCAATTGGCCCTGTTGCTTGAGTCAGCAATTCCGGACGTTCTTGCCGTCAGATCTCTTCTAAATTCACACAAAAGGTTGGAAATAAGTCCAAGCTCGCGCCCATAGAATCTGGCCGTTGATCATGGAACAGTGACCATTGATCTCAAATCGGGCCGCTGCAGCAAAACCTCACATCCATTTGCGATCAAACTTCGTCCAACCCTTCATCGGGTCATGAGGCACCTGTCCCATATATTAGATGGGTCGGGGGCCATCAGAGAAGCTCCAATAACCTGATATGGACCCCACTTAGCTATTTGGAAAATTACCCAAAACCCAGGGTTAGTTGAAATAATTTTGGGCATATAAAAGAGCTGGCCTCTCTCTCAAACCCCATTTCCAACAGCTAAGAGAGAGAGAAGAGGAGAGAGATTGAGGTACCTCACTTACTTGTGACCCTGGTGACCGAAATTCGTAAATTCTGACGTCCTCTCCCCTCCTCCGTCGAAAATCCTGATTGTTCTCCGCCGTCGGAAGAGGAATTCCAACCCATTTAAGGTAATTTAGGAATTCTTACTCGAATTTCATAATTTCTGTAACATGCATATGATCTTTGTCCATCCAATGCAATACAGGGCCCCAACACCTCGAGCTTGCAGACTCGGCGTCACTAGGATCATCTCAGCAATCTCCAGCTAAGTTTAGGTGTAAGACACATATCCTAGACTGTACCATTCCATAGGTTTCTTCCCGGTCGAATTCCGGTAACCCTCGACTTGTATCCGATGTTTGCGCGCGATCTTAAGCCGAGTCATGCATACTAAAGTCGGCTGGACCCGAAACCTGTACCTTAGGGACCGCGCCGTCGTCGCAGTTCCAATGCCGTGACTTGCGCACAGATCCGATACCTGGGCCAAAAAATGTGGGCTCGCCTTCATTCCAAAGAAAAGCCCCGCATTACAAATTCCAAGAGAATCTTTACGACATGTCACATCAAATCAAGTCAAGTACACCACTATACCTCAATGCCACCTCACCCTATCCCAAGTACAAATGACCATTCCCTCTTTTCCCACAAGTCAACACTCTCTCTCCCTACCCATCCCTCTTTTTCCAAATTTCAAACAAAACCTTACCTCTCTATCCTCTTCCTTACAACACCCATCCCATATCAATCCATCATTCCTCTCTCCCTCTCATTCTTTAAGTAATTCCCAAATCTCATGAGAGCTTCTAACATCCAAGCTCTCTCCCAAAATTAAGTGTGGCCCACCTTCTCATCTCTCATCTCAACCACTTATTCTCCATTAACCTCCATTAAAATGGAAGGCAAGGAGCATAGGAGTCCAATGAGCTAAAGAAGAAGGCCGATAGGTGGGTGATCCACCGTTGATTTCAATTTCTAAGGGCCCACTTATTGTGGGACCCACTTGATGTATGCTCTGTATTTGGGAGGGCCCAATAGTAGCGGGGTCCCTCCCCTTTCACGCTATTCTTTCTCGCCCTTTTTTTTAATGCGATAATGATGTATGTGGCCCACCTGATCTAGGTCGTCCATGTGTTGGGCCCCACCTCAATGCTGGTCCAATGGACGGGCCTGGACTGGATGAAGCAAAAACACAAATATCAACCGATCCAAAGCTCTAGTGGGCCACCACGTAGGCCCCATTCGTTGTATGCATGCAACCATCCATTCATGTGGGGCCTACCATGATGGATGTGTATGACATCCAAACCATCCATTCATGTGGAGCCTACACGATCGATGTGTTTCTTCTGGCTGTCCGTCCAACGTCTCTGGACATTGGACGCTGACAGTCCCACCCTCCCACACACTTACGTATACATATGTATATGATATATATATATATATATTAATATAATATTTTATATTTAAATAATATATTGTGGTGGGGCCACATCCACGTGGGAGCCCACCTTACTGCATTGTATATGATATATATATTATTATATAATATAATATTTTATATTTAAATAATATATTGTGGTGGGGCCACATCCACATGGGACCCACCTTTATCATGCGGTATATGGGTAGCCTCCTGCCACGTGCAGATATATGTAGTATATAATATTATATTATCTAATATATAATACATTAATAAGATTACATAGGTGGGCCACTACGTGGACCGCACCACGATGTATGCCTATATCTGCACCGTCCAATTGCCAGATGGTGCAACGATTATGTTATCCAGACCGTCTATCCAATGGACACGGTCATGGACATCATGATACATGTATTGTATCCCTGTCGTCCCACTGATTTGGATGTGGGGACCACACGTGATGTATGGGTCTTATCCATACCGTCCGTAGGATGGGATGGTGGGCCCCTTTGATACATGTATTCTATACCATGCTGTCCATCCATCCTGACTGTCCATCAACTGGCGTGCTATGCCAGGTATGGCCCCACCATGAAGCATGTCCTGTATCCCTATCATACATCCTTTTGGCAACCTTGTCTCATGACTTGAGACTAAAAATAAGACAGATCTCATATCAAGTGGACCACATTGTAGAAAACAGTGGAATGAAGCCCACTGTTGAAACCCCTTTTAGTACAAAAGTTTTAAATCAATATAATATTTGTTTTTTCCTTCCCTGTTCAGGTCCTTGTGACCTTATAAACAGACTGGATGGAAAATAAACACCATGATTGGCCCATTGGAATTTAACTGTGGAAGTCATTATCACCACTGCCAATTGTGGTATGGTCCAAATGATCCTTTGGGCATGATTTTTTTTTTTAATGCTCTACAGTGGTATCTAACAATGGATGTACGGTGTATTAGAATCGGCCATTTGACTCGGCCTATTCGACTCGGCCCATTCGACTTGGCCCATTGACTTGGTCCATTTGTATCGGCCCATTTAATCGACCCAATTGACTTGGCTCATTTGATTCGGCCCATCAACTCGGCCCATTTGATCGACCCAATTGACTCGGCCCAATTGATTCGCCCCATTGACTCGACCCATTTGATCGACCCAATTGACTTGGCCCATCGGCTCAGTCCATTTGATCGACCCAATTGACTTGGCCCATTTGATTTGGCTCATTGACTCAGCCCAATTGATTTGACCCGTTTGTACCGGCCCATTTGATTTGACCCATTTGATTTGACCCGTTGATACGGCCCGATGTTATATACATTAGCCCATGAGTGAGGCCCAATGTGATGCGTATATGCCCCATAAGCGAGGCCCATGATGATGTGTATTAGACCCTTGTATGAGACCGTGGACCCATTATACGATTGACCCTTTGAGTGTCATTCCTAGGAGCAATGTTGGTTAAAGGTCCACATTGATGGGCAAGGATGGTTGGACGCCCATATTGTGACCTTCCCTTAAGCCTTGTCAGGCCCTTCCTTATCATTCTCTCATAGGTTAACCCTAATCAGTGGGCCCCATTTGCCATAGACGGATGGTTTCGCACTATCGGGTCTGATATAACTACGGCCGAGGGCCGATCTTCATATCGTGGTTCGATCGGCTGTTCATATATGGACCCTGCCTTGCTTATAGGCCGATTATTGGTACCAATTATTAAGGTCGATTCTGATTATTGAGGCCAATTCTGATGGTCGAGGATGATTCCGATTATTATCAAGGCCGATTCCAATTATTGAGGCTGATTCTGATTGTCGAGGCTGATTCTGACTATCGAGGCTGATTCCGATTATTGAGGCTGATTCCGATTGTCGAGGCCGATTCCGACTATCAAGGCCGATTCCAATTATTATAAAGGCCGATTTCGATTATTATCAAGGCCGATTACGATTATTGAGGCTGATTCCGATTGTCGAGGCTTATTTCGACTATCGAGGCCGATTCCGATTGTTGAGGTTGATTCTAACTATTGAGGCCGATTCTGATTGTTAAGGCCGACTCCAATTGTCGAGGTCGATTGTCAAGGCCGGATATCGAGGACAATTGCAGAGGCCCATTGTGATGTATATGCGACCTGTATTTGAGGCTCATTCTGATGAGCATTCGGCCTTGGCTTAATGCATTTGAGGCCTATGTAATGAATGTGAGGCCTATGTGATGAGGCCCATTATGGTGCATTTGAGGGTCAGGCGATGGAGCCTGTTGTGTTGTATATTAGGCCCATGTGAGAGGTCCATTGTGATGTATATTAAACTCTTGAGTGAGGCCCATGGTGTTGTATATTAGGCTCTTGTGTGAGGCCATGGGTCCACTATATATTAGGCTCTATGCGGGTCATTCCTTGGAGGTAATGTTGGTTAAATGTCCACATTGTCGAGGCCGATTGTCGATGTCGGTTATTGATACCGATTATGAGTATGTGATAGCATTACATCATGATACATGCCCATACGCATCATCTGCATATTTGTTATGAGATGTGGTTGACCATTGCATATGTCATTGGGCAGGTTGTTATAAGACTCCCTGATAGGTGGAGACTGTCTCACATGAGTGAACGGTATGCACAGGATTGATGCATGACTGGATTGTATGAGTCATGCATCGGCATTGTGTGTTGTGATTACTATACGCCTTAGCAACATCAGGGCCGTAGCCTCCACAGGCATATTATGGATGGCCAGATGGGACACCAGAAATATGTTATTAGCATCGGACTGTCATAGATGGACCTGGGTGAAAATCTCTAAACCCTCTTGGTACTAGAGGACGCCCCAACGTCGAGACCGAGTGGATATATATAAGCGCATAAGGGCCGTATACCAGTAAGCCTCGTCTCCCACTGTGCGTGGTCGGTTGGGAGGGGGTGTGGCCTTATCCGCCTGAGGGAGTAGGCATAGCTAAGTTGAGTTTGACTAGCTCGTGAATGGGTCCGCTATCGACATGTCGGGTAGATATTAGCCGACTACTGGCCAAGCGGATAGTGAGGTCTTTTCTACTTACCCAGTTGTGCACTTGATGGGGCGGCAAGTTGGTGTATAGTGTACTAAACCCCGGTGATGATCCCAGAGATGAACAGTACTGATATGTGGACTTATTGGACAGAAGTTGCATACTCATTCATTCATTCATTCACTATCCACTCGGGCTGGTGGTACGCAACTATTTGTTACGTGTGCCTTCGCAATGGCTAGAATTTCGGTTGGGGCGCGTGACTAACCTGAGATCAGGAGTTTACCACATTGAGTCTGACTATCCAAAATTTAGGTATGAGACTAGTTTGGATAGAAGTCCCTTGTGATGGACCCCATAGCCTGCGATACTACGTACTATCATCCCGACTTCACACTCCAGCATGGTTATTCCATTCGTACTGCATATTGCATTACATCCGCAACATATGGTATTTTGGGTTACTATGTTTCTACATTTATATGTCTAGATATAGCATATGATATTTGGTTCTTTATGACTCCACATTTGGATAGCTGATCTATATTGCGTACTCTGATATTGTTTGACTCATGGGCGTGTTAGTATTTTTGCTTAATCTGATATCGTATGATTCGTGATCTTACCTATATCTTCTGACATTTTATGATTGTGACGTTGTATGTGCTTGACACTTATCTTGCGCACACACTTTTACCACCCTCTAAGCTTTATATAAGCTTATGCACGATATATGCGTGCAGGTGATGTTAGGTTGCATCAACGTGGAGCTTGGAGCATATAGCTGACTTCTGGAGTTTTGATTTTAACATACGTATTTCCCTTTCAGCATTGTATTCAAATGTTTATATTAGTGGATATGTGATGATGATATTGCCTTTGTGATTTAGGCAAACTTGTGGTTATGCCTCTTACGAGATAAATGTACGTTGAAAAATCCTCCTTGTAAGATCCCAGGATTGAAACTTGGCATATGGGTGCTCGGAGTCGAGAATGGGGTACTACCGATGTTGTCAGCACCAGATTCAGCAATCGAGATTCCTGTGAATCCGATTTTCGGGTTTAGGGCGTGACATTAGGTGAGGACCATTACCTTTAAGTAGTCGATTATCACGCCTAGTATAGGTTTGATGAACGTGTTTGGTGAATGTTGGTGCACGTGGCTGGATTTTCCTTATTAGGTATAACTGGAATGACGAATGAGAGATTTCTAAAATTTATGGGAAAGGGATTGACCCCAAACCCTTAAATAAATTAAATTGCTAATGCGCATGCTATGTTGGTTATGAATTTGTGGATTTCCCGAATTTGCTGATGGTTAATTGTGTTTCCTTTAGTTTGATGTTAACTACGCCTACCATGATAATATAAATTGTTGTAAATAGTTATTTAGTATTTGATTTCATGATTCCCTGAGTTTGTGATTGAGCATGCTTTGTTGTGGACATGTAATGATGAAGAATTTTCGATTGAGTTGAGTCACTTGTTTGGATTGTCAATGCATGGCTGAATTATATTATGAATGTTGACCCGTGGAATATTTATTTCGGTGCTTTGCTATATGGTTGTCCACATAACTGTATAGGCTGGAATAGGTTATGTAAAACCTGTAAATTTGAGTAGAACTTTGTGTGTAGCTGTCCATGTACTGATTATACTGAAATTGTGTCTAACATATATGAACTGTATCCAAGGAATCCATGCTTTGTTGTGAATTGTTGCTTATTCCCCTATGGATTGGCCAATTACCTGGAATTCCTTGAGCGGTCCTAGTTAGACCTATCCTTGAGTGAATCTGGCCCGAATAGTTGAACCATAGGTTGTTGGCCATAGTTGGACTACACGAGACTATATTCTCAGGTCGATTAGTTATGGTTCATCCTGTCAGTGCACATTGACTAATAATCGACCATCCTTGTACGTTAACCTTGTTTGATCACACCTGTATTAACCCGAAGTAGCCTAAGACCATTGCGCCCATTGTTAACTATGATTTACAACCCACAAAGTCTCATGAGCGAGGATGGTGGTATGAGACATTATACCCGTGCTGTCAACCTACGCTGGGTGACGATTCTCCTCGTAGTGTCCATTGAGCACTTAGACTTGTGAGTCGGGAATGGTGGTATGGGACATTGTACCCGTGTTGTCGGCCTGTGTTGGGGTGATGACCTCCTTAGAATAACCGCGAGTAGGATGTTTAAGTTTCAATCTATTTCGTCTATGTTCATACTACTTTTCGGGATTGACGACCCCAAGATAAGGCTAAGGGTCACGAGAGTCACATGGCCATGGCCCTTGAGCCGCGCGATCGGGTTAGGGCAATAACTCCACTAAGGATATTCTGATTTTTCCAATCTGCTGGATGAATGGACATAACTAATCAATATGGCTAACATGTTCCACGACATTGCATTTACTATTGTGGCGATTATGTAATCGGAGGTCGCTTTTGAGGGAGTGTTGTTTCATCGCGAACGTCAGACGTCGTCGCTAGAGGAAGTGTTGGTTTTGATGAGGAGCATGCATCATATCATAACCATGCATTTGCATTAATAACAGTGTTTAGGATTCTATATTGATTGCTGTTTATTAAATGAATCATCTGCATGATAATTCGTATACCTATTGCTAATGGTACAACTGAGTTGATCACTCACTCCCACTCTAGGACGATGTTCTAAAACACCAACCAGAACCCGATATAGATGCAGGTACCCTGGAGCAGCACACATTGGACAATGTCGGTGCCGACGACGACGAGGAGCGGGCATACTATCAGGAGTTTGGAGGGGCATATTAGCGAGGTGGATGTCGGCAGGACTGGGCCAGAGCCCAGATCATTTTGGGGTGTGATGAGCGTATAGGATTGGATCCCTGAATGACTGTTATTCGAATTTATTAAGTTGTTATGTTGAATATGAATTTGCGATAAGAACTTTATTTGGTTAGTAGCACCTGGAGCTTAATTATCTGATTAGCGATTAAACATGCTTAGCTTAATTTATCATTGCCTATTAATACATGTTAACTATATGCATTAATGACTCATCATTGCACACATGGCACTCGGGAATTCGGGATTCGAGTTGCTACTCGGTCCCTAAATTTCGGGGCGATAAACTTCATATTCAATTTGAGATTTAGATTTCGGATTCACACTTCGGATTTTGGCTTTAACAAATTAACATGCCCAAAGTCTCAAATGGACAACACAGAAGGGATTGGATATACACCATTAAAAACTTCCCTAGGGCCACAAAATTTTGGATCAAGCTGATATTTGTGTTTTCCCTTCATCCGGATCTGTGTAACCTTATCAACAGGTTGGATGGCAAATAAACATGAGAATGGGTCCTGTGGTATGGTACACTTTAATATTTAGATCTACTACAGTTTTTGGAATATGCCCTGAAATGAGCGGCAAAAACTAATGGATGGTGTGGATATACAGAGATGCGCCAAGGTGGTCCTACGGTCAGGGAAACACCAACTAGCCCGTTACACGTGTAAAACCTAATCTGCTCCCCACTTGTGGAAGCAAGTGGAAATGGGCACACAAATGTCTTCGGATCATGTCACAATTTTGGATTGTAGTGTGTGGGACCCATTAAAAATTTGTGGCTCAGAAATAACACGTTCTCATCTACCCGCATAAGAGAAACATACGAATAGGCTCTTCCATTCACCAAGTGGGCAGCAAATGGGCAGAAAAAGTGCATTGAATGTACACAGTCACCATCTTCTTAAACCGCACATTTTTCTCATACCCTTGTGGCCCACTTGATAAGTGAACTGTTCTAATTTCCTGGCCAGAGCATTTTCATGGTAGGATGTACCTGACGAACGGCCCTGATGTTACACGCAGGTGCACTAAATTACGACAATCTTTCCTTGTGCGAGTCATTCTAGCATTTCTCATAGTTTTGGACTATGACCAGGTTCTGTCGCCGTACGTGTATGTTTGACTATTTATTTACCTCAGCTGCATTCACCCTCCTAACCAAAGCTGATTAGACATAAACTACGAGGTTAGGCACGTGTGGGGCACATGGTGAGACAGGAAGGGAGACTGATAAGGTACAAAGAGATCGGTGGAAACGTTATGGGTGAATCGTCAGAAGTGCCGACCGCGGAAGCATACAGATGAATCAATGATAGCTATCCAGTAATACCAAGTAAAAGAAAAAAGAACATGGAGATTTTTATGTAGAAAAATTCTTTTGAAAAAAAAAAAAAAAAACACAACAGAAAGCAATAGATGATCACAATAAAAATAGAAATTACAAAGAGAAAGATCTTACCCGATTCGAAAAACCTTGAATCTCATCCTTACTACACCCTTTGAAACTGTAGGGAGATTTAGAAATACTTAAAATACCACTCAATATTATTTACGCCGATATTTATAGCCTTGGAAAGAATCCCAAACAAAATCAGAAACAAATCCCACAAATAAGGTTGTACATCAAGCCGAGTTGAGTCGAGGTGGGCCAAGCTTGGCTTGACTCATCTGTGCTCTCTTCGAGCTCGATTTTGAGCTTAGCATTGGAGCTTGGCATATTTGTTAAACCTTTTGAGTCGAGCTTGAGGTGAGCTGGTGAATCGAGTCGAGGCGAGCTTCCCTCGAGTTGAGTCGTGCCTGCTCTCAACCCGACCTAACCTATTCCAGACTTAACCCAGTAACTTGACCCATCCCACACCCGATTCAACCCAGCCACCCAACCCAACTGACCCAACCCAACTCCCAAATCAAATATTCAATTAGTAATATATATATATATATATATATATATATATATATATATATATATATATATATATAGGTACTTTGTTGTTTGTGCTAAAAGAGAAAGAGCTCAAGTGAGTGGCCGAGTGCATGCCGCATGGCTCATACGAGTCAGGCAGACGCTGAGTCGAGCTCAGGCGAGTGGCCGATTGGAGAGAGAGAGAGAGAGAGGAGAGAGAGAGAGAGAGAGAGAGAGAGAGAGAGAGAGAGAGAGAGAGAGAGAGACTGTGGAGCTTGCGATGAGTTGGGTTAAGGAAGGTAAAGGGTAAGAAAGGGACGAACAGGTAAAGTAGTGTTTAAGTTTTAACTTATTTTTTTATTTTTAAATATAATATATATATATATATATATACATATATATATTCAAGTTGAGCTGAGCTCGAGCTCGAGCTTCGAGCCGAGTCGAGTCGAGTTAAGATCCACTCTGACCGAACTTAGCTTGTTTTTGAAATGATCTATGTCATATGAAGCTTGCCTCACCTTGAATCTTCATTCAAGCCAAGTCAAGTCGAGCCGAGTGAGCTTTTCGAGATAGCTTAGCTCGTGTACAGCCCTACCCACAAATTTACGGATTTGTAAAAAGTCTGTGCAGAATCTGTCGATGCCATCGAACACTCATAGATGGCATGAAAACTGTCACAACCCTAAACTCAGAAACCGGGCTCACAAAATTCTCAATCGCCGAATCTAGTGTCGACAGCCTCCATAGTACCCCATTCTCGGCTCTCAGCACGTATACACCAGATTCCGATTATGGGGTCCTGCAATAAGGATTTTCAATATGAATTTGTCTCGTAAGAAGCATAACTACAAGTTGACCCAAATTACAAAAAATAACATCATCATCACATATCCATTAATATAATCATTTGAGTACAATGCTGAAAGGGAAATACATATATAAAAAATCAAAGCTCCAGAGGTCCGCTGCATGCTCCGAGCTCCACGTTGCTGAAACCTAACGCCATCTGCACGCATCTATCGTGCATAAACTTATAGAAAGCTTAGTAGGTGGTGAAAGTGTGTGAGCAGAATATACGTGCTCAGAATATAATATCAGAGTAAACAGAGATACTGATAGGTCCACAAGCCATACAATATCAGAGTAAACTGAAATACTGACGAGATCATGAATTATATGATATCAGAGTAAGTGAAAATATACTGATAAGTCCATGAGTGCCATCAGTCGTACCAATGCTATGCGATGCATGACATGAATGCTAACGGTCATATCAATGCAGAAACATGGCAATCCAAAAAGCTAAATGTTGCGGATGCAATGCAATATGCGGTGCGAATGAAATGAACAAGCTGGAGTGAATTCGGGATGATAGTACATAGTATCGCAAGCTATGGGATCCATCACAAGGAACTTCTATCCAAACCAGTCTCATACCTAAATTTGAATAGTCAGACTCAATGTGGTAAACTCCTGATCTCTGGTTAATTGCGCGCCCCAACCAAAATCCTGACCATTCCGACGGTATACATAACAAATAGTTGCGTACCATTAGCTTGAGTGAATAGTGAATGAATGAATGAGTATGTAACTCCTGCTCAATAAGTTCACCTATCATCACTGTACATCTCTGGATTATCACCGGGGTCTAGTACACTCTATATACAAATCGCCGCACACTGATGTACGACCATGCAAGTGGAAGAGACCTCACTATCTGCCTAGCCAGTAGTTAGCTAATATCTACCCGGCACGTCGATAGTAGACCCATTTACGAGCTGGTCAAACTCAGCTTAGATATGCCCCCTACTCTCGGGCAGGTAAGGCCACACCCCTTCCCAACCGACCACGACACAGTGGGAGATGCGACCTCCTGGTATTCGGCACTTAGGCGCTCATATATCCACTCGGTCTCGACGTTGGGGCGTCTCCTGGCCACGGAGGTTTAGGGACTTTCGCCCATGAACTTTCAAAGTGCCCAGATGCTTGAACCAAACATTTCCGGTGTCCCATCTAGCCATCCATGACATGCCTATGGAGGCTACGACCCTGATGTCGCTAGGGCGTATAGTAATCACAACACACAATGTAAGATGCATGAGTCATACAATCCAGTCATGCATCAATCCTGCGCATACCGTGCGCTCATATGAGATAACCTACGCCTATCAAGGAGTCTCATAACAACCTGTCCAATGACATATGCAATGGTCAAGCGCATCTCATAACAAACATGCAGATGATGCGTATGGGCATGTATCATAATGTTATGCGGTCACATACTCAAAATCGATATCAACAATCGACATCAACAATGTGGACATTTAACCAACATTGCCCCTAAGGAATGGCCCACATAGAGCCTAGCATGTAGTGGACCCATGGCCTCGTACAAGGGCATAATATACAACACCATGGGCCTTACTCAAGAGCTTATTACACATCACGATGGGCCTCTCACATGTGGCCTAATATACATCACAATGGGCTCCATTGCCTGGCCCTCAAATGCACCATAATGGGACTTATCACATAGGCCGCATATACATCACATTGGGCTTAAACATGGACTGAATACACATCACAATGAGCCTCAAATATGGACCACGTATACATCACATTAGGCCTCAACAATCGGAATCGGCCTCAATAATCGGCTTATACAATCGGCCTTAACAATCGGAATCGACCTCGACAATCAGAATCGGCAATCGGCCACGATAATCAGAATCGACAATCAGCCACGATAATTGGCCTCGATCATTAATCGGTCAATAGACCACGATAATCGGCCTCGATCGTTAATCAGTCAATCGGCCACGATAATCGACCTCGATCGTTAATTGGTCAATCGGCCACGGCAATCAGAATCAGTAATCGGCCACGATAATCGGCCTCGATCGCTAATCAGTCAATCAACCACGACAATCAAAATCGGCAATTGGCCCCGATAATCAGAATCGACAATTAACCACGATAATCAAAATCGACAATCGGCCATGATAATTGAAATCGGCAGTCGGCCACGATAATCGGCATCGACAATCGGAATTAGTATCGACAATCGGAATCAATAATCGGCCTTGACAATTGGCACCAATAATCAGCATCAATAATTGGCACCGATAATCAGCATCGATAATCGGCAACGATAATCAACGTTGATAATCGGCGCCACTAATCGGCCTATAAGCAAGGCAGGGTCCATATATGAGCAGTCAATCGAACCATAATATAAAGATCAGCCCTCGGCCATGGTTATATCCAATCTGATAGCACAGAGTTGTCCGTCTATGGCGAATGGGGCCCACTTATTTGGGTTAACCCACTAAGAGAAGGATGAGAATAGGCCTAAATGGCCTAAGGGAAGGTCACAATGTGGACGTCCAAACATCATTGCCCATCAATGTGGACCTTTAACAAATAGTACTCCCAAGAAATGATGCTCATGAGGTCAATCGTATAATGGGTTCACAGTCTGATACAAGGGTCCAACACACATCATCATTGGCCTCGCTTATGGGGTATATACGCATCATATTGGGCCTCACTCATGGGCCAATGTATATAATATCGGGCCGTACCCACTACACCATCCATTCACTACGCCAAATTGGCCAATTTGTGACAGACTTTGTCCGTCGCTAAAATCTCTTGGTTTAACGACGGATTTAATCCATCGCTAACGAAAAAAGTCCATCGCTAGTCCCGCGTTTCTCGAAAATCCGTTGTCGGAATGTCGCTGAATTTAGCGACGGACCAACATCCATCGCTAAAATCTGATTTACGACGGATTTTGGTCCGTCGTTAATAGGCGACGGACTAAATCCGCGCAATTTTTTATTTTGTCACAGCTGTAAATTCCCGCCCAAAACACCAAATGGCGCGCTTTTCAGTTGCTTTTGCGATGGATCATAGTCCATCGTAAAAGGACTTTTGCGACGGATCATGGTCCGTCGTAAAAGGACTTTTTTGCCTTCACTATAATTTTTTTCATTTTTTTAAAGAAAATGGTGGAAAATTAAGTTTTTTTTGTGGTCTAATAATTATTTTTTAATAAAATTTCAATGGCTTAATTGTACATATTTATATCTAAGATTATTTTTTAACAATTGATTGAATGCAAAAAGAAAATTTATTATATTTTCATATCAAATGAGTGGAATTTTTATTTTTATTTTTTAATTTAAAATTAATATTTAAATGATTTGTAATATCACATGAAAAAGAATATTGAGAAAAAAAATTTAACAGTGTTTGAGAAAAAAAATTAGATTTTGAAAAAATAAAAATCGTAATTTAATAAAAATCTATTTTGTGGGAACAAAAAAGAATTTTGAATAAAGTTGATAAATTTGAAAAAAAAAAAAAGCATTTGATTTTGAAAAAAATAATATCCTGAGAAAGAAAATTAAAAATATTTTAAAAAATGTGAAGATTTTCACAATGTTGAAAAATGAAAATATTTTAAAAAAGAAAATGAGAGTTTGAACTTTGAAAAATAAAATAAAATTTCGTATTTTAAAAAAATGTGAAATTTTATTTTATTTTCACTCAAAATAAAATTTGAGTGTAAAATAAAATAAAACGATATTAAAAATATCGATACTTTATTAAAAACAAACATTTTGAAACGAAAAATAAATAAGTTGAACAATTTTGTGATTTTGAAAAATAATTGAAAATGTTCAAAATTCGAAATTAAAAGAAAAAGTTATCTATAAAAACTCTATGATTTTGAAAAAATATATATTTTTTTAAAAAAATTTTGAAAAGTTGAAAATAACATGATGCTTTTGAAGAAAAAAAATCGGCATTTTGGAATTTTTGGGAAAAAAATTAAAATTCATGAAAATTTTAGATATTTTAAAAATAAAAATTTAGAATTTGTATTTTAATTTATTTTTTGAAATATTTTATAATAAAAATGATATTTTGTTAAAAGTTTTTAAAGAAAAATTAAGAGTAAAAAAATATACATTTTTAAAAAAATGTTATTTTTAAATGGAAATTGAAATTTATTTGTGAAAAAAAAAATTAATAAATTATTAGGCAAATCCACTAATTGAACATTTAACCATTTTTGGACAATCGAATTAGTCCAGATTGAAAAGTAAATAACTACATATGTTTAAATCAAATTTCACTCAAATTGTTGATCAATCTTGTATGCCCAATATCTTTCTCATATGTAGCTAGCCTGATAGGGGAGAGTAACTAGTTAAATTGAGGTTATTGATCAATAAAATAGAGTGAATGGGCTAGACATATAAAATGGGCTAAATATTGTTGTCAAAATTGTAACCCAACTTATTGACCTTACGAGAACCTAAGAATTGATGTTAATAAATTTTGTGGGCCCCATCATGATGTGTGACGAACATCAACACCGTGCATTTAATGTGCATTATGTTCATCCATTTTTACCGATCATTTTAGGGCCTGATCAAAAAAATGATAGGGATATAAACCTAAGGTGGACCACATCATAGGAAAACAATATTGATTGGATATCCACCATTAAAATCCTCTTCTACGGGTGGACCATACTATGATGTACATGTTTCATCTATTCCGTTCATCCATTTTTTAAAATTATTTTACAACTTTATACCAAAAATTAGCGGGACATAAATCTCAGGTGTACCACACCACATGAAAAGAATGGTGATTGGATATCCACCATTAAAATCCATCTTAAGGCCCACTATATTGTTTATTTGACATCCAATCTGTTGATTAGGTCATACAGGACCAGATGAAGGGAAAAACCAAAGATCAGCTTGATCCAAAACTTCTATGGCCCCCAAAAGGTTTTTAATGGTCCACGCTCATTCAACATTGTTTCCTATAATGTGGTCCATTTGAGATTGGGATATACCTCATTTTTGGTCTTATACCATAAAATTTTCTGGAAAAATAGATGGATGACGTGGATGAAGCACGTACGTCATGTTGTGGCCCACGAGCAGCAGCCACCACTGCCATTGGTATCGCCAGTCGCCACTTTTTAACGGGACGTGGATTTCCTGTTGAAGCCCTTGGCGTCTTGCGCAAGGATGCTGGGTGGGGCCCAACACCATGTGTTTGGAAAATCTACTCCGTTAATCCATTTTTAGAGATCATTTTAGGACAAGAGACCAAAAATGAGTTGGATCCAAAAATCAAGTGGGTCACACGAGAGGAAATGGTGGGGAAACAAATACCTACAGTTGAAACCTTCTGAACTCCACCTTGATGTTTATATGCCATCCAAACAGTTTATAAGGTCATTAACACTAGGAATAAATGAAAATACAAGAAAAAAAAAGCCTGAAACAAAGCTTTTTATGGCTATAAGAATGTTTCAACGGTTCTCACTGAATCCCCACTGTTTCATCTCGTGTGGCCCACTTGAGTTTTGGATACACTTTGTTTTTGGTATCTTTTCTTAAAATGATCTCTATAAACGAATTAACGGAGTAGATTTCCCACAAACATGGTGGTGGGCCCCATCCAGCATCCATGTGCAGTAACTTCCTACGAAAGGCTTTAGCACGAAATCCACATCCCTGGAATGGATTGGCTACTCCCCTTGACACCAGCCCCGTGGCTGGTGGTCGGTGCTCTGTGGACTCCACCATGATGTATGTGCTTCATCCATTCCATTCATCCATTTTTACAGATCATTATAGTGCTTGATACAAAAAATGATAGGGAAATAAATCTTAGTTGGGCCACACCACAGGACAAAAATAATGAATGGATATTCACAATTAAGATCCTCCTAAGGCCCACTGTACTGTTTATTTGACATCCAATCTATTGATTTGGTCATAAAGATCCAGATGAAGGGAAAAAAGAAATATCAGCTTGATCCAAAACTTTTATGGCCCCTAAAACATTTTTAATGGTAAAATTTTATTCAACACTGTTTCCTGTTATGTGGTCCACTTGAGATTGAGATATATTTCATTTTTTTAATCATATCATTAAATGATATATAAAAATATATGGACGGATTGGATGAAACATATCCATCATGGTGGGGCTCATAGAGCCCTCCCCTTTCCAAAGCTTTGTTTACCCTTTTATTTTTCTGTAAAAAAACTGTGAGTTTTGTACAGAATGTAAGATAGTGGTGACTCGTTCATGAAAATAGTGGCAATGATATAAAGTTATCCAGACCATTAAAATAATTCGTTTAGTTATATTTGTTTAATATTTATAATTTTCTTATATAATACGATCTTAACCATCCAGAAAATGGTCCTTCTTGCATGTACGTTTGTTAACCGAGTATTTGTTATAAACAGTGGTAAACGCACACTATTTCATATTTCAAAATTTTATAAAATTCAGAAAAGGATTTGTAAAATGACGAGCGTCTTCTCTCTTTTCACATTTTCAGTCCTTCCTTCGAATGGCGAGGCGTCATCTTCCTTCGAGTGGTGCGGCTTCTTCTTCCATCGAGTGGCACTTGGAGACGGCCATTGCACTGACCCCCACCAACAGGATCCACCTATCATAACTGTTGGTGCGTCTGCTACTGGAAAAGACACATCTACCTTCCAAAAGGTATGTACGCTCCTGATCCTTTTCTCTGTGGAGACCACTTCTTTTTCTTGGTTGGGATCTTCCAAATGGTGTGTTTTTTTGGTTTGTGGTACATTGTAGAGGGGATTGTTGTTTTGACGGTGTGGATTGGTTTTTTTATTTCTGAATGTGTGTGGCTGATGGGGCTGTGATGGTCCACTGGTGAGCGGGTACCTCTATCTGAACCATCCAAATCCCGATTCAAAGTGGACGATCATAAATACACGATCAGTTGCAGTTGAATGGGTGATTGAGATGAAAAGCAGTTGATCGTCTGCATTTGACAAACATATCTTTGTTAATCAGATGTTAAGGTTTTTTTTTTCTAATGTGGTTGTAAAAATCATTCGATGGAGAAAACTACCCAAATTGGATGTTTAGGATCTCACACCCATATTTTTTGGGGTGTGGTCTATCTTTGGAGAGCGAAATCATAGACTCCACTTTTTAGTGTCAAGGCTCTGGGATAGAATGCATGCCTTCAGGCAAGAATAATGCAAGTCCTGTGTGGGGAGTTCTATTAATACTCTGGTAGAGTGTGATGGTTCACATGCATGCACTCAAAATTGTGGAGTACATGTAAGTAAATCAGATCAAACATTCCCAAGTGGACCCCACTGTTGACTGGGCATGACCCCCAAATCAGATTGACCCAATAATCCTGACCTCTAATTAGTGGAGATCGGAGAATTGGGTGAAATTAGGGAATTTTTTTTCCTAGGATCATAGTTCTCCAACAATCTTAGTGAAGGTACTTCCGAGATTGATGCCTTAGCTCGGAGGGAATTGTTTGTTTGTCCCTCTGTTCTAAACAGGGGTGAAAGTGGGCCCAGTTGGCGCGCCCAGCTGGATTTGGTCTGATGGTGAAATTCTAAGGGCTGAACTTGGGCATGAGTTTTGAGGCTAGAGAACTAAGTCGAAGGGACTGTCATCTTGATGTGCACAAAGGCTTGACATGATAGCCTTTTCTGGCCTGACTCATTTAATTCCATTCAAAGGCGTACTCAACTAATGGGCCAAATCGGGATTGTTTGTTGGGCTTGAAGTGGACCAGAACGTCTTGCCCACGTGCTAGGATGGGACCGGCATTGGCATGTCCATCTTGGCTCATTTACAGCCCTAGTTATAAATGTCAATCTCTTCTTTTTAGTGTGCGCGAATTGGGACAGCTCTCGAAGATCTTCCCTAGGTGGGAAGTCAACTGATTCTTGTGAGTTATATAAATTCCTATAACAAATTAAAACTGCTGATAGCCATGTTTTTCTTAGTTTCCAGTCATGCTTTCATCTTATTTTTCTAATTCCCACACGTACCAATGATTCCCACACATCGAGAACATCCAGGCTGCCATCAGATGGACAAATGAGCTGCTACAATCTTATCATCTGCTGCACATCCACACATGTGCCTGCATTGGCCATGTATGGAATTAGCAAAACAAGTTTGTCATATACGACGTTCGCTGCTATCCCAAGCTGGTACCTCAGCCCACAAACTCGACATAGGATGATTTTTGGGGCACCTCCTGTCCATTGTTGGATCCCCATTTGAACGAGTTGGATCCTTGTCCCAACCTATTTAAACGAGTTAGATCCTCCGCCCCTCCACAGGATAGGCATTGTGTGTGTTAATGATGATCAATCACACTAACATTCTATGCATGCACAAGGAAAATGATAAGGGATCCACCTTTCCTTTTCCCAACATTTAAAATCCATACTTGCTTGGGGTATTTTTGCACCTTTTAATACAAGTTGGTTTTACAAACTCAAGTACTTCCATTTACACTTGTCCTTTTGGTGATGTTGTTAATAAAGATAAACTATTGCAAATGGTGAGATTTGGTGCTGAGATGGTTTTCAGTTTAAGGATAGCACTATGAGAAAGTACAAGTTGATTTCCTTAATTTTGATATTTGAAGATGGGCACTATGAGTTGTTGCTGATGTATTTAATTCTTTCACAAGTTTTGTTTACTGTTTTGTGTGTCTATCATCTATTTGCTTTATTTTCTTTTACAGGGTTTAGAAATCATATCATGACCTTATAATGGTTGAATGTAAACAATGTATACTGTTGATTTTAAATCTAATGCAATCATTTCTCGGGTAGAGAGATTTCATGGTATGTTTCATCTTTCAGTTTGTACATGAAGTGAGCTAAGTTCCTGTTCATAAGTCAAATTGGTTTAATAATTCCAACCTGATTGGGACACTTGTTTGTCAAGTAAGACCATTGGACATATTTCAGTTTTGACTGCCCAATCAGGTTTGTTTTGAATCTTATTTCGGGTTTTGGATTTTGTTGGTTTTTGTTAGATTGATTAGGATTTTCAGATTTTGGTCATGTCTACTTTCATGTATGGGACTAAATAGATTACACCCATCTGTTAGAAAAGAATATCCCCATCACCATGCTTAATAAAAAGAAAGGAGGATAAACCTGTTACACTTGTATTGAGCATTTTCTTTTTGTTACTACTGGTGAAAGGAGGATTCAATGTTATTCAATGTCATGCTCTGAGTTTTGTTTATCTGTTTATGTATGGAGAACAGGTGGTGCTATTATCTGGTGAGACTGGTTGCAGGAAAACAACTCAGGTTCTTTTGCTTTGATTCTACATTTAGAAATGAGTTGTATTTTGAATTATGTTCATTTAGATTAAAAATTTTGATGTGATTATATATAGATTAAGACAATCAGTTACCCATTTAAGGGTTTTTATGTGGCCAGGCATAGATATAGGGTGCTCCTTGGTGCATAAAAATCCTTAAATTGTCCATGTTTGGACAGTTCAAGACCGGATAGAATATAATGCTTTCATTTTAGCAATTCAAATGCACTTGCCTTTTTTATGCATCATCTCTCTTTTTCTCTCTGGATTTGTTTTGATTTTTTCTTTGCTTATGCGTAAAATGTTCTGATTTAAATATTAAGAACTACGTAGTGGCTTGATCCCAATCTTCCATCATTGGGTACATAGGCAGCCGTTCAAACTAGACCGTATCGGTGCAACCACAATTTTTTTTTCCCCTTCTCGTAGTGTGGATGCATTTTCATCAGGACTACTTGGCAATAAGAGTGAGGTGGATATAAGTTCTCAAAACCTTTAATTAATCTTGAATCATTGATATCTTTATCGGTTCATTTATATGCTGTCGTCAAGGTCAACTTGTAACTCCTCAGAACCTGCTTTGCCGTAAGACATTACGGTGCATGACGGTTCCTAGCAAGTTAAGTTGCAAATTATTATTAAGAGTTGGTTGGATATAATTTATTTTTTATAAATGTTGTTAATAGTTGGATGGATGATGAATGTATTTGTGAATGTAAATGAAAATGAAAAACTTATGATATATATATATATATATATATATGTTATCAATAGAGGATGCCTTGTTTAGGGGGACATGAAATTTTGTAGCTTATGGTATGGTGCCCCAATATTGGTTATATGTTACTAGTATGTAGTAGATAATACTAGGATGAATAGTAAACATTTTGTAAGCCATATCCTAATTAATTATAAAACTATATATATATATATTCATATTGCAATTTATATATGAAATAATCGTCATCATCGTCATCATGATGTAAGCCATATCCTAATTAATTAGGGTCGCCTACATGAATCCTATTCCACCGTTCCACTCTATTAAGGGCCATACCTTCAGTTAGACCATAGGTCATCGGGTCTTTTCTTACTACCTCCATCTACGTCTTTTTGGGCCTTCCCCTTGCCTAACAATTTGTTCCTTAAAGCGTGGTTGGTCGTACAGCTATTCTATAAAACTTCCCTTTTAGTTTGAATGGTACTCGGTGATCATTTAAAACTCCCAAGGCACATCCTATAGCAATTTTTACCATCTTGCTGGCTTGAAACACTCTTAAGGGTAGTAGTTTCTTCATTCTTCTGCTAGGCCAGCTCAGCCTGATGCTTCCTCCGCAGCTCCTCCTTTGACATCTCTTGATTATCCGACCTTAGAGTCGCTTTCGACAAGAATGCCTCAGCTCCATTGGATTCAACTTTGACCTTTGGACGCTCTTCTTCCTCCTCTTCCTCATTGAATGAGTATGCAACATCCTTAACTAACTTGGAGCTGATTGAAGTCACAACTTCTTCAACTTTTAACAATAATGGTGTTTGCAAGCAACAACAAGAACATCTTAGTCTTTGGATTGTTAGTTTCTGATTGCAAGTTTTGGAACCCAATAGATACATTAAAAACCATTCCAGGCTTCAACGCCCAATCGTTCTTGGCATTTAAACTCAATTCCGACTCACAGAACTCGAGACCGATTCCCATTCCTGCTGACTTTGTAAGATGAGAAGCAAATTCAGGAGCATCCCTCTCTACCACCGAGACTATTGCTTGGTAAACAGCACTGACCTTATTCCCAGCCTTCAATGCACCTATCGTTGCCTCATGGGCCTTGAGGAGAACCTCATAAGCCTTACTTTGCGTTGCATTTACATCAATTAGAAATGTTCTGGCAATGTTTAAGCAGTAGCTGTTGTAGCGCTATCCGATTGTGCATATGATCACACTTGTCGAGTCATAGTAGAGATCCTCATCATTGCTTGATGCACTCAGCTTGAGATCAAATTCACCCCCACTCTAAAAAATTGGGGGTAACAGATGTCAACATTATCCGCTTTTAGTTTGACTTCGACTTTTGCTGGATCAAGTATGACCTTCTCTGTGTCATCCATCAGTGATGAATGAGAAACCTTCTTCTCCTCATCAATGATCTTCTTGAGCTTTGGGACATTGAAGTGTTTCATCACAGATGAAGTTAAGTATGCAGCCTTCTTCACGTTTCTAAGCTCAGTGCCATCCTTGCCAGCCTTCTTCACGTTTGTAAACAGCCTTCTCGAGCTTAAGCTTTTAGAGTAAATGGTTGTTTGACAAATATGCCATGCACATTATTATGTAATTACAATTAAGAGAGTTGAATTGGCAAAACAAATGAAAAGAAACTCCATACAAAGGCTTATGTGCTGCCTTCAAGATATGACCCTATTTGTTTTGATTTGTCTTGAATCCTTGAACAACCAACATATCCACAAAGTTTCAGTTACTCGCTAGATGTGTTTGTGATCTCTGTTTTGTAACAGGTTTTTATTTTCCCTGTAAGTTTTGTATGCTCAGAGGAGCCTTCATAGATATCGCCCACCAAAATGACATTTGAAGGACCTTCCCTCAAGAATGGAAAATTACACCTCATCACTGATTCAAATACCATCTAAATGCCTCAACCTGCATGCTTAGTGTGTCACGCCTGGAGACACCTGAATAATAATAGAATCTTTGTAGTTGAGTCTTGAACGTTAACACTTTACCTTGGTAGTGAAGGATTTTGCTGTTTTAATAAAATGAACCTAAAGATGTAGAATATCTGCCATTGAAGCTATGTCGAATCTAGAACAACTGAAATCCGCAACAAACCAAAAAGAAAAATGTAGAGATAACCACAAATTTCAGAGAAGGTATGTCTCTTCTTTCCTTCCTCTTCTATTTCAGAGAAGGTATGTCTCTTCTTTCCTTCCTCCTCTATTTCACGAACAGAATGTAGTTCATCTGCAAATTACAGTTTTTTTAAGGATTTAGAACTTTTTTAAAAAAATGATAACTATTGGTTGAAAAGAAGAAAAAATAACATTTTCATTATATATATATATATATATATATATATATATATATATATATATATATATATAAACCCATGATCCAAACTTTAATTCCTGGTTTCCAAATTCCTATTATACAATCATCATCTGAGCCTTTCTTCCATCGATTTGGGGTTAGCTTTAAATGGTAGATTGGCAAAAAGAAATTATGATTGGCTGCCAACTAGACATTCACCTTCCTCTTTACCAAGGTCTTGGAACCAGAAATGGCAAAGACTCACATTGATACTGACTCACATGCCAAACATAATTCCACACTACACAATTAAGACTGCCAACAAGCTACTCGCATATTGTAGTAACATTTTAAAGCAGCAAAAATGCCCCTATTCCCAGTCGAGGTAAACTCCACGCTGTTGATGGGACTGACAGATACAATCTGAAACGTTGGTTGCTACACACGCGTATGCTTCCAAATTACCTAAATACATGTTACGTTTGTTTCAAATTCCTCCCCATGTTCCTTGAAAATCCAAAGTTCATGATCCTCTGAAAACTATTTGCATGGGAAAAATTGCCCTTGGCTGATGCATACAAAGCTTTGTTAAGCCCACATGCATGTTCAAGTCAGCTAATGCACATGCCACCACATATTCTAGCAAGGTGAACAAGCGGAATGTCCAAGCCATCCATCATGATGAGATTCCCTATCCTAAGAATCAGGTCAGTCCACTAGTCAGGCGGGCCACAATCAACTGAACGAATGTACAGTTGTGAAAAAAAATAGCCAAAGTTTTCTAATCCTCTTGGCTTATTTCTACTATCATGGCACACCAACTGAGTTGAATGAATGTACGGTTGTGAAAAAAAAAATAGCCAAAGTTTTCTAATCCGCTTGGCTTATTTTTACTATCATGGCACACCAACTGAATGGACCACCTTCATCTTTGGGCTCTACACAGTGAACTCCACCTAGTGGATAGCTTGGATGTTTCATTGGCCTACCATATTAGCATATACAGTGGGTGGTGCATTAGCTGACTTGTAGAAACGTGTGGGCTTAGCAAAACTCCATACATACATATATAGATTTACACTAGAATTGCACTTTGCCGATACATTATTGTCCACCCAGCAGATAACCTCAAGTATATCCACTAATAAATAACAAAATAGTAAGTGTTGTTTACCTGATGAGTGGATGGGGATGAATTTTACACAAGGTGATCCTCAAAGTGGGGTTAACCAATTAGACAGGTTGGATGTTGCACACAAATGCATTTTGAAAGTAATATCCGCTGGCAGATAGTAGCCTATCGTCTAACCATACATAAATATGTATGTACATATGTACAGGCATAAAAACATATAGACGGTAACTTTTCAATATCTTCCAACCGGTAGGGTATGAGCATTTGGATCTTCAATTAGTAAAAAAAAAAAAAAAACTGCTTAAATCTTGTGTTCTGATCTTTAAAAATTGCACAAATTTAGTAGAAAATGGCTTGAAAACAATCTCAAAATGGGGAAAAGAGGGGGAGAACATCTAACTCGTCATCCATCTTGTAAAAGTTGGCAACTACACTACTAACCCTCAATTGCTGCTAAAAGCTCCAATGTCATAATCTCTTTGAGAAACAATTTAGTACAAACTGAGAAATGCATGGATATGACATAATATTGCACTAAGCATCTTCCAAAAATCCAATGAGCATTCCACGCCAATCTTCACGACAACTGCCTTTGAGAATTCCTACTCAAATTTGAACACAGCTGTACACAGAGCCCCAATGCCCTGTATTCAAATGAAACTTATACGTGTGGCCTAGCACCATATTACAGTTTTACAAAACCACCTTCCATTAACTATTATTTTCTGTGGTGAACTTCCATAACCATTTCACAAGAAGGACAGCATTCATATGTTTTAGCCATTTTAACCCCACTCCACCATAGCTTTTCATTTTTTCCTCCCACTCCACAAGGTGAAATTTGTGCTTTCTTCTGCACTCTGTGAAAGGAACTCTTTGAATTCTGTTCTTTGAACAAAACTTGTTGGACATTGGAACAAAAAATATAATAGATTTGCATATTAGCTAATGTAGAATTGATGGGAGTTATGTAACCCCCAAAGGACAACTATCTTCTCTTCTATCCCAAGAAGCTTTCTTTCATACTTTCGACCATTTCATCGCACAAATGATACAAAAGGGATGCCAAGATATGATGAAAGAATCTTCCCCACCTTGCAAACAAAGCTATGAGCAAAAGATTTAATTTTCTCTTCCCTCACCCATAGCCCAGTTTCTCTCTTTGATAAGTTAATCTTGAGACCTATGAGCAAAAGTTTCAAACAGTTTCACTATGATTTTCTGAAAACTTAGCTTATCCTAGCATTTGCAATTTTATTATTTTTATTTTTTTACTTTGCATATGACTTCTAACAACCACTTGAATTATTCTCACATGCATCACTTCCATCATTGCATGTCGTTTAGCAAACCTGTGATATTTTGAATGTTGAAAGATGGTGTTAAATGGGTATGAGCCTTGTTTGAATATAACTGTATGATGGTTGAATGGATGGATGGGGGAATCAAAGATATTTTTTCTGGGTCTGGTTTCATGGACCAAATGGTAATAGAGATGCAGTTACAAGCACTGACAAGTTGTTGCTATCTTCTGATTATGCAAGTGTATCTTGTTGGGAAATAGGAATTTCGCAGTTCCTCACTTTCATTTGGTCATTTTGTTAGACACTAGTGCATTAAATGTAGATTGCATTGCGCTGTTGTGTATTGATTCCACATCTAAAGATCTTTTCAAAATGTATTGTGCTCTCCCAGTGAATGCTATGAAGTTAAGAAATGCTCTTACCTGAACCTCTAATGGCTAGGATGAATTCTAATATTTTATTTTGTTAATTGGTTTTAGTTGATTAAACTATTCACTTTTCATGGATTTGAGCTGGTTATTTGTAATATATGAAGGGTTGACTAAACTAGTCTTTTCTTGGATTGAATATGGTTATTTGTAATATATGTAGGAAGGGCTGAAAAGAAGGTTGAACAAGAGAAGATACTAAGTAACCAATTCAAGGCAAGGCATAGCCAACAGTTGAAGTTCCGGGTAAGAAGTGTTTAGTTCGGAGGGTTAAAGTCAATTTTTGTTAGTGGGTCATAAGTCATTTCTTCTTTTATTGAATTGAGTTGTTACCAATTTTGTGAATAGGATTCTTATCAAACAATAGCGAGAATTATTTTTTGAATGACTATTAGGTGCAAGATTAAAAAAATAATAATAATGAATTATCGATTATTTTTTATTTACAGATATTTTATCGACGGACCAAATCCGTCGCTAATATCTGACCATTGAAAATCAATGACGGATTTGAGTTCCGTCACTTAAGGTCCGTCGCTAATTTCTGACCAATGTATATCAATGACGGATTTGATGTCCGTCGCTTACTCATATTAGCGACGGACTTTATCTGTCGCTAATGTTTTTACTGACGACATTTTTTGAATATTACCGATGGATTTTTTATTTTTTACTACGGATTTTATCCATCGTTATGATGTGATAGACCTTATTCATCACAAATTAAATGACGGATATAATCCGTCGTAAAACCAAAAATGACCTAGTAAATAACGACGGACCAAGCGACGGACGAAGTCTGTCGTTTTTTTGGTTTTATGACGGATTTGGTCCGTCGCAAAACAACGATTTTGGCATAGTGATTGTTAGAGATCATTTTAGAGCATTATTTAAAAATCATAACCAAAGGATCATCTAGACCATACCACAATTAATAATGGTGATAATGATTTTTCACAGTCAAATCTTTCAGTGGGCCCCACCATTTATTTCCATCCAGTCTGTTCATAAGGTTACAAGGACCTGAACTAAGAGGACAAACAAATATCAGATTGGTCCAAAACTGCTGTAACCCAAAGGGTTTCAATGGTAGGCGTTCAAAACCCACTGTTCCCTGCAGTGTGGTCCACCTGATATTAGATCCGTCTTATTTTCAGTCTCAAGCCTTGAGACGAGTCTGCCAAATGGATGGACAATTTAGATGTAACACATACATCATGGTGGTTACAGGGCTGCAGGTCGTCAATCCAGCACGTCCATTAATGGACGGTTAGGGAAAACACATATCTGGTGGCCCACAGGACTTACTGATGTCAATCAGCAGTGGGATCCACCGTTCAAAAAAGATGGACGGCAGGGATGCATACATCATGATGGTGTCCACCGTCCAGGTCACTGGACGGAGGAGATACGACACATATATCATAATGTGGTCCACCATCAGATGGTTGGACACACACCCCATGATCAGCCCACCGTCAAAAAAAAATCTGGACGGTGTGGATCTGAAGCATACCTGACAGTGGGCTCCACCAGATGGCGTGGTTCAAAGGGACCACAGAGCTTGATGCTCGTTATTACAGCACCAGGTGCTGCTGGTGTGGGCGTTCGAGCCAACCCATTCCACGATGGGTGGGTCCCACGTGGACCAACCAGATATACATCAATATATGAATGTAATATATATATATATATATATATATATATATATAATATATATATATATAATTATATTATTTTAAAGATCCTGTAACGTCCAGAGGCTGGACGACCGTCTACTGGACGGTTAGGATTTCTAGATGCAACGTCAAGGTGGGTCCCATGTGGTGGCCAGATGAAACACATGCTATAAGGGTGGGTCCCACTAGATAAGTGAACGGCATGGATCTGGCATGTGCCTCATGTGTGGCTCACAGAATCTGGCTGACATCATGCCAGCAGATGGACGGTTGGGTGATCAAACCCCTCAATACAGCAGCACTGTACTGCTGTATAAAATCACAGCCGTTCGGCTGCCCACAGAGGTGGGTCCTACATGGGGCCCACCCAAAATACAATAAATAATATATATATATATATATATATATATATAAAATATATTAATATATTCCATATATTACACATCCACTCCAACGTCCAGATGGACGGCCTGGACGAATGGATACATAACATACGTCTCAAGGGGCCCACTGTCCAGAGATCTATTTAGAGATCCGGATGGTGTGGATACATAAATGTCACAGTGGTCCACTTGAGTGTGGCCCATCAGTGGATTAAGCTAATACTTCTGTTTTTCCCATACTTTGGGTCTGCCCAAAGCCATCCAACAGGTGGACAACAAGGTGGCTGCCACTGATGGATGGTATGGATCTATTCGGTTCATCCGGGTGGGCCACACATCAGAGAGAGAGAGAGAGAGAGAGAGAGAGAGAGAGACGATGATGGAGGGACCCCGCCATTATGGGCCCCTCATGATTACAACACATACATCATAATGGGTCCCACCTATAAGTGGGCCCTCAAATGCAAATCGATGGTAGATCACCAACCTATGGTCTCCTTTTTTAGCTCCTTGGCTCCTAAGCTTCAACTTTGATGGAGGACGATGAGATTTGAAGGGTGAAGATGGGAGATAGAGTGGTAGAGAGTGGGCCACACATAAAACTCTCTCTCACTCCATGGAAGCCATAGCCGATCTCCTCTCCATGGGTTTGCTTGGAAAATAGTTAGAGAATGAGAGAGAGAGAGAGAGAGAGAGAGAGAGAGAGAGAGAGAGAGAGAGAGAGAGAGATGTGAGGAGAGGGATGGGTGATGGGTGTTGTAAGGGATGGAGAGATATGGGTGTGTTTGAAATTTTGAAAAAGAGGGATGGATAGGGAGAGATATAGTCGACTTGGGGAAAAAGAGTGATGGTTGCTTGTACTTGTGGTAGGGTGAAGTGGTATGGGGTATGGGTTTGTGTACTTGACTTAATTTAATATGACATGTCGTAGAGATTCTCTTGGAATTCGCAATACAAGACATTTCTTCAGAATAAACGCAGCCCCACATCTCGTGACCCGGGTATCGAATCGGTGCATGAGTCGCGGCGTCGGAACCGCGGCAACGGCGCGGTCTCTAGGGTAAAAGTTTCAGGTCGAGCTGACTTTGGTATGTAGGTCTCGGCTTAGGATCGTGCACAAACATCAGATACAGGTCAGGGGTTGTCGAAATTCGACCGGAAGGACCGCGGAAACCTATGGAACGGTATGGTATAAAATACGGGTCTTACAACTTTCCCCTCCAAATAAAAATTTCATTCTCAAAATTTACAGAACAGATATGGGAGGAGGAAACATCATATATAAGTCAAGACATAATCTGTTTACATAAGGATAGGGATAACGCTCTCTAATATCAACCCTGCACTCCCAAGACGCCTCACCAACACTGTGGTGACCCCTACTAAACCTCAGATCTTGAATAAAAAACAATCGAAACTAGGATACCTTGCAACCTCATCATCTCACCAATGCAAATCTAACAAGATGGTCAATGCCTGGTTGCGCGAATCGTCGGTGACTCCTGATTACTGAGGGTCCTGCAGAGTAGCATAAAACCTGCCCTAAGTCTACTGGGGAGGTATATGTCCCCCCCCCCCCAAAAAAAAGAGGTTGTTGTTGCTAAAAATGGGGGCACTCATGCTTGCGATGCCCTGTTTCACCACATCTGAAGCAAACGCCCATAAATGGTCTCTTTAGTGGTGCTTAAGGTGTTGCTGGTGCTCGAAAGGATGGACAGTTCCTATGCCTCTATGGCCGTCGATGCTGCTGCTGGTGGAAACTACCAGAGGGGATCTTCCTCTTCCGATCTCCTCTATGGTCATGAACCCTCTGTGAATCGTTCCATTCTGCCTCGTAAATCTGGGCCTTCTAAACTATCTGCTCAAAGGTCGGGAGCATGTGTCCGACGATACGGCTCCTGAGGCCAAAACGTAAGTCATTCTCAAAACGACGGGTTTTTTGCCCCTCATTATCAACCAAATATGGCACGAACCTTGATAGTACAACAAAACGGGCCGCATACCGTGCCACAGACATGTTCCCCTACACCAGAGTCTCGAACTCTAACGCTCTCTCACGACGAATGTGGTCGGGGAAGTACTGCTGCTCGAATCGATCAATAAAATCCTCCCATGTCCAGACAAAATTAGGCCCTGCAACACGGGTAACAGAGGTCCACCAGTGCTCGGCCTCACCCTAGAGAAGAAATACTGCCAACTGGACTCGCTGGTGGGTCATACATGCCATCGTATCAAAAAATTTCTCTACCTCGGAGTGTCATCTCTCGGCTGTTGTTGGGTCTAGTTCGCCATGGAAACGCGGCGGATCGAACTGCAGGAACTCTCGAAGAAGGGCGCTCACGAGTTCCTGCTCTACTTGGGCTGGCAAAACAGTGGGGTGCCTGCCCTGTCCCTAGAGGGTGGTCGTCACAACCCGCAACATTTGTTGTAACTGGGAGGCACTCACGGGTACGGTTAGCTCCCCACCGGCCTCGGGTAGAGAAGCTACATCCTTAGGCTAGGGAGCAGGGGTCTCAGGTGATGGAGCAGAAGTCGCTCGAATCGCTCTCCTGGACAGCATGTCCTATAGGGAAGAACAAAGGCGCCTATCAACCTTAAGAACTCTTGAAGGCACGCACGTTAATAGTCTATAACAGAAGATCGCTAAGTTATTTGAACTCGGGACCTAATCATTCTAAGTTCTCGACAATCATATAGCGTAGGGTAGCTATCAACAGATATGTGATGTTATCATCAGGTATTCTCAAGTTATACTCTGATACCAACTTCTGTCACGCCCCTAAACCTAGAAATCGGGCTCACAAAATTCTCGATCGCCTAATCTGGTGCCGACATCCTCCGTAGTACCCCATTCTTGGCTCCCAGCATGTATACGCCGGATTCTGATTCTAGGGTCCTGCAAGGAGGATTTTCAATATGAATTTGTCTCATAAGAAGCATAACTACAAGTTTACCAAAATTACAAAAAAAAAAACAACATCATTATCACATATCCATTAATATAATCATTTGAGTACAATGCTGAAAGGGAAATACATATATCAAAAATCAAAGCTCCAGAGGTCCACTGCATGCTCCAAGTTTCACGCTGTTGAAACCTAACGCCACCTACATGCATCTATCATGCATAAGCTTGTAGAAAGCTTAGTAGGTGGTGAAAGTTGTGAGAAGAATATGCGTGCTCAAAATGTAATATCAGAGTAAATAGAGATACTGATAAGTCCACAAGCCATACAATATCAGAGTAAGCTGAAATACTGATGAGATCATGAATTATACGATATCAGAGTAAGCGGAAATATACTGATAAGTCCATGAGTGTCATCAGCCGTACCAATGCTATGCGATGTAACGCATGAATGCTAACGGCCATATCAATGCAGAAACATGGTAATCCAAAATGCTAAATGCTGCAGATGTAATGCAATATGCGGTGCGAATGAAATGAACAAGCTGGAGTGAATTCGGGATGATAGTACGTAGTATCACAGGTGGGGTCCATCACAAGGGACTTCTATCCAAACTAGTCTCATACCCAAATTTGGATAGTAAGACTCAATGTGGTAAACTCCTGATCTTAGCTTAGTCGCGTGCCCCAACCGAAATCCTGCCTGTTACGACAGTATATGTAACAAATAGTTACGTACCATCAGCCGAAGTGAATAGTGAATGAATGAATGAGTATGCAACTCCTGCTCAATAAGTTCACCTATCAGCACTGTACATCTCTGGGATCATCACCGGGGTCTAGTACACTCTACATGCAAATCACCGCCCACTGACACGCGACCATGCAAGTGGAAGAGACCTCACTATCCGCCTGGCCAGTAGTCAGCTAATATTTACGCGACACTTCGATAACGGACCCATTCACGAGCCGGTCAAACTCAGCCTAGCTATGCCCCCTATTCTCAGGCAGGTAAGGTCACACCCCCTCCCAACCGACCATGACATAGTGGGAGATGCGGCCTCCTGGTATTCGGCACTATGGCGCTCGACGTTGGGGCATTTCTTAGCTACGGATGGAGGCTATGACCCTGATGTCGCTAGGATGTATAGTAATCATAACACATAATGCAAGATGCATGAGTCGTACAATCCAGTCATGTATCAATCCTGCGCATACCGTGCGCTCATGTGAGATAACATCCGCCTATCAGGGAGTCTCATAACAACTTGTCCAATGACATATGCGATGGTCAAGCGCATCTCATAACAAACATACAGATGATGCGTATGGGCATGTATCATGATGCTATATAGTCACATACTCATAATCGGTATCAACAATCGACATCGACAATGTGGACATTTAACCAACATTGCCACCCAAAGAATGGCCTGCATAGAGCCTAACATATATTGGACTCATGGCCTCGCACAAAGGCCTAATATACAACATCATGGGCCTTACTCAAGAGCTTAATACACATCACGATGGGCCTCTCACAAGAGCCTAATATACATCACAATGGGCTCCATTGCCTGGCCCTTAAATGCACCATAATAGGCCTTATCATATAGGCCGCATATACATCACATTGGGCCTTAAATATGGACTGAATACGCATCACAATGAGCCTCAAATATGGACTGCATATATATCACATTGGGCCTCGACAATTGGAATCGGCCTCGATAATCGGCCTATATAATCGGAATTGGCCTCGACAATCAGAATCGGCAATCGGCCACGATAATCAACATCGATCACTAATTGGTTAATCGGCCACGATAATCAGTCTTGATCATCAATCGGCCACAATAATCGGCCTCAATCGCTAATCGGTCAATCGACCACGATAATCGGCCTTGATCGCTAATCAGTCAATCAGCCATGATAATCAGAATTAGCAATCGGCCACGATAATCGACCTCGATCGCTAATCGGTCAATCGGCCACAATAATCAGAATTGGCAATTGGCCATGATAATTAGAATCGGCAATCGACCACGATAATCAGGATCGGGAATCGGCCACGATAATCAGAATCGGCAATCAGTCACGATAATCGGCATCGACAATCGGAATTGGTATCGACAATCGGAATCGGATCAACAATCGGAATCAGAATCGATAATCGGCCTCGATAATCGGCACCAATAATCAGCATCGATAATCGGCACCTATAATCAGCATCAATAATCAGCACTGATAATCAACATTGATAATCGGCTCCACAATCGGCCTATGAGCATGGTGAGGTCCATATATGAACTGCCGATCGAACCATAATATAAAGATCGGCCCTCGGCCGTGTTTATATCCAATTCGATAGCACGGAGTTGTCTGTCTATGGCGAATGGGGCTCACTTATTTGGATTAACCCACTAAGAGAATGATGAGAATGGGCCTAAAAGGCCTAAGGGAAGGTCATAATGTGGACATCCAACCATCATTGCCCATCAATGTGGACCTTTAACAAATATTACTCTCAAAAAATGATGCTCATAGGGTCAATCATATAATGGGTCCACGGTCTGATACAAGGGTCTAATACACATCATCATGGGCCTCGCTTATGGGGCATATACGCATCACATTGGGCCTCACTCATGGGCCAATGTATATAATATCGGGCCGTACCCACTACACCCTTCATCCATTGTTAGAGATCATTTTAGAGCATTATTTAAAAATCATGACCAAAGGATCATCTGAACCATACCATAATTAATAGTGGTGATAATGATTTTTCACAGTCAAATCTTTTAGTGGGCCCTACCATTTATTTCCATCCAGTTCATTCATAAGGTCACAAGGACTTGAACTAAGAGGACAAACAAATATCAGATTGGTCAAAACTGTTGTAACCCAAAGGGTTTCAATGGTAGGCATTCAAAACCCACTACTCCCTGTAGTGTGGTCCACCTGATATTAGATTTGTCTTATTTTCAATCTCAAGCCTTGAGACGAGTCTGCCAAATGTATGGAGGGTTTAGATATAACACATACATCATGGTGGTCACAAGGCTGCAGGCCGTCAATCCAGCATGTCCATTAATGGACGGCTAGGGAAAACACATATATCTGGTGGCCCACAGGACTTGCTGACGTCAGGCAGCAGTGGGACCCACCGTTCAAAAAAGATGGACGGCAGGGATACATACATCATGATAGTGTCCACCATCCACGTCACTGGACGGTAGAGATACGACACATATATCATAGTGTGGTCCACCGTCAGATGGTTGGACAAACACCCCATGATCAGCCCACCGTAAAAAAAAATCTAGACGGTGTGGATCTGAAGCATACCTTACAGTGGGCTTCACCAGATGGCGTGGATCAAAGGGACCACAGAGCTTGCTGCTCATTGATACAGCAGCACGTGCTGCTGGTGTGGGCGTTCGAGCCAACCCATTCCACGGTGGGTGGGTCCCACGTGGCCCACCAGATATACATCAATATATGAATGTAATATATATATATATATATATATATATATATATATATATATATATATATATATATATATATTATAATTATATTATTATTATTATTTTAAAGATCCTGTAACGACCAGAGGCTGGACAACCGTCTACTAAACGGTTTGGATTTTCAAATTCAACGTCAAGGTGGGTCCCATGTGGTGGCTAGATGAAACACATGCTATAAGGGTGGGTCCCACAAGATAAGTGAATGGCGTGGATCTGGCACGTGCTTCATGTGCGGCTCACTGAATCTGGTTGACATCATGCCAGCAGATGGACGGTTGGGTGATCAAACCCCTCAATACAGCAGCACTGTATCTGCTATATAAAATCACAGCCATTTGGCTGCCCACAGAGGTGGGTCCTACGTGGGGCCCACCCAACATACAATATAATTATATATATAATTATATATATATATAATATATTAATATATTTCATACATTACACATCCACTCCAGCGTCCAGATGGACGGCCTGGACGGATGGATACATAACATATGTCTCAAGGGGCCCACCGTCCAGAGATCTGGATGGTGTGGATATATAAATGTCACGGTGGGTCCACTTGAGTCTGGCCCATCAGTGGATTAAGCTAATACTTTTGTTTTCCTTATACTTCGGGTCTGCCCAAAGCCATCCAACAGGTGGACAGCAAGGTGGCTGCCACTGATGGATGGTGTGGAACTACTCAGTTCATCCGGGTGACCGCACATAAAAGAGAGAGAGAGAGAGAGAGAGAGAGAGAGAGAGAGAGAGAGAGAGAGAGAGAGAGAGAGAGAGAGAGAGAGAGAGAGAATGATGGAGGGACCCTGCCACTATGGGCCCCTTATGATTACAACACATACATCAAATGGGTCCCACCTATAAGTGAGCCCTCAAATGCAAATCGATGGTAGATCACCCACCTATGGTCTTCTTCTTTAGCTCATTGGACTCCTTGGCTCCTAAGCTTCAACTTCGATAGAGGATGATGAGATTTGAAGGGTGGAGATGGGAGACAAAGTGGTAGGGAGTGGGCGACACATAAAACTCTCTCTCACTCCATGGAAGCCATGGACGTTTTCCTCTCCATGGGTTTGCTTGGAAAATAGTTAGAGAATGAGAGAGAGAGAGAGAGAGAGAGAGAGAGAGAGAGAGAGAGAGAGAGAGATGTGAGGAGAGGGATGGGTGATGGGTGTTGTAAGGAAGGGATGGAGAGATATGGGTGTGTTTGAAATTTTGAAAAAGAGGGATGGGTAGGGAGAGATATAGTTGACTTAGGAAAAAGAGTGATGGTTGCTTGTACTTGTGGTAGGGTGAGGTGGCATAGGGTATGGGTTTGTGTACTTGACTTGATTTGATGTGACATATCGTAGAGATTCTCTTGGAATTTGTAACATGCGACGTTTCTTCAGAATCAACGTGGGTCCACATCTCCTGACCCGGGTATCAGATCGGTGCGCGAGTCATGGCGTTGGAACCACGGCGACAGCGCAGTCTCTACGGTACAACTTTCGGGTCGAGCTGACTTCGGTATATAGGTCTCGGCTTAGGATCGCGCACAAACGTCGGATACAGGTCTAGAGTTGCCGGAATTCGACCGCGGAAGCCTATGGAATGGTACGGTATAAGATACGGGTCTTACAAAAACTAATCCTTTAATGGCATCGAACACTCATCGATGACATTGAACTAACACGTTAACTGTCTAGATATAAAACATGATTTTCTGAAAATTCTCGATGGCAACGAACACACATTGATGATATCGAACTGATCCTGTTGATGGCATCGAACACACATCGATGATATCGAACTGATCTTGTCGATGGCATCAAACTGATTTTATCGATGGCATCAAACAATCATCGATGACATAAAAAAAGTGCCCAGTTAGTCCAGTGACCAACTGAAAAAAAAATCAAAAAATATCGATGGGATCGAGAACTATTCGATGCCATCAAAGGTGATATCGAATAGATTGTCGATGGTATCGACAGACCCCGTATCTAACTCGATTTAAGACATCAAATACAACAATCTCCATTATGTCTTCAATCATCAAACGTGTAGGTTCTTGTCCTCTTCTCTTATCTCTACCTTGCATTATAGCTCCATCAAAACTTCTCATGTACACTCTGTCTTCCTTTTATGCCATCGCCAAGCACAGAGAAGACGCATAAAATTTGAACTTTTCTGCAAGAATCACCTTTGTGAGCATGTCCACCGAATTTATGCTTATGTGAATCTTCTCCAGAGTCATGCTTCTTTCTTCAAGCACCTATCGGATAAAGTGGTGATGAACATCAATGTGTTTAGTACATGAGTGATAAAACAGAATTTTTAGTCAAATTGATAGCGCTCTTGCTATCACAATTAACTGGCACGGCCTCCTACTGAAGCCCCAACTAATTTATCATGCCTCTCAATCAAACACCTTCCTTAAATACTTTTTTCACTGCCATATACTCTGATTCGGTTGTTAAAAGAGCCACCACAGACTGAAGCTTCGATATCTAACTAATTACTCCACCCGTTAGTATAAACGAGTAACCTAAAGTTAACTTTTTGGAATCCACACTCCCTGCGTAGTTTGAATCCACATATCCTAACAAATTTGCCCCTGTCTTCTCAAAAGTTAAGACGCAGTTTTTTGTACCTCGAATGTATCAAAGTATCCATTTCACACTACGGCGATTCATTGGCGTGTCCAACGTTAACATGGATTTATGCGAACGTCTCAAAGCGACACAACAACGTGATTGGAAGATTTATGTGACATGATGTGTTCATGGAGTGACTATTTTCGACATCCAATCCCGAGAAGTGATGTAACACACATGACAATTTACTTACATCGATTGTGAACCACTACCCAACCCACGGAATTACGGGTTGACCAAGAGGGTCACTACCTGAAACGCATTACGTCCATGATGATATATTGATTATAACTAGAATTGTGATTTCCAACATAATACTTGCATGAAAGATAATAATGTAGTAATTTTAATGATTCACATGATGAAGATAAACAATAATTAAAAACTCAAAGCATGTAATAATAAGATAATCACATGAAAGTCATCGCAAATTATAAAGGAAAAAACCCTCACCTTTGGTTGTCTGATCGTCCAATACCAAGGTTCAATGCCCAGAGATACATATTAATATCAAATTTCACCCTAATTCACATGATTTGAATGGTTAAGATTAAGTTAGGTCCTGGTTTATGATAGTGTTAGATCTAACTAAAATATCGAATACGAAAGAAGACCTTGGCTAAGGTATGGTTTTAGATGTGCTAAAAGTTAATTTAGTTGATAAAATTCAGCTTAGAAATTTGGAAGTTTTCGTGTAGCCTTCACCTAGTCGACTCTGTTCGACAAAAAGGAAGGTTATTCTCTTTTCCTTAAAAAAATTGTTACTGAAAAAAGAATGATAGAAAAGAAAGTAGAAGAAGAGGAGAGGAGAACAATCAGTTCCGACTAAGGCAATGGTTCAAACCTACACTCTAAATTAGTAACTTGATAATTCATTGATCGTAACTCATTTATTTTTTGTAGATGAAGCAATCTTGTTCTTGAATGCTAGGCTAGCGACAGTGCGTACCCTCCTTAAGTTTATAGGAGAATATGAACAAGCATTCAGTCAAAAGACGAATGTTAGTAAAACATCCTTCATTCTATCCAAGAAAGCGTCGCCTATCAAAGTTCGGAGAATCAGGAGTATGACGGGGTTCAAGTAGGCCAATCTCCCATGCACCTACCTGGGTATCCCTCTAACCAAAGGAAAAATTCGGGCTTCTTTCATGATGCCGCTTGTCCAGAAAATCCTAGGCAAGATCAATGGTTGGAAGCTAGAATTCTCAACCCAGCAGCTAGAGTGATCCTTATTAAACACTTGTTATCAAGCATCCCTATTCATGTCATGTCCATGATGAACATTCCTAAAGCAACTTACAGGTTGCTTGAATCAGGCCTGACTAACTTCTTTTGGGGGAGTGTGGATGGAAAGAAGAATAAGCATTGACTGAAGTGGTCGAAGATCTGTTTCCCTACATTAGAGGGAGGGCTCGGTATCAGAAGTATGGTGGATGTGATGTTAGCTTGCAGGATAAAAATGGGTAGAAATCTCCTGGAAGGAAGGTCCCTTTGGGCAAGGTTTATGTCGACTAAATACATCAGCAAATTCATCCACTCTAGAGGTACGAATTCAGCTGTGAATTCAACTGTTTGGAAGGATATATTCAAAACTCTCCCTTTCATAATCTTTCACTTAAAATGGCTCCTAGGCAAGGGAAGAGTTGGTCGGGGGAAGGTTTTTTGGCTACCCTTGCAGCAGGCCCTATTCCACTTCTTCTCCGGGACGCAACGGTCAAGTATTTCTTCGCCCCATCTAGTAGATTCTATTTGCATGACATCCACGACATCCTTCCTTCGCCCACCTTTCAGTCATTGAGGGATAGTCCTGTCCTGCTGTCCAGCAGGGAAGAATGTTGGCATGGGACTTGACAACGTCCGACAAATTTACGCTGAAGTCGCCATGGCATGGCATTCGTCAACAGCGGCAAAAGGCTTGTTGGACACGGTGGGCCTAGAAAGAAGCGCTCCTGCACAAAATTGGTATCTTTCTTTCAAAAATCATGCAAAATGCTATCCCTGCGGACGTAGCTATGCAAAAATTAGGCGTGTGTATGGCCTTTAGGTGTGAATGTTGCTGTGGTGAGTATGGGCCCATGTTGGTCAACCGCCCCCTGATTCTGGAGCTTATCGGGGGCTCCTACACCTTCCTCCCCAGGGCTCCTTGTGACAGCAGCTTGTTCAGACCAGAAGCCCTGTTTCGGTTAGCAGAGAATCATCGACCCAAGCCCAAGATCTCCCAACCAGCGGTGTCTCATAACCAGTTCAAAACAGGGGTTCTGTTTCGGTCGACAGAGAATTGTCTCCCCATGCCCCGAATTCCCCATCCAACACTGCTGACTTATCTCCCTAGCGGCCGGCGAGTAGACTCCTCCAAATGCAGCCTTCTACTGTCCAGCAGCCGTAGCTTCTCAGTCCCCTTGCTCACTGTGAGGAGTGCTTAGATCACCTCCTTTGCTTTGGGACCACAACAACTGAAGTCTGGATGCATTTCCACCACATCTTTGATGTCCCATTCATTCCAAATCAAACCATCCAGCAAAGAATCATTTACTGGTCATCGAGGGTGTCCAACTCAACTCATCTCAAGGAATTATTAGGCCTGGCTCCTATGCTCATTTCTTTGGAATTATGGTTAAGCCGCAACACTTCTCATTATGAAGGGGTCAAGATGCCAGGTCGAAAGGTTATCGCCCAGGTTTCTAAATGGTTATAGGAAATTGGTAACCCCTTGGCCACTCTTCAAGCTCTCCATCTAGATAACGACATGGTGATCCCAGGTGTTAAACCTCTGATTGTTAAATGGACGAGACCACTTTTGGGCAGGGTTAAGCTGAATGTTGACGGATCCTCTCGTGGGAATCTGAGTGATAGTGGTGGAGGAGGGGTCTGTAGGGACTCCCAAGGCGGTGATATTTTCTCTTTTCATAGGTATTATGGCCTTGCTACGAACACGATCGCATAGGCCCAGTCTATGCTTGATGGTATTATTCTATGTAGTAAGTTGGGTTTTTCCACAATCATCATAGAATCCAACTCGAAACTTGTGGTAGAAGCAGCTACCTTCGCCCACTGTCCATGGAGCATCTGGTATAGGTTGGGAGCCATTCATCACTTCAACCGCTCTCTCAACCTTTCCTTCATGCACATCTACCGTGAGGGAAATTCCGTGGCAGATGCACTGTCTAGGATGGCCAGTGAAGGATGTGCCAATACCTTCTTCCGATCTCGATCGGAATTGCTGAGGAGTATCAGGGGCTCTTTGGTCCTTGATAAGGTAGGGCTGAGTAATCTGAGAGTCTGATATCCTTTAATTTTATGGAGTTTTTGTCTGTTAGTTTGGGCTGAGCGCTTTATTTTTCGCCTGGCCCTCCTTGTCTCGTCTATAGTTTCTGGTTATCCATAGTCATGTGGGTGAGCCGGTATATGATAGGTGGGGCTCTTTTTCTTTTTGTTGGAGCTCACCTGAAGGGATGTAACTTGCTGGTAACCTGCGATCTCATGATGTATTTTTTCTCATAGGTGGCTGCTTCACCTGCTCCTGTAATTCTGACTGCACATCTGTCTCTTCCTAAGAATCATTTGTGTCAATCTAGACGTCTACGATCAACATTTTTGGTTTCTCTTGATCCTCTTGATTATTCTTACGGAATAGGGATCTTTCATTGAATTTGACGTCACGGTTAGTGATGACCTTGCATGTGACCTTGTCGAATAACCTGTAACCTTTCACACTAACACCATAACCAATAAAGATATACTTTTTGGTTCTATGACCTAACTTATCTCTCTCAACTGACAGTACATGAGAGAGCCTCATAACCAAATATGCGCAAATTGAAGTAGTCCATCTTATGACCACTCCATACTTCATTTAGGATCTTACAATCAATTATCGTAAAAGGGGACTGGTTCACCAAATAGCAAGCCTTGTTAACGGCTTTAGTCCATAGGTCCTTGCCTAACCTAGCATTACTTAACATGCACCGGGCCCTCTCTAAGAGAGTCTGATTCATTCGTTCAGCCACACCATTTTATTCGGGCATGTGGCGGACTATGTTGTGTCCGATGATCCCTTTAACTTTACAATATTCATTGAACTTAGTGGAAGTAAATTCTCCATCATTGTCAGTTCTTAAAACTTTTATTTTTCACCTTGACTATTTTTCCACCATTGCCTTCCATTGTCTAAATGTGGTGAAAACTTCACTTTTACATTTTATAAAGTAAATCCAAACTTTTTGGGAGTAGCCATCAATAAATGAGACAAACCATGACGACCTTACAATGGAAACCTCTAGCGATGGCCCCCATACATCAGAGTGCACATAATTAAGCACTCCTTTACATACATGTTTTCCAAATTTAAAAGATAATCTAAATTATTTACCATATATACAATGCTCACATATATCTAAATCAGAATTCTTAAAAGCTGGAATCAAATAATGATCAGAAAGTACCTTCATGCCCCGCTCGCTCATGTGGCTCAAAGAGCATGCCACATACGTGTAGACTTAGAATATGTAACAATCGTTGCCACTCCACCTACTGAAGTTCTCCGGATCAACCTGCAAAGGTTTCAATGCCTCTGTGCTCTCATAACCACGAGTGCCCCTTTTGAAACTTTAAGGACACCATTAAGACCTGTGAACTTGCATCCTATAGCCTCAAGTGCACCGAGAGAAATTAAACTCTTCTTCAAATCAGGAACGTGCCTGACATCAGTCAAGGTATACTCCATCCCATCAAACATCTTGATGCGCACTGTACCAATAGCTACAACATTACAGGCATTATCATTGCCCATAAAGACCTATCCACCATCACACTCTTTATAACTGGCGAACCAACTTCAATGAGGAGTCATGTGATATGAAGCTCCTATGTCAAGAATCCACTCGTCTCTACGATCATCGTACAAATGTCTGATTATAGACATAAACAACACCTCACATGTGCTTGTCTCTTCATCAGATGTGATAATATTAGCCTTCCTAGAAGAAGCCTCTGAGTTTTCTTTCTTCGACTTAGGATTTGTACAATCATTCTTTATGTCCAATCATCCCATAATTCAGCACTTTAACTTGCCTTTGCCCTTATACTTGGATTTGGATCTAGACCTTGAAGATCTTGTATCTCACTCAGTATTCCTGCCTCTCGTAAGCAGTACATCAAAAGAGGTCCCTACGCTATCGTTTATCTTTCTCATAGCCTTCCCCTGAAGGGATGAGATAACGATGTCCACCCTCAAGGATGATTTACCGGTGCATAATGAGTCCTTGAATGACTCATACAACACTAGAAGAGAATTCAACAAAATACATGCCTGATCTTCATCTTTAACTACTTCCTCCATGTTTAGCAATTTGTAAATCAACTTATTAAACTACTGATGTGAGCCTCTACATCTCCACATTCTATCATCTTGAAGTTGAACAACTACAGCTTCAAGTGCAAGCGATTCTCTAGATCGGAGCTGGTTTCTAGTGGTGTGCTGCCTCCTGCCAGGGGTGCCTCTCCGCTGTGGAGCAAAATCAGGGCGCAGTTGGCGTTGCTAGAGGATTCTGTCTAGTGGTAGGTGGGGAACGGGGATAGCAACCTTTGGAGACGTTAATTGGATGGGGCTGGGGCCTCTAGCTGCACTGGTCACCTCCCCCATCCCAAGTGACCTTCTTCCTCTTTGGATCAAGGATTTTCTGGGTCCTTCAGGGCCTTTCCCAGCCTCAGCAGTGCACACTTTCCTTCCTCCAGGCATTATGAAGTTCATTATCTAGCAAGGTTTCGCCAATTCGGAGGGCTTTGCCTCGTGTTTTTTACCGCTGGATCGATCTGGCTCCTTTACCGTCAGATCCCCCTGGAGGTTGTCCAGCCCTGAGTCAACGCTACCAGTTTGGGCTAATTGGTTGTGGCACAAAAAAGCACCGCTAAAAGTTTCACTCCTCTCATAGAAACTGTTACATGGCGCTATTTCGGTTGATGAACGTCTTCAGGCTAAGGGAATTCCCACGGTTTCCAGGTGTTACTGCTGTGTTGAGGAGCTCGAGGTAAGACCCAGTGTTGAATCTCTTTCCCATCTCTTGATCAATGGTGCTTTGCAAGGGTAGTCTGGGACCATTTTGGAGTCCTTTTTGGGGTCTGTTTTCTCTCGACGCATACTATTGAAGGGAGGCTTAAGCAGTGGTGGGCCGTCACGGCTGGGGAAAAGATCTCCAAATCCATTCGCAAGGTTACTCCCTGCTTTATTTTGTGGGAGATCTGGCGGGCGAGAAATACTGCTAAGTTCGATCATAAATTCGTCACGCCACCTGTTTGTATTGCGAGAATAAAGGACTGGTTATTCTCCAGGTTTACTCCAACCTCGCTCCACTCTCAGTCCCTTCCCATCAGAGGGGTCGTTTGGGCTGATTTGGGACTGTCCTAGGCTATGCGTACCAAGCATAAGGTGGTGCCAGTCAAATGGTCTAAGCCTGATAGAGATTGGGTGAAAATTAATGTTGACGGCTCCTCTTTGGGGAACCCAGGCATGGCTGGGGGAGGAGGCATTGCTAGGGACCACACTGGGGATTTTGTGTTCGCTTTTGTGTTGGGTTATGGATCTTCATCAAATAACAAGGCTGAGATGAGGGTTGTCCATGATGGGCTCAGCCTTACTCTGAGTAAGGGCTTCAACCACATCATTATTGAATCTGACTCAAAGTTTGTGGTGGATTCCATCTCTGGGTGTTTCTCTCATGGCATTAGCGGCACTGGGTGTCCAGAATTAAGTCACTCATGAGGGGAGGATCAGTTATGATTAACCTCATTCCGAGGGAAGGGAATCGCCTGGCTGACGGTCTGGCTCGTAAGGGTAGTGGCAGCCAAACTTCGATGATTTATGAGTAGGCGCGTGATCTTCCTGTGCCAATCCGTGGCCTGATGTTTCTGGACAAGATTGGGTTAAGATCTACCCGAGTAATGCTGGGCGTTCCCTAGAGGTTGGGCGCTGGCCGATGGGCTTCATAGCTGGCGGTGTTTTCTTTTTGGGCTCTAGCTTGTCTTTACGATAGGTGGGATCCTTTCTTTTTATAGGACCTCACCCGAAGTAGCTGTACATGTCTGTGATTAATGGAATTGTGGCATCAGTCCACTTTGAAAGAAAAAAGGTGCAGGCGATTCTCAATGGACTTTTTCACATAAACGTGCTCTAACTTCACCCATAAACTCACTGTGGTTTTTTCCCTCAAAACATTGTAGAGAACCTCATTTGTGAGACATAATCGGATAGAGGATAATGCTTTTTTATCAAGAGTATTCCAGTCTTCGTCATTCATAGACGATCATCGCTCCTCAAGAGCCCCATCTTTGTCTTGCTTAGTTAATAAGTTAATCATCTTAACCTTCCATAACTCAAAATTATTTTTTCTTGAGTACTTCTCAATATCATACTTAGTGTTTCCTATTGATACTGATCCTTCAGATTCAAGCCTATGCTCCAACGTTAGCTCTGATACCACTTGTTGGGGGACCACGGAAGCACATAGAGACGAATCAAGGATAACTATCTAATAAAACCAAGCAAAAGGAAGAAGAACACAGAGATTTTAACACGGAAAAACTATTTTGGGAAAAAACCACAGCACAAAGAGACAGATGATCACTATAATAGTAGAAATTACAAAAAGAAAGAGCTTACCTGATTCTAACGAATCTCACCCTTGTTACACCCTTTGAAACCCTAGGATCATTTAAAAACACTTAGAATACCTCTCAATCCCGTTTACACCCATATATACAGCCTTAGAAAGAATCCCAAACGAAATTGGAAACAAATCCCGTAAATTAGCAGCTTAGCAAAAAATCTATACAGATTCTGTCGATGTCATTAAACACTCATAGATGGCATCGAAACTAATCATTTAATGGCATTGAACACTCATCAATGGCATCGAACTAACACCTCAACTGTCCAGAGATAAAACATGATTTTCTGAAAATTCTGGATGGCATCAAACACACATCAATGGCATCGAACACTCATCGATGACATCAAAAAAGTGCCCAGTTAGTCCAGCGACCAACTGAAGAAAATCTGGAAAATATCGATGGGATCGAGCATTATTCAATGTCATCGAATGTGACATCGAACAGACTGTCGATGGTATCGACAGACCCTGTATCTAACTCGATTCAAGACATTAAATACAACAACAGGTACTGCAGATTAGTTGCAATTGGGATCCAGCCAGGTGGGTGCAACGGTGGGGGCCATGTTGATGTATGTGTTATATATCCATGCCCTCCATCAATCCATTTTACCAGCTTATTTTGGAGTATGGTCCCAAAAACGGAGTAGATAAAAATCTTAAGTGGACCACATCTCAGGAAACAATAGTCATTAAATGCCCACCATTAAAAACTACCTGGGGTCCATTGAATGTTTATTTGCTAACCAACCTTTTTGAAGTGAGAATGGATTAGCTTGCATAGGGAGCAAAACTCAAGGAAACGGGATGGTGGATTTGGGTTCCATTAAAGAGGTTAGAGGTAGAGGCCAGTATAGTGGTTTTTTACAATATGATAGGTTAGCCTTATAAATCTAAGCTAATGTTGGCTCGAGTGTATATGGTGGTTGTTTTAGCTATCAATCGTTAATATATATATATATATATATATATATATATATATATATATATATATATATATATATATATGGCTTTAAAAAAGAATAACATCTTGATAGTCACATAGACCTAACTTGGATGAAAGGAAAACACAAATAGCAGCTTGATCACTACGCCAAAATAGTGATTCTACAATGGATTAGATCCGTCATAAAACAAAATTAATGATAGATTTGCTCCGTTGTATGGTCAGTCATTGTGTTGCGTCAGAAATTTTAAACGATGGATGGGATTCGTCACACATCTACGATGGATCTGCCACAGATTTAATCCGTCCTATCAGTCGTAAAAATTAGAAATTTATCACTGATCTATGAAGAAACCTACCCAAATTATTCATCATAAATTTTTGCAACGAGGACCTCAAATTCATCAACTTGCTCAAAATTTAGCAAGAGATTTGGTTTGTCGCTAAAATTTCTACAAATAAAAAAAGAATTACTGTTAGATTTTTTGTTTTCTTAAGTTTTTTACACCTGATAGTCATAAAAATAAAAATAAAAATTCACACAGTTGTTTAATAAGAATCCCATTCACAAAATTCAAAAAATTGGGCTGAATATGAAACTGGACTAAATATCATTTTGGGCATGTTTGGATGCTCAATTAGCCTAAATAGCAAACTAAACTAAATATATTGTAAAGAGCTTGCATCAAAGAGAGGATAATATATCTGTATTCTTCAAATGTCCATATAGCAAGGAGATGAGTCCTAGCATATAAATTAAGTTTCCTAAACTATGTAGAATGGATGGTGGTGCTAAAATAAAAGAATGAATGATATCAAATTCTTAGAGAGAAATTTGATATTTTAATAATATAAGTATTGGATACTTTGACAACATTTGTATTTTATATTACTTTTACTGTAAGTATCTACGCCATGCCTTTTTAACTTGGATCAAGTCTTTTTTTGTTTTTTAAATAATAATAAAATAAAATAAAATAAAATTTAACTGTGTTTCCATTCATATCATCAACAAAGTTACAAAGGATCAAGTCATTTCTCCTCCTACCAATCAGTCTCAAGCCAAAAGATAAACCTTTCTAAAAGTTGTTTCTACCATGCTCCCTCTCTCCCTTCTTGTAGAATGAGACAGACTGAAAGGATCCTCGGTATGTGTGGCTCGACAACCCCCTTCATTTACCTCGGTGTCCCCTTAATTAAAGGTAAAAACAGATGCTCTTTCTTCCAACCATTGATAGAAAAGATTGAAGCCAAAATTTTGGGCTCATCTGCGTGCTACTTGTCTCAGGCTGGTAGATGTACGTTCATCAACCACGTCCTCGACAACATCTCGATTCACTCGTTGGCGGCATCAACTATCCCCTCCCAGGTTCTGAAAAAGATTGAAGCAAAAATGGCAGACTTCTTTTGGGGCTGGAAGGATGGCAAGAAAAAACTTCATTGGCTAAACTGGAACAGGATTACTTTTCCGAAAGAGGAGGGTGAGCTGGGTATCCGCAGGCTTAAGGATGTTCTTAAAGCCTTGAGACTCAAGTTGGCTTGGACGCTGATGTGCAGTAACAACTCTAGCATCTAGGCTGATTTCCTTATTTCAAAATACGGCCTGCTTAGGCCTGAAGATTCGGGGAACGTCCATCGGTATGGCACCTCTCCTTTATGGAAGCAGGTTGTAAACATGTCTCAGCTGATTGAAAACTCTTCTCAATGGTATGTAGGTATGGGGGAGATGAATTTCTAAAGCTATAACTGGTCAGGACTTGGCCCCCTGGCAAACCTCACCCACCCTTCGATCCCCACGGACACTCTTCCTCTCAGAGTTAAGGAAGTCCTCAACCATGACGGTCCTTAAATTTTGAAATAGGTTATCCATCTTCTGCCGGAGAAGGCTATTCAACACATCAACGCAGGAGGTTTCTGCACATCGTCGGCCTAGGATGAGTAGTTCTGGCCTTACGACTGCACGGGTGTCTTCACGGTTAAGTCTAGCTAGAACATATGCAGAGCAAGACACCAGGTAATGATGTGGGCGAACAAAATATGAAACCCTGTTCTTCCCTTTAAAATTTCAATGTTCATCTAGAGATTGACTCAAGGGGTGGTTCCAACTGATGATAGAATCCAGCGAAGAGGTGTTAATATTATGTCAAAATGTTGTTGTTGTGGCCATGAACAATCTTCTTCCCCCTCCCATCCAGAGTCCATTAACCACCTCTTTATCAGTGGTCATCTTGCAGCCGGTGTGTGGGCGTTCTTCAACTGCATTTTCAACTTCCATCTTCCCCACCAGGAAACAATTTGGGAGAGACTTGCCTCGTGGGGGAACATCCAGCCCCTACTTAGGAGCCCATCCCAAATTCAACGCACATCCTTGTCTTATCCATTGGGAGCTGTGGAAGGCGAGGAATGCAGCCCATTTTGAAGACGTCTGCTCCACTGTGATCAAAGTAGCAAACCGCATAAAATGGTGGTTAGCAAAGCTCAATTCTGATCTCCCCGGAGCCAGGTCCTTTAGCCGGTCAGACCTCATTGTTTTCCAAAGTCTAAATATTCTGCATCAGCCCCTGATAGCAAAATCATTTCAGATTGTCAAATGGTCCAGACCGCAAGATGGATGGATTATGGTAAATGTCGATGGTGCTGTCATGGGAAATCCTGGCCCATCTGGGGGAGGCAGGATTGGCAAAGACTCCTCCGGCTCCCTTCTCTTTGCTTACTTCTTTGGTTATGGTATAGGTACGAACAATAGAGCAGAACTCCGGGCCCTTTATTACGCTATGTTTATCTTTGTTAGCCAAGGATATAATCATATTTTCCTGGAATCTGATTCCAAAGGTGTGGTGGATGCTTTCATAGGTAAATCTTCTCTAGCCTGGAAGTGGAGATATTGGTGGACGAGGATCAATATTTTGAGAAACAGAGGCAATTTTGAGATTTTTCTTATCCCGAGAGAAGGTAACAGCCCCGCTGATGCGTTGGCTAAGGCAGCTGCAATGACCCAATCGCAATCGACGTACCATTCTTTTTCTGAGCTCCCATATGACGTTAGGGGTCTTTATAGGCTAGATAAGATGGGGTTGGGCTCTTTATAAGATGGGGCTGGGCTCTTTAAGGGAGATCTAAGGGCTAGGTCAGTTATTATGGTTGCTATACAGGGTCTTGTAGGCTCTCCTGGTTCCTTTTTGTCCCCAGGAGACCCTTCTGTCTGTAAATCTTCTTTGATCTTAATATATTGGTTTGGTGAACAAAAGGAAGGTCACGTCACTAAAAAAAAGGATCAAGTCGTTTGGTCTCAAATCAAGTCACGACAGTGGACCACATATATGCACAAATTAGGTACCAAACATGACGAACTTGTTAACAGCCCCTACTACTATGTGCACTTGCACCATTTCTTAAATAAAGATGGCACATCCATGGTACTTGGGGCACACGTGTAAGTCTTTTCAAGTCAATCCAGATTCTGGATCATCCAAATAATGGGACACGGATCACAACATGTCTCAAAAATTCAAAAACCCAACGTATGATTAGTACAATCACTAAAGGTGCCCAAAATGTCTAGAAAGTGAAAGTCAGAAGATATTAATCTGAAGTTCCTGTTCAGAGCTTTTGAGCCTTTCACTATATTCTTTTACTTGCAGAAAACCTCCCTGCAACTGGGTGATGCACGTAGAGAGGTTTTATCAGCCTATAATTATAGTCAATCAAGTTGAATCTTCAAACTAAAATAAAATAAAGAAAAAAAAGGTAACCTGGTAAACATACGATTACCTTGGTCATTTGTGCCAGCCGTTGAGAAGTGAGCTTCTTTGTAGCCACCAAGGCATCCTCTAATCAAGCATGTAGAAAACTTCCAAGCTCGTTTCAAAATATCAACGGGCCATATCAAGACATAACAAATGGACAACATGGCCACATCATGGTTGGACAACATGGCCACATCATGGTGGGACAAGCAAAAAACCAATATAATCTCTTGAGCCTATGTGTGCAAAGAGTTTGCCAGGGCATGAAGCCTCCTGAGCCTAGAACTTTGAAATTGAGATTTGAAGGGTGCTCAGGCGGGAACCTAAAACTGTAGGAATTGGAGGTTTGATGTGTGGTGATAGAGGAGACGAGGAGACAATTGGAGGTTTGACTTCTTCTTTTTCTTTTCTTTTTTATTTATTTATGTTGAGGGATAAATTTTAATTCATTCCTTGGGAGGGGGGGGAGGGAGGGAGGAGGAGGGAGGGAGGAGGAGAGAGAGAGAGAGAGAGAGAGAGAGAGAGAGAGAGAGAGAGAGAGAGAGAGAGAGAGAGATCCGAGAGAGAGAGATCCAAGCATTGGCGACTCGGATGGTTGAAATCAAATAGTCACTCCATTACAATGTGATGATAGAAGGCAATTCAACTACCGCTATAAGCTAGGGGGTTGTCTTCTAGCTTAAATCCTGAGGTCATCCAACATTCCAACTAGATTTTATAAATTCAAGATTGCATGTAGATCCATTCCTATTTCCTTTTCTCCTATACAACGCAGGTAAATGCCAAAGCCAATGCATTGGCAAGAAGAGTCAAGGGGCTTCTTTGAGCTTTCAGACTAGCTATCCAATGTTGTAATTTTTCTTCTTCTTTTCAATAAAAACCCAAGTTCATTGTCATCAGCATCAAAGCATCGTTCGTAAAGGAAGAACGCAAGGAATTAATGCCTTCTTCAAATATCTCCTCAATTATTTGAATTGACGGAGCAAAGAAAATCATGAATGTTGAAGTTGTTGCAATAAGGATTTTGGTTCGGATTGGTTTGTGAAAGAAATTTAAAACCCAAGTACTGCTTTTATAAGATGGAGATCTAGTGGTTAATGTACTTAGGGTGCAATGCGACTATTGGTTTTTGGAGGTTAGGTGAACTATTTTTTAGGATCATGAGGATGTAGCGAAATTAATGCGATTTCCTAAAAAAGAATGTAGTGCTGTTACCATGGCTGAGGTATGGCATGCACGTATGAGGAAAGGTTCACTACACGTTCGTACTTAACTCTCAGGCCAGGTTAACAACTAAAGTACAAAAATACTATCAAAGTCAAACAACATGACTGGCAAGAGATACGGCTAATCTATTTGACATTTTTATTTAATATTTAGAATTATTTACCGCCTTGTTGGTCATCGACCACATGGCTACAAAGAGGCAACATAAATTTTTTTAAAAAAAGTCATCTTCTCGAACTCATCAAGGAGGGCTTGCATCTCTGATTCATTCTTCTCTTTGATTAGAGCTTAGGTCATTCCTCCTTCGATAACAAGTGTCAGGAGATGGAGTAGCTAATTGACACGAGTTCCACTGGAGGAAACTTCACTCTCAGCTACTTTCCTGGCATTATAACTTACCTTCAACCACATTTGATATATGAGGATCTGTTCATCCAAGAACCATAAGTCCAATGGAACGACCATTCTTTCTTTTTAAGAGCGCTATCATGCTCCTTCAATTCTTTTACTAGCCCGACTTTATAGGATTGCAACATCTGAAAAATGGTTCGGTTGAATTGGTGTGCTTGAGCACATCACAACCGTTCAGACCAAGCTAATTCATGCTTACCTCTCATCGCGCCCAAATCTACTTTGGCCACATCTAGTTGTTGCAGGTAAGACGAGTATACTTGGTGGGAGTAATTCAAATCGCAGTAGCGTATCCCCATGGCATGCAAGCGTTTTAGCTTTTAGATAAGTTTTCCAAGCCAAGCGTTTAATTCGGCTGAGGGAGAAGCATCTATCGCAAAAGAAGCATCGGTCGCAAATTTATTTGGATCGAACAACAAGTTGGAGAAAGCATAATCCTTTAGACCAAATTTAAGAACATCCTCTAGGTAGGATTCAATGCCTGCAATGAGAGAGGGGGACTGGAAGCCATTAGGGAAAATCAAGGCTATGAGGAAAGATGAAGAATGAAAGGTAGGAAATCACTTAAATAGCAGGCGTCTGGCACCCACAATCTAGAAGCGTTATGGTGATAATGATGCCACATGTTTCTATTTATTAGGATCATGGGGAACTAGAGCATGAAGCCCGAAAACAACCCATGTTTCACCAAGTTTATAGGGATTAGTCAATTATAGATGACAAGGCTGAGAAATTAAAGGGATGAGAAGAAAAAGGGGGAAAAGGGCTCAGTGGCTATTCATATATGAAAATAAGATGATTACACTTAAAGTTCAAAAGACAAGAAATGTTGTAATGACTCTCTAGCCTTCCCCAGCTGATCCTTCGCGGTTTACAGTGACGCTTCTTTCTTAGCTGTCGACAGAGAAAGTCGATCAATATCTTCTACTTGAGAATGTGCGACAACAACTAATTTAAGGACCTTTTCTTCATCCTCAAGGCATTTTGCATGTTTATCTGCAAACTCCCACTTCAACGCAATCAACTTGGCCTCTAGAGCTATAATCCTGACTTCTAAGTCCTCCAGTTTGGCCTTGAAGGTCTTCACCGCAACATTCTCGGTTATAAGTCTCTGGGTAATGTCCTGTGTAGAAGTCCTCTTAGACTCGGCCACAGCTCACTCAGCTTCAAGATGAGCGATAATAATACCAGCATGGTGGCACATTTTTAGTAGCTCTTGGAGTTCCAGGAGAGTAAATACTTTGGCTGCTAGGATGGAGTCCGATCAGGAGGAGACACGAATTGATTAGCCCCTTTTGGAGGAGCTCTTGAAGTTTGGTCCGCATGTCCTGTAAACTGATAGAAGGAGAGGGAGACTCAACCGTTGACACTTCTCTAGTGAGGGCTTTCTCGAGCAAGATCACTACTGTTGAGAGCGGGAGCAACACTCTCAGGTATGACCATAGGAACAACTAATGGATGAGAGATAGGCTCAGCTATCTCGACCATAGTGGCCTCTACGACAGCTTCGTTTAAAACTGCTTCGGCAACTTCGACCGCAGCAAGTTCCTTAAAATTGGATGTGCTTGGTTTGCAAGTTTTTGTTGGAATTAGGTTGATAGCTTTGATTGAGATTTCCACAATTGTGCCCTCTTCGGTCGTAGCTTCCACAATCTTAGTCGTTCCCCCAACCATCTCCATCTCAGCCATAGTTTCAAACTCGGTGGGAGCTTGAGTCGTCTCAATCATTGCAGGTGGCGGAAGAAACAACAAGGCAGGAGCAAGCTTCAAAATAAAGGGCCGGGAAGGAAATATCATAATCCTGCTCCGAACAGCTAGTGTAGGAATTTGTCTTACACATTCCAAATCATCAGGAATGGTGCTAACTTCAAGCAGACTATTAGATCGGGTGTTCTTTGCGCTAATCATTGTTTCTGAATCGAGGGTCACAACCTCTAGCCACATATTCTGGAGCTCTCAGAACCACTTGGGTGACCACTATTGTAGATTCCGTGCCAATTGATGTCATGGTTTTTGGTGTAATTATAGTTAGCGGAATTTTTACTATGGGTGGTCGATCTTGTTGTTAAGTTTGAACCATTTGTATTATGGTTGGTGGCAGCTCCCGGGTCACTATAAGAAGAATAGTAAGAAATTAAGGAATGTGTAGGCAAGTAAATCAATGTAAGCATGTGTACAACCGAGCGATCTCCACCTAAGTCAGACTGAACAACATGGATGATCGGACAATCTCTCACAACTTGAGAATTTTTTTATTACGGTCGCCAACAATCGGATGGAAGTAGGGAATGTTAGCAGATTAGGACGATAAGGCGGGTGATACTTCTCATCGAAAGGAAGATTTAGATTATTCAATCTCTCTCTATCTAGCCACCCTTTACTCCAACATTTATTGAAATGAGCTTCCTCATGGCATTTAGATAATTTCCATAAGAGTTCTTTTGTGTGTGGTAAAGCTCTGTCGACTGCAAGAGTCAGAGCTATAGAGCATGCGAGTGGGATCCCTAATGCAGTTCACCCTATCAGCTACCTTGGGGTCCCTCTTCTCATTGGTAGGTGCAGGATGGCTGACTTCCAACCTCTTGTCCAAAAAATTGAGGTAAAAATTTCTGGTTGGCAAGCCAGATTCCTCTCCCAAGCCGGAAGAGCGACGCTGATCCAAACTGTCCTTACCAGCATACCAATTCACTCCCTTGCAACTTGCCAGATTCCGAAGCAGGTACTGATTACTCTAAAAAGAGTGATGGTGAATTTTCTGTGGGGTTAGTCCGAGGGAAAACGCAAGGCCCACTGGCGTAGTTGGAAGTTGATTTCGCTCCCCAAAGAGGAGGGGGGTCTGGGAATAAGGAGATTTACGGACACCATGCAGGCTTTCAGAACAAAGATGGCTTGGTCTATCCATTTCAAATTAGGTCAGAGCCTCTGGAGGGATTTCATGTTAGCCAAATATGGCACGAGCAGCAACCGGAGCGGGCAGCGCTTCTCTCAGGCTTTCGCTCTCCCATCTGGAAGCAGATCAAACGCCTAATCCCAACAGTGGTGAACTCCTCTCAGCTACAAATTGGCGTAGGAGACAGCAATATCTGGACCACAAATTGGACAGGGCTGGGCCCCCTCGAGCACATCAACGGTGTCCGTATTCCTACCTCTCTATGCCATTTAAAAATCAACGAGCTACTAGGTACATCAGGTCCCCTTCCCCCGTCTTCGGTGTTAACAATTATCCCTCAAGAAGTCGCAGATCTTATTTTCCAAGCGGGGTTCTGCACCACTTCTGGGCCTGACCTCCCTTTTTGGCCTTTCATGCCCTCGGGGGTTTTCTCTATCTCTTCGGCTTGGGATCTATGTAGATTGAGGCAACCGCAAAAAATGTGGGCTAAATGGATCTGGCATCCAGCCCTCCCCCCGAAGATCTCCACCCTGGTGTGGAAAATTTTGGTTAAGGCTATACCTGTTGACACAAATATTCAACAGAAAGGCATTATAATGGCGTCCAGCTGTGTCTGTTGTGACAGTAGTTTTTCAACTCTCTCGTCTGCAGGGCCACGAAGAGACTACGAATCCGTTTCACACCTATTTCTGAAAGGTGGCATGGCAAACTCAGGCTGGAACCTCATTGCATCAATGTTCGGCATCACCATCCCCCACGCCCCATCTGTCGAGCATCGTCTTCTTCAATGGTGGTCAGCGTTGGCTGATGACAGGCAAAACGGTGTAGCTCAAAAGCTGGATCCCTGTGTCCTTCTCTGGGAAGTGTGAAAAATGCGGAATGCTATAGTTTTCTCCGACACAAAGCCTCATCCTCACATGTTGCTGGCCCGTGTCATCTGGTGGATTAAGTTCCTCAGGGAGAAGTCTGCCTCGTCAAAGCCTCATTCCTCAATGCCTCGCTCTCGTAACTCCCTTTCAGTCGTAACTTGGTCTCAACCCCAAGTCAGGTGGATTAAAATAAATGTCAACAGATCAGCAATTGGAAACCCGGGTCCAGTTGGGGGCAGGGGCCTTAGCAGGGACAGCTCAGGTAACTTCATCTTTGCTTTTGTGGAAGGTTATGGGGCAGCTTCAAACATTCACGCGAAACTCAGAGCCATCCATGATGGTCAGAGGATGGGCCTATTGAAAGGGTTTTGTAGGATTATAATCGAATCGGACTCTCAACTAGTAATCAATCTCCTTTCCGGCGCTGCTAAACCCGGGTGGAAATGGTTCTCCTGGCTCTCCTGGATCTTTTCTCATGCCCTTAGGGAGGGAAACGCTCCTGCTGACACCATGGCTAGGCAGGGCAGCGGGTCTCAGTCCTCCTTTTTCTCATGCGCCTTAGTGGATCTTCCATCTCATAACAGAGGTCTTATTTGTTTAGACAAAGTGGGTCTTGGCTCGGTCAGACTTCATTAAGTCTTCCTGGTTTTTTTGTGCAGTTTTTTTTTCCATCCTACATGATAGGTTGCCCCAGTTTCTTTTTGTTCTGGGCAACCCGAAAGCCGTGAAGATCCTGTACCTGGTTTTTTCAATTTGAAATGAATAGAGATTGCTTGGAAAAAAATAAAAATTAAAATTAAAAAAAGAAGCATTCATCGATTTCTTGCGAATAATCTGCGACAGTAAGGCCGAGCTAGTACTTCATTTTGAAATATTTTTCGAAGGCGGATAGAGCTTCAGCCGAAGTACCCGACGGCTGACTGAGCATAGCTAGTATTGACAATGGTCGATCCTCTACCATTAAGCGAGATTCGAGAGGATTGATGCGCTGAAAAGAAATGAACAGAATTTTTAGAGGTTGACTAAAGATACCTCCCATATCCGAAATTTTCTTCAGAACCATCCTCTATGGTCAAGCATATGCAAGGATATCAAGATGTTCCTCGATGATTTCCTTAGTTGTTAGAGCAGGAGCATCTATTGAAGTTGGAGCAGAAGAAGTCACGGCCAACCTCGTTCTCACCTTACTCATGGACCTCTTGGCAGTAGGAGCGGGTGGCACAATGTCGCTTCTTTTCTTGCTCTTTACTACATCTAGCTGAGAGCATAATTGAGTCGTAAGCTCTTTCGTACTTCTGTCACCTATGAATTTGGTGTAGTGATGATCCCACCATGTAACGAAGTTATCCATCGCTCAAGGAAAGTTAGGATAACTTAGGATCATCAGGGCAAGTGACTCCTTGAGATACGATTGTCAAGGGTCACATAGAGTTCCAAGTTGGTTACTATTGCATGCTCATAAGGAGGATGATTGTAGGATTTGTGGGTAAGAGGATAGGGGATACATTAGATGACGTCGAATTGTTGAGCAACTAGTGATAGATAATACTGTTGAATCCCAGCTTTGGCATTCTTTCCTATTTCGATCGTGCCTCAATAAAACAGATCACAACCGATGACATAAATGGTCTTAGCGTGATGCAACCGACCAATCGAATGCTCATCGTTTGGCTCGAATTGCCTCGTGAGCCACCCTAGTTCATAAGTTGTCTCCTCCGAATAGGTCATGAAGGATTGGTTCACCTCTTATTTGTCGAGGGTGTAACACCCCATACTTTTTGGTACTCGGGTGTTACCGTGTATGAACACTAACCTACCTTACTTGAACAATCACCCTCATGCTAGTCTAAATCCGACCGTTGAAAGTAATCCCCATCCATATATCAAGTTATCCATTTGATTGATTCTCAAAATGGTCCATCACGACCTCAAAGACACCTACACTAGGACTTCAATTTTAATATCAGGACTTGTGTCATCTGATCCATCGTCCATCATGCCCATAACATCCCGTAAAGCGATCTGCCACTTGATCTCACTAATCAAGTAATATAAGTGTTAAATCAAGCATCAAATCCCACTCAGATGGCTCTCAAGGCTACTAGGACCGTTGATGAGTGGTTTTGAATCAACCCACCCATTGAATTTTATATATAAAAAAACATTGTAGTAGACTACAAGATGTGTGTTTGCTCAAAATAACCTAATTGAATAGTTGGATGGGGATATTTGTGAACTGAGTGACTTAAGAATCATGCGGGGTCGTGCAGATAACACTTAACACCAATCTGAGTGTTAAATTGTTGGTAGACATTAGTAAAACCCCTAAAATTAAGTAGTGTGGCCCACCTGAGTTTCAGACCAGCCCCTATATCACACTTGAACCTTCTTTAGGATCCTTAGGATCCTTTTAACCATTGATGTTCAAATTCGGGATTACCCGATCATCGGATCAATGTGAATCTATAAATAGGACCCAAATCAAGCTGTGAGGCCCACCTAAACTTTATATCTGCCTGATTTTTTTTAATCAGAGGCTCTGGTTGGGACCTTCAAAGCAAATGGATGGGGTAGATTTTGTCCAACATCACTATGGACCCCACGTTTGAGCACGTGTGTACACGGTGTAGGGGCACTAACAAAGCACCGGACCAAAAGAATCAGTCAAATAGATTTGATCGATAATTTCCAAAGAGGGAAGGCTTCTTCCTTCCTTTTCATTTCCCACTGCTGGGATTTTAAAAGGACAAAGCCCGTTTCTGGTCACAAGATGGCCCACCATTAGCCATTTATCAATGATCTGAACCATCCATCTAGAGCAGACGTGAGTTCTGACTAAGACCCTGTTGTCCTCATAAGCCCAAGCACATGTGCATGAGCACAACGGAAGGTGCAAGTGGAGTGCGTGTGGTTGGAGGTTTCCAAAAATGGAATTTTTCCATTTTTCCTTACCACGATGGCAATCCATGTGATCTTAGCTCCCAAAATCTCAACCCTTTAATCCAAAAGATCCTAGCCATTCATTCTGTTCATAAGGATTATGGTTTTCGTAGAAAACTAGCAACCGAAACCACTCTTCTTTAGTCATTTTTAGAAACCGGACTCCAGGGTGAGATCCTAGCCATTCGTTAAGCATCCAACGGCCTAGGAAAGATAGGTTTTCCTATAAAAAGGGAGAGAAAATGCCTCTCCACCTGTCCTTTACAAAAACCATAGAAAACCAGCCGCCAGCTTCAACGTCTAAACCCACCACCCAGACTTTCCCCAAGCTTTGAAAAAGCTTTCCCACGAGCTTCATATGGTCCATCTAGACTGTTCAAAAGAAACGGTTCGAAGAAATACACCTCCGATGTGAACCTTCCATTAGAGCTGCCTCCTTCCTCGTTCAAAACCGCATCGGGTTCAGTTCGGGTCAGGAAGAGCTTAATCGTCTAGTGATGCTGTTGGATCTTCAACAGAGAGAAAGAAAATGGAAGGAGAAAGAAAAGAAGAAGAAAAGAAGAGCGGATTCGAGGGAAGAATAAGCACCACGCTGCTTGTAGTGGGTGCCTCACTACACTGACCCGACTGAGTTCAGGCTGAGTTGGGACCGAGTCTAGGCCTTGTCTGGTCCATTCTAGACCTTGTGAAAGGCCAGGGAGAAAAGAGGAGAAGGTAAGAAGAAGGGAGAAGGAGGAAACAAGAGAGAGAGAGAGAGTGGTGGGGGGCTGTTGCTTGTCCCATGAGTCGACCTAACTGAGTCAGGTGGTCTCAAGTATGGTCTAACCAGTCTCCTTGCTGGAGTTTTCCAGCAAGAAGAGGAGAAGAAAAAAAAAAAAAGGAAGATAGAGGAGAGGGAGTTTGAATCTTAGGTTGCAGCCGAGTTAACTCGGCTGGAATCGAGTCTGACTGGATCGAGTTAGGGTTAGGCCTGGTCCAGGGGTTGCTCCATAATGCAAAAAAAAAAAAGGAAAGAAGAAGAAGGACAAAGGAAAAAGAGAGGAATAGAAGAGGGAGAGAGAGATAGTTTGACCCCCTTGAGGCAGCCGAGTCGACTCGGCTGAAACTGAGTCTGACTGGACCAAGTCGGGTTTGGACCTGATTTGGGTTGGATACTTGCTGGAGTTCCAGTAGGGAAGAAAGAAAATAGGAGTATGGGAAGAAGAGAGAGAAAGGAGAAAGAAAGAAGGCGGAGTTTGGGTTCGAGAGGTGAGTCCACTCGGCGATCTTGCGGTTTAAACCAGATTGGGGCCATGACAAGGATGAGTCGACAACTAGCTGAGCTGACTCACTAGTCACCTTCTATTAGTATAAATAAATAGTAATAATAATAATAAGCTATGTTATTTATCTTCTTATGTTGGTTGAGTATAGGTATTCAGTAGAGGCTACCTTTGATCGCTCTCATTGAAGTCAAGTTAGTGTGGACATTGCAATTGGATTCAAGTTGATTACATCTAATAATTGATCAAAGGTGAGGACTCACCCTTTGAGCTTCCCACTTAAATTCATCAATCTAGACATAGATGATGCCTTGATTTCTCTCATTAAGTTGCTTATCTTACTACATGAATATGTTAATATGTTGTGCAACTGATTCTCGTGTTAGATAATAGACCCGTCTCTTTAAATTTGGTACACATAATTGATTTGATGTTCACATGCTATTTTTAGTTGTATAATATGCTAATTGATTTTTTTTTTTCAAAGGAGATTTCATTGATGAGGCAAAATCTACAAAGAGGTTGTTCGGGTGGAGACCAGGGACAAAAAGGCTAGCTCGCCTATCATATCCTGTACATATTAGATCTTTATAGTTTCCTAATTGAGCCCATCCCAGTTTTGTCCAAAAAATAAGAACCTTTAACTAGAGAGGGGAGATCAGAGGGGACCGTGTAAATCTGGATGTCTTGGGACGCACTACTCTGCTTAGCCAAGTAATCAGCCAGACTGTTGGCCTCTCTAGGGATGAGGGCGAGAGAAAACGATCCCCTAAGAAGGAGGTTCTTTATCCTTACTGCTCAATATTTCCATTTCCAAGCAATAGTGGGTTTCCCTAGAATGCAATCTACTACCCATTTAGAGTCTGATTCGATGAGGACATTTGAGAGACTGTGATGGACGCATAACTCCACCCCATCGTGAAGAGCCCGGATTTCCGCCCTGTTGTTAGAGGCGACGCCATAGCCATTGGAAAAGGCGAACATCATGAGGCCGTTATGATCTCTGCAGATTCCGCCACCCCCGGCTGGCCCTGGATTCCCGATGGCAGAGCCCTTGACGTTGAGCTTGCACCAACCAGCAGGAGGATTAACCCACTTCACGACCTCGTAGTGAGTGGCAGGGGGGCGAGGCAAGGGGCATGGGACGACTGAATGGGGAGGGGTTGACTGGTGAGGCCTGGGTAGTGCGACGAGGTTGCCCAGCCACCAAAAAACTCTCTGATATACCCTTTGGATCGAAACTTTCTAGCCGTCAAATCTAGACCCATTCTAGCCTTCCAAATCTCCCATAACATGAAGGCCAGAGCAAGATGAAGGGTAGGGCAGCAGCCACCACCAAAGGAGACAGTCTTGGATAGAGGAGTAGACAGCCGTGGGGACGTCCAGCTGGCTGGCAATGAGACTCCAGACTCCCTGCGCGAAGGACCGGTGCAAGAAAAGGTGGGACAACGTCTCTGGGAGGGGAAGGTAAGAGGAGCTAAGACCCGAGACGCAACATTCACATTTCGAAGCGAGGGAGATTCCTTTGCATTGGACGTTCTCATCAATGGGCAGAGCATTCATTGACACCCTCCATAAAAACACTGAGATCTTACGGGAAAGCAAAGGGTGCCACACCCACTTAGCCCAAGACTTTTTTTGGTAGTAGGTCCTGACCACGTCCCAACCTAATTTCACAGAAAACTTCCCTGAAGGGCCATGAGGCCAGATGCAAGAGTCATCGTTGTTGGAAGTGTATAAACCACCCTGCATGATGTGAGCCCGAATCTAGGCCGGAAGAGGTACCGGAGTGTTATGCTTGAGACCGTCAGCTCCCAGGAAATTAGGCACCACGAGGTTCTGAAGTTCAGCTGGGATTTAAATTGTGGGGATGTTTTGTAAAGGGCCCAGCCCTAACCAGTTACACTGCTACACGTTGCATCTGCCACGACCAATTTCCCATTGGGTATTCTTATCTAGGATGGAAAATAACTTGACCAGATTATTCCAAAAGGGGGAGTACCCAGCGCCAGATCTGAAATTGTTTGAATCCGGGCCAGCCGACCAGTATTTAGACAACGAAAATTTCACCCAAAGGTTGTTATCAACGCTGAATCTGGCCCCCCATGCCATTTTGAGATAAAGGGCTTAGATAACATCTTTCAACTTCATGATTCCTAACCCACCTCCGGCCTTAGGGGTGGACATTGATCCCCAACTCTTCCAATGGAGTTTATTCCTTCCATCCTGCCAACCCCACAAGAAGTTTATCATGGATTTCTCAATCCACTGCAACATTTTTGTTGGGACAACCAAGGCTGACATAATGTGGACTGGGATGCTATACAAAACTGACGAGATTAAAATCAACCTCCCCGCTTAGGAGAGGAGATGACCATTCTAGCCTTGAATCCTAGTTAAGATCTGGCTTACCAGAGGGCTAAAATCACTGCTAGTAGTTCTCCCTTGGACAATAGGGATACCTAGATATGTGAGGCCTCTTAGAGCCTTCCCGAAGCCTAATGTCCTCTCTATACTTCTGATACTGCCAGTAGAGAGCTTGGATGAGCAGAAAAATGCACTCTTCCTCATGTTAATTGATTAGATGTTGTTACTTATGATCTTTTAATGGATTAAATGACACTTGTTGTAGACTTACCATCTTGCAGTCCATATTTAACCCATACAGCTTCGATCGTATGTTTGCCTTATATGGCTAGGACCGCATATTTGACCTATGCAGCTCGGATCACTTATTTGACCTTCGTGGCTTTGATGGATTATTAGTGCCTTTTGTGGCTTGTCAGTTATATTCGCATATCTTGTTGTTTTCTAGCCATCTTGTGGCGTTCAGTTGTATTATAATTTTCGGGTGGAGCGGGAGTTCAATTATCATTTTCTAGCCATCTTACAGTGTTCACATACGACATGATTTTCTTGTGGTTTAGAGTCTCTATGTTGATCTTCTCTTCATCTTGTGGTGTTCAGTCGTATGGTAATTTTCGGGTGGAGCTAAATTTTGATTATTCATTTTCTAGCCATCTTACAGTGTTCACATACGATATGATTTTCAGGTGAAGTAAAGGATTTTATGTTGGTCTCCTAGCCATCTTGCGGTGTTCAGTCATACCATAATTTTCAGGTAGAGCTGAAGTTCGCTTATTAATTTTCTAGCCATCATGCGGTGTTCAGTACGATATGATTTACAGCTGGTCTAGAGTCTTTATGTTGATTGTCTCTTCATCTTGCGGTGTTCGGTCGTATTGTGATTTTCAGGTGGAGCAGGAGTTTGCTTATCAATTTTCTAGTCATCTTATGGTGTTCATGTATGATATGATTTCTAGGTGAAGTAGATGTTTGTATGTTCTTCTCTCTTCATCTTGCAGTGTTCAGTCATACCATGATTTTCGGGTGGAGCGGGAGTTCGCTTATTGATTTTCTAGTCATCTTGTGGTGTTCACGTACGATATGATTTCTGGATGAAGTAGAGGTTTAAAGTTTAATTTTCTATTTACTTTACGGAGTTCACTTATACTGTGATTTTTGGGTGGAGCAGGAGTTCACTTATCGATTTTTTAGTCATCTTGAGGTGTTCACGTACAATGTGATTTTAGGATGCAATATAAAGTCGTATGATTGATTATTTAACTCTCTGGATACATTCACTTGCATTATGATTGCTATTATATTTTGCTAATGATGAGATTATGCTGATTGATTTAATTTTCAAGTATATGATCATGATTATGAACTGCACTGTTTAATATGTCCATTTTAATGACTTGCGATCTATCCTGGATTGTAAATGATAAGTGTGTAATCTTAGAGGGTACTCCTCATTGCTATAGCCATTGACGCTATCAAACCATATCAGTTGATGCAAGTGTACAGTGAGTCGATGTTGTTCACTTGGTTGCTAGAGTAGATCGGGTAGCTAAGGAGTTAGACGTGATCTCTGCGGCCTATATTGAGCTCCATCACTAGTTGATAGATTTTTGTTTTTGTTTAAATGAACTTTGTTATTTGGGATTGTATAAGTCCTTTATGGGTGATATATTTGGAACTTTGTGATGATCAGAATGTTTTTATATAATGCATGGTTTACTCCGCTAACATTACTGTTACCTCTGATTAATGATAAGCGGTTCAAATTTAGACTGGATTTTAAAGGCTAACACTCGGGTTTTTTGAAAACAAGTCATATACTTGGGTTTTAAAAATTAGGGCGTTAAAGAGGGAGAGGAACCGTATAAGATACTCTTCAACCATATGATGCTTTGAGGGGATGTGGAGAATTCGGTTGCCGAAGGAAGAATATGGTTTGCATGTATGTATGGAATGATTGAAGATAGAAGGCCAGATGTATCCAAGAAACCACATCTACAAGAGCCACAACGGCCCTCCTATAGAATGTAACCCTTTACGAGTGGCCTCGTAAAGACTTTAATATAGATCGCCAAGAACGTAAGGTGCCAAATCTATTTTTTGGCCTAAGGCTAGCTGTTCGGTCAAAGTAACATATTCAGAAGTGACCTGAAGATGCCGACAGATACAGCGTAGGAGGAAGGACGTGTGTTCTTCTTCTTCAACGGGACCTTCTCGCTGCTCTAAATCATGGGCGGAGAGGCCCAGGAGAGTGTAGAAAGGCCAGACCTTTTTTCTATTCTAGCAATCAGAACTAAGGTCGTCACACAGATGGCTTCTCCATCTACCCCAGCTGTGGTAACTATAGAGAAGTTTTCACTCGAAGGAGTAGGTGCAGTAAGAAACAGTGAGTGAACGTTCTACTCCCCCCCCCCCCCCCCCAACCTGCAGACCAGGGAAGCAAGGTAGAACTTGAAGTCGATCTCTCCCCATTTTTCATCTCGGCTGTGAGAGCAGAGGATCCGAACATGGCCGATCTAGTTCCAAAACTTGGAGTTGTCTGTACAAGTGATCAGACTCCTATGGGGGATCGGTGTGAACCCCTAACAGAGGTAACACTAGAGAAGTCTTCACCCATTGATCAAAGAAGAGATAGTGGAGTGAAAGCTCCACAATTTCAGAATCAGAACCTATCAATTCACCCTGAGAAGAACAAACAGTATACACACGGAGAAAGACAAGTCTCTAAGATGATAAGGAGATGCAAGATCTATTATACGAGGGGAGACTGGGAATTTAGGCTCCGCAGGCTAAAGCGAAGGGCTGTGAACTCTAGATGAGTCACGGATGGATAAGATCATTGTATGGAATGCTCGGGGCATAGAAAATCAGTGCACCATTAGAACAACCAAGAGACTTATTAGAGATCATAATCCCTGGATCTTAGCCATTCTTGAGCAGATGCTTAGAGAGGATAAAAGAGTGGGAGTCAGCCTTTCCCTTGGCTTCCACTCTTCTTGCTCTAATGGAGAGGAAGGTGGTAAATTTTGGGTCTAAGAACACAATATCTTGCTCGGTCTTTAATATGACTAGTCAATCTCTGTCTATAGTTGTATCTATGCAGAATATTCCTATTCCTATCTCTCTCACTTTTGTTTATGCCAGTTGTGCTAGGATTACCAGGAAAATCCTTTGGGATGATCTGACAACCTTGTCCTCATCTGTGCAAGGTGTATGGGCAGTGTGTGGGGATTTCAACGCAACTGTCGATGCTTGAGAGAGAAAAAGTCGCAGACAATCAGGCAGTCCTAGCTCCTCAGAATTCTCTACTGCGATCAACAATGTCAGCCTAATTGATGCGTGTTTTACTGGGAATCGATTCACTTGGAGCAACAATCAGGCTGGCACATCCCGGGTTTGGGTGAGATTAGACAGAGCCCTTAGGAATGCTAATTGGTCCTCCTTTTTCCCTGCTTTTTAGGTCTAGCATCTCCCCAGGGCCAACTCTGACCACGTCCCGCGCCTCCTGTTCTTCCTGTCTGGAGCTTCTAACACTTCCAAGCTATTCTGATTCCAACGGATGTGGATTCAACACAATTCTTTCCATCAAGTGGTTAAGGTAGCTTAGGGCAAAGCTTCTTCCCCTCACCCAATTTACAATGTGTTGTCTAAACTGAAGTCAGTTAAACAGGAGCTGAAGATCTGGAATAGAGATGTTTTTGGAAACATTTTCGAGAAGGTTCGATAGGCAGAGCATGAGTTATCAGAGCTTGAGGCCAGATCGCAAGATTCTTCAGTTATCACAGGGCCATCAGACGAGCTATAGAATGAAGTAAACTTAGCTTCTGACAAGCTCAACCGTCTTGAACATATGCGGGAAATATATTGGAAGCAGAAGTCTAGGATTAATTGGCTGGTTGAGGGAGATAGAAACACTCGTTTCTTCCATGCCTTTGCCACAAAGAAGCAGAGGAGAGCAGTTATCAGCAGTGTGATGATTGATTTGGGGCAATCTATAGAAGATCCGGCAGCGGTTAAAGAGGCAACAGTGGCCTTTTTCAAGCAATAATTTAGTGCAGCTGCCGTCTCTTCTGGCAACCAAATTCTGGACATTATTCCTCAGTTGGTCATGCAGATGGATAATGACATGTTGCTGGCTCCCCCTACTCTCTTGGATGTTCAGAGGGCTATCCAATCCATTCCTATTGATGGGGCCCCTAGCCCAGATGGATTCTCTGACGCGTTCTTTATGTCCTGCTGGGATGTAGTTGGCCAAGATATCCATAAGGCAGTGCTCTTCTTCTTCCAAGGCGGTAATCTCCCCAGGGCTATTACAACTTCCTTAATTTGTCTAATCCCCAAGTTGCTTTCGCTGAAGAGATTCTCAGATTACCGCCCGATTAGTCTTTGCAATTGCATATACAAGATATTTTCAAAAATCCTTGCGTCCAGATTCAGCCAAGTGCTCCCTTTGCTGATCTCGCCAGAGCAAGGGGCCTTCATCCCGGATCATTCCATCTCAAAGAATATTACGCTCAGCCAGGAATTATTCAGGGAGCTGCCCAGGAAAGTTTGGGGTGGGAACATAGTCCTCGAGCTGGATATGGAGAAGGCGTACAATAGGGTGGATTGAGGTTTTCTTTGGCAGGTTCTGCAGCATTTCGGGTTCAGCCCCGCATAGATGAACATGGTAGAAAAATGTCGGGCTAATAACTAGTTCTCTGTGCTTGTTAATGGGGAAGCAGCTGGATTTTCAAGTCGTCTAGAGGCCTGCGTCAAGGGGATCTACTTTCCCCTGGCCTATTCATTCTTTCGGCTGAGGTTTTGAGCAGGGGGCTCAAGCATATGATGGATCAAGGTCGTTGTTTTCCTTTCAAGATCCGCAGGGGATGCCCATGGGTTTCCCACCTTCTGTATGCGGATGACACCCTCCTATTCCTTAATGGGGGCCTATCTTCGCTGCGTGCTATAAAAGAATTCCTTGACTCCTATCAGGCGTCGTCAGGCCAATGCATCAATCTCAATAAGAGCTCTTTTCTTTGCTCTAACAAGATCCACGCATCCAGGGTGAGATCTATTAAGAGAGCCATCAGCATTTTTAAGTCCTCCTCTCCTTTTACTTACCTTTGTGTCCCCATGTCAACGGATAGGCTGAAATCCCATGCCGTTCAGCATCTGATGGATAGGATTGAGGGCCGTATCAGAGGGTGGTAGGCTAAGATTCTTTCCCAGGCTGGTAGAGCAGTGTTGGTGAATCATGTTTTGGGGAGTATCCCAGTCCACTCCATGACAGCCGCCCATGTCCCAGCCCAGGTCCTGAAATCTCTAGAAAGGAGTTTTGCCAATTTATTTTGGGGTTGGGCTGAGGGTAAGAGGAAGTTACAGTGGAAGAACTGGAAGATGATCGCATCGCCAAAAGAGGAAGGCGGCCTGGGTGTTAAATGCTTAGGGGATGTCTTGAGAGCATTTCGCATGAAAATGGCTTGGGTATCTTCTTTGGTAAAGAAGACAGCTTGTGGTGCTCCGTCATGTTTGCTAAATACCACCAAGACTTATCCTCGACTGGGTCTCTTTAACCTACTACTTTTACGTCTCCGCTGTGGAAGCGAATCTTGTCCCAGATTTCATTCATGCTTCCCTAAGTTTAGCATCAGATTGGAAAGGCAGATGAAACCTTTAGAGAGAAAATTGGACAGGGCTGGGCCCTCTCCCGAATCTTACAATGAGACCCATTCTTGTGGAGCTGCTGGAGATGGGAGTTTGTCAGTTTCTGGGCCCTAACAGTCCTAATCCTCCTTCCTCCATTTTCGACTTCTTACTACAGGAGGTGGTGGAGTTTATTTTCCAAGCGGGCTTTTGTTCATCAAAAGGCCCGGACTCCTTTTTCTGGCGTTTATCTCGCTCAGGTTTGTTCACTGTTAGATCGGCTTGGAACATTTACAGATCGAGGCACCTGATTCAGAATTGGTCCAGGTGGTTGTGGAATACTAAGTTGCCTCCCAGAATTTCCATGTTGGCTTGAAAGGTGCTTCAGAATGCAGTCCCAGTCGTTGGGGCGGTCCAGCCTCGTGTCATTCACCTGACATCTACTTGTGTTTGTTATGGGATGCTGCGGATCAAACCAAATCAGTGGAGCCGTCTTCCACCTTTTCTTAGATAGCAAGTTGGCACAGGCAGTTTGGGATCAGATTTGGGCCATTTTTGGCATCGATGTCCTGCATGGTGTCTCTCGATTCAAGGCTGGTGCAGTGGTGGAGCTCGTTTTCAGCAGGTGTGCGAAAGACTAAAGTGCAGAAGTTAGCCCCTTTCATCATTTTTTGGGAACTGTGGAAATCCAGAAATGTAGCGATATTTGACGACAGGCCGATCTCAATCCCTACTCTAGTTTCAAAGGTGAAGAGGGGGATTGCCTATATCAATGATCCCATCAGTAAGCCTGTTGCTCCAACGCCTTTCCCATTCAGTTCTAGAGGGCCTGCGGGTTCTACAACCTCATCGAATCTTCCCCGTCGACCTTTAGTGGTTGTGTGGGCCAAGTCAAGCTCGGAGTGGGTGAAGATCAATGTTGATAGTTCCTCTAGAGGGAATCCAGGCTTCGCAGGTGGTGGAGGAGTTTGTAGGGATGAATGGGGGGATTTAATCTTTGGGTTCTCGATCGGTTATGGCCATGGTACAATGTAACGCCCTGAAAATCGGGGGTCGAGTAGAAGCTTAGCTCCCGAGTTTCAACGCATCACTTATGCAACATAGATAATGATGATTGAATGTTGTCCATATTAGTGCATTAAACATGAATGGGATTATACCAAAATAATATATCATACTCCAAAGACAGTTAAATTATGCAAGCGAAAGACTGTGATATATATATATATATCTATATATATATAATACATAAACTGTTGCAAGTCTCCAGAGTGTGAACATGTTACCAGGTTAAATAGTTCAATGTACACTCCAAAAATGAACAAAATGAATATACAAGAGTATTTCAAAAGTGCAAAATAAAGTGTAATGGCACCTAATCAGCAACCCTGTAACCCCGTCGATCAGAACATGGTCTACATAGACCAGCCTAGTAGCTGTATAAAGGAGAAACCCTCTTCGACATCATAAAAGTCCGGTTCCGCTTCGTAAGCATCGCCCTCATCTGAAACTAAACAGGGTCTGGTTAGTGTTTAAAACACCGTCCCGTAACGTGGGAGTGAGTGATCAACTCAGTGGAACAATAAAGCAAAGGTTAACATGTTATCAATTCAGTCAAGTAGTAATGATAAAGCAATACAATCAAACATCCCTAAGTACTCTGATTAATGCAGGAATGGTATGTATAAATGATGCATGCCCTCGCCTGCACTCCCTCTGCGATCTTCATTTAACGGTCGCATATGTCAGTCACTTCCTTAGTGCTCTACCCAACGCCAAAAGGCACATGCAATGCGGTGCATGTGCGTGTTACCAAGTTCTTATTAGTCCTTTTCATACAGCAGGATTGAGAAACTAAGGTACCTCCCTTATATCATTTTCCAAACTATGATCCATTCTAAGGTCGTCAATCCTAGTAAATCCCATACGATGTTGCGGTTCTAGGTCACTGCAAAGGGCTCGTCACCTCGATGTAGTGTAGGCCTAGTTATACTCTAGTTGCTATGAAAAGGCTCGTCGCCTCTCCACAGGCTCAGAGTATGCTCGAGGTCACTATAAAGGGCTGGTCATCTTATCAGTGTAGGCCGAAAGCTCAAATATAGTGTCCCCATACCACCGTATTCGGCTCACGAGTCTGGGTTGCTCACTGGTCACTACGGGGAGGCTTGTCGCCCTAGCGTAGGCCGACAGCTTGACCACGGTGTCCCATACCACCATGTCCGGCTCGTGAGTTTTAGCGGATCAAGGTACCAAGGTTAACAAGAATTTCACTAGTGAGTTTGGTAACCTAGGTTCCAGCGGTAATGTCCAAACATGGTTAACATATATCAGGTCAATCGGGTTATTTAACGGGCTCGACTAGTATGAGCGCACGTCGAGCTGATCAACATGAAGCGTATAAGCACTCCGTGTGGCCTAACCACTGTCGCCAATCGATATACGACTCGGATTCATCAGGCGCGTCTCATATGGTGGGACAAAGTCTGCCACTACTTCGAGGCCTATGTAATAGCCCCAAACACATTCAATTACAACGATCTAGCATATGAGATACTCAAGCAGTAATGGAGCAATGATTCAATTCATACAATCAGTTTATCATGTTATGAAGTACAACATAAACATGAATCCACACTTATGCATTTCTAGGTAAAAGCAATGAATATAAAACAAGGCATATGGAGAAAATCGTACACATCATTAGAGTGGCTGAGAATCCTATCTCAACACCCATTTAAAGAACAGTTTACAAGTATTTATTCATATAGACATATTTACAAACACTTAGTATACACATTATATCATACATGGTATGTATTGGTTAGCATACATATTAGGGCAAGTCCTTTCGTTAAAGGATTGCTGCCTACACAACAATTGCATAGCCACGATAGTTAGTCATGGTGTACACTAACGCAAGGTTTATACTCATTTAGTCTTTTGCTCAAATGCTTAGGTTATGCATTATAATATACACGACGTATGTTAATATAACATGTATTAGGCTAATCCGTTCACCTAGAAGTTGATACACATGCATCTGGCATACATAGATAGCAATTAATCATGACAATCATAAATTCGAATTTTATACGTATACGGTATTTTCTATAAATACGAGATACAGTATATTCAACCTAGTTAACATATAATTGAAAAACGAAACGGACATCACTTTATGCATGTGAAATAGCATCCACGTCAATAATATATCATTAACCGACATTGAAATCCTTGAAAACCATAACCTATACATTTATAGTCCGTACCTTACGTCGGTAAACGCATAACGGATATGTTTTAAACACGTAGTCTTTGTCACCGGCAGAATGACAACCTATAGCATGAACTAGGTTAGCTATTTCATTATTTCAGCTATTCGAAACCCTAGAACGAATTAGGGTTAGGTTTTCTTACCTAAGAACGGGATCGGTATCGCCGGTAGAGTGATATGGGAGTGGTGGTAAGGCACATGGAGGAGCCGGGATCGAATCCCAGGAGTGACTCCAACTTCTCTCTCACTTTCTCTCTCTTTACTCTTTACTCTCTCCTAGGGTTTTTTCCAAGTTCGTATGGAATGAATGAGAGAGGGTTTAAGGTCCTTATATAGGCCTAAAACTAATGGAAATGGCCCCAGGGCCAAGGTATACTTAGGTTATAGCCAAAGGAGGCTTGTTCCGATCCAACGGATCACTTCTGGAAGCCCTATTTCTATGTGCGGTCGAACTTAAGCTCCCTGACCATGGATCTAGGTCGAGTTAACTTTTCAGTCCGATCAGATTTACGGATCGACCGCGGTGAGTCAATTTCAGTTCAACGGTCACCGGCACTCGATCAGGGCCATAAGTACGCTGCCATGTATGGGAAATTTTTCCTGATCCAAGAGTGTATTTGGGTCAGATTCTGACGGTCTAAATCCTTATATTTGTCCTGCAAGCGACACGTCTCAGATTACTTAAATTTGGATTTCATTTCTAAATATATACACATTTCTCACACACTTCGGTCCGGGCTCAAGCGAATAGCTTCAGGACACTATCTGGACTTGATTTCCTGAGGTGTTGGTCAAGTCCAGCAAGGCAATCTTAATTATATAATTTCGTAGAAATCGGACTTTCGATGTGCGATCCAGGTCCGATACGAAGTTTTGTGATGCTCCCGAGAGCAACTGGGTAATGAGATTGATCCTAGATTATAGGGTAATGTAGCATCGATGATTCTACAAGTTTTGGGTCTTGCAGTTCGTATTTAAAGTGGTTCAAGCGAATTTTACAAGTAAACTAGTTTAGTACTAGCTAATACTCGCCTAATTTCTAAAGGATTTAGTCCTGTATAATTTCTGCTTGTAATCGGGCCTTTGTAGTTTGTATAGAAGGCGATTCAAGCTATTCATACTTAATTAACTTACGTCCTAATCACGGCAGAATAAGGTCCTAGGGCAGTTCTACATCCAAGGACGTCCATTGCTAAGTTAGAAAAAATTCGGGGTGTTACAATCTACCCCCCGTAAAAACAATTTCGTCCCCGAAATTGGCTAAGACTTCTATTAGGTTCGTATTCAACGAGCACATTGTAGATACACTGACCTTGGCTTGTACCCATTATTAGGTCTATTCTTTAGTATGAATTGGTTTAGCACTTAGACCCTAATTGCTTTTATTCCAGTAACTTCAATGTTGGCTTTCTAAGGAAGATTCAGACCCTATTTAGTGACCTATCCTTACGTGTATCCTGGATCAATCCCCTTCCATCCTGGGCCAGTGGGGCATGGGTCTACCACACTTCCGCTGTGCCACTCTGATCCAATGGATATATAAATTGACTTAACTAAATTAGGCTCATAATGTTCTACCCCCCTTAAAAATTGTTTCTACTTTCAGGGTTCAAGATTTATGTCCTGATCCGTATGTTGGAACAAGGTATAGTTTAGGACCTATCATTGGCATGAAATGGAAAACGATCTCTCCATTCATTGGTCTTCCTTCCAGCGATGATATGTATTATGGCATTGGTACCCATGGTTATAGAAATGAGCTAAAAATGATGGGTATTGCGGTTAATTTCCGGGATGACATAAGAAAGTTGGACAAAACAAGTTAACGGGTAGATTATCCTTCTAAGGTCATATGCACAATATGCATGCCGGAATGGTATGTGATTCGGGACCTAATCCCTAACTGTCTGTTACCTATTTGAGCAATTTCTTGGGCCTAAAAAGGAAAATCTCTATTGGCTATATGTTCTTACCTCTTCTCAAAGGCGGAGTAATAAACTTTTGGTTGTAAATGGTAGGGCCAACACGGAAGGAAAGTTGTGTAGTGGGTCTGAGCCGGATACATAAACCTTCTGCCTCGTGAGGACAGAAAAATTTATCATATCGGTTCTTAATCCTAGTTGATCCCAATCTTCTGCTTGATCAGAGCATAGAGTTCATTGGTAACTACCAAGATTGAGAATTCAATTCAAACCGTGAATACCTTGCTTATATATAGTTCTCTACTCCGTGTTCCCATTTGTAATAAGTCTTTGGGAAGGCAATTCTAAGGGGTGTATTGATTTGACCTAACATTAAATCCAAGGGATATATAAGGTTTCGCTGAGTGAGAATAGTTTCTACGTCAAACAAGCTTCCTAAGAGTTACTAAAGAAGCCTATAAGTATTAAGAGGATTCAACGAAGGATTGAGCTTTCACTCCAACCTAATCAAGCCGACTAACTAAGTTTATCATTCAATCAAGCCTACTAACTAAGTCATAACTTATGAGTAGCGGTAACTAATAGTTGTAATCCAAAGTCTATGCTCATACGCTAGATGATTTCATACCATTTCTAATACAAGAAATTGTTTTATCGCTTCGGGTCAAAGTTGTCTGATTGGATTTGAGTTACCCGAACTTGAATTTAACTACGCTCGAGCACTTCACATATGCTCATACCAGCTAAGGAGGTCATAGGGTTCACGTTATCAATTTATTAGACTTCCCATACTGTCAGGTCTTTCGAAATCTAGGAGCACCACTCTAGGTCCAAAACTCAAAGGGCCTATTTGGCCAGTGGTCTTAAGTTGTATTAAATGGGACTGCATTGCTAATCCGACCTCGGGATTGGGAATGACATGTTTAGAAGGAGGGTGGGATGGGATAAAAATCAATTTCATAGGCTTTGGAAAATGAGCCTTGTGTTGGAAAGTATGAGATGGGATTTCCAAATCCCAAACATAGTATTGGAAGCCATGGGATACACCCAATCTAGGGACAATACCTTACACATGCATTTATTGTTACTTTTACAATTCCATCCACTCTAATCTCTCCTAATGCAGTTGGTCGAACGGGCCATAAATGTCCCATCAGTTGGAGGTTGTGAAGGTTATGGGATACAAAAACGTGGGATTTGTGCCCAAATGAGGGAGTATAAGGAAGGTGAAGAATTGTAATGAGTAGATTTTGGGTAACGATGGTGGATGAGTGTAAGATGTAGAAGAAGACGAAAGCATGAATGAATAGAAGTGGGGATGTGAGATCATTGTACATGGTCTCGGCTACGTACGTGCTATACTATTGTAGTTAATCTCACCCGTTGGCGAAACTTGGGATACTAATGTAGTTTCTAGATTCCATCACCCCCTTCCTAAATCAAAGTGCGTCAGTGTGCGTTGTGTTACCATAACCCAGGTCTAATTTAATCCAAATCAAGCTCTGATACCAACTTGTAATGCCTTGAAAATTAGGGGTCGAGCAGAAGCTTAGCTTCCAAGTTCCAACGCATCACTTATGCAACATAGATAATGATGATTGAATGTTGTCCATATTAGTGCATTAAACATGAATGGGATTATATCAAAATAACATATCATACTCCAGAGATAGTTAAATTATGCAAGCGAAAGACTGTGATATATATATATATATTACATAAATTGTTGTAAGTCTCCAGAGTGTGAACATGTTACTAGGTTAAATATTTCAATGTATACTCCAAAAATGAACAAAACGAATATACAAGGGTGTTCCAAAAGTACAAAATAAAGTGTAATGACACCTAATCAGTAACCATGTAACCCCGTCGATCAGAACATAGTCTACATAGACCCGCCTGGTAGCTGCATAAAGGAGAAACCCTCCTCGACATCATAAAAGTCCGGTTCTGCTTTGTAAGCATCGCCCTCATCTGAAACTAAACAGGGTCTGGTTGGTGTTTAAAATACCATCCCGTAATGTGAGAGTGAGTGATCAACTCAGTGGAATAATAAAGCAAAGGTTAACATGTTATCAATTCAATCAAGCAGTAATGATAAAGCAATACAAATAAACATCCCTAAGTACTCTGATTAATGCAGGAATGGTATGTATAAATGATGCATGCCCTCGCCTGCACTCCCTCTGCGATCTTCATCTAACGGTTACGTATATCAGTCACTTCCTCAGTGCTCTACCTAACACCAAACGGCACATACAATGCAGTGCATGTGCATGTTACCAAGTTCTTATTAGTCCTTTTCATACAGCAGGATTGGGAAACTAAGGTACCTTCCTTATATCATATCCCAAACTATGATCCATTCTAGGGTCGTCAGTCCTAGTAAATCCCATACGATGTTGCGGTTCTAGGTCACTGCAAAGGGCTCGTCACCTTGATGTAATGTAGGCCGAGTTATACTCTATTTGTTATGGAAAGGCTCGTCGCCTCTCCGCAGGCTCAGAGTATGCTTGAGGTCACTATAAAGGGCTCGTCACCTTATCAGTGTAGGCCGACAGCTCGAATACAGTGTCCCATAGCACCGTATTTGGCTCACGAGTCTGGATTGTTCATTGGTCACTACGAGGAGGCTCGTCACCCCAGCGTAGGCCGACAGCTTGACCACGGTATCCCATACCACCATGTCCGGCTCATGAGTCTTAGCGGATCAAGGTACCAAGGTTAACAGGGATTTCACTGGTGAGTTTGATACCCTAGGTTCAAGCAGTAATGTTCAAACATGGTTACATACATCGGGCCAATCGGGTTATTTGACGGGCTCGACTAGTATGAGCGCACATCGAGTTGATTGACATGAAGTACATAAGCATTCCGTGTGGCCTAACCACTGTCGCCAATCGATATACGACTCGGATTCATCAGGCGCGTCTCATGTGGCGGGACAAAGTCTGCCACTACTTTGGGGCCTATTATTGATTGCCTGGACTATGTAATAGCTCTAAACACATTCAATTATAATGATCTAGCATATGAGATACTCAAGAAGTAATGGAGCAATGATTCAATTCATACAATCAGTTGAGCATGTTATGAAGTACAACATAAACATGAATCCACACTTACGCATTTCTAGGTAAAAGCAATGAATATGAAACAAGGCATATGGAGGAAATCGTACACATCATTAAAGTGGCTGAGAATCCTATCTCAACACCCATTTAAAGAACAGTTTACAAGTATTTATTCATACAAACATATTTACAAACACTTAGCATACACATTATATCATACATGGTATGTATTGGTTAGCATGCGTATTAGGGCAAGTCCTTTAGTCAAAGGATTGCCACCTACACAACAATCGCATAGCCACGATATTAGTCATGGCGTACATTAACGCAAGGTTTATTCTCATTTAGTCTTTTGCTCAAACACTTAGGCTACGCATTGTAACATATACGACTTATGTTAATATAACATGTATTAGGCTAATCTGTTCACCCAAAAGTTGATACACATGTATCTAGCATACATAAACAGTAATTAATCATGGCAAGCACAAATCCAAATTTCATACATATACAGTATTTTCTACAAATACGAGGAATACAGTATATTCAACCTAGTTAACGTATAACTGAAAAACGAAACGGACATCACTTTATGCATGTGAAATAGCGTCCATGTCAGTAATATATCATTAACCGACATTGAAAGCCTTGAAAACCATAACCTATACGTTTATAGTCCGCACCTTACGCCGGTAAACGCGTAACGGATATATTTTAAACACGTAGTCTTTATCACCGGCAGAATGACAACCTATAGCATGAACTAGGTTAGCTATTTCATCATTTCATCTATTTGAAACCCTAGAATGGATTAGGTTTAGGTTTTCTTACCTAAGAATGGGATCGGTACCACCAGTAGATCGATATGGGAGTGGTGGCAAGGCACGTGAGGGAGCAGGGATCGAACCCCAGGAGTGACTCCAACTTCTCTCTCACTTTCTCTCTCTTTACTCTCTTCTCTCTCCTAGGGTTTTTTCCAAATTCGTATGGAATGAATGAGAGAGGGTTTAAGGTCTTATATAGGCCTAAAACTGATAGAAATGGCCCCAGGGCCAAGGTATACTTAGGTTATAGCCAAAGGAGGCTTGTTCCGATCCAATGGAGCACTTCTGGAGGCCCCCTTTCTATGTGCGGTCAGACTTAAGCTCCCTGACCATGGATCTAGGTCGAGTTAAGTTTTCAGTCCGATCGGATTTACAGATCGACCGCGGCGGGCCATTTCACTTCAACGGTCACAGACACTCGATCAGGGCCACAAGTACGCTGCCATGTATGGGAAATTTCTCCTGATCCGAGGATGTATTTGGGTCAGATTCTGACGGTCTGAATCCTTATATTTGGCCTGCAAGCGACACGTCTCAGATTACTTAAATTTGGATTTCATTTCTAAATATATTCACGTTTCTCACACACTTCGCTCCGGGCTCAATCGAATAGCTTCGGGACACTATCTGGACTTGATTTCCGAGGTGGTGGTCAATTCTAGCAAGGCGATCTTAATTATATAATTTCGTAGAAATTGGACTTTCGACATGCGGTTCAGGTCTGATACGAAGTTTCGTGATGCTCCCGATAGCAACTGGGTAATGAGATTAATCCTAAATTATAGGGTAATGTAGCATCGATGATTTTGCAAGTTTTAGGTCTTGTAGTTCATATTTAAAGTGGTTCAAGTGAATTTCACAAGTAAACTAGTTTAGCACTAGCTAATACTCGCCTAATTTCTAAAGGATTTAGTCCTGTATAATTTCTGCTTGAGATGGTACTCGGGCCTTTATAGTTTATATAGAAGGTGATTCAAGATATTCATATTTAATTAACTTACGCCCTAATCACAGAAGAATAAGGTCCTAGGGCAGTTCTACGTCCAAGGACGTCCATTACTAAGTTAGGAAAAATTCGGGGTGTTACATATAAAAACATGTGCAAATCTCCGAGCTATCCATGACGGCCTCTCCTTGTGTCTCTGTAAGGGCTTCTCTAAGGTGATGGTTGAATTGGATTCTTAGTTGGTGGTTAATATTTTGAATGGGCTTGCTCGCCCAGGCTGGAAATGAAGCTTTTGGCTCAGAAGAATTGAGAATCTCAAGTTGATGAGGCAGGCTTGTGTTGGGCATATCTTTAGAGTGGCTAACTATCCGGCTGACGCGTTGGCCCGTTTAGGCAGCGAGACCCAATCCCTCGCTTATTTCTCCTCGCTTGTTGAGCTTCCTTCTCAGGTCAAAGGGCTGATTTTCATTAATAAAGTGGGGTTGGGTGCGATTAGGGAAAGTTAGATCTTCTCCTTCACAGTTTCTTGTACTTAGTTTTTTGCTCTTTTCAGGTAGCCATGATAGGTTTGCCTAGATTTTTTTTTTCCTGGGCAATCCCGAATGTAAATCTTGTTGATGTTTTAAATGGAATCAGGGCCTCCGACTGCCCTTTTCTTTAAAATAAATAAATAAAATCAACCACTATTTATATGGCATGATCGTTTTTTATGGTGGTAATAACATAATGACACTTTTAGTTTGTAGTGTAAAAGTTTGTTCTACCACTATATTACTGAGAATCACCAGTATAATGGTGGACTATAGCTATCCACCGTAAAATATACTTTACGGTGGTGGATAATATTATCTTTCGCTAGGTACCGCTACTATAACTCACTTTTCTAGTACCGTGTGATAAAGGTATTGGCTTTGCTTCTCTTGTCATCCCACGATTGTGATGTAAAACATGTTAAAGATACATTCCTAGCATGGTTGGGCCAAAAGAAGGTGTACCGTAAATTGACTGTAACTTTTGATCTGGGTATCATTACGGGGCGCACAACCTATCAATCTTTACTGAAACGGGCATTCCGAGATGAACTGACCGTTTCCTCAGAAAACACGTGCTTCATTTCAAAAATGAATTTTTAGGAGAAAAAAAATACTATTTTTAGTAATTCTAATTTTTTAAATATTTTCCTATTTTTAGAGTTTTAGATTTTCTTCCTTTTTAGAAATAATTTGTAATTATGCTAGGACTCTTCTAACAAAAGTTTATTTGGAATTTTTATTTTTAGAAATTAGGCTTTAGAAGAGTTTTAGTAGAATTAGGATTTTTATTAGAGTTAGAAATTTGTTATTTTTGGTAATTACGAATTCTAGTTTTTTTTCTATATTAATGATTTAACAGACATATAGATTGGTCAATTATCAATAAATTTTGAATTTTATAGAATTTATTTTATATTTTCTTATTCTTTTCCTCATGGATTCGAGAAGTCTCTGTGAGGAGTCCAGAGAAGTTCCGTAGATTCGGAACAGTTATCCCCTTGAGGAAGACAGTGCTCAACCTCACTTCCTTCCATGTGTCAATTGGTATCAGAGCGAGGCTTTTCCTCGGATCTATGATTCTAATGAAGGGTCGGGCAATAATCCTATGGACGGTGCTCCAGGGAATTTACCTTTAACGATGACAGCTTTCAAAGCAGTGTAGCAAGAGAATCGGCAAGCCATGCAAGGGCTACTGGCTTCCATCGATCGCATAGAGGATCGCATAACAAAAGCCCTAGGGCAGCTCCGTGTTTATGGTGGTGATCCACCACCAGCAATTGTTGGAATTCGTAATCGCACTGATCGTAGGGCGATGCTAGCAGTGAAGCACATGATTACGACATGATTTCATAGCATCCTAAACAAGGCATTGATTAGATAGATCGGACGGATCAAGAATTCAATATGAAAGTTGATTTTCCTAGTTTCAATGGCCAACTCTTCTTTAAGGACTTCATCGATTGGTTGTTTAAAGTCGAACGTTTCTTTGACTACATAGACATCGTGGAAGAAAAGAAAGTTAAACTTGTGGCCTACAAGTTGATGTGCAGAGCTTCAGCTTGGTGGGAACGACTTCAACTCAAGCGGACAAGATAGACGAAAGCGCCAATCCTTACGTGGTCACGGATGAAGAAGTTATTATGCATGCGATTCCTCCCTAGCAACTATGATCAAGTGTTATTCCAACAAAACCAAAATTATTGGCAGGATAACCGATCAGTAAGAGGATATGCAGAGAAATCCCATTATTTGTCGGTGAGGGATGACCGCATCGAAACGAAGTTACAACAGGCCACATGATTCATTGGTGGTAAACATATGGCCCCTATGGGAACAGAGAACCAACCTAAGACTTCTAAAGTGGACGGACAGTTTCTCATAACTGAACAGGTCTTTGTTAAACAATCTAATGAAACAGTAAATATATGCATTAGTTGAAAAGAAAAAATATGTGGAACATGTGAACATCTTAGAGGATTTGGAACCAGTGTTGTAAGAGTTCAAGGCAGTTGTGCTCGATGAACTCCCTAATAAATTGCCTACCATATGAGATATGTAAAACTACATTGATCTCGTCTAAGGGGCAAGTCTGCCTAATTGTCTACATTATCAGAATGAATGAGAGATCTTGAAGACAGAAGTAAAGGAATTGATCGATACTAGTCAAGTCAAGGAAAGCATAGGTAAATGTATTATGTTAGTTCAAGAGTCTAATGCCAAGTACAAGAAAATGACTAATAAATATCGGCATCAGAAGTTATCTCATAATCATGAGCCAAGCGATCTCTTGAGTAACTCGAGGACGAGTTTTTTTCAAGTCGAGGGGTCTGATGTGGAATGTGTCATAGATACATTCCTCACATGGTTGGCCCAAAAGAAGGTGAACTGTAAATTGACTGTAACTTTTGATTCGGGTATCGTTACGGGGCACACAACCTATCAATATTTACTAAAATGGGCCATCCGAGATGAACTGACCCACAAAGTGGGTCACATCCGTCCATTTCGTCAAAAAACACGCGCTTCAACTAAAAAATAAATTTTTAGGAAAAAATACTATTTTTAGTAATTCCGAAATTTTTAATAATTTCCTATTGTTGGAGTTTTAGATTTTCTTCCTTTTATAAATAACTTGTAATTCCAAATTTTTTAATATTTTCCTATTTTTAGAGTTTTAGATTTTCTTCCTTTTATAAATAACTTGTAATTATGCCAGGACTCTTTTAGAAAAAGTTTATTTGGAATTTTTATTTTAAAAAATTAGGCTTTAGAAGAGTTTTAGTAGAATTACGATTTTTATTAGAGTTGGAAATTTTCTATTTTTTGTAATTACGAATTTTAGTTTTTTTTTCCTATGTTAATAGTGTAACAGACACATACGGATTAGTCAATTATCAATCAATTTTCAATTTTATAGAATTTATTTTCTATTTTATTGTTCTTTTCCTCGTGGATTCGAGGAGTCTCTGTGAGGAGTCCAGAGAAGTTCCATGGATTCAGAACAGTTATCCCCATGGGGAAGACGGTGCTCGACCTCACGTCCTTCCCTACGTCAGATTGCTTGTTGGGGCTTCGGTAGGTGGCCCTTTGGTTGATCCTTTAGGGAAGCCTTATGGTTGGCGTCACATGATGCTGGGTTGGTAGATCTTTTTCTCTCTCTATCTTTTTTTTTTTTTTTTCCCTCATCGACCCTTCTCAAGCTTGCGCCGGTACAAGTATGGAGAATGGTGGTCTCAAATGTTGCTGGTGTGTGCGGGTGCTTGTTCTTGAGCGCACATCAACATCTTATCCTATTTGCATGCTAGTTCATAGGATTGATTCTCCCTTGCTTGCTCTGCATATTATTTGTTATATATTTATTGGGAAGGTTGGAAGTTTTTTTTTTGTTTTTTGTTTAATTTTAGCTTGGGTACAGCCTTGTTTCATGTGGGCCTTGTATATGGCTATATAAAAGAGAAAGGGCTATGTTGTGTAGAGACATTTCTTCTTATGGAGCTCCATTAAATATTTTGTACATGCTTTTGGACAATTTGACAAAGTTACAAATAGTGTGTTCCCATCTTTCTTGAAAAACAAAATCCCATCAAAGTGAGTGGAATTAACGTCCTGAGAATTAGCAAACACATTTGACTCATAGGCACACTTGGGGCCCATTCTTTGGTTATTCAAACCGTGGATTTAGTGCCTCGAGTGGAATGGGTCCCCCAGATATCTCCCAAAATTAGAAGGTCAGTTTGGACATGGCCCCACATGTACACAGTGCTCCAGCTCACTAAACTATAGATTTATACATGCACAAGAAGAAATGTCCAGATATGGCTAGTGGAGCTGAAACATCGTAGACTCATCTATCAATCGGTGGGGTCCATTTAGTGGAACATATCATGGATAGCCCATTGTTATAAAACCACTCCTATCAGACCTGCCTCGCAATCACTTTTTTTGCAATTCTTGCAATGAATGACCTTCTTTAATGGCCATCGATGGGATGGCTAGGAAAACATGATCCATGTGCTTTTTTGAACCAATTTTCATCAACTGTAGGCCCACCAAATGAATGTTCCCGAAAGAAATGACCCCTGGCCACATACACCAAGAAAAAATACATGCACCATACTCCAGACACTATATGACTCCCCGATTACTGAAATGGGAATTATGTAGATGTAACCAATGGACGTGGAACTAGTAGTGGGCCACCCCCTAAAAGAAAGCACATTAGTGTGGTCCTCATCTGAACATTTATTTTTCTCTTTTGACATGCAGTGGGGCATCCATTGCTATTTATGAATAGATGGGAGAGTGGGGCATTGAGTCATGTGCATAGATTCTACAATACCATGCATGGTGGTCCAGACACTTAGAGACTATCATTTTCAATTCATACACTCGAATATTAAAACCTCAAATCTAGATTTAGGCTATTTCTGCAATCTCCAGTAAAACTCTTTTTTCGAAATTTCTGGCCCACCACTTTTTTCAAATTCATACTCACGCGCATATCCTATCCAGATATTGTATATATTTATTCAATCTGGTCCGACTAAATTGTTTCCTCCACTGAGAACCGTAGAAGGATTCATACAAACCATCCAATCGAATCAAGCTTTCTTCCATCAAATCTAGACCATTGATCATTATATCTCGTTCAGATAACATTATCAGTTTTCATTTACTCTAGCTAAGATAATGTACATGGTCTCTGCCATTTAGAAAGTCACGATCAGATCCAAGATGTCAAATACACGGTGGATGGTTACGTTAGCACGATTCACTGTACTCCCTACAGGTACAATATTCTATAGCAAAACGACAAATCAGAGAGCGGAAGAAATCGGTAGAGAAAAATCGCTCGTCTTTATCTTGTCCCCGCATTTGACGCAGTCCCATCGCTACACCGACACTGGAGCCCACCAGTCCGAAATCAACGGTCAGCAAACATCTACCAAGTCAAATCAGAGGCTTTGATTATTCACAAAGTCTGATTTGTCAAGCAAGTGTCGAGAGCGGGTGCGACTTGGCTGCCAGCCGGAACCCGTGATGGGGACCTGACAGTAGGGCCCACCTCAATATAAGTATTGTATATCCACGTCGTACAAATAAGGGTATGAATTAAAAAATGAAGTAGATATAAATTTTAGGTGGGCCACACCACAGGAATCAATGGTTGTTGATTATTAGCCACTTTTGCTGGGCCACTAAAGTTTTGGATCAAGTTAGATATTTGTTTTTTCCTTTCACCCGGATGAGTTTTACCTTACCAACGGCTTGATGGTCGATAAACATTACGGCGGATCCCGGAAGTTTTTAGTGATGGGTGTCCAATAATCCCTGTTTCCTATTGTGTGGTCCACCTCCAATTTGTATCTCCTTCATTTCTGGTATGATGTCCTAACATAATATGTAGAAACAGATGGACGGCGTGGATATAGAAACCGTACATGAGGTGGGCCCTACGGTCAGGGTCCACTCACGTCACTGATTATGTTTCGCAGCCAATTCGCGCGCGTGGAGGCATCGACACGTGGTACGAACATTTCAATCTACCAATCCCGTCACGACACAGTTCTTCCGTTTCCCGAAGAACTCCTTGTCATCTTTGTCTCGATACATATGGTAAATACGTACGCAACTAATCCGGTGCTCGTGCATGCACCACAAGTAATATGTCGCCACTCTATTGTGTTAGAAGTTCCGTGCATGATCAAGATCCAGTCCGTTCATCGGTTAGAGGATCTCTTTTTATAGGAAAAACATAAATCTAATTACCTTTAGTCATTTTATTCTTTATTACTGTTGCGATTAATAAAAACATTTTAAGGATCAGATGGTTAGATTAGTCTAATCTAAGAAATTTTAAGTGGGTTTCTACCAGTGATAAAATTATGAAGGGTGAACGCCTCAGATTATCATAAGCGTATGCCAAATGGACGGTAGATAACATCAAAAGCACGGTAACTTGGTGCCTTTATTGCCTCTGCATAACTTCTCTGCAGGCATTATTAACTGATGGGAAGGCAAAAGAGGAAACGGGAATGAGGACAACGGTCAATTGAAAGAAAAAAGAGGAAGCGAGGAGGAGGACGAAAGATCATATCATCTCCCGTCTCTTTGCCTCTCACACGTTAGTACAGGTACGTGCCAGTGACACGTGTTATTGTATGTAGAGAGAGAGAGGGAAAGGGTTATCTTCTAAGCTTTTCTAGAAACCCTAAATCGCTCTTTTTATCTCTTTTCTTCAGAGCCATCCGTTCACAAGTCACCGCCACTACGGCCTTTCCTAAAATGGCAAAAGACCGCGCGCGCGCGCATCTCCCATTCTTCTTCTTTCTGTACAGAAATCTGACTCGTTTCTTTGGTCTCCTTCGTCGGTCAGTTATTTCACTCTGATGTTAGATATTAAGGAGAGAGATTTTCTCTTGCCAGAAAAGGAAAAAATATATCAGGAGGAGGAAGAGGAGGAGAGGAGATTGACAGAAGAGAGTGAGCACATACCTGCAACTGCATAAATCTATGCAGTCCTGGTGCGTGCTCACTTCTCTTTCTGTCACCTCCCCCGCCTATGGCTTCTGCTCTTCTCTCTCTCTCTCTCTCTCTCTCTCTCTCTCTCTCTCTGAAAATACATGAAAAAAATAAGGAAGATCTTCTCTAGTGGAATTTTCTTTTATTGGGTTTTTATTTTTGGGAGTTATCGGGTATTTTCTCTTTTTTGGTATTATTTTATTGGATTTGGAGAGGAGCATGAAAGCGTGACTTTTGATGTGGGAGGGAGAGCGGAGTAGACGAGGGGACGGTACGCCTTCTGAGCACTGTGCGGATTTAACGGAAAACCGTATTGGTCGTTCCCCGAAGCGCTTCGGTTTCGCTTCTGGGATTTTGAGAGAGAGAGAGAGAGAGAGAGGGTGGTGTTTGCTTTCAGGCGCATGGAATTGGAGATGAGGATCTCGCATGGGAATCTTTTGCTGTTATATCTTCCAAATGCAAGAGGGTTTCAGTTGCACGTGGAACGAACAACTTGTTTTTGTTGCTGTTGTTGTGGTGGTTGTTTTTGTTCTTGTTCTTGATCGTGGGTGTTAATTTGAGCTCTCTCTCTCTCTCTCTCTCTCTCTCTCTCTCTCTCTCTCTCACACACACACACACACACACACACACACAAAAACCCAAGATGGTTAGACCCTTTCAGCAATTTGGTTTGGGTTGCTCTCTCTCACAGACCCAAGATGGTTAGATCCTTTCAGCAATTTGGTTTGGGTTGCTCTCTCTCTCTCTCTCTCTCTCTCTCTCTCTCTCTCTCTCTCAGATCCAAGATGGTTAAGACCCTTACAGCAGTATGGTTTGGGTCTCTCTCTCTCTCTCTCTCTCTCTCTCTCTCTCTCTCTCTCTCTCTCTCTCTCTCTCTCTCTCTCTCTCTCTCTCTCTCAGATCCAATATGGATGACCCTTTCTGCAGTTTGGTTTGGGTTGTGCTCTCTCTCTCTCTCTCTCTCTCTCTCTCTCTCTCACACACACACACACACACACACACACACACACACACAAGATGGTTAGACCCTGTCATCAGTTTGTTCTGGGTTGCTCTCGCTCTCTCCTCTCACAGATCCAAGATGCTTAGACCCCTTCAGCAATTTGGTTTGGGTTGCTCTCTCTCTCTCTCTCTCTCTCTCTCTCTCTCTCATCATAGAGGATTAGACCCTTTCTGTATTTTGGTTTGACTCTCTCTCTCTCTCTCTCTCTCTCTCTCTCTCTCATCCTAGAGGATTAGACCCTTTCTGTATTTTGGTTTGAGTCTCTCTCTCTCTCTCTCAGATCCGAGTGGATTAGCCCTTCCAACAATTTGGTTTGAGAGAAAAAAACAGGCACACAAATTCAAGATGATTAGACCCTTTCAGCAATCTGGTTAGGATTGAATGAGGAGCTTTTGCTTGTTGGCTCTCTCCCGGTAAGTTTAAGCTCCTTTTTTCTTTTCCTTTTCTTCGCTATTTTTTTTTTTTTTTTTTTTTTTTTTTACAGGAAGTTGCGTTTTGAGTTGTGGAGGCCTAAACCCTTCAAGGGACTGGGCTATGCCAAATATGAAGAGCTGTCTCGTGGGCTTTTGGTCTGGTAATGAGTGGTGTAGAGGAAGAGCAAACTATTTTGGGATTTGGGCAGTGATAATATGAAGCGTTTTTTCTTGTGGTTATTTTGGCGTTAAAGAACATGGGTTTCATGTAGTCTCTGAGTAGACCCTTATAGGAATTGCGTTTAAGCAGCACATGATTTGCTTGCGGGTTTTGTTTTGAAATAATAAAACGTGGGTTGTGAGTGGTGTAGGGGGAATGGACTCATATAGGAATTGGGTTTTGTTTAATCCGAAGAGTTGTTGCTTGTGGGTTTCATTTTGGCACTGGGAACAAGGGTTTCGAGTGCAAGAGGAAGGAATAGATCCTTGTACGAATTGAGTCCGGTCACTTCTTTGTGATACAGAAACTTGTGCATAGCACACTGCTTATCATGTGGGTCGCTCTAATACATGCAACAAGTATATGCAATACAATGTTATATAGAAGGAATAGATCCTTGTAGGAATTGAGTCCGGTCACTTCTTTGTGATACCGGAACTTGTGCATAGCACACTGCTTATCATGTGGGTCGCTCCAATACATGCAACAAGTTTATGCAATACAATGTTATATACAAATCCATTATATGGGATGATGAATGTTATTATTATAGATTACAGACTCATAGTATTATATCATATGCATTGTACTGCATAAATCAAAGAATAAAACTCTACATTCCAAGTGTAAAATTACATTACATCATAATCAACACTAGAGTGTGGAATTCCATAATTTCCAATTGGTAAACATAGTGATCTTGATCATAAGTGACCATAATCTGGATCATGTGTTCTGGGTTGGAAATGTATGGGGAGATGGCAATTTAGATAACATTGGTGCTGAATGTAAAGATCTTTTTCCTGTGGGTTGTCTTCACGGGAAAAAATGGTTCGGATTGTAGGAGGAATATGTTGGCTGTACTAGCCAGAAATTCTCTTGGCTTTACAAAGCCTTAGAACCAAACACACCACAAATATATAGAAAATAATTTTACTTGCTGCACTTGCTGCACTCTCTTACTGTAATCGGACATACAAGGTGCCTTTTATAGGCTTTTGCACCAACTATGAAATGACTACACTACCCTAGGCTCTTTAATATTCTTAGAAACTGACATTTGGCCATTCATCTTCCAAAACAGCTCCTTTAGAGCTCCAACTGTTATACATGGGGAGTTCAATGGTCACCATTTGGTTCTTTGGAAACTACTTGTTTGGGTTTTCATTTTCAACACTCCCTTCAAACCAAAACAGTTTCATTCCAAGCATTGATCTTAGTCGTCTGAATGTATCAATCGGTAATGCCTTGGTGAATATGTCCGACTGTTCAGTGGTGTGACAATACTCCAATTTTACCACTTTCTGCTTCACTTGATCTCTAAGAAAATGGTATCGAGTATCAATGTGCTTGCTCCTTCCATGCTGTACTGGATTTTTGGCTAACTCGATTGCCGACTTGTTATCCACATATATGACTGTGGTTTCTTCCTGTGGATGCTTCAGCTCCTTTAGCAAGTTTCTCAGCCAAATCGCCTCACAGACTGTGGACGATGCCTCTGCTTCACATGTGGACAAAGCAACAACACTTTGCTTCTTTGAGTTCCATGTGAAAGCAGTCGACCCGAGATAGAATACATATCCAGTGGTGCTTTTCCTTTCATCTTGATCACCTCCCCAATCACTGTCTGAGTATCCATACAACATTGCTTCATCATCGTATGGATAGAAAAGACCGAATTCCATTGTTCCTTTGACGTACCTGAGGATTCTCTTTGTGGCTAGCCAGTGTGATTCTTTTGGCGCTTCCATGTACCTACTTAGAAGCCCAACACTGTAGACGATATCCGGCCTTGTGATTGTCAAATACCTTAGGCTTCCAAGCAGATTCTTGAACACGAGTCGAGTCCACGCTTCTTCCTTCTCCTTCTTTTGTCGATTTAGGCTCTTCTTCTGGTGTTCACGGCATTGCAATTTGCCATCTAGAACTTTTTAAGCAACTCCTTGGCATACTTTTTTTGTGATATGTAAATGCCGCCAACTTGTTGTTTTACTTCGATGCCCAAGAAGAAGGACATCAATCCACCATTAGTCATCTCGAATTCATTGAACATAGCATGCTTGAATTCTTCAAACATCGCCTGATTGTTTCCTGTGAACAGCAGATCATCAACATATAGGCATGCTTTATGAGGATGTCGCCATGAGCATTTTTCTTGATGTAGACAAAGATGCTCATATGGACATTGAGCGAAGCCGTTTTCTTGAAGATAATTGTCGATGCGTGCATTCCAGGCACGAGGAGCTTGCTTCAACCCATAAAGAGCTTTCTTTAGTCGACACACTTTGTGTTCCTCCTTGAACAACAAAACCTTCAGTGTCAACATAGACCTCTTCTTCCTAATTCCATTCGAATGCAGATTTCACATCCATTGGTAAATCATCCAACGTGATGGGGGCCGCGAAGGAGATAATCATCCTCACAAGTGTCAAGGCGAGCAACAGGGCGAAGACTTCTTCATAGTCCACCCCGTACTTCTGTTTGTAACCCTTTGCTACGAGCCTTGCCTTGTGGATCTATTTCACCATCGATTTCGCTTGATCTTGTACACCCATTTGGCCAATAGTTCTTTGGCCTTGAGGGAGTGAGATCGGCTCCCATGTTTGATTCTTCTCGATAGCATGGATCTCTTCTTCCATAGCCTTTCTCCAACATTCTTCATTCACGCCTCCTCGAATGTGAGAGGCTCATGTGTCCGCATACAGCGAAACAAATTTATTTCCTCGGTTTATGTATATATCATTGAGGCTCCTCATTTTGATCGGAGCCATGGGTGAGGGAGAACCGGATGATGACGTCTTGGTTTGAATTTTGATTTGATGAAATACTTCCAGAGAGGAGATGGAACGTATCGGCCGGACTTCTGCGTGCGATTTGTTGTAGGTATCTTGGTTCTCATGCTTATCTTCTTCATGTTCTTCAACCTCGACTTGATTTTCTTTGGCCGAATCTTCCTCGTTCCATTTCCAGAGAATACAACATCTCTACTTACCACCACTTTGTTAGTTAGTTTGTAGAGCTTGTATGCCTTCGATACTTCATTTAGCCGATGAAGATGCACTTCTCACCACGATCATCAAGCTTCTTTCTTCTTGCTTGGAACTTGAGCGTAGGGCGACACACCCAAAGATCCTTAGTGCGCCACACTCGGTTTGTAGCCACTCCATGACTCCCGTGGTGTCATGTTTCTTACGCTTTTGGTTGGACACCGATTGAGCAGTGCAGGCGGTACATGCAACCGCCTCCCGAAACTCTTTGCGAGCCTTTCTCTTTGAGCATGGTTCTTGTCATGTCGAGGATGGTGCGGTTCTTTCACTTACCATTCTGCATGGTGGTGTGTAGGCACTGTGTTCTTTGATGCCTTGTTCCCGCAATACTCTCGAAGGCATTTGAGGTGTACTCTCCACCTCTCGATCTAAGAGTTTTGATTTTAAGACCACTTTCTTTTTCTACAAGGGCCTTAAAATTTTTAAAAATAGTAAAAGAAGACTTTTCTTTGATTATACAACCACAATTTTCTACCGAATCCAATTAATAAAGTATTTATTACCTCCAAGAGAGATTGAATGGTCCACAGATGTCGGTGTGAACCAAGCTAAATGGTTCTCTTGCTCTTCTGGGATACTCCACTGAAAGGAGTTCCTTTGTTGTTTGCAGTGTGCACACGCCTCGCACACATGTTGCTGGAACTTCAATGTGCAAGCCATGCACCATGCTTGATGAGGATAAGAGTCTAAGGCCACCGAAATGGAGATGCCCAAAGCGAAGATGCCATCTCCATGAATCATTCTTCACGAGTCCGTTAGGCACTTCTCGGCTTTTGTGTAAATATGGAGTGGAAACATGCGATTCTTCGCCATTTGGACTTGAGAAGTGTGCATCTCTTAAGAGAGAGAATGATTTTCCATATGACATACCCTTCTCAAGGAGTTGGCCGATACTAGGATGTTATTTTCATGTTTGGTAGTACACATTGGAGATAAAATTCGTCACTTCTTTGATGAGATTTTGACTTTTCCTTTACCTTTCACAGGAACTTTTGATGAGTCTCCTAGACCGATTGCCCACGAGCATCTTCTCGCGCCCACGAACACACTGCACTGCAGTCGAGATACCACACGTCATGTTGATCACATGCTTCTTCCCGTGCAAGAAGAAGTGTGGAGTCTTCTTTCCTGATTTGATGCTTCGCATAATTAGAATACTCATCTTGATCTCTCGTTTGCTCCAACGATTTGAAGCATAATGGCCGAACTTGTTGCAATTGTAACATTGAATATTTTTGTATTTCCACGTCCACGCATGGAACGACCTCTACCATTTCCTCTTCCACGGAAATTGATAGTCTTTGTTGATTTTGTGATTGGCTTGGATATATCCACGCCCTCTGCCTCTTGCACGATTGCTTATGCCACGGCCTACCTCGTTGTGTATGACCATTCTTTTGTTCATTTAGAGTCAACTTAGACTCAAAGCATGTTCAGCGTTGAATCGGCATTCTTTTGCATTCGTTGCTCATGCACTTGTACTGAGCCCATCAATTCTTCATGGACATGATTTTCTAAGTCCTTTGATTCTTCTATGGCAACAACCACATGTTCAAATTTGGTTGTGAGGATCAAGTACTTTTCAACAACCCGTACATCTTCGATCTTTTCACATTTCTTTTCAAGTTGTTAACAATAACAAGTAACCTTGAAAAGAAATCGAAAATGGTCTCACCTTCCTTCATGTGTGAGGTCTCGAATAGATTCTTCACACGATCAACTCCTTTGAAGATTGTGCGAAGAATCTCCCATGCTTGTTTGCAATCATCCAACCCTTGATAGACAAGAAACGCAATTGGTCCTTCTTTCTTTGATAGGACCGCCCTTTGATCATAGAGCTTCTTCTTCCGTTGTGGGTTCTACATAACCATCGGTTAGATCTTGCGACCAATAGTGCTTTCATTTGGATGTAATCCTTGGATAACTTTGGAATCTGTGGCTGGATCGAGGATGCCATCTCTTCTTTTTTAAGAGAAGGAATGATTGAATTTTTTAATGAAGGGAGATAGAAAAACAGTTTTTTTTTAGCTGGAAGTACTTTGAAAACTGATTTTTTTTTAACAGATTTGGCTGAAAAAACAAAATTGCTGAAATCTGATTTTTGAACAGAAATTTTCTTTTCTAAAATTGCTGACAACTTCAACAGGGAACTCACAAAAAAAACTTTCCTTTGCAACAGATTTTTTCAGAAAACTTTGGACTTGGCTGAAAAAAAAATATGCTGGAAACTTTTGTAGAAAAAGAACCTGGGCTCTGCTATCTGATTTTTTTTCAAACCGATTTTTCAAACTTTGGCTATGAAGAAAACAGATTTTTCTTCTCAGAAAAAAAATCTGCACTTGGCTGAAAAACCTCCTGGATGCTTCTTCCAGGAAAACAACCGAGGCTCTGATACCAGTTTGTTGGCTGTACTAGCCAGAAATTCTCTTGGCTTTACAAAGCCTTAGAACCAAACACACCACAAATATATAGAAAATAATTTTACTTGCTGCACTTGCTGCACTCTCTTACTGTAATCGGACATACAAGGTGCCTTTTATAGGCTTTTGCACCAACTATGAAATGACTACACTACCCTAGGCTCTTTAATATTCTTAGAAACTGACATTTGGCCATTCATCTTCCAAAACAGCTCCTTTAGAGCTCCAACTGTTATACATGGGGAGTTCAATGGTCACCGGCTGTTGCTGGAAACGGCTGTTTGGGTTTGCTGTTTTCAACAGAATACGCCTCCTACGAATTGGACTTTGCTGAATATAAAGGTGGTTTTCTTTGTGGGTTTTGTTTTGCATTAAAAAACATGGGCTGTGGCGATAAGAAACATGGTTCTTCATAGTGTATGATTAGTCTTTCACGAATTGGATTATGTTGGCTGTGAAGAGGTTTCTTGTGTTTTATATATATATATATATATATATATATATATATATATATATATATATATATATATATATATATATATATAAAATTTAATATGGCTGCTAAATCATCAGCATCTAGAACACGGGTTTTTAGTGGTGATGGAACACACCTGGACTAGGGTGTATTGAATATGAAGAGTTTCTACTTTTAGCGAATGAATTTCCATTGTCCGAAGGACCCTTGTTGCTGTGTTTTGATTTAGTATGATGGAGAGAAGATAAAGTTATTTTAGTCAAAAAACATTTTGGTAGCGCTCAACATCTATGGATTTTTTTTATGGTGATTAAGTACTTGAGAAGATTTAGAGGATACATAATTCATGTAACATGATCAGGTTATATACCAGTAGTTCTTTTTTAATATTTTTTGTCATTTTTATTTTACCATCAATTGTCTATTTATTGGATACAATAGCATTTCATTTTATGATATTGGTTTGGGTTTTAGCCTTCTAAAGATTTATCGGGCATTACATTCATAAATATGTCCACTTAGTGGCTCGTAAGAGATTATATGCTTTAGTTCACTAGAGAAAATAGAAGGAAAAAAACCATTCTTAATGGGGTCTAAAGGACAAGCTAGAAATGTTCCTTGTGTTATGGCTTGTCAAGAGGAAATCCCAAAGAAGGGGGAGGAGTTGGAGTGTGTAGGGGCCATGAAGAAAACCTTATCTTTGCCTTCCACTGGTATTATGGGCTTGTCTCAAACATGGTTTCGGAGGCAAGAGCTATGCTTAATGGCCTAAAACTATGCAAACTGTTCGGGCTGCAGAACGTTTTTTTTTTTTTATTATTGTATCAGATTCAAAAGTTGTCATTGACAGCCTTAGAAAGGCCCACTCTAATCCAGATTGGAAGATATGGTATGGCATGTGCTAGGCAAAACTTGACAACAAACAACTATGCATGAATCGCTTAATTAATCTCCCATACTTTCAGAGAAAGTAACACGGTAGCAGCTGGCCTGGCAGAGATTGGAAGCAATAATGGAGGGAACAAGGTGTATAGAAGGTTAGAATGTCTCCTGAGAAGTGTGAGAGGGGCCTCAACCATGGATAAGGCAGGTATTGAAAATAGGTGGAGGTAGCTGTTCGTCACTGGTTATGGAAGCTGCTTCTCATCTTTGTATTAGTGTTTTCTTTTCCTTTTTTTTTGGTCAGGTCCCAGCGTTGTTATGGCTGTATAGGGAAGGCGTGGCTTGTCTTGGTTGTAGTTTTTGGTGGACCGATAATCACTTGCTCCGCGCTAATTTGTAAAATTTCTTTTTGTCAATATAATCATAGGTGGTGTGGTCCCAACTTTCACTAAAAGGGGGAAAAAAGTAGCAATCGTCCTTGTGTTCTATGCTGGTGACTATCAATGGGTTCTTCCCCCAGTATATGTAGAGAGAGATTCTACTCCTATGCTCACTTGGTGTCTCCATTATGTTTGTGCCATTCATTTTTGTTTAGCCCAGTCACTGTAGCAACCTCCCATCCCATTTAGAATTTTTATAGAGGGGCTAGAGTTCTGTGTGTAGGCCCTGCACCATTTTTAAAATGATGATGTGTCTTGAACTGTACATATGGCATAATTGCACAGCATTCCACACCGTACAATTTACATTGAGATGGTAATAAGTACCATCTAATTTTTTTTCTTTGATTTTGAACCACTTGCTATTTTATTTGTACCATCCATTAGTTGGACAGTTAGGAATGCTTAATCAGTGTCTTTTGAGATATGCTCCATCCACAATAGGACCCACAATTTCAATGATTTGGATAGCTGAACATCAGTGCTGCATGTGAGGAGGATGAGTCACCACTATTTTTAAATTGTCACACCTAAAAATAAAAAATAAAATAGAAAATAGAAAATAAAATAAAAGAAGAAGAAAAAGAAGAAGAAAGGAAAAGTAACCCCTATTTTTGAAATGGTGAAAAGTAACATACAAATCTAGCCCTAAAAAAACAAAAAGAAAAAGAAAAGTGTCCATGCATGAACACAGTCTTTTTCCTTTTGGTTATTGTTCTTCGTATGAAGAAGATCACACAAGTTCCAACATCTAATCCATGGAAGTAAGATTACATCCACATGGGGTTATGTCCCACCATGCATAATTGTCAAACTTATATGATTTACGATTTGAGTCAAATCGTAAGCAAAAACAATTTGAATCCCACCTTGAATCCCTTGTTAGATGAATCCTATGATTCTATTATTTCTTATTATTCATTATTCAAATCCCAATTTATGATTCAAATTATACTTGTTCTCTTCTATTTTAAGCTTTCATTGGCTTTCATTTTATGTTTTTGAATATTTATGGTTTAAATTATACTGGATTCTTCTATTTGAAGCTTTACTTGGCTTTCATTTTATATTTTTAAATCGGTGGATGCTACAAAATTTTTTTAGAAGAGGCCAATTATGTTATTCTCTTCTTTATAAGATATTACATTATAGATATTCTCTTCAACATTAAATTGTGTTGCATTTTCTTATGATTTCTTAACATTATAGATATTCACTTCAATGTTAAATCATGTTACATTTTATGGAATTTAGCCTGTATAGATGTCTCTTTTGGAATGAAAAAAAAAAAAAAAAAAAACTAGAATTTTTTTATTTTTTTTAAATGTTACATTTTCTTACGATTTTTTACTTCTTAATTAGTCGAAACATGAAATTGATGTTTGACTTATCCGGAATGTTTGTTTAAATGATTGCGTACATGTTGACCTATAGAATTGTGGTAATAATGGTTAGAAATCAAAATATTTTTTTCGTGAGTCTACATAATGAAATGTTGCATTTCCAACATGATTCTACGTTGAAGAAAGGTTATCAAAGGGTTCATATATATTTTTTAAGGTAAATTTCTTGAACAACAAAAAATAAAGGAAAGACAAGTCTTCTAATACTTTCATGATATGGTGGTATTACTTGGTGCATATTCATGAGAAATGGATGATTGATGAGTTTTTAGTTTTCTCTGATTTATTTATATTTTTACATTTTTTTATTTTTAATAAAATCATAGAAAAGTCTTATGCTTTATGATTAGATTTGCGATTCGATATGGTTCAACCGTTGCAACTTGTGATATGAAAAAATTTAACAACATTGTTGTCGTGGTCTATTTCAATAAAAGATGCACACATTGTTGGAGCTACTTTTTTTTTTTTTTTTTTTTTTTTTTGTTTGGAGAGAGAGAGAGAGAGAGAGAGAGAGAGAGAGAGAGAGAGAGAGAGAGAGAGAGAGAGAGAGATTAAGGACTCCTCACTACGGTTTGGGTTAGCCATAGTTCAACACTACAATTCTTCAACCCATAGCTTACCTTCTTTGTTAGTGATGGTTGGTGTAGGTTTTTTTGCTCGAAGTTCCATATTAGTAAGGGCTAGTACTGAGTGGAAGGTAAAAAAAATAAAAATAAATGGGCTAGTAGTGAGTTGGGCCCCTGGGATGGCGTGACCTCCCTAGCGTGCAAACCCTTCTTCCCCAAGTGGTGATCGACCACATCTCAGCCGAAGGATTCTGCACCTCCCTCGCAGAAGACTCTAAAATTTGGACCCACACCCCGTCTAGGGAATTCAGCGTGGCTTCTGCCTGCAAATGCTCCAGATCTACAGGCCCGATTATGTCTTGGGCCAAATAGGTCTGGCACCCTATCCTCCCGCTGAAGATCTCTCTCCTTACCTGGAAGCTACTTCATTATGCTCTCCCGGTGGACGAGAACATTCAATCCAAAGGTATTGCCGTGGCATCGAAATGCGCATGCTGCCCCCCTCTGCTCCATTTGGGATTTGAGTCCTTAAACCATGTTTTCTCTTCGGGCGACCTCGCATCTCAGGTTTGGGCCATGCTTGGGTCACTCTTCCACATCCTTCCTTTAGCTTCCCCTCCCTCAGCCTATGGCAAGGCTTCTCTCTAGTGGACCTCAACTCCTTCAGCTGACTGTTTTCAATCCCTTAAGGGCCTCACGCCACTGCTGGTTTTCTTGGAATTATGGTCTTCCAGAAATACCGCCCGCATGGAAGGCACCCCATCTAATGTTGATAAAATTGACGCCAAAATCTGCTGCTAGATCAGAATTCTTTACTCCTCACTTCCCCTCCCTAAATCAGCCTCTCGCTCCACAACTTCAACCCTCAACGGTCTGGGCCTGGATGGGTCCAAATCTCTCCCCTCGAAGACCCAGCTAGTCCATTGGGTATGCCCCCTTGTGGGCTGGACTAAATTGAATGTAAACGGTTCTTCTTTGGGGAACCTAGGCCCACCTGGGGGTGGCGAAGTAGCCAGGGACCATTCAGGGAAGCTCATCTTCACTTTCTTCTCTGGCTACGGAATTGGCTCCAACGGCCGGGCTGAAACCAAGATCATCTGGGAGGCCCTCTCCCATTGCAGGGCATGGGTCTCAACAAGGTAGAACTCGTCAGCGACTCCAAATTAGTGGTGGACGCCCTCTCAGAGGCTTCAGCCCCATCGTGGGCCATGTGGTATTGGTGGATTAGGATTTAAGCACTCAAGAAACACATGGAAATTTCCATTTCCTACTCCCCAAGGGAAACAAATGTAGTGGCTGATGGGCTTGCTCGATTGGGTAGTAGCTCCTAAACCCATTTATTCTTCCAATCCATGACCGAGCTCCCTCCTCTGATTAGAGGCTCTCTCTTTCTTGACAAAGTAGGATTAGGATACTTGAGAGATATGTAGGGCTTGTGCATTCCCTTCCTGGCAGGTGGGCCTACTTATTTTTTTTTTTCATTCCCATCTTCGCAAGTTATATATAGAACTCCTTTCCCATTATATATGATATCCTCTAATTCTAGGGAAAAAAAAAGGGCTAACCTCGCTAAACCATGTTACCTCTTACTAGGTATTTTTTTTAAAGGACAATTTCATTTCTCGTATAAAGCTATACATCCCCATGGACATTTTGGGCTTCCCCAAGGAGAAAGACCCTGAGGAAGCCTATCATCAGGTTCTATATCAAGCAACCTATCTAAGAGACCTATCTTAAAACTCCCATTAGGGACTGTCTAATGGAACTGAGCCCGACTCTATCTAGCAACAACGGACCTCAAATTTGAGGCGGGGGGTCCGATGCCTGTCGAACAAGGGAACTGCCCTGAAGCTCACTCCCTAGGCGAGTCAACCCATCTGCCGGGGCATTCCCTTCTCTCAGGACATGGGCAAAACTAATGTGCCCTCTTTGTTTCAGCTTACCAATCCTGGTTAACCAGTACCTCCAGTGCTAAGCTAATTGAGACCTTCCATTTAGAAAGTCCACCATGAACTTGGGATTCTGATTCTACCTCTACCTTGGACGAGCCTAGGTTCAAGCAATGGGTTAGACCGTCATAGACTGCACGCAACTCTACTCTGTTATTGGAGCCCACCTCATACTCAGTCGAGAATGCAAAGAGGAAATCCCCTCTACAAATTTTGCCTCCTCTCGACAATCCCGAGTTGCCTCTGGCAGACCCGTCTACGTTCAATTTAGCCCAGCCTTCTGGCAGCTTTATCCACTTCACAATCTTAGTCTTTACCCTTTGAGGAATTGGAGCTGCAACACCTAGCGCCCTGAGGGATAGCATGTTGGCCACGGACTAGGATTTGGGCCCTAACATGCCTTTACTCAGCGCATTTACCCACCACTTAACACAAGCAATCGTAGTTGCAACCAGGATACTTTTTCCGTCGAATCTGATAGCCTTTCTCACACAGGGTAGTAATACTGCCCCCTGGAGGTGGAGTGAGCCACCACTGACGCAACTTGCCTTGCACCGCTTAGTCCTGCATGAGTGGAATTTCCAAAATGGTCCTGAAGTGATGCCAAACTGTCGCCGCGAGGTTGCCATAGAGGAAAAGATGGTTCAACGATTCCACTGTAGGTTGTTGATCCTGAGAAGACCCACAACAAACGCACTTAGATGCCAATCGAATCCCTTGAGACTGGACTTTGTCTTCTACCGAGATGGCTCCCTATAGTAGCCTCCACACGAAGGTCCCATGCTAATTTCATCGTGGGGGGCATTTTTGAGTGCCACACCCAGTTTGCCCACCCCCTACGCTGCTTACTATCTCTGCATAGCTCCAATGCTAATTTCATCATGAATTTGCCTAAAGGATCAAGGGGCCAAAAACAAGAATCCCCCTTATCCTCCAAAGTACAGAAGCCACACTAGAAGATGAAGTCCAACACCTCCTATGGGGGAGAAGAAAAGGCTGAGGACAGGGGGAGGGGCCCTTCCGCTCATAAGAAGTCCCGAACTTTTAGCGGCAAGAGGTCTTCTGGATGGGCCTGTCAGCCTGATGCTCCAAAGTGCCAAGACTAGTCCAGTTATCTCGCCAGAGGTTGCAGCCCCCTTAACCTACATGCCACTACACTCTCTCCAATAGAGATGGGAACAAAGTTCTAATGTTTTTCCAGAGAGGAGAGGGAGTAGTCGACGCATGACCCCACTCAAGAGGACCCCAGGTCACGATGGTGTTTCACTCTCATGAGCGCTACCCATAGGTTGTCTCCATCACCGAACTTAACAGCCCATGCCATCTTAAATCGAAGGGCCTTCATCACCTCTTTCAGGTTTCTGATCCCCCCAGCCCTCTGCTTTTAGGCTTTGTAATCATCTTCCAACAGATCCTATGGAGCTTCCTCTTGCCTTCTGCCCCTCCCCAGAAGAAGTTAGTAAAACGCCTCTCCAACGCTACTAGGACTTGGACTGGGATTGGGGAGGCAACCATGGCATGGACTGGGATGCTACCCAGGACGTGCAGAATTAAAGTTGCCCTCCCTTCCTACGAAAGATATCTTGCATTCCAACCGCTGATCCGCTTCTTTATCTTGTCCAACAAAAATTGGAAATCCAATTGTTTCACCCTTCCCCTTGCAATCAGCAATCCCAAGTAGCGGGACCCTGCTCTGGACCTAACGATCCCCAGATGGCGCTCGATAGCCTTAACCCTACCAGTGGGCAGCTTATCAGAGTAGAGGAAGGAACTCTTATGACAGTTAACCATCTCTGCCTAGTCGATGCTTGGGAGGAAGCCATGAAATCTTTCACAGCTTGGAGCGACGCACAACCCCCGTTTAGGAACAAGAGCATGTCATCAGCGTAAAGAGGATGGGAGATTAGCAGGCATCCTTGCCGGAGTTTGAAGGGCTGACAGAAACCCCGGCCAGAATGAATAGACTTAGCAATAATGGATCTCCCTGACGAAGTCCTTTGGAGGACTTGAAATAACCCGTCGCTTCGCCGTTAATGAGCATAGAAAACCAGCTATTTCCTCAACATTTTTTTTTATCATGCTTACCCATTTCTCGTTGAACCCGAACTGCCTTAGGACTTGCTTAAGGAATTCCCAATCCACCCTATCATAAGCCTTTTCCATATCTAATTTGAGCACTATATTACCTCCACAAGCCTTTCTATTGATTTCCTTGACCATCTCCTGCATGAGGGCAATATTTTCAGCTATAGAACGGTCCTGTATGAAGGCTCCTTATTTGTGGGATATAAGCTTCATCAACAATTTGAGGTAGATATGAACATATTTGAGGTTAACAGGGCGTTAGATATCTAATATTGGTCCAACACTCGTATTACTATAATCTACTATCGCCAACACTCGCATTACACCCAATATGTGTGAAATGGATACATTAAAGATCAACATCGGATCTGCAATAGTCATCCAATCCTTTCAATTTAGTTGCCATACTATTATATACTATCATAACCATTGAAAAACACACTATCTTTTTCTATTCTCACAAATATTTGGTTGAGGTTATAATTGCATGGAAGGATGTAACTCTATTGGAAGTTTTTTTTTTTTTTTTGCAAAAAGGTGGGTACAATCATTTGAGTGGGAACTACAAAAAGATATGGGCCTTACCTATTGCATAAATTCACAAGAAACCAACAAAATATATAAGATGAAAGAAAGAAAAAAGAAACAGGGACACGGTAGAGAGAAAAGCTTCTATTGAACAAGGGGACACCATGCACAATCCCAATCATTCCGAATCTCTAAATGTGGGACTGAAAAGCCATAGCTCCATTGTAAACCCAGAAAGCCACATCTGCATCAACACCAACCTGTAACAACACCAATGATCCCTTCTGCAAATGCATCTAAATACGAAACACAAACCCGCATTCCCCGGCTCATTACTATAACTAATGACAAGGGGGAGCTCTTTTAGGTGTGATTCATCCACCCAAAAGCCCAACAGACACATGGTCTGGGTCATTGATGCTCTTCAGGCCTTAAAACAGGCCCAACAACAACCAACTGAGATTTTTTCCAAACAGAAAAAAGCCTCTACCATGGCAAAAGAGGGGGAAGAAGGCAACACTGAAAAGCCACAACTCCACACCACTACAGATGCACCCAGAGCCATAGATGCATCCTCTAACAAAGCATCCCATGAAATCCAATTCAGTTGCCACTAGTCCAATTTTCCAGTAGTCATGAAATTGATGTCGCTATTGCTGCTTTTTTTTTTTTGAGCTTTTCATTTAACAATCATCAATTACATTCGGGATTCCCTAAGGAATAAAAGAACTAGTGGGAGTCCTATCATAAAAACGGGAATGAAGTAAAACTCAAAAGAATGAAGAAAGAGAGAAAAGGGAACATCCCCATCCAGCAAAGAGACGCCCCAAACAAAACCAGGACAACCAAATTGCAAAATAAACACCTAAGCGCAGCCCAACTCCCCCCCTAGCTACTTCCTTAATGGAACCCAGCCCCACCTCGTCAAGGAACAAGAGACCTCGAACCTAAACCGGGAGGTCATCAAGGCGAACCACCAGGGAAGACGATTGATTCCTACTCCCCGAGCGGGCCATCACGTTTGCCGCCGCATTACCTTCTCTGAAAATATGAACAAACTAAAATTGCCCTCTGCACTCGAGCCGATTGATCCTAGAGATCTAGTACCTAGGGCTGAAAGTCGGGCGAGTTCAACCCGACCGAGCCGTGACCGACCCGACGTTGGGTTGGGCTTGGGCAAAATATTTCAGGTTCGGTCTCGGGCTTGGGCTGTAGAAACACCAACCCGACAAAATTTCGGTCGGCTCGGGTTGAAGTCTCGGGTTGCCCGACCTAACCCGAACCCGATAATTATAATATAAATATATAATAAATTAACAGATAGTCTTCATTGCACGTCATTTCCCAATGAAGGATTTCTCTCTCCCATGCGACGCTGGATTTTTCTCTCTCATGCGCCAGATTTTTCTCTCCCATATTGCATGGGATGCGGATACAGTGCGAAAGCCTTTCGCATAAAGATCATGTGCAATGATGCGATGTGGGGTCCACCGTGATATTTATGAAAAATCCAACCCGTCCACCCATTTTTCTAGCTCATTTTAAGACATTGGACCAAAAAAGAGGAGGATCCAAAACTAAACTGGGCCATAAAATATGAGACTGGGGGAAAAGGAATTCCTACCATTGAAACCTTTCTAGGCTCTGCCTTGATGTTTATATGCCATCTAAACCGTTTATAAGGTCAGATGAAGTAAAAACACTAAAAACTTAAACCTATGAAACTTTTATAGCCATATAAATCTTTCAACGGTGGTCACTAAATCTCCACTATTTCCTCTCATGTAGCCCATTTGAGTTTTGGATCCATCTTACTTTTGGTCACATGTCCTAAAATAAACTTGAAAAACAGATGGACGGGTTTGATTTCTAATAAACATGGCAGTGGGCCCCACCCAGAATCCTTGTAGAGAAACTGATTACGGAAGGCTTTTGCGGGAAATCCGCATCTGTTTGCATGCTCAGTGGTGGCGGAAACGGATTGGCTATTCCCAATGGCCAGTGGTCGATGCTCTGTGGACCCCAACATGATGTATATGTCTCATCCATGCCGTCCATCTATTTTTCTAGATGATTTTATGGCATCAACCCAAAATTGAGGCAGATCAAAATCTCAGGTGGACCACACCATGGGAAAACAGTAGTGATTGAAGATCTACCATTAAAAACCTCTTAGGGCCCACGATAATGTTTATATGACATCAAACCTGTAGATTAGGTCATAGAGACCATGATGAAGGTAAAAAACAAATATCAGCTTGATACAAAACCTTTGTAGCCCCAAGAAAATTTTAAAAAGTTTTTAATTATGGGATTTCAAGGATTTCAATCAACACAATGTGGCCCCATATGAAATTTTGATCTACCTCAGTTTTGGGCCGATAACATAAATTTATCTGAAAAAATGGATGGACGGCATGGATGAGACACATACATCATGTTGGGGTCCACAGAACACCTACCACTAGCCATTGAGTAGCCAATCCATTCCCACTATTTAACTTCTATATATCCTGATTGTTTGATCCACTGCGTGACTTTTGACGTGTGGTAGTTCTTTGGCCCCACAATGATTGCATTTTACATCCATACCATCCATCAATTTTTATGGATCATTCTTGAGCATGGCCCCAAAAAATGAGGCACATTCAAAGCTCAAGTGAACCACACCACAAAAAGCAATACGGATTGACAAACTACCGTTGAAACATTCCTAGGGCCAAGCTTGATGCTAATTTTTCATATGACCTGTTCATGATATCACACACACCTGGAATAAGTTAAAATACAAATATCAGGTTGATCAAAGTCTTCTATGGCCCAAAAAAGTTTTTAACGGTAGTCATTTAATCCCTGTTGCTTTCTGTGGTGTGGTCCACTTAAGCTTTGGATGTATCTCATTTTGGGGCTCATGCTCGATAATAACATGTAAAAATTGATGGACAATGTGGATGTAAAACCTAAATCACTACGGCCCCCAAGAAGTTTTACATGCTAAAAGTCATGGTGTGTAATAGGCAAACTATTTTGGAGAGAGAAATTCAGGTGTACGAGTGAGAGAGGGAGTCAAGGAGCTCGTTTATTCTGAAGAGAGATTGAGAGAGAGCATCTCACAAGGTATGTAACTATGTATCACTATCAATTTAGTATTCTCTCTTTCTCTCTACATCATACAAAGGTTGGTTTGATTGTTTTTCTTTCTTTCTTTCTTTCTTTTTTCCTTTTTTTTCTGCATTTGAAATTATTTTGATATTTTTCACTGTCATAATCAGCATATGCACTCAACACATGTAAAGATTTAGTTTTTTTTGGTAATCATATTATGAAATATAAAATGCACATGATTAGTAATATTAATGACTTATTTTCAACATGTCTCTTATGTAAAGATTTTTTTTTTTTTAATTCTTTTAATATCAGGATATATAAGTAGATGTTTGGAATGGGTGATAGTAATGCTCCTGTTGATGTTACGGGTAGTTCTACAATTAGTGAACAAGTGACATTAAAAAAGAAAAGGAAGAAAACAGCGACACACAATAATGTCTCCGGAATATGGGAACACTTTAAAAAAGTTGAGAAGCCAGAAACAAAAGAGAAGAGAGCATTTTGCAATTACTGTAATCAATAATATCAAGCTGATAGTAAGCAAGGCACTACTGCGCTTTAGAGACATTTGGATAAATGTAAGAAATATCCAAATAATAAAGATCCAAAATAACAGACATTGGCAGTCTTAGTAGAGAAAGATGGTGGGAGCAGTGGGATTGTAAATTAGAGTTTTAATCAAGAAGCCTGTAGAAAAGCCCTTGCATGTATGATAATAGTTGATGAGTTGCCATTTAATTTTGTCGAGCATGAGGGTTTTGGAAACTTTTGTCAACTAATGCAGCCAAAGTTTCAAATTTTATCACACATGCATCACCTTAAAGGAAAGATTGTCTTGAGTTATACAAGTGCGAGAGGGTTAAGTCGAAGGGCGAATTTGAGAAGTCGGTTCAAAGAGTTTGTATAATCACTGATATGTGGACATCCATCCAAAATCTTGGATATATTTGCCTCACTGCACATTATATAGATAAAGATTGGAAGTTGCAGACAAAAACTATTAACTTTAATGTGGTTCCAACTTCTCATAGTGGTGAATACATTACTAATGCAGTTGAGCTTTGTCTAATAACATGGGGGTTATAGAATATAAAAACCATCACAGTAGACAATGCAAGTTCAAATGATGTGGCGGTTCGTTCATTAAAAAGAAAACTAGCTAAACGGAATGGGTTGTTGTTAGATGGTGAGTTCCTTCATGTGCGTTGTTGTGCACATGTTTTAAACTTGATTGTGAGAGATGGTATCGATAAAGTTAAAGAAGCAATCGTTCGTATCCATCATTGTGTACGGTATGTTAGAAGTTTGCCTTCTCGGCTTCAAGATTTCAAACGTTGTGTGGCCGAAGAGAGAATAACCAGTAAAAGGGTTGTTTGCTTGTGTGGCCGAAGAGAGAATAACCAGTAAAATGGTTGTTTGCTTGGATGTTGCCACTAGATGGAACTCTACTTTTCTCATGTTGGAATCTTCTTTAGTGTTCCAAAAGGCTTTTAAGAGAATGGAAGAAAATGACCGGCAATATAAAAAAGACGTTGGTGAGTGGATGCCTACAAATGCAGATTGGGTTAAAGCAAATGTATTGTGCAAGTTTCTAAAAACTTTTTATAATGTCACTAAACGTCTATCTGGTTCGAAATATGTTACTGCAAATGCATACTTTCATAGATTTATGCGATTGAAGGACTCTTATCTTCTTGGTCTGTAAGCGAAGATTTGAGCTTTCATGACATGGGATTAAAGATGAAAATGAAGTTTGCAAAATATTAGGGGGACTTTGATCACGTTAATATATTGTTAGTGATTGTTGTGGTTTTGGATCTTTGTTATGAGTTAAAAGTATTTGAAGTTTTGTTATTCCAAGTTGTATCCAATAGAAAAAGTTAAGGAGATTATTGAAAAAGTCAAAGATACTATGAATCGTCTCTTTGAGCAATACAATTCTTTTGCAACAACTCTAAATTCAGCTGAAGATAATGCATTAACGCAAAAGAGCATTGATACTCCTTCTGATGGAGTTGTTGGGCATATTGTGGATGTTAGGCAAGAATATCTTAGATTTCTGCAAGAAGAACAAGTTATTGCCACTAAATCTGAGATTGTTCAATATTTTAAAGATCGATGTTGAAGTAAATTTGTCTAATTTCAACATTTTAGATTGGTGGAAGGTAAGTTCTTCAAATTATCGCGTACTCTCACACATAGTTCGTGACATACTTGCAATTTCGGTATCCACCGTTGCTTCAGAGTCAGCTTTTAGTACTGGGGGTCAAATTCTTGATCGATTTCGGAGTTCGTTGACACCTGATATTGTGGAATCTTTGATATGTACACAAGATTGGTTACGGATTTCATAAACTCCAGTCGATATTGAAGAAAAATTGGAAGAGTTAGAAGATGATGAATCAAGTAACTAAACTAAACTTTTACTTTAGTGATGTTTTTATAAATATATTCTTATCTTTATTGATTAATTAATATAGTATTTATTTATTTTGTTTCAGTATCTTGTGAGCCATCCACTGTTGGATTTCAAAAGTAATCATATATGTACAACTTGGATCTTCTATTTTTTAGAGGTATGTTCTTGTCTTTATAGTTTCTACTATGTTTTCTTTCTTACTTGTGATATTATTTGAAAATTGATATGTTGTTGATATTTGATAATGCTTGAAATTTGATATGCTTGATTGTTAAAGGAGTAGTTGTCTTATATTTGAGCTTGTTTGTTTAGAAAAAATAAAGTTCTTTGTGATAAATAACTACATATATAATCAATAAAATCATATGTACAAAAAATAAGGCATGTATTAAAATATAATAGACTAATGTAATAACAAAAATATTAGCATGTATCAACCCGACCAACCCGACCAAGCCCGCTTGGGTTTGGCTTGGGTTAAGAATTTCCAACCTGAAGGTAGGTTGGGTTGGGTTAGGGTTGAGGTATAGTAGCCTTGGGTTGAGCTAGGGTTGAGCACCAACCCGACCCAATCCATCCGACTTTCAGCCCTACCAGTACCCCCATTTCCAGGCGGGGCTAGAAATACTCAGCAGGAAATTAACCACGAGCTGGGAGTTCGACTCCACAACCACCATCTGAATACCTCTATTCAAGCAAAGCTCCATTTAAAAAAAAAAAAGCACTGAAGCATTGAATAGAGCTGAATTTGCAATTGTGTTTGTATGAAGCACTGAAGCTCTACTAAAGACAACCATAGATTTAGCTCTACTAGAAGTTATGATTGCATGATTCTTCTTTTCTATTTTCACCCCACTTGTTATGAATTAATAAGCATGAAGGAATTTTATTTTTCTTTACCAATTTAGGGCCAAAAACATACCAACAAGGAATAACCCTCCCCCACGCCAATTCTAGCTTCTTCTTCTTTTTTTTTTTTGAAAAAAGGAAAATTTCATTACTGGACAAAAATTACAGATATTCGGGTCTTCGTAGGAAAAATGACCTACAAGAGACCTATCGAAAGGATGCTTGGACACGTGGCCCAAAAAGCAAAATAAAGGAACAAACAAAGAGGCTGAGGCCTTAATTCTTCCTCTCTCTGATTGACCCAAGACTGACCTTGTCAAGGAAGAGGAGACCCCTCACTCGCTGAGGCAAATCTGCCCTGCAAGAAGTAAGAAAACGAACTTGGGACACTTCCAACACGCGCGAGCGCATCAGTCGAAGCATTACCCTCCTTGAACACGTGTCTGAACTCCATCGAGGCAAGATTCCGAAGTCTATCCGTAATGGTTCTCCAACCATTCCATATCCAACCAATGTTTGCTTCCTCATTGAAGACCTTAATCACCAAATCCGAATCTGACTCGACCACAATTTTGGAGAAACCTTTATCCAAACATTGAAGAAGCCCATCATGAACCGCACGAATCTCAGCTCCAATATTGGACATCACACCATAACCAAAAGCGAAACCAAACAAGAATTCGTCCTTGTCATTTCTACAGACACCTCCACCCCTAGCCAAGCCCGATTTTCCCCTTAGGACCCGTCAACATTTACTTTCATCCAACCGGCAGGGGGTTTCTGCCATAAGACCACAGTTTGGTGCGATGGATGAGGCTACACATTCCCTCTCTTAACATCTTCATTGGAGGTGGTGGTCAGCCACCAAGAGACTTTTGCAATAATCGATGGAGCCTTTATAGCTCTATCATCGGCCCCGTTCCTAGCTCACCAAAGTTCCCAAAGAATAAAAGCTGGAGAGAGAAGGTTACATACCGAGCACACTCTGCTGTCTACGCAGGCCCTCCTCCATTGCTGGATTCTTGCTTCCACCGTTGATGCCTGCAGTATGGAGATCCCTGCCTGAACTGCAAAAAATCTCCAAACATATACTGCTTGCTGACCGTCCAGAAAGAGATGGGACATGGTCTCTTCGGCCGGGCCATGCTCAGAATCCTCCCAATAGTAACCGCACTTTGATGCCAGGGACACGCCTCTGGATTGGATTGCTTTTTCAACCGTAATTGCATTGTGGAGAATTTTTTAGAAAAAGAGGGAAATTTTCGGCGAAAGATTTTGGTGCCACACCCATCTCACCCAACCATTTCTGGTAGCGTTCGACTTGCTAATGTCCCAAGCAGATTTTACGAAGAAGGTGCCTAAAGAGGTGAAGGGCCAAAGAGGGGTATCGGGACCTGTTGAGACATAAAATTTGAAATTGCAGTGAAGACCGCTTTAGTTGAAGTCGGGATATGCCAATATGTCCTAGAGGGGGGTGAATAGGACTTTTTAAAGTTTTTATGATTTATTAAAAATCCGATCACACTAATCCCAACAAAAAGTACAGACTAGGATTACTCAAAATTAACTCTACAGGCTTCCAAGCCTTATAGAGGATCCAATCACAAACTTCTTGAAGAATAAACAGAATAAACAATAGTGCAAACAAGATTGTGATGGATATGACTGTGTGTGTATGAGGTGTGATTTTAGATGATCAGATATATAAGAATATAAGGAAATCACATGCATGAAAGACAAAACAATCTCAAACACAGTCATTTTTATAGTGGTTCAACGATCAGTCTACTCCACTCCCGGCAGACGCACTCATCCCTAGAGTGTACCGGATTTCACTAAGGAGGTTTCACTGCGGTTCACTTCAAACTTAAGGTTTTAAATCAGGTTCATCTTCAACCTTTACAACCTACACTGAGGCTGACTGTGTATGCTCTCACGAGCAAGGGTCAACACAACGCACTCACTTTTATGCACACTGGCCAAGGATCTTCCATAAGACTCTACTGGAGGTTTCTACATGGTTCACCTCAAACCCGAGGTTTCATAGAGGTTGACCTCAAACATAAGGTTTTGCTGGTTCACCTTCAACTAAATGTTTATGCTCTCCACAGAGCAAGGGTCCACACAACGCACCCACCACGTACACTCGCCGGAGGCCTCTTTGAGGACTTCAAAGGGTGAGAACCACTTAAGACCCAATCCTACAAAGGAATGATCACAAGTGTCCTCTTGGACTCTAGATACTTACAAATAAGTTAGAGTCCCGATAAGCACAATGCCGAAGATCCCGTCCTCCTTGTTGACGAAGAGTCTTCTGCTCCCTTGATCCGCAACATAAAAAGATGTATCGATATATGGTGACGGGTTGGGTCAAGGTTATGATGGAATCTTACTCTCTAAAGGTTTTCCTATAAGAAAGATAAAGTAGTTCCAATCATCTAGGCATTCAAGGCATCCCAGCTTAATGATTTGCCATTAAGGTAGTAGCTGGAGGATCCTTAAATGCAGAAGTTCATTCCCCAATCCACTCTATTGAATATCAATGATGAGGGTGAATTGGAGGATGAACTTCCTTGAGAGAAAGGGCTTTGAGTATATGATCTAAGGTTAAACACTCAAAAGCTCTCTCTACTTTCTCTTCCCGCAACAATAGACAAGTCCTCTATATATATAGGCAAAAGGTTCCAACGGATATAAAACAGTCACATTTATGACTGAGTTCGATATCATCGAGTAGGTTCAATATCATCGAGCGTATACTCTTGATAATATCTATGATCTGCTCGATGACTCGAACTCAAAGTCATACACTTTTGAAACTTTTTGCCAGCTGGTTGATGAATCGAAACAATTGTCGATGTCATCGGATTTCGAACTCCGATTCCATCAATGATAGGTTCGATCCATCGACACTTGAAAAACGAGAGAAACTTGACATGAAATATTTCAGGTTTCCATGAATGATCGAGGAACCATCGAGATCATCGAAATTTGAATGTCGATGATATCGATATCAGCGTCGAGGCATCGATAAATTCAGCAGATTTTTTATTAAGCTTGCTGGACAGTTTATGTCCTTGTTCGATGCAATCGGCCTGGTACCGATGTCATCGATATTTGAATATCGATTCAATCGAAGGGCCCTCGATCATAGTTAAACCATGCTGAAATATGTTGGAAGAAATGCGCGACCTCGATCGATATCATCGATGGACTTCCGATCTTATCGATATTTAATTTTAGATTATATCGGAAGGAGCGTTGATATATCGAAGGAATTTGAAATTTTCTTTAAAAAGTAGGGGCGCCGAAAACCTGCCTGTCGATGATATCGAGTTGATTTCGATAGACTCGAGATTTGAATATCGATGATGTCGATAGGTGTATCGATACATCGATAATTCGTCCAGATATGTCTTTAGGTTGCTGGACATTTTTTGTCCTCTTTTCGATCGTATCGATGGAGCATCGAGGACTCGACAGAGAAAGTCGATCATATCGAGATGTGTATCGATACAATCGACAGGGTAAGAAAACTTAGAGAATTTTTCTATTTTGAAAAACGTTTTCTTACCCAAAAACCATATGATGTTCTACCTTGTTTTTAAGGGTTTTATTCACCTGGTGTTTTAGGACATGAGATGTGAGGCTTTAGATTTACCTGTGGCGAGCTTGCACACATCCGGTTGAGGTAGATGCTTGAATTGATCTTTTTATCAGGCTCTGTAGATAATCTGACTCATCATCATGCTAATTGACAAACCAGGGCACTTTCAGAATCCACGCTGAAAAATATACTCAAAAACATTAGGGAGCATGGAAAGGGCCATCGAAGGTGGGAGAGGACCATATGGGCCCAACACTTAGTTAACTTGCAAGGAAAGATCGTCATCTGATATTTCTGTCGTCAAGAAATTTCGAAGAGGGCTAAGACCGGTCTAATTGCATCGCCAGAAACTGCAGTCTCCAGTGCCAACACTCCACTGAACTTTTTCTACCAGGAACAGAATGACGCTGAAGATCTTCTTCCAATATGGTGACGCGCTCCTAACATTTCTGTCGTACACCAATGTTCCCTGATTGTAATTATACTTTAATGCCATAAAAGAGACCTATAAACTAGAATCCCTACGGAACTGAAGCACCCAAGCCATTTTCATTTGGAGGGCTTTCATCACCTCTGATAGATTTCGAATTCCTAATCCACCTTCATCTTTTGGCCTTGTGATACATTTCCAACTTTTCCAATGCAATTTCCGTTTACCACTTGCCCACCCCCAGAAAAAAGAGGCAAAAGTTCTTTCTAGGCCTGACAGAACCTGTTTTGGAATGCATGAAGTGGCCATCGTATGTATAGGAATATTGCCCAACACATGCTTGATAAGCACCGTTCTACCTGCTTGCGATAAAAATCTGGATCGCCAACCCCTAATCTGGCCTTCTACTTTGTCTACCAAAGGCTGAAAAGCATTAGCTTTCAGTCTACCAACTGCCAGAGGCACTCCTAGATAGAGAAGAGGGCCTGTGGATCATCCGATGCCTAGTTGTCTGGAGATTGCTCGAATCCTGGTAACCTGAGTTTTATCGGAGCAATAAAAGGAGCTTTTGTTTTTGTTAATACATTGACCCGACGCTAATTGATATTCCTCCAACAGAGTTGCGATCCTTCTCATCAAAGCCTTAACTCCGTTTAGAAAGAGGAGAGTATCATCCGCATAGAGAAGATGGGAAACAACCGGGTTGCCCCTCCTGAGGGAGAAAGGAGCACAACTGGCCGTCACTACCATATGATGAAGGCCTCGTCTTAAACAAAAGTTTTTTCATGCCACAGCTACTGAAAGAGGCAATTGCATAAGCTTATAGGTCGGAAATCAGCCCATTTCCTTGGAGCGGCCCTTTTGGGAATCAAACAAATCAGAGAGGAATTTATTGCCCGAGGAATCTTCCCTCCCTGGAAGAAGTAGACTATCGCCTTGTGAATATCCGGGCCAACAATGTCCCAACAAACCAAGTAGAAAACTCCAGAAATTCCTGGGCCAGGCGCACTTTCTGACGGAATGGAGAGAATAGCTGTGTGAACTTCTTGGATGGACGACTGCACCATGAGATAGTCATTCACCTCCTATGTCACCAAATGCAGCACCAAATCAACAAAATTTGAATTAACAGTGTTGCGTCTTCCTTTAAAAAGATCCTCAAAATGGCTAATTGCAGCTTTCTTAATTTCATCTGGCTCTTTCAAAACTTCCCCTGAAACAAGCTGAATACTAGAAATTCTGGCCCTTCTTTGTCTTTCAGTAGTTGTGGCATGAAAAAACTTAGTGTTGCGGTCCCTTTCATGCCACCCTCCGAACTCACGGACCAAAATCTCACCAAGAAAGAATGGTCACCCTAATAAATTGAAAGAAATATAAGAGGTAGGTATGCGCTTGCCTTCAAGATTGGGAAGACGATTGCATGTAGATCTAAGAGGTAGCTATCGAGGTCGATCTTTTAAGAGGGAGGTTTGTCAGATGATCAACATTGATGATGGAAATAGAGCCTCAGGAGAGAAGGAACTTGGAGTAGCTAGGTACACAGAGAGGTTGCTAGACAATAGAGGTTGATGATAGCAGTTGAAGGAGGTGGAGCAATAAGGTCTCAGGATAAAGGGGACCTGGAGCATTAAGGCCAATGCATACGGAGGCCAATGATCACAGCGAGGAAGGAGGTGGAGCTACAACAAGGTTAGTAGCCAAGAAAGGAATTGGAGAGGATAAGGGGGTAGGATATATGAAAGCTTTGAGCATGAGTGTTTTTTTGTCAATGAAATGTATCCTTTTTTCTAAAAAAAGAAAGCTTGAGCATGAGCTTAGACGATTGGAGGGCATCAAAATGAGTGAATAGAGAGGAAGACAATTGGGTTGTAATATCTGGAAGATGAGGGGCCAAGAGGTATTGAAGAGAGTTACAGTGATAAGGGTAAGGGAGAGGATGGATCTAGAGGATCGTCGGCTGTGAGGATTGGCTCTGCACCCAACCCTGTTTGTAAAGAACTTTCCCAAAAGCTGGACGATCATCAATTTAAAATGAATTTTTGAAAGGGTGGGATAGGTAAAGGAGGTGGTAATTCTTCAAGTAAAGGGTGGATGGATCAAGAGTGTTGAGAAGAGGGAATGGGACCAAAAGTGTCGGAAAGTCCTATGAGGATGCGCTGGTGAACTCCCGTCGCAAAGAGAAGCATGTTGGGAACATGAATATTGGGGAGAAGGGGACGAAGTTGGCATTGACTCCACCAAATAGGAGCATTTTCACACTGGGCTCAAGTGGGGTGGCTTGTGGGATGCAGGGGCACACTCGGGATGCGTGGCTTGTATGAGGGGAATGTGATGTGGGGTCCAAGGGTGGGGTTCGGTCGAGGACCCAACCCATAAGACGTCAGGCCCTGGCTATGAGATAAAGGGATTGTTTACCATGCTCTATCAATTCGAGCTTTTTGATGAAGTGGTTAGTTGTCCTGCATCAAAGTGGTATCTTTTTTTTTTTCCATGAGAAATTCATTAAAATCTAATATTGATATCAATGGTACTTTAAAAACATTGATGCCACCACAACAAAGACATGACAAATAGAATCGTCTAGAAGGCTTCATGCAATAAAGAAAGATTCACCATAATTTCGATTGTGAATGGTAAAGAAATAAGGATAAATAAACCATAAGAAAAACACAGCATCGGAAACCTAGATAAGGGGAAAAAATATATCACCCCGCACTACCGTTTCAGATACTCCAAATACCACTTATATGTGTCAACAAGCCCATCCTGCACCGAGATCTTCAAGACCCACCCCAACCCTGCCAGCTTTAAGCTATCCATGAGCTTTCTCGGCGTCCCATCTGACTTCGTCGAGTCCCACACAAGCTCCCCCTCGAAACCCACCACCTCCTTTGTGATCTCCGCCAGTTCCTTAATAGTCACCTCCTTCCCACTCCCAACATTCACGTGCTCCAATCCGCTATACTCCTCCATCAAGAACACCACCGCATCCGCCAGATCATCCACATGCAGGAATTCCCGGAGTGGCGATCCCATGCCCTAGACTGTCACCTCCGTTGCCCCTGTGACCTTCACTTCGTGTAACCGCCGGATTAGAGCAGGCAACACGTGTAAATTTTGGGGTTGAAAGTTGTCGTTCGGGCCGTACAAGTTCGTGGGCATCAAGGAGATAACATCCCATCCATACTACAGCCGGTAAGCTTGGCACATCTTGATCCCGGCGATCTTGGCGACAGCGTACCATTCATTGGTGGGCTCGAGTGGGCCAGTGAGGAGCGCCAACTCAGGGATCAGTTGCAGGGCGAATTTTGGGGTAGATGCAGGAGGATCCAAGGAAGAGGAGCTTCCTCGTGCCGTGGCAGTGGGCTGCATCAATCAGATTGGTCTGGATCTGGAGGTTGATGGAGATGAAGTCAGCAGGGTAAGTGGAATTGGCGTGAATGCCGCTTACCTTGGCGATAGCAAGGATGATGTAGTGAGGCCGGTGACGAGAGAAGAAATCTTCGACGTCGAATTGCCGGGTGAGGTCGAGCTCGGAATGTGATGGGAGGAGGAGATTGGAGAAGCCGAGGGAGCGGAGGAGGCGGACGATGGCGGACCCCACAAGGCCGCGACCACCATCAACGAAGATCGTGGCGGTTTTGTCAGTTAGGAAAGATGAGGGAGAGATAGTAGCTTTTTCAGGGCCTTCTCCCATCAAAGTGGTATCTGAATAGGAAGTCTCGTGTTCGAGACTCCACACCGGGGGTGATTAATGCAGGGGTATTTTCATATCGGGCTTGAGTGGGAAGGCCTATGGGATGTAGGGGCACACTTAGGGTGGGTGACTTGTTTGAGGCGGGCCCCACCCATGTGATGTAGCGCCCACGGGTTTGGCCAAGGACCCAATTCATAGGATATTGTGGGGCCTGGGCTATGAGATAAAAGGGATTGATTCACCACACTCTATCAGTTCAAGCTTTTATAGCAAGTTGTTACTTGTCCTGCATCAAATGGATTATGGTAGCTTGGGATTCCTCGGTTTGGGCTTGGGAGAAGTGGCGGAATAGGGCATTCTCGGTAATGATGTTGCTAAAGGATCTGTCATCAGGCTTCAGATGGATGTTTACCACATTGCACGGGCCAAACTAGGTACTTTGGTGGCAGGACTTCTGGTTTAAGCTAAACTGTGTGGTAGACCAGATCTCTCTTGGTGCCTAGGGCACAATTTTTTTTTTGACTAGGGCACAATTTAATATTATAAGAATTCCCTATGAGAGGTCTAGCATTGGGAACATTACCTACAGTATGAACGACTTCTTGAGCAGGGTAGAAAGACACAAGCTAGTGGACCTTCCCTTGGGCAGAGTCAAGTTTACTTGGACCAACTGGCAAGAATGTGCCATTATGTCCAAGTTAGATTTCTGGTGTCTCCTAGGTGTGTGGAAAATTTTCCATTGGTGACATAGGAAGGTGTTATGCAAGCCGGTTCCAAGCACCACCCAATTTTTCTCATGCAACGTGAAGAGAAGAGCTAACTGAAGTTGGTGAGAGGCCGTCCCCTTTTTGTTTCTGGCTCTCCTGAATTTGTATAGTCCGTCCCGGCCGTTCATTAATGAATTTTGTTTGAAAAAAAAAATAATAATAAGAACTAACTGAAGTTGGTGAGAGGCTAGTAAGAGTCTTTTGAAGTTAAAGGCTTCATTGGCTTAGCTTTTAAAGGACAAGATCAAGTTGTGGAAGAGGGAGCTCTTGGGAGAAAGGGAAGTTGGAATGAAAAATATATTTAAGGGACAATGTTGACAACCCTAAGGATGAAGTTGGCCCATTACTATTCAAACTATGTAAAATAGGAAGAAATTAAATGGCAACTGAGGTAGATAGCTACATGGCTTAAGAGGGGTGAGAGAAATAAGTTCTTTCATAGCATTGCTATCACTTAAGTTAGAAATAACAAGATTAGAAGCATTATTGTGGATGGTATAAGAGTGGAGGAGAAAAATCAAGTGTGCACCTCAGTGGTACAATATAATCAGAACTTGTTGTTGTGGGAAGATTGGGACAGACCAAAGCTAGATTACTTGAGTTTCAGTCACTTGTCTAGTGATGAAGCTAACTTTTTTCTTTTGTCGTGATGAAGCTGACTTACTATAGGGGATAATACATCATGCCTTTTTTCCATGTCTTCTGGAAAGTGGTGAGGGATGACAATACGAGATTTTTTTTTCTAGAATTCTATGATAGGGGCAGTTAATGTTAGAGTTATGAGTTTCTTTCATTGCTAACATCCCAAAGGTGTTGGGTGCGAAGTGGTTGGACTTTAGAGTGATAAGTTTAAATTTGAGAAGGGGGGGATTTCATCCAAAATCGTAGCGACCAGATTGTGGGCAATCTTGCCTAGCGTTATCTGAAAGTGCCAAAGGTACATTTGTAGTAGGAAGACATCATAGACAATGCATTTTTAACTCATGAATGCTTCAACACTTAGTTCAAGGAAGGTATAATAGGAATAGTATGTAAGCTGGATTTCAAAATGGCTTATGACTATGTTGACTGGGACCTTTTGGATTATATGCTATGAAGGATGGGGTGTGGCTCAAAGTGGAGAGGATGGATGAGAGAATACATTCGGTTTATAAAGTTTTTGTGCTAGTTAATGGTCCTCCCAAAGGTTATATATATATATATATATATATCCTGGAACATTTGGTACATCTTGGGAGAGATTCAGCATTATAGGCGCTCCTTAAATCTCAATTTCAGCCACGTCTATCGTGAGGGGAATTTGGTTGCAGACGCTTTAGCCAGATTGGCTAGTGAAGGGCGCCCAAATAGCATATATACGTCTCGTCCCAACCTCCCAAGACAAGTGCGCGGGTTAATGGCAATTGACAATATTGGCATAGGGACAATTAGGTGTCATTAGCTGGGTCTCCAGCTTCCCAGTGGTTTTCTTTTCCTTTTTCGTGCCAGGCTCTTGTACAGTTTTTTCTTATATGATGGGAGGGGTCCTATCCTTTTTGTCGGGACCCTCCTGAATGGATGTAAATTTTCATATGGAATATATATATATATATATAAAGTTCGACATGCATTCAGAAAGGTGATCATCTCTCGTTCTTCCTATTTCTTATGGTGGCGAAAGTGCTTCGCAGAATGTTGGAAAAAGGTCAAGAAATTGGCCTCATACAAGGGTTTAGTGTGAAGAAAGATACTCCTCCGAATTCCCCTTTGCAGTTCGCTAATGACACTATTATATTTTCAAAGTTAGTGATGTTATGGTGGATAATTTATAGAAGCTTGTGCGATACTTTGAAGTGAAGTCAGGGTTCAAAGTAAATATCTCTATAAGTGAGATGTTAGGTGTTCATTAGGACAGGGTGGAGGTGGAGCAGATGGTAGCAATTTTTGGGTGTAGGGCAGGCACCTTCCCATCAAACCTATATTGGCCTTCTTCTTTGTGTTGAAAACCTGGCTAAGCAATTATGGGATAAGGTTGTGAAAGGTTCAAAAAAAAGCTAGCAAAGTGGAAGGGTTGATACGTATCCTGATGGGTCAAATAACTCTAAATAAAGCAGCCTTATCTAATTTGTCATTCTACTACATGTCCCTCTACAAATGCTCAAACTCTATACCTGTTTTTCAGCTGTCAATGGAGGCTGTTGTAGTTGTAATGCTTGGTGTGCTGTCTAGATGGCTAAATCGCTAGGTTGGCTCGGTATCATGTTCTGATTGGCTTGGCAATGATGCGACGTTAATGCTTACTTCCTGGTTGGCTTGATGGTTGGGCTACTTTTGTAGCATGCTGTGTTACCTTGGATTTTTTTTATTTTTTTTTTATTTTTTTTGGATATATAGTAGGAATTGTTGGAGCAGAGGTTGTACGAATTGGGTTTGGCTCTATCACTTCAATTCTTTGATAGTAGGTCTATGCTTGGGTCACTAGAGTCTATTTTGCAGCCTTCAGCAAAAAAGTGGTGCTGCCTGTCTTCGGGTTATTCCTCGAGGGATGTTTTTGGTAGCAGAGGTCAATTGTTACTAGGGTCTCTTGTCATTGTGCTGCATCTTCTTATGATGTGGTCATGCTGGTTGAATGTTTTATTTCTTGCCTAGGCTTTTTGCTTGTTTTTTTTTTAGTGTTGTATGGTGGATCTATACGATAGGTGAGGCCCAATTATTTTGTGGCACCCAGCCAAAGTTTCGTACAACATTTTAGCATTTAAAGAAAGTCAGGTACAGGTGGTGTGCTCCCAACTTTCTCCAAAAAAAAAAAAAAAAAAGGCTGCATAGAATAAGACACAATTTCATGTGGCAAGGTAGGCAAGATAAGAAGAAATTCCATATATTAAATTGGGGTGAGGTTTGCAAACTGTATAAGTAAGAGGTGGGAATTAGGGATTTGGAGAAGATGAATCTTGCTCTGTCGGATAAATGGCTGTGGAGGTTTGGGGAGGAGAGATCGTAGCTTGCAAATATGGGTGCCAGGAAGGTGGATGGTGGGGGAAGAGTTCTTCTCTCTAAAAGGCATCAGGAGTGTGGAAGGCAATCTCTACCAGAAAGTAAAAAGGGAGATAAGGTTTGTTTTTGAGAAGATATCTAGGTTGGCAAGTCTCCCCTCTAGGTGGATTTTCCAAGCCTAGCAAGCTCACCTTTGGAGAAAAATATTTTATTCTCCTGTTGCTATTCTTTTTTGCGGTGACGGAGTCATGTGGTTCCCTCCTTGAGGAAGAAACCTTTGGGATGAATACGTAGAGAAATTCGCGAGGTTCTTGGATCGTGCTCAAAGCTCTCTTTTTTATTTTCTATTTTAAAGAAAATATTACTGAAAAACTAAAGAGGTTGCACAGAGAACTCAAATTTGGTAGGACCCCCACACCAAAAATACCCGAAGGACCTCCTATCCTATACCCAAGCCAACACAAACCTCCAAAAACGACAAGCCTCTATTTCTCTAGGATATTAACTAGCCCCACCCAATCAAGGAACAACATGCCCTGATGGATTGTGGAAGGTCCGAAACACGATGGAAGAGACAGTACCCCTGGGCATTGCTGCCCAATCTGGCCAAGCCATCAGCCACACCATCGACTTCCCTCAGAATATGACAGATACGAACCTGAGTATCCCTCTTGAGGGATTGCAACTTGGACCACCAATACCAGAATTTCCATTTCGGCGGGGGGCTGCTGATGAGCAATTCAACAACAATTTTGGAATCACTCTCCACCTCAATGTTAGAAAACCCACAGCTTCGGCACAGGAGATCCCTTCCAAGAGTGCTCGAATTTCTGCTCTATTGTTGGACCCAATCCCTTAGTCACTTGGAAAAGTGAATAGGAACTGGCCCTCTACTCCCTCTATGGATCTCGCCTCCTCCTGAAGAACCTGGATTTCCTTTGACCAATCCATCAACATTCAGCTTCACCCAACCCTCGTCCGGTTTCCACCAGGAGACTATAGACATGGTTTTCATTTGGAGGGAGCCCAAGGTGATCCCTAGGGATCGAAGAGCCAATTGGGCTTACAAAGGAGGGCCCCTAGGATGAGGAAGATATGGGAAAAGCCACACCAACCATCTCTTAACCCGGTAGATGGTTTTGAAAACATTTACCTCAATCCCTTAAAATCTGTAACCGTTATGCTCTATCCAGGTCTCCCACAGGAGAAAGCAAGGAACTAACCCCTTTAATGAGGCGAAACTGTCCCCTAGGGAAGCTTCCCTCCACCATTGGAAATATCGGCCTCTTACAGAAAGTTCAGCCTTGTGAGAAATGCCAAAAATGGGCCGAAATGAGCCCATACCTTTTTGGCTAGCACGCCCACAGAAAACAGATGGTCCAACGTCTCAATGGCTGAAGTAGCCCCATCTCTGTCACTGCAGCAATTGCATTTTGATACTAAATGGATACCCTTTGTCTGGATTCTCCCATCAACTGGGACCGCACCATTCAGCAGCAATGCTTAACGCTCTCTTCCAGTACCGTGGGATAAGGACAGAATGGTGTGGCTCAAGGACAAATCAGTGCCCCTCATGGTCCTCTACTTCTATGATCTACTTCGTTCTTCTTCATAGGGCCCCCAATATGCCCAAATGTCTTTCATCTGTTCCTATAGGGCTCCTTCAAAAGTTGCAGTTTTTGTTTGGCTGACGAGGATAGAGAATTGTTTTGCCATAGATAACCTCTAGAAAAGGTCCATGGTGATACCTAACGCTTGTTTGATGTGCTTGGCAAATGCAAAATCAGTTGATTACCTCCTTATCGAGTGCCCCTTTTCTTTTGAGCTGTGGTGGTGCTTCCTTGGTATGTTCAACATGTTGTGGTGATGTTAGCTTCGTTTGACGATCTTCTTTTGGCTTGACACAGCATGGGGCTCACGGAAGGAAAGAAAGCTATCCGGAAGTTGGTCATAATGGCAATCTTATGGGCGTTGTTGGGGGTGGGGGGGATGAAATGACAAAATGCTTTTGGGATGTATGCCTCCCAGTCAAGGAGGTTGTCTATATGGCAAGGGTCTTTATAAGGGAGTGGGCATCTTGTTTAAAAGTTGTTGGGAGTTGTAATTGCTTTGGCTACTTCACTTTGTAGTTTTTGAGCCATCTCAGGCTCCTCCTAAGCATTCCTTAGTGGCATGATTAGTCTAATTTTTTTTTAATTTTTTTTTTTTTTGAGGCATTAGTCTAATTAAGGAGCAGTTCATGCTTCAGAATTTAATGTTTTTGTGGATACTGTAGGTCCTCAAATAGTTTCTTTCTTACCTTATTTTCACTCCTGCAGCCACTCCTACTTCTCACAGTATCATAGTTCCAAAACCTAAAAACTTGGCTTGGCCCGATATCCAGTTGGGTTAACTCGGAGGCTTTAACTTGACCTGGCTTGGTATCTAATAATTAAAACACACACACACACACACACACACACACACACACACACATATATATATATGGGAAAAGGTACTATGCGCTCGAGCGTAAAGCGGTCCTCCGTGAGGTCGAGCTGTGTGGGCCCCACCGTGATGCCTTTCGAAGATCCACACCGTCCACCAGATGTACGAGCCCAGGGTGGGCCCACATGGCCCAAAATCAGCCGTCCACGTAACCCAGGTGGGCCATACCATCGGAAAACATAAGTATACACGCAAAAACATGTAAAAGCACTTGGTGGGCCCCACCTGAGTTGTGGATACCACCTGAAACTTGGTCTAAAATTACATCCAAGTGGGACACACATGACGGATGGTGTTGATCATCAAAAAACGTCTCGAAAGGTCCCCACAAATGGTTTTGAATGTTTCAATGGTGCAAGGCCCCTCTCAACTTCTGTACGTGGTGTGGCCCACAAAAGTCACGGATTGACTTGATTTTCAGCCGTGTGGGCCCCCTCTGGAATGGTGCATCTGACTGAGGGGGTGGATCTTCGAAAGGCATCACGATGGGGCCCACGTCAGCTCAACCTCACGGACGACCGCTTTACGCTCGAGCGCATAGTACCTTTTCCCTATATATATATATATATATATATATATATATATATATATATATATATATATATATATATATATATATATTTGTGCATACTTAACATGCTTGGTAAAACAAAGAAGCTGCCAATGACTGGGTGCATGAGATGTTCGGTTTCACAGCGAAGATCTCACCAGCTTGGATTCCTTTCATTATAAAAAATCTCCAACCAGCTTACTTGTGTTTTCATTAAACCAAGTGATTTCTCTCAAGTTTCCAGGAGTCATGTTCTTTCATCTAAATCCATGAGATGATGTATACTCAAGTCTTGACCGAGTCAGACCTATGAGCAAGTTTTCCAGTGACTTGAAATGTTATTGACCCAGTTGGCTTGGCGGAGATTGGGTTGAGCCACTGGGTTTTAGAACTATGATTGGTCTACCAGCTAATTATTTTTAATTCAGTGACTTGAATTATACTAGAGATTCTCCAATTCATTTAGGTATTCACTCACAAAATCTTCAATTTAATCATGAATACTTGGACCACCCGCAATCGACCTTGGACTGCATTTTTTTTTTTTTTCTGTTTACATTCATAATCATCATCCTACCTTTGTCTATATCAATTCAACCCATATCCTCTCCAAGTCTAGAGACCAGAAAATGTTATATTCGCATTCGTATTCTTAAAATCCAATCTCTGTTCGAATACTAAGGTCCATATGGCAATACTTGTTTCTTTCATTCTTCTAACCTGCGTTTCTTTTTTGACCCAATACAAACAAGAGAATGATAAATTTTCTCTCTACTAGGTCCCTTGGCCAATGCACATGATGAATTCTCTAGGATAGCTCTAATAATCTAAAATTCATACTGACTTTTCCATATCCTCTGTTGTGTTGGAGAATATATTCTTTCACTTTACACCTCTTCTTTTACCACTTTTCTGCTGCTCCTGCTCCTCCTCCTCCTCCTCCTCCTCCTAAGTCTTTTTTTTTTTTTTTTTTTTCCAAAAGACACCTTCTATTTCCAAAGCCCATAGAAAAAACAGGCTGACAGGTGGGTCCCAACAGTGGAGACGGGCCTCACCTCACTTTAAACCCAGACATAATTACAATCATTCGGACGGGGCCAACAAAAAGACTCAGCCCCGACTATCATATAAACCCAAACAGAAAAGAAAGGCCTCACGCAGGCTAACTACTGAGGGAGCTAGAACGATCTAAAGATCCCAATCCCAGTATTGTCTAGGACCAAAGAGCCCCTAATGCTGCGGGGTAGGTCCGCACGATTCGTGTACAGCTGGTTGGGGCACCCATCCTCCTCCTAAGTCTTATTCCAACTAATTGTGGTGGTATAAGAAGTGCCTAATAGTCAAATACGAGGTCTACTGAGATATTAGAAATGCTTAGTAATTTAGCTTAGCTGGATGTGGACAACCATTTCGCATTCCAGTGATCTAAAGAAATTTATGCTTTTAGCTGAATCTTACCATCTAAAAATGAATGCTGTTATACAGCTTCATAATGGAAGGTCGAGTATCTGTCCTATGTGGATGGTCTATAGGCCAAAGTTCAGGAAGATTAAACTATGGTGCCTTTTTTTTTTTTTTTTTTTTTTTTTTTTAAGAGAGAAGTGGGAGGACACCACTTGTAACTTTGATATGAATGATGTACAAACATTCAGGTGGACTCCACACAACAACCGGGCATCACCTATCATATAATTCCATGAATCAACATCAACAAACAAGAAGAGAGAAAAACCAGCCACAAACACGATGAAACTATAAACTGTGGTACCCATCTGATCAGTGGCCTGAGTTCAATAATCATCCATATTCAACCAGAAAAACAAACCACAGTTGGATTGTGAAGATTTGTTCAGTTGCTGCAATTTTTGCACTATAGACTATCCATGCACTTGCCCACTAGATCGACTTTCCCAATCACCACATGCATTTCATGCATTTGCTGGGAAGGGAGCTGCAGAGATTCTATGATTGAAATCACATTAGTAGCATTCCTTACGTAATACTAATGCCATCTTGATCTTGATCTATTGACATGTCATCACAGGATCTCCCTGGAAGTTAGTGGGTGGGTTCATCTAGATTGTTGAAATGAACGTCCCACAAGTAGATTGGAATGTGAACGGTCCACTTGTGTCCAACTTGAACACAAAGAAATTGGAATTTGGAGTTCCAGCCCATTTTAAAATGAATGTTGAGGAAAGGACATTTCAAATGAATTTGACAGTGCACCCAAACACAATCTTCATTTCTTAGATAGTAATCAACCTAGCTAGCCATTAACCTATATTTTGATGTATACTGCCTGTGTTGAAAACTGGCCACTTTAGTTTCTTCAAGATAAATGCTAAGGTGATGCATGTGGGGAGGAGGGTGAAGATTTTATTCATGGCATGTGCCTAATGGCACACGTGTGCAAAGTCATGACCATTGATTGTGTGAACCACAGAGTGAAAATGCCTTGCTGAAAACCAGGTTGGTTCGCTTATCAGGTTGCTTTCTTATGTACATCTTAAAATATCGACGGTGGGTGATGTTCTCCCTAGCCATTTATCTCTGTCAGCCTGTTGGGTAGATCTCGCAGTGGAACTCATTCAATGAAAATTAGTAAAGGCAGATTGTCAGACCATGGGCCTTGGGCTATTTTCCTGCTGGATACAATTTGCATGCTGCACCTCATCGACAGTGCATATGGTATACATGGATACCAACCAGAAATTCTACGCAATCATCGTCCGGTTAAATCCCATTAGATGATATTAATCATCTCATAAGATCACCTAATCTAGGGAGATCTCATCCACTGCGCTTGGATTAGGTGGGCCCATTATGGTTTTTTTTTTTTTTGGAAGAATCCATGTATTCCATTAATCAACAAAATTTACAGCCATTTGGGTGGGTCCGTACAAAAAGAGAGAGGACCACACCTATCCTGTATGCACAGGAAAAAAAAAAAAAAAACAACTGAACTCTAAGACAGAATAATGTGTATATATATTTACATTATGGTTTTTATTTATTTATTTATTTATTTAAATATTTACATTATGGTTAAGATCAAGAACTGGATCAAATGATCCTCTCATCTTTACCCATGAGGGGCCATGACTGAGTGAGGATTTTCTGGGTTGGTATTCATGTATACCATGTGCACAGTGGATGAAATGCAGCCTAAATATGATTAGTTGAGATGGACCACAACTTGCTACAAGAGTAATTCCACCATCATCAACCTTGTTGCTATTGGCTAGTTCTACATTCATATGGAGCTCAGTTCACCACAGGTAGTCACATATGTACCAGTATATATGGAACATGTCTATTAGATGTGTGCTTTCCATCTGGATGGAAACAATGCTTAGATATTTTGCCTAAAAAATTATGCCATTTCACCGAGATGCGCCTTAAATGGCCTCGACGTAAAAGTAAACTGATGGCTTATATATATATATATATATATATATATATATATATATATATATATATATATATATATATATATATATAGGAAAACGCTCACCTGCGAACTGGTTCGTACGTAGTACGTACGAACTTTTTTGATGACCCATCATACGTGATGAATCTTGCAAATCTGAACGGTTCACATGAAGCAGAACCTCATGAAACCCCATGGTATGAATTTTTACTTTGATCTGAAACTTTGGTGGACCGTGAAAAATGTAAACAGCTTCTTTCCTTGATTTGAATTTCTCTTTGCTATGGACGGTATGGATAAAAGTTTTAGATAAAAGTAAAACTTGGTCCTGGGGGGTTTCACTAGGTGCTGCTTCACATGAACGGTTCAGATTTTGGATCAACATCACTGATGATGGGTCATCAAAAAAGTTCGTTCGTACTACGTACGAACCAGTTCGCAGGTGAGCGCTTCTCATATATATATATTGGTATACTGTCTGAAGTGTGAAATGGCCTGATGTTTAGCTCGGAATCTAAACAGTCTAGTCCACCTGATAGAAAGCTCAAAATCACATTTGCCTGCTTGTTGATGGGCACGTTTCTGTGCATTTGGGAGTTGCCAGGGAGTGGATTTGGTGAGATCCGGGCCTCACCCAACACGGTAAGGTCCTGATGTGGTGACTTTCGATTGGGCCATGTGCTGCTATTAGAGGTAGGAGATGGGCCTGCAACGCATATTTGAAAGTGGTACGGTTTGGTACCTGCCCGATCATGCCACATGGAGCTGGCCCAATCAAACATCACCTCGTCACGGCCTTACTAGGTGCCCTCTCCTAGTTGCAAACTATAGATTATTAATTAGGTCTCAAGTCCAAGTCCAAGTCCACCCAGCAAACAATTCCCAACCTTTCATGTGTGCAAGACATTCAACCAGTCTGGTAAGTTGACCTTATGATGAGGACCACCATGTGCAAAAATCAGATATATCCACTCACTGAGTGGACCACAACTATATTTAGCTATTTAAGAATGATAGAATTGTTGTTAATGGTGTGGCCCACCTTTTTTTTTTTTTCTCTGAGGGGGGAAAGGTGGGTGCACCCCCACCTCTAACCTTCTTGATGAAGACTCAAATTTAGGTCTAGCAGGAGAGGGCAGCAGCGACCTAAACCCAAGTAAAAATACGCTATACAAATTACGGGCAGATTCTTCAAATTATCAAAGAAACAAACACGACTTTGAACACAAGCATCTACTAGCAAGTTAACAAAAGAAGGGAAAGAGAACTCATCTGAAAGCCAGAAAAGAAGCCGAGGAATCGAAGCACATGAAACTCGTAGAGGAATTGTTTGGCGACGCCATCTGATACCACCCCTTGACTGAAGGAGACGACGACCATCCCAGCATCTGCAGCCTCACCACAGCGAGCATGAAAGTTCCGTAAATGACCTTGGAGCTCCCCAGTACATACGCCGAGGCAAGCCATTCCAACGGCACATTCCGACCACACTCGGACACAGATTACGGAGCAGCGCCATAGGATCTCTAGTTGGCGTAGAAGATTATACAACCACCACCTTATCCTTTCAATTAATAACCTGACTGTACACAGCCGAGTTTTCAACCCTTACTCATGAGGGAAATGAGACTGGGCTAAGTACTGCTGTTGTCAATTGTGTGGCCCACTGATGAGTTGATGGGTCTGTTTTTTTCGTTAGGTTGTCCTCGAGGTGGGGCCTACCTATTGAAATGATTGGATCTCGTATAGGTTTGATAGGTTGGAAGTAATCCGATGGGTGGACCGTATATTAGGGTCTAACCGGTTGGACTTGGATCTTCCCATTATTTAATAGAAATCGGATTTGGTACTGTAATTCCAGTAGGCTTTACCGTACCCAGTAAACTCTTTAGGGCCCACCATGAATGTATGTGGCTTATCAGGGTTGTGCCAAAAATCTTAACTTACGCAAAGCACAAGTGGACCCCACCAAAGGAAAGTGGAGATAATGATGCCCACCATGGAAAACTTCCTAGCGCCCACAGTTTTGTTTATTTGTCTTCCAACCTGTGTTTAATTCACGCAAGAGACGGTGTGGTCCACTTGAGCTTTTGAGCTGCTTTGATTTTGGGTTCATAGGCTAAAATAAGTAGGTAAAACCGATGGACGGGTGGATAAGATAACTCATGGTGGGGCCCACAGAGTTTACCCAGCGTACTGAGTTGCCGAGTACGCAATCAACAGGCATTAGCTGCGAATACCGTGCTTGCTAGGGAGAGAGTGCACTTGCGAGTCGAGCAACCGTTCAACACAATGCATGAGAGCGTAGCATGCGTATGTAAACGCTGCTCCCTGTGCGAGCAGATGAGGAGATCCAAACCGTCAAATCGACTCAGGAGATGGTTTATGGTTTACCTGCGCAGGTTCTGGTGCTTGTTGAAAGTAGATTCACACTTTCCGTGACGTGGAGTGGGCCGACGCAATGGGTAGTTCAGATCACACCTACACATTCCCTCCTGCCACGGGCATTGAACACTCGGGCATATTCTTAGGGCCCGTTTGGCCGGGTGGATTGGAAGGGATTGAATGGTATTAAGGTGGATGGCGTGAATTTCTAGGTAATGATGGTGTTGTCAGTGGATTGTCTTGAGATCCATGGGATTGGATATATCCCTGTATTGCTAAACCCAGTCCGTTTGGCACGCCCGGCCAATCCGGGATTCAACCTTTCCATCCCTTCCAATCCCACCAACCAAACACGTCCCAGGCAAATTTCAACGGATTAGGGTGGATTGGATGGGATTTAAGGGTAATAATGGTGTTGTCAGTGGATTGTCTGAAGATCCATGGAATTGTGATCAGATCACCGACCGTGTTTGGCAGGCCCGGCCATTCCCGGGATTTAACTTCCAATCCCTTCCATTACCATCCAATCCCTTCCAATCCGACCGGCCAAACGGGCCCTAACACGGATGGACTGGAGAACCGGTCACCAGGGGTAACCGTGATGTGACCTGTCTATGTGGGATGGCCATGGGTTTTATCAGCCCGATCATTTATTTTGCCCAAAAATAAGGTAGATCTAAGGCCCAAGTAAACTACAAACACAAGAAGGATTGGATACCCATCATCCAAAACTTATCGGGGAAACAGAAAATTCAGATCAAACTTCACCGAACGATGACTAACTTTGGGGAATTCATTCAGTTGTCTTCCATGGCAGCGCTTGGCTCAATTCCTATCATGGATGGGGATACATTTCATCTACCTCCCGTGAGCAGAGACGCTTATGCTTATCATATCACAGCCTTCATTTATTGTGCTGGTGACTGGGTCTTGACAATGATATCGAGAGTGTTTCTGACCACGAAAATTGGTTTGCCTATTTCATTGCTTACCAACTATTGACTGGGCCACTTTCATTTGGGTGCATATATCCTACATGGGATTAGCGACGAAGGAATGGATAAGAACAAACATAAAATAAATTGAAGATAGGGACCGTTAGCGAAAACAACCCGTATTTGGATCAAACTGATATTAGTGTTTTCGCTAAGTCTATGTGACCTTGTCAACATGATGGATGGAAAATAAACATCTTCGCAAGGGTCCGACGGGTGTCATTATCCTCATTTTCATGTGGTGTGGTCTACTTGATTTCAAGCATTAATTCAATCTGCCTCATTTTTTGGCTCATGTCTTAAAATGATGTGAAAAAAATGAATCGATAGATGGCATGGATAACACACATCATGTTGGGCCCACAGATCTGGAGAGATCCCTGATGATCTGGCCTCCAGGCAATCCGCACCCTAATCTTATAAGAGTATACAACAGTTTGCAAGGCCACATGGTGACGTACACCGGTTCCACTGTACAAGTCTCCAGATGATGAGGACTTTGTCTAATCAATACAATGATATGTACTATCTGCTTAAGTTCTTTCTCTCATTACACGTCGGATCCACAATTTCCTTGGCAAGGCATCCTTAGTGTAGAAAATGTTATGATGGCTCGCACACGTAGTCTCCCAAAATGGCCCAGGTGAAATTATACTCATGGAGCAGAAAACCATTATGGTTGTTCATCAATCAGGCGGGCTATACCCAATGAGTAGATTTATTCCAAGATTATGGGACGCGGATTTCCTGCGAACGTCTTTCGCAGGAAGTTCCTAAGCTGGGAACGCAGTTGGGGCCCACTGGGATGTTTGTGAGAAATCCTCACCGTCCATCCGTTTTTTGAGTTCATTTTAGGACATGAGGCCAAAAACGAACCCGTATACAATGCTCAAGTGGGCCTAAAACGTGATAATTGAACATCCACAGTTGAAATATTCGTGGGGCCACAAAAGTTTTGAATTATGCTAATATTTCTGTTTTCAGTTCATCCCAGTAGGAATGACGTTATTAACGGTATGGATGGCACGTAAACATCACTTTCAAACCCAAGGAAGTTTCAACGGTAAGAATTTCCTTAACTATCTTTTCATTTAGTAATGCCCACTTGAGCATTGGATACGGTTCAGTTTTGGTCCAATCTCCTAAAATTAGCTCACAAAACGGATGGACGGAGTGGATTCCTGAGAAACATCACGGTGGGCCCCACCTAAGATCCCAGCGCAGGAACTTCCGGCGAAAGGCTTTCGCTGGGTCATCTCTGCTGATACAAGTTTCTGTTTTATTTGAATTGCCTGGACCTGGGCTAGGTAAAAGTTGAACGTGAATGGATCCCTGTGTATTGACTTAGGTCTTAACAATGTCATGGCGGAATCAAAATTCAAAATCATTTTGGACGCTATCTCCAGTCCCCTCTCCCCATTTGGCCAGTTTCCGACCTAGCGCGTAGGGGAGGTGATGGCCAAACCCATTTGCTTATTCATTCCTCGACGTACCTCCCTCACGTAACAAGAGGCCTGTTATTTCTTGATCGTGTGGGGCTGGGTAATTTGCAGGAAGTTGGTTGATTGTTTAGGGAGCGGTGCTTCTCTTTCTTGTTTATCTCTCATGATAGGCGGGCGCTTCCCCTTTTTGTTGTAGGGCCCGCCCAAAGTACCTTTTGTATAGCTCTCTTCTTGAAGGGAAAGCTTCTTTAATTTAATTTTATTTTTTAAAAAGAAGGTTGCCTAGAGCAAAAGGAAACTTATTCTTTCTTCTTTTTTTCTTTTTTTTCTTTTTTTTTTTTTCTTTTTAAAGTCCCCTCTCCTTCTTTCCTTGGAAATTTTGGTATCGGATGCGGAAACTCTCCCGAATGTGCTCCTCTCTCAATCTACGAATTTTCCATACACTTAGAGAAGGTAATGTGGTTGCGGATAACCCATGTAGGCTAGGAAGTAGTGGGATTTATGACATTGTTTAGAGGATGAGAGGAGCTTCTGAAAGAAGTATGGGGTATGGTTGTTTTGGGCAATGTAGGGCTATGGACGATAAGGAAGTGGGGCTTCTCTATGCCAAGGCCAGTGGGTGTTGGTTAAGGGTGTTTAGGCGCTTGGTTTCCCTGCACCCTTTGCAGTTGGGTCTGATTATTTTAGGCCATTGTGTTTTTTTTTTTTTTTTCTTTTTTTCTTTTTTTCTTTTTTTTAAAAAAAAAAAATCAGGGGGAAATCTCCACCGGGAAGTATATTGCCAAAGAAAGCTTACACTCCTAATTCGGGTGGGCTCCAAAACATACATAATAATAATAATAATAATAATAATAATAATAATAATAATAATAATAATCATAATGATAATAATAATAATAATAATAATAATAATAATAGAAATCAGGTTGCCACTCTTGTGTGTTTGTTGCCATGTATTTATCTTTTATAGTTTATGTTGGGTTTTGGAGTCAGGACCGTCTCTTTTTGTGGGTTGCCGCTCTTTTAATTTGTATAGCCTTTGTTTTTTTTCCAATAAAGACAGTTACAATAGGTGTGATCCCACCTTTCTTTTTTTCTTTTTTTTTCTTAAAAAAAAAAAAAAAAAAAAAAAAAAAAAAAAAAAAAAACTCAGTATCCTAGTTGGAAAAGTGTTTCTTTAAATGTGACCATTGAAAATTTCAATTTTAACCATCCAATAGATATCCAGCAATCCAATAGTCTCTTTATCAAATTTCAATTTTAACCATCCAATAGATATCCAGCAATCCAATAGTCTCTTTATCAAATGAACCCAGTTCCAGTTTAAATAAATCTATCAATCTGATAGTCTCTTGATCAAGTGAACTTTTCCAGTTTCATGATGCATGTAAACTGAATTCAAGATGTTGCAGATCTAATGCCAAGGGATCTTAGTTTCCTTGGAGGATGTAGGTTTACATTAAGTGGGTGTCAAGAAAGTCGTGGAGAGGAGCAGACTACTAACTACTAATTTGTTTGCTTTGATTGGTGCAGGGAAAATCCAGTTCTGGCTTCACAACTGGACAGGTCAGGGCCTTCTCATTAGCACGGCGTCTGCATGACTGCACCCTCATGATAGGACAGCTCCTCTCTCAGATTTCTGGGACTTATTTGGCACCTAGAATCTGGCCCAAGTAGAAAATTTTCTACCCCAACAGACCATCTGATCTATCCACGATAGCTGCATCTTTATTTTCAATAGAAGGGACAAACTCTCCTAGAATCTCTCCCCCAATGGAAACTTCTCTACGAAATTTGCCTGGAACTCGCTGAGGGCAGCCAGGCCCAAGCAGCGTTGGTCCATTTGGGCCTGGAACAAATGCATCCCTCCTAAGATCTCTATTTTTTATCTCTATTTTTCTATGGAAAGTGATGCACAAAGCAATCCCTGTGGATGTGGTCATCCAACACACTGGGATCAGTTTGGCTTCTTGCTACATCTACTGCGGACCGTCTTGCAGCCATGCCCCTGCCACATCCTTTGCTTCTAGCCACAATCCATCACCAGATTTCCCCACGCTAGTAAACTCCCTATCTCAGACAATTTCTATTGTCCATCAACCTCCCCAACTTGTCCAATCCAATTCCCCTTTGCACCAAGTCCTCCCCTCGGTAATCAACAATCAGTCATCCCGTCTCCAGCCTTCTCAACCCTCCCTTCCATTTATTTCTCCCACCCATCAACCCTTACCCAACCACCTACACTACCCCACCTCGCTGCCTCCAGGCCTCCCCTTAAACCACCAATCTCTGCTCACCAACATCAGCAACCCCACTACCCACCCCATTATATCAACCTCACCCCTCCCCAATCACCTGTTCTGTCATAGTAAAGCCGCTACTCTCGTCTGGAGCCATTTCGCCAACCAATACCTAACCCCCTTCAATCATTCTCAAACCATCCAGGACCGCATCCATCAATGAATTTCAGCTGCGTCCTCCTCCTCTCTCAGGCGCTTCATTTGTGGCCTGGCCCCCTCCTCCATCGTCTGGGAAATCTGGCTAGGGAGGAATGGTGCTATGTTTGAAAATCGTCCATTCACAGCAAGCGGCATTATAAACAGAGTTACTAAATGGCTTCTTGAGATTGGTTTCCAGCTCCTAGACGTTGACAAAGCTAGTTGTGCAGGGACTTAGCATGGTTTCGTCCCCCTCCCACTCGACAGCCAGAAGGGCTTCAGTCATTCGCTAGTTAAAACCAACCATGATTTGGAAGAAATTGAATGTTGATGGCTCCGTGCGGGGAAATCCACGGGCCGGTGGTGGTGGAGGTGTTTGTCACCACGCCAACAACTTTATCTTTGCTTTCCACCATTCATTCAGTCAAATTTTGAACATGCTAGCAGAAGCACGTGCGATGATTGATGGCCTTAAATTATGTAGGGACTTGGGGCTCACATCGATTATAGTTGAAACCGACTCCCGTGTACTCTTTGAAGCGGTCTCTAACCATTTAGCCTCCTGTGGTTGGAAGCTTTGGTATATCCTTGATTCGATTCATCAACTCACTGTTCACTCCCCAAGTATAGGGTTGTAATGTAGTAATAAACTCGGTGAGACTGAGGTCAAATCCATAAGAACTGAAACCTGTACGTAATCTAACAATAACCAGAACTAGAAGTAGAATAAGATGAAATCTAAACCGAGTGAATAAGAGGGAATAATGGTGAAATACTAATCTAAAATTTAAGGAATTCAGAGGTAGGAAACTAGGGATTCAGAGGATCCACTTGTAGAGATCAGGGAAATCCACGGTTGATTCACGAACTTAACTGGACTTCGAGTCCCATCTTCATCCAGTTGAAAGATATAACCTGAAAATCAATTCTGAACTTCATTTAATCTAGTTTTCAAGAGATCAGATGGGTGTAAATTATAATGGATTTCATCCCAAAACCATGCCCATGAGACAAAGCAAACAACAGAATTAACCCAATTCACAGCTAATCTGAGTGATGTATGAAAGTTAGGAAGGATTTCGTCATCCAACCATGCCAGGAGACGATGGTGAACAATAGGGCATCCTGATTTCATAATCATATAAGGGAAAAGAAATACTCAAAGCCATCGCAGATCTATTGTAATTTCAGTCACAACAAACCATTAAAAACTAAAGGCATTCCTTAAAATCAAACCATAATTAAAATCAGTTCATAATATAAATCAAAGTCATAAAATCAATCCCGTTACTCCACAAGCTTCACCTCTTAGCCCTAGCTAAGAGGTTAGCTAACCACAAGCATGATTAACTAATTCTCAAAAGACAGAAAGAAAAACTAAAATAGAAAAACTAAAGAAAAACTTTCTCTCTTGCTCTCACGTCCACCCCAAGCCAAGATAGATGCTCACGTTCTCTCTCTCTCTCTCTCTCTCTCTCTCTCTCTCTCTCTCTCTCTGTTTTATAGCTGTCAAGGGCGGTAGAGAGGGAGTCAGTTTGGAGAACCGACGTTACTGCTGGAGTCCGCGGAGACTTTCGCGGTGCAATTCGCAACCCGCACAGTGAACTCGCGTTTGGCATGATTAGCTGATTTGTTTTGGCCATCTGATCCATTTGAGCTTCTTGATGGTGGTCGGTTGCCCCAGGGGAAGGATTTTGTCGGCTAGGATCATTGGCCTGATCCTAGCCAAGATCACAGAACGCCTCGGATCGTCCAGGACTCTCCGGATGTGCGTACGCGTAAGGAATCCGAAACCAAATCCTTTCGGCGTCAGTGGGGCCCACGAACAGGGCTATTCAAGAAATCCACTCTGTCCATTGTCTTCACGTCGAAAAACCATCCAGATATGGAAGATTTTAGATTGGGTTTGGTGTGGCCCATATGATTTATCTTTCAGTAAAGATTCTGCCATCCATTTTGTGTTTTACAACATTCCACATGCGTATGTGTGCATTGGGCCGAACGGCGAGCTTGGCGAGAGTCTTGGCCACTCCATAGAGCAGTTGGATGAGTCAGATCATCTAATGGAATGATGGGTGAGGCCCACTGTAAAAACCCAGTGGGTAGCACATCCGTCACTGGATATTTCACATGGCTCTGTTTGGATGATTTGTAAAAAATATGTGGGGCCCACTTCTGATGGCATTTTCGAAGATCTACTCCGCTCATCATCTTCTTAGTAACGTGTAAGCCCATGGGTCAAAGTATGAAGTAGATCCAAACTCTAGGTGGGCCACAACATCCACCTGTGATGAGTCAATACCAAACATTGAAGCAAACCTCTTCTTGCTTACGTGCATGCATATAGAGTTTTGATTAGTTACAAATTTGTGAAAAGGCCAAGCTATATGTCCTAGAGGGGGGGGGGGGGGGTGAATAGGACTATGCCAAATTTAAAATAAAATTAGCGGAAATAAATTAAACCAATAGCCTTACAATATGAATCAATTCACAATGCTAAATTTAAATCACCTTGATAAATAAGTATTGAGAGATTGATACAAATTCAGTTCCAAGGACAACCTTACACCATAATAAACAAGGGCTTATGGTAGGACAACCTTATTTCTATAACCTCTTTTGGATCAAGGACTCAATTTTAATATAAGTAAATGAAATAGCAAGGAATTGAAATTAGATGCAGAAGTATAGATCTAAATTATTACAACAATCCCCACACTTGCTTGAAATGTAAATAGTTACAACATTCACATCCACTTGTACATTCCACACAATCGAATGATAAAAGATATGAAAATTAAGCAAGCATTCAATCCACAAGACAAAGAGTTATAGTGGTTCGCCTGTGTGTACACTAACTGTTTTCCAACAGCCACACAAAAAGCTACTCCACTCCTAATATCCTCACACAGGGGATATTAGCGTTCACTATCAAATAGGTTTTCTCAGGTTCACCAAAAACCTTTACAATTGTGTCTTTTTCACTTGGGCTTACACAATTCAAAAACCCCTCTTTTCTGAGTTTTCTGGTTTTCCTCAGACAACCAATACAATGAGATTTTTCTGGTTCAACCTCAAACAAAACTAGTACAATGAGATTTTTCTGGCTTAACCTCAAACAAAACCAAAAGTAAATAAATTTTACAGAATTGTAAAATACCTGGATTTCTCCTTTTCTTAGCAGCCCGGTAGAACCAATCGGAGTAGATGATTGAATGTCAAAGTTCAATTTCCAATACTCACATTCATAAGGTTCTAAATTCTAATAGATTTTAAATTTAACTCGTTGGGCGTAGCTATATTTGATTTTGATTCCAAGAAGAAGGAATAAGATAATTCCTCTTTTCAAATAAGATTGGAATATAGAAACAAAATCAAATTAAATAAGCTAGCAAAAAGGAATATTAAATAAGCACAATGTAGCTTAAAATAAACACAGACTTATCTCGAGTGATCACTTGAAAATTCTTGAATAGAATAGAGTTGAAGTGTGAAAACTCGAATTTCGTGTTCAATTTATAGAAGCAAAATCGTTCCTACGACCGGTCTTAGAAACCTTCGACCGGTCGTAGCTCTATGCATTTTTGAAATATTGAGCGCGATCTTTGAAAGTGGTTCCACGACCGGTCGTGAGTAGCCTACGACCGGTCGTGGGTCACCTACGACCGGTCGTAGATCCTCTGACCGGTCGTAGGACCATAGATTACGTTCTTGGACTTTGAGTCGTAGATCCACGACCGGGTCGTGGACGAGTCGAAGCCACTCCTACGACCGGTCGAAGGACCTCCAGACAGTCGTGGGCGTACCAAAAATTCCAAAAAATCTTCAACTACTTAGGACCCGGTCGTGGAATTTCTTGGACTAGTCGAACCAATGTCGGGATTGGTCGAACAAGAGCTAGGACCGGTCGTAGAATAGACCAAACTTATGTAAAATAAATATTTGATTTATGTATCCAAAATGACCTACTTAAAGGGTCAACCTAAGGTCATTCAAACCTGAATCATGTCGTATGGACATTGAACTTCAACCATTCAACGAATGTAGATTGTTTGAACCATATCAGGCTTGAGATCTTGAACTTGTTGTAGCTTCAAACTTGAGATCTTCATCAGCATAACAACTACTTCATGCATTGCTTATTAGTCTTGAAGTCATGAGTTGTTTCTTAAGACTTGAACATCAACATTGTAGCTTCTTGAGACTTCAACATGTAGCTTCTTGAACTTCAATATGTAGCTTCTTGAAAAGTTCATCTTGTAGCTTCTTGAAGTGTTTATGCAGTGTCTTGAATTCATATAAATCATCATACAAGCACAGGACACAGATAGATATTTTGACACATCAAAATTTGACAACTAAAGGAGTATAAGACCATAACACTTACAATCTCCCCCTTTGTCAAATTTGTGACAAAACACCCAAGTAATAATACTTCCAATAGACATAAGAGAAGTACAAACACAACAGGTTCACAATAGAGAAGCATGCACAGTTATATAGATATGATAAGTAATAACTAGCAACATTCTCCCATAACTACCCCTGAGAAGTTTAACTCCCCCTGAGTAATAGCCTGAGTAATAGGAGCACATCATAAAGATTAAATTCAAATGAATCAAAAGCAAACTTCTCTCCCTTTTTGACACAAAATGACAAAGGAAGAATGTATAATTAAAAAAGGAGTTGATTCAAGAGAACATAGTGCATAATTAAAAAAGTCAGTAAGCATGTAAAGTTCAGTAAAAAAAATATTACAGACCCATCAAAAATTTAGTCAGAACCAGAAGAGGGTGCAGGATTAGATGGATCAATTTTGTGTAAACCCTTAGCAATCCGCCTCATATATTTGCATAAATAGAAAAATTGCGTGTCTTGAGTAACACGAATTTGAGCCACCTGCTCTTGAAGGGAATTCAATCTCTCATCAAAATCAGAAGGCTGAAAATCAGGATCATCAGCCGAGTCTGATTCAAGTTCTTCAAATAAATCATCCATATTTACGTCTTCAGGAAGATCACTAGCTTGAGCATTTCGCTTCAAAGACCATCAAGCTACAAGATCCACTTGGCCATCACCAATTCTAAATTCATCTTGTTAATATTGGAATTATTAAAAGGGAGATGATGGATGGGTTTTTCTCTAGTAGGCATAGCTACGAGCATATGATTTGCCAGCATAGTCAATAAATAACCAAAGGGTATATCACTATGACCAGGATGGTAACGAGACAAAATAATGGAATGACAAATTAAAGAAGGTAGACATATTTTTGCACCGAGAGACTACGAGAATGCAAAACACGAACCATGAAAGCAGTGAGTTCGGTTTTATTACCGAACGTGGATAAAGATTTGAGATGAATATCCTATGAAGTACTCTATGTCTGGGTAACAAATACCTTGAGGGAAGTACATGACCTTTATGAGTCCAATGAACATCCAAATTACATAAATCTCTAGTAAGCATTTTTCGTTCGATTAGAGATCATGTCATGTAAAATATTAATTGGAATGCTCTCATCATTGACAGTATTTCCATAATGTCGAATCAAATGTCGATCCACTAAAAATAATCCTTCTTGAGTATCAACTTTAAAAGTTAAATTCTCAAGAGAAAAAATCACAGATACATGCAAACATGGATTGGGCAATGGACTGATATGCAGCTCCACCCCAATGTAAGATGTTATCCCATCCCACAGATTCCAACAGAGGAGGGATACCAAATGAAGCAATGTGATTAATATTAACATGACGCTCAACAATAACATTGCGCATACGCAAATCCCGAGCATTAGAAGGATCATTTTCGGAGAGCGAAGATGACGTTGTACAATAGAAGTTTCGATCTAGAAGAAGATGGACCTCGAGTAGTTTTCTTTTTACCTCTAGCATCCATTTTCACGTATGATTTCAAGGAAACAACAAGTTGGAAGAAATGGGGTTTAAATAAAACAGATTTTTCAAGATAAAACCCCAAACTTGCAATGAACGACCAAATAGATTCCACAAGAATGAGATTTGAAACACTAATAGCAAGAATCCACAAAAAAAAAATGCAAAAGAACCACTAACCTTGAAGTACTATGAAGGTGGGTTAGACCGGTCGTAGCTAGAACCGTTGGAGAGTAAAAAGAAATGAAGAAGAAGAGTCAAAATCTCCAAATTAAAGTGAAATCACGAGTTTCACGACTGGTCGTGTAAGTGTTCGACCGGTCGTGTACACTCACGACTGGTCGAGTACGACTCAAAATTTGTAAAATTTTTAAACAATTTTCAAATTTAAGCAAATAAAACATCAAACTTATGTACATTATGATACACCAAATCACACAAATTCAATTTAAATTGCACATACCGAGATCAAACTTTAATTTATTAAACCTGCTTTTGTCGAGCGGTTTAGTGAAAATGTCCGCAAGTTGAGTCTCGGTTGGAATGTAATCCAAATATATTAATTTTTCTTCCACTGATTCACGAATGTAATGAAATCTAATGTCAATATACTTAGTACGTGAATGCTGAACTGGATTTTTAGAGAATTTATTGCACTGGAATTATCACAAAATAAAATCATAGAATCCTGAGTGATTCCATAATCGCTTAACATTCGTTTCATCCAAACAAGTTGAGTACATGCATTTCCAGCAGCAATGTATTCAGCCTCAGCTGTTGATAGCGATATAGAACTTTGCTTCTTACTAAACCAAGAAATAAGACAATTTCCAATGTAGAAACAACCACCACTGGTTGATTTCCTATCATCAATGTTTCAAATTTCGGCAAGATCTCAGATCCGACTAATTGAACATTAGTCTCATGTGGATACCAGAGACCCGGTTTAGTAGAACTTGCGACATATCGCATAATCCGCTTTAACAAATGAGCTAAGTGAGATTCTTTAGGATTTGATTGATAACGAGCACAAATACCAACACTCAAAGCAATATCTGGTCTACTAGCAGTCAGATAAAGCAAACTACCAATCAAACTACGATACAATTTAGGATCCACATCATTACCTGTAGAGTCTTTTGAGAGTCTCAAAGTTGTACTCATAGGAGTATCAAAATTTTTACCTTTCTCAAATCCAAATTTCTTAATTAAACTCTAGCATATTTGGTTTGAGAGATAAAAATTCCATCAGGTTGTTGTTTTACTTGCAACCCTAGAAAATAGTTTAATTCTCCAACCATGCTCATTTCGAATTTAGACTTCATCAAATCTGCAAACTCAACAGTCATGTTAGTACAGGTTGATCCATAAATAATATCGTCAACATATATTTGAACCATTAGAATATCATCGTTATGTTTCTTAACAAAGAGCGTCTTATCAACACACCCCATCTGAAAATTATGACTCAGTAAAAACTTAGTCAGTTTTTCGTACCATGCTCTGGGAGCTTGTTTCAACCATAGAGAGCCTTCTTAAGATGATACACATGATCAATAAATTTAGGATCTTCAAACCCTGTAGGTTGTTCAACATATACCTCTTCATGTAAATCACCATTCAGAAAGGCACTCTTTACATCCATTTGGTAAATTTTAATCTTCCTAAAACATGCAATGGAGATAAAAAGTCTGATTGATTCAAGACGAGCTACAGGAGCAAATGTTTCATTATAGTCAATACCTTCAATTTGTGTATACCCCTGTACAACTAGTCTTGCTTTATTTCAAATAATATTTCCAAGTTCATCAGATTTGTTTTTGAAAATCCATTTTGTTCCAATAATATGTTTATCTTTAGGTCTAGGAACAAGGTGCCGACATCATTTCGACAAACTGATTAAGTTCTTCTTGCATCGCAAGAATCCGCCATCCAAAGTGCTTCTTTTACGTTAACGGTTCAATCTGGGATGTAAAGCATACGTAGTTACATATGTCCTCTAATTGTCTACGAGTGCGCACACCAGTGAGAGGGTTTCCAAGTATTTGAGAAGTTGGATGATCTTTAACAGTCCTTAATTCTGGATTAGTTTCACTTGATGAAATTTCTTGTTTTTCAAGTATAAGAACTTCATCATTATCTGAACTAGGGACAGGTGTATTCAAAAGATCATTAATCACAACATTTATTGACTCTTGAATCACACTGGTCCTGTTGTTCAGAACACGATATGCACGACTATTTAAAGAATATCCTAAAAAGATCCCTTCATCACTTTTAGTGTCGAACTTTCCCAAATTTTCACGGTCACGCAAAATATAGCACTTGCTGCCAAAAACTCGAAAGTATTTGTGAAGGCTTTTTCTCAAACCACATTTCATAAGCCGTTTTATTATTAGATTTACAAATATAAACACGGTTAATAATGTAGCAGGCTGTATTCACTGCTTCAGCCCAGAGATTCCTAGGGAGCTTCATGCTATTTAACATAACATTTCCCATTTCTTGAAGCACTCTATTCTTCCTCTCGACAATACCATTTTGTTGAGGAGTTTTAGGTGCAGAGAATTCATGCGATATTCCCTGATCGCTACAAAATTTCTCAAAACCGCTATTTTCGAATTCGGATCCATGATCACTACGGATCTTGCTAACTTGAGAACATTTTTCAGTTTAAATCCGTTTTATAATCTTTTTCACTTTATCAAGGGTTTCTGATTTGTCTCTCAAGAATGAAACCTAAGTGTATCTTGTGTAATCATCTACAATAACTAAGATGTACTTTTTGCCACCTCGACTTTCTGTTCTTGTTGGTCCTATAAGATCCATGTGGAGAAGCTCGAGTGGTCTTGTGGTGATATTGGAGTTCACCTTTTAGTGAGAGCTCCTAGTTTGTTTACCATACTGGCATTCACCACAAATCTTGTCTACTTTTTGCATCTTAGGTAGACCTCTAATTAGTTCACTTTTGCTCAATCTGTATAAATTTCGGTAGTGAACATGTCCAAGGCGTTTATGCCATAATTCTGTCTCATCGGTATGGACCATGTAGCACGATTGTTTAGATGAGCTACCATTGCTTACAATATAGTAGTTTTCAGAAGTTCTGCGACTAGTTAATATTACAGAACCCTTTTCATTTATAATTTCACAACCTTGATTAAAAAATTTAACATTATGGTTGTTATCGCATATTTGAGATATGCTCAACAGGTTGTGTTTTAAACCCTCAACATATAAAACATTTTTAAATAAGGGAAGGTTATAGAGTTGGACCGTACCTTTGCCAATTATCTTGCAATTGCTACCATCACCAAATGTGACTCCCATCAGTCATATCTTTAAGATCGGTGAATAGTGCTTTGTCGCCTGTCATATGTTTAGAGCATCCACTGTCTAGGTACCATTTCGAATGGCTTGTACCTTTGAAAGCAGTGTGAGCAACCAAACAGGCAACCTTAGGAACCCATTTCAGTACTGTTTTGGGTTTAGGAGAATAATTGGTCTTCTTTTGTTTATAGTTGTAAGAGTGACCTACTGAGTTAGATTTTAATAGCTCCTTAAGTAAATCAACAATTTTTTCAGCTAGTGGGTTTCGAATCTGATTTTTGTAATTTATATAACTGCTTTTGTGTTTTTGAAAAGTTTTTGTATTTTTAGAAAAAACTTGACTAGTACCTTTTCCTTTTGAGTTAGAAGTCTCTCCTTTCACAAAATTGGAACGAGTATTCTTCTGTTTAGGAGATGTGTTTTTATCATAGCCCAACTCGGATCGATCGCCACATTTTCTTGATCCGGATAATAATTTTTCTAATTTTGGATCACCTTGGGCATATCTCCATGTGTCCTTCAAACTCAGAAGAGAAGATACTTCATTTTTAAGTTTCTCATTTTCAGATTTCAAATTTTCAATTAGGGAGGTTTTGAATTCTAGATCACACTTTGATTTTTCAAAACAATCTGAAATTTGAGATTTTTCTAAAACAAGGGTTTCAAAACATTCTTTAAGTTTAAAAAACTTTTCTTTTTGAAGTTTAAGTTTAACAGCAATTTTACAACTTTCCTTATATAAGGCATTGTAAGCATCTTGAAGATCTTCATCATTTTCATGATCACTATCCAAATTTTCTTCACTTGTTGAATCATCGTGATCTGAAAAAGTAAACTTGGCTAGAGTCATAAGGGCCTTAAGTTCATCGCTCGACTCGGTTTAATTTTCGATTCGGAAGAGGCTTGAATCGAGACGATTCATCCCAAGTAGCCAACATACCCTTCCTTTTGAATCTGTCCTTTTAGGACATTTGTTTGCTAAATGCCCATATTCTTGTGACAGGTTGTAACATTGACTATCTTTCAATGACTTCCAAGTTTTAGACTTAGGTTTAGAACGTTTCTTTTCATTTGCCTTTTGAAAGTCGACTCTTTTCTTACTTTTGAAAATCTTATAAAACTTTTTCGCCAAAGGGCCATATCATCTTGACTTTTCTGAATCTGAATTTTCTTGAGTAATACTTTTAGATGACTTCAAAGCAATAGATTTACCTTTAGGAGCTTTAAAACTTAATTCATAGGTTTGTAAAGAACCAACTAATTCTTCTACCTTCATATTATCCGTATCACGAAGTTCCTGGATTGCGGTTACCTTAGAATTGAACCGTTCAGGAAGAGAGCGTAGTATTTTTGCACACACTTTACTTTCTGGGATCTTATCGCCAAGACCCCACATTGAGTTTACAATGTCATTCAATCTAGTGAAAAAGTCCATAAACATTTCATTTTCCTCCATATGAATTTCTTCAAATTTAGTTGTGAGGAGTTGGACTTTAGATTTCTTGACAATTGATGTACCTTCATGTGTCATTTCTAAAATATCCCAGGCTTGCTTTGCAGTATCACAGGATATGATTCTTTTGAACTCATCCGGTGATAGTGCACAAGTGATTGCATTTAGTGCTTTAGCATTAGCACTACTCTCATTTTTCTGAAGTGTGGTCCATTGAAAATACGGTGTAATTTTCATAGATTTTGAACCATCAACACCAGTTACTTCCATGATAGGAGGATTCCATTCAGTCACTGTGGCTTGCCACACACTTTCATCCATTGATTTGAGGAAGATCCTCATTCTGGCTTTCCAATAGGCATAGTTGGAACCATCAAAGGGTGGTGGCCTAGTAACTGAAAGGCTATCAAAATTTGACATCTTTTTATATAGCTTAGATCGTTAGCTCAGGAAATAAATCCAAATAAAAAGCAACAAAAATGAGCTATTAAGCTCTGATACCACTTGAAAAGGCCAAGCTATATGTCCTAGAGGGGGGGGGGGGGGGGGGGGTGAATAGGACTATGCCAAATTTAAAATAAAATTAGCGAAAATAAATTAAACCAATAGCCTTACAATATGAATCAATTTACAATGCTAAATTTAAATCACCTTGATAAATAAGTATTGAGAGATTGATACAAATTCAGTTCTAAGGACAACCTTACACCATAATAAACAAGGGCTTATGGTAGGACAACCTTATTTCTAGAACCTCTTTTGGATCAAGGACTCAATTTTAATATAAGTAAATGAAATAGCAAGGAATTGAAATTAGATGCAGAAGTATAGATCTAAATTATTACAACAATCCCCACACTTGCTTGAAATGTAAATAGTTACAACATTCACATCCACTTGTACATTCCACACAATCGAATGATAAAAGATATGAAAATTAAGCAAGCATTCAATCCACAAGACAAAGAGTTATAGTGGTTACTTTGTGTGTACACCAACTGTTTTCTAACACCACACAAAAAGCTACTCCACTCTAATATCCTCACACAGGGGGATATTAGCGTTCACTATCAAATAGGTTTTCTCGGTTCACCAAAAACCTTTACAATTGTGTCTTTTTCACTTGGGCTTACACAATTCAAAAACCCCTCTTTTCGAGTTTTCTGGTTTTCCTCGACAACCAATACAATGAGATTTTTCTCGGTTCAACCTCAAACAAAACCAAGACAATGAGATTTTTCCGCTTAACCTCAAACAAAACCAAAAGTAAATAAATTTTACAGAATTGTAAAATACCTGGATTTCTCCTTTTCTTAGCAGCCCGGTAGAACCAATCGGAGTAGATGATTGAATGTCAAAGTTCAATTTCCAATACTCACATTCATAAGGTTCTAAATTCTAATAGATTTTAAATTTAACTCGTTGGGCGTAGCTATATTTGATTTTGATTCCAAGAAGAAGGAATAAGATAATTCCTCTTTTCAAATAAGATTGGAATATAGAAACAAAATCAAATTAAATAAGCTAGCAAAAAGGAATATTAAATAAGCACAATGTAGCTTAAAATAAACACAGACTTATCTTAGAGTGATCACTTGAAAATTCTTGAATAGAATAGAGTTGAAGTGTGAAAACTCTGAATTTCGTGTTCAATTTATAGAAGCAAAAATCGTTCCTACGACTGGTCTTAGAAACCTTCGACTGGTCGTAGCTCTAACAGATTTTTGAAATATTGAGCGCGATCTTTGAAAGTGGTTCCACGACTGGTCGTGAGTAGCCTACGACTGGTCGTGGGTCACCTACGACTGGTCGTAGATCCTTACGACTGGTCGTAGGACCATAGATTACGTTGCTGGACTTTGAGTCGTAGATCCACGACTGGTCGTGGACGAGTCGAAGCCACTCCTACGACCGGTCGAAGGACCTCCAGGACTGGTCGTGGGCGTACCAAAAATTCTGAAAAATCTTCAACTACTTAGGACTGGTCGTGGAATTTCTTGGACTAGTCGAACCAATGCCAGGACTGGTCGAACAAGAGCTAGGACTGGTCGTAGAATAGACCAAACTTATGTAAAATAAATATTTGATTTATGTATCCAAAATGACCTACTTAAAGGGTCAACCTAAGGTCATTCAAACCTGAATCATGTCGTATGGACATTGAACTTCAACCATTCAACGAATGTAGATTGTTTGAACCATATCAGGCTTGAGATCTTGAACTTGTTGTAGCTTCAAACTTGAGATCTTCATCAGCATAACAACTACTTCATGCATTGCTTATTAGTCTTGAAGTCATGAGTTGTTTCTTAAGACTTGAACATCAACATTGTAGCTTCTTGAGACTTCAACATGTAGCTTCTTGAACTTCAATATGTAGCTTCTTGAAAAGTTCATCTTGTAGCTTCTTGAAGTGTTTATGCAGTGTCTTGAATTCATATAAATCATCATACAAGCACAGGACACAGATAGATATTTTGACACATCAAAATTTGACAACCAAAGGAGTATAAGACCATAACACTTACAATCTCCCCCTTTGTCAAATTCGTGACAAAACACCCAAGTAATAATACTTCCAATAGACATAAGAGAAGTACAAACACAACAGGTTCACAATAGAGAAGCATGCACAGTTATATAGATATGATAAGTAATAACTAGCAACATTCTCCCATAACTACCCCTGAGGAGCTTAACTCCCCCTGAGTAATAGCCTGAGTAATAGGAGCACATCATAAAGATTAAATTCAAATGAATCAAAAGCAAACTTCTCCCCCTTTTTGACACAAAATGACAAAGGAAGAATGTATAATTAAAAAAGGAGTTGATTCAAGAGAACATAGTGCATAATTAAAAAAGTCATTCGATCTTGGTCCCTTGGGGTCCATCCCATGCTTCGTTGAATTCTGAGTGTTAAATCTCAGCTTTTAGCACCCTTTTTCAGTCCAAGCCTGTATATTCACCTTGTAGTACAAACACGATTAAAATGGGTCTTTAAACAATATCATGTTCGTAAACCCAGGTAATAACTGGGGTCTAATATGCAATATTTGACCCTCAACACTCACTCAGCCCCTCAACTTTAGATTCAGCGACACCTTTAGGGAAGGTAATTCTGTGGCGGATGGTCTTGCCAAAATCGCTAGCAGTGGCGCCCCTGACAGAGTTTTCCTCAACCCAGCTGACCTCCCAAGGCACATTAAAGGCTCTTTAGTCCTAGATAAAGCATGTGTGGGGCAGATTCGGCTTAGCAAAAATAAGACAGGGACAGGCTAACTCCTTTATCCAAGGTCTCAGCCTTGGCTGCATCCACTGTCAACTCGTCCCATTCTGTTTCTACTTCCCCATGGGTAGCTGCTTCTGCTAACAGTGGTGTCCCTCTTTCCATTGTCCCTGCTCTAGGCTAGGCTTATCCTCTTTTGGTCCCAGCTATTTTGTCTTCCTTGTAAAGCTTATTCGTCTTCTACATGATAGGCGTGGCTAGGTTCCTTTTTGTTGGGGCCCGCCTGAACGGTTGTACATCTCAAGTTCCCATTAATACAATTCTTCTAGTTTTTTTTTCTTTGATTTTAAGATAGGTGGGCCTATAACCTTTTGTCGGTTGGCCTGCCCAAATCTAGGTTGTTTAAAAGTCGCTTCTGGAATGAAAAAATAAATTAAATTAAAAAAAAAAAAAGAAACTCAAAATGGATGGCTCGTTTAGAAGGAACCCGCGGGAAGGTGGAGGGGGAGGTGTATGCAAGACTCATGCAGGGAACTTAATTTTTGCATTTAATCAACATTATGAGAGAATACAAAACATGTAGTGGAGGCTTGATGGGGTGAAGATTTGCAAAACTCTTGGCCTTCAGACTGTGATTATAGAATTCGACTTGAAAGTTGTAATAGAGACTTATGAATTTTATTTATTTGGTGGCCCAGCTGTAGACGGGATGCAAGGAGAAGCTGATTTGAGCCCTAGGTGGATGGACGGGGATCTCAATTGGGAGCAAGTCCGCACAAGGAAAGCTTCACCCAAATCCTTCAGCCTCTACGCAGGTAACATCATGTTCGACAACACGGTTGACGATCTCACCAAAATCTTCAGAAAATACAAGAAGCTCATAGATGTATTAATCCCCTGGAATCACAACCTCCTGTGGCCTTAAGGCTACACCTTCATTAGATTTCTATATGCTGCTAACACGAATGCAACCATGGGAGTGCTTAATGGTAAGATGGTAGATTGCCGGATACTCACCATTTCAATGGCAAAAACCTATGAATGGCCCCTCCCCTCATGTAACGCCCCCTGCTGAGAAGTTACCCACCTCTCCACCAAATACCTTTCCCAAATCATCTCGGGAAGGAGGGGATATCCTTCCTTGAGGAGGCAAGGGGTGCGGGACATAGGCTTCGGGTACCCCAATTACGTCTATTGGGGGCTGGGGACAAACAATAGGCATGATGATTACCGCGAAAAACCTCTCTATCAGGGTGGATTGCATAGCAGTGGCGACAAAGTAGAGAGTTAAAACTAGCTCTAGTGGGCCACGTTAAGTGTGGGGAGGTTCCCCTCAATCAGCTGATTCAGAGGATTAATGAATCCAGGAAAAAGGTTTCTCCAAAATTGTGGTGGAGTCAGACTCGGAATTGGCGATCAAGGTCTTTAATGAGAAAGCAAACATCGGTTGGCAATGGAATAGTTGGAGAACCATTATGGATAGACTACAGAATCTTGCCTCGGTGGAGTTTAGACACGTATTTAGGGAGGGTAATGCTTCGATCGATGCACTCACGCATGATGGAAGTGTGTCCCAAGTTTGTTTTCCTACTTCTTGCAGGGCGGATTTGCCTCAGCAAGTGAGGGGTTTCCTCTTCCTTGACAAAGTTGGTCTTGGGTCGATCAGAGAGAGGAAGAATTAAGGCCTCAGTCTCTTTGGTTGTTCCTTTGTTTTGTATCTTTTGGCCAGGGGGTCCCGGCTTCTTTACGATAGGTCTTCTGTAGGTCCTTTTTTTCCTACAAAGACCCGAAAATCTGTAACTTTTTGTCCAGAAATGAAATATACCTTTCCTTAAAATAAAAAATTAAAAAAAAAGGAACATACTTCTGCTATTGATATTGATCATATAGCCCCGGATCGCTTCCTCCTTATGTTCAAGACGAGCTGACCTCTTTCTACTCAAATTTGTTTATGCACAATAGGATGGGAATCTCAAAGGTAAAGGCCTGGACCCCAGAAACTATCATCGACAACAAAGGGGTATCAATTCGCTTGTATGGCATACCAACACATGCCTAGTTTGAGTCAGTTTTCGTGGCTTTGGGAGAAGTTTTGGCAAGGTGGTGGAGGTCGATAGGTGTTCGTTACTTGGTCTAGTCCAAGTTGTCGCTAGAGTCAAGGTCGTGGTCCAACCAGGAGTGGACACTCAAAAGGTGCGGAAGTTGGAGGCGGCGAGGAGAGTATTCCCGGTGTGGTCTTTTCTTGAGCATATAGAGATGACAAGATGAGCGGAAGAGCAACAGTCACACTCCACGAGAGAGCAGGGAAACCATGAGACAGTGGTTGAAAAAGCTCTCTACCACCCCACACTTCCCCCAAAGGGGAATGCAACCTATCCCAATTTGGGAGCACCCTAAGCCAATCAATCGCAGAATTCCCCTAAAATGGCCCCCAGTCTCTCAGCAACTGTGAATGAGGAGCACTGGGGGTGTGGAATTCCTACCCAATCATGGTAGATAGTAGGAGAGGGGTAGTTGGTGGCGGGCACCTAGCAATAGACCTATCTCCATATTTCCAGCCCTCTTTGCCTACATAGGTCTTTATGAGCCCAATTGCAACTGGGTCACCCATGCTGAATTCTCGCTTGTGTTCCGAGTTCCGAGTTGAGACAGGGAGACATACTTGGAGGGAACAAGGCAGCAACCCCCAAACACAACCAGTAAGATCGTAATTGTTTGATTCCCTATGGGGTTTACAGTTGTCATGTCGCAGCCTTATTTAGAGGGACACATCGTGTTACCTCTTCTTCAGAGGGGACTCTTCCAGCCACTAAGCAAGATAAGGAAGATTTGATGGTGTCAGGCCTGATCCAGGCTATACTAAGCAGAATGAAGATAGAGCAAAGCAATGCACGTACTGCAAAAGGACAAAAACCAAAGCCACATTGCTAGGTCAGTTATAGGGCCAACATGACAAGGATGTTGTGTATAGAGAGAGAAAAACTGGAATGGGAGGCTCAGAAAACTGAAGCGTCGAGGTGAGATGGTTGATCAGTTAATGGATAATATTCTCATATGGAACGCACGCGGAGTGGGGAACGTTCCCACTATTAGAACACTCTAAAGGCTCATCAGACAATTCAAACCAGTCATCATTGTTATACTTAAGCCAACGATTAGGGACGAGAAGTGAGTACGTATAAGGCTAAACTTGGGCAACCATTCCTCTTGCTCTAACACTTCCTAAGGAGGGAAGGTGTGGATTTTTTCCTCATCCTTTCTATCAATTGATGTCCTCACTTCTTCGAACCAAATGTTGTCCATCACAGTGGGGTTTCAAGGAAGATCGAATGAGGTTATGGCTCAGTTGTTTATGCGAAATGCTCAAGACATTCGAGAAGGTTGGTGTGGGAGCAGTTGGCCCTGTTAGGGGCGAGAAGTTTGACTTTGTGGGCTATGTGGGGATTTTAACACTATCCTCACTTCTTCAGAGAGGAGAGGGGCGACCTCCGTTGATGCTCAAAGCGCCTCTGAATTTGTCGAAGGGCTAAACAATGTTGGGTTGATCAACGCCCATTTCATTGGAAGAAAGTTCATGTGGTGTAATAACCACGTGGGACAAGCACGTGTGTGGGCAAGCTTGGATAGAGTATGTTGTAACAACCTATGGCTTAAAGCATTCCCATCCTTCCAGGTGACGCACATGCCCAAGCTCAATTCAGACCATGCCCCGCTGCTTCTATCCTTTCCTCCTGTAGAGGTATCCATCACGAAGCCATTTAGATTTCATCGTATGTGGATCCTGCATGAATCATTCAACGATCGGGTCAGGAGGGCCTGTGTTTTAGATATAGAAGCGAACCCGATGTTGCCCCTCCTTAGAAAACTCTAGAGCGTCAAGCATGCGTTTAGGGCATGGAATAAGGATATCTTTGAGAACATTTTCTACAACTTAAATATGGCTGAAATTGACCTTCGCATATCTAAGAAAGTTGCTTAGAGATCCTCAGATACTCATATTCAATAATCATTACAGTTGGCCAGGGATAGGTTGACCCACCTTGAACTCTGTGAAGAAGTCTTTTGGAAGCAAAAGTCTAGGGTCTAGTGGCTTCACGAGGGAGATCGAAACACCAAATACTTCTATGGCGTCACTATCGGGAGAATGAGGAGATCTAGAATAAAAGAGATATAGCCAGATGGGGGGATGGTGGTGACTGATAGCAAATCCATTAAGCGCGCTGCCATCAACTTCTATGATAGCCTCCTGTGGGTTAAGCCTGCAACCCAGATGGGGGAGGTCCTCGAGGTGATTCCTCCATGTGTAACAGAAGGCGATAATCGGGCCTTAGTTCTTGAACCATGGAAGAGGTGCTCGGGGCAGTTAATGCTCTTCCATCTCCAACGCCTAGCCTTGGCGGCTTCTCTGGGGTGTTCTTCCAAGCCTGTTGGAACACAATGGGTCAAGACTTATTAAAGGCAGTCTGTTCTTTCTTCAAAGGAGAGACTCTCCCCAGGGCCTTCACATCGACCCATATTTTTCTTATCCCTAAGACACCCTCTCTAGTAAAATTTTCTAATTTCAAACCTATTAGCTTATGTAATCCTCTATAAGATTTTCTGTAAAATTATTGCTGACAAGTGGGTAGGATTCTTACTAAAATCGTCTCGGTCGAACAAGGGGCTTTCGTACAGGGTAGATCCATCGCCGAAAGCTGTGCTCTTGCTTAGGAAATCTTCTGAGATATAAATCATAAAGTCAGAGGTGCAAACATTCTACTCAAGTTGGACATGGAAAAACCTTACAATAGACTTGATTGGGGCTTCTTGAAAGTGGTACTTGTTAGGTTTGGCTTCAAGGCGATATGGATTGAAATGGTGGAAAAGTGTTGGTCTCAACTCCTGGTTCATGATCCTAATAATGGTGAGGCGTGCAGGTTCTTTAAGTCGTCGAGAGGGCTTCGTCAAGGAGACCCAATCTCACCGGGGCTCTTCATCTTAGCGACTGAAGTTCTTAGCAGAGGCTTCAAACAATTGGTTGGTAGAGGCTTCTGTCAACCCTTCTAGACCCGCAGGGGCTGCTCGATGGTCTTGCATCTCCTCTTCGTTGATGACACGATCCGCTTTGCGAATGGAAGCTCTAAATCCCTAAAGAAGATTGCCAAGTTTCTTAATAAGTATGAAAAGGTGTTAGGCTAAAAAATCAACAACCATAAGAGCTTCTTTATCGTCTCGGCTGGGCAATCTGAAGTGCGTGTAAGGTCAGCCAAAATAATTCTTGGTTTTAGTAGAGGGGTCTCTCCATTCACCTACATGAGGATTCCTATCTTCAAAGGGAGGCCTAGGAGGGTGTACTTTCAGTCCATGATAGTGAAAATCCATAACATAATATCGGGTTGAAAGTGCATAATCTTAACCCAAGCAGGAAGGCTTGCGCTTATTAACCACGTGCTAGCTAGCATCCTAATCCACCCTCTAGCTGTCAAGGAAGTTCCCGCCAACTTCTTAGGTGAGCTTGAAGAAGCCTTCTCTAATTTTTTCTAAGGCTGTGAAGGGAATAAGAAGCATTACCACTAGTTAAGCTAAAAGAAAATTGCCCTCCCAAAATCTAAGGGTGGCTTGGGGCTAAGAGACCTTAAGTTGGTGATGAAGGCTTTCCGTATGAAGATGGCTTGGATTGTCCGATTCAGGGGAGAGACTAGGTGGTGGAGCGAGTTCATGAAAGTGAAATACTCTAGAGATCTTTAGTCAACGGGATTAGGTGAGAGTCTAGTCTCTTTCGCCTTGCCCTTCTGGAGGCAGATCTGCAAATTAAGCCCTGTAGTTGCTGCCCGTACTCGTTAGCTGATCGACCAAGGGGAGTGTAGTTTCTGGGAGATGGACTGGTCAGAACTAGGACCCCTCAATGCTTGGAGATTACACTCGTCACCCTATCCCTTCCAAACACCAATGGTTTAAGATATGGTCGATCCTAATGGATGGAACTCACAAGTCGTAATGCAACATCTCCTCCCTCAGGCAATCCTCGATCACATATTAGACGAGGAGATCTACATCTCTAGCTTGGCGAATAAGTGCATCTGGATAGATTCTGCTTTGGGTGAACTCACCGTAAGGTTGGCCTAGAAAAGTATCAGAACACCTGACGAGAAGAAAGCCTAGTTGAAGTAGGTGTGGCACGCAAAACTCTCATCAAAGCTCTCGCTCCTAACTTGAAAGATCATTCACAAGGCAGTCCTGGTGGATGCTAGAACTCAAAGCAAAGGCATCTGCATCGTTCCAAAATGCGTTGGCTGCTTCTTCACTTCTACACCCCAGATTGAGACGATTGACCATGTTTTCTCCTCAGGTGACAAGGCAATGAAGGTTTGTGGGTGGTTTAGGCAGCTCTTTAACATGCGTGAGCCTATTCCCACCATGACAGTTGGTAGGGCTACCAAATGGTGGACTACAACAGCATCTTCAGATCGATTCCACCTCCTTAGGGGCCTCATTCCCCCCACCCATTTTTTGGGAGCTATGGAAGGCTAGAAATGTCACCCATTTTGAAGAATTCGAGATTCGCACCTCCAGTGTAATCTCAAACGTCCACCGCTAGATCAGCCTAATCAGTCGCCTACTGCCTTTTTCCAAGTCTCTAAAGATGTCCTCGTCACAAGCACTCTAAGCTTTGGGGATTGAAGGGCCAAGACCCAATACCGCCAAAGTTCAGGTGGTCAAATGGGCTACACCACAACACGAATGAGTTAAGATCAATGTAGATGGATCGGCAATGGTAAGCCCGAGTCCTTCGGGGGGGGGGGTCAGAAGAAATAGCTTAGGCAATTTTTTGTTTGCTTTCTCCTCTGGGTACAACTTCGGCTCCAATACTCGGGCAGAGATCAAGGCAATTCTTGATGGTCTTACTTAGTGTGCGAGGCTTGGATTCACCAAGGTGGAGGTGGCGAGTGACTCAAATTCAGTGGTGTTAGTCCTCTCTAAGCAATATCTGTGCTTGTGGTCCATGTGGTATTGGCAGGCAAGGATCGAGTCTCTCATGAGCATAATGTAAGTTCGCATCGCACACACCCTAGGGAGGCTAACTCCATTGTGGATGGCCAGGCCCGTTTGGGGAGTGATGGTAAGGTGGACTAGCAATTCCGATAGTTGGGAGAGCTTCCCCATATCATTTGTGGATTGTTGTTCTTAGACAAAGTAGGGTTGGGCAGCTTGAGGGAAGGCTAATTTTGTTTACATAGTTGTTACGATAGGCAGGCCTACAACCTTTTTTTTATAGTGGGCCCACCTAAATTTAGATTATTTTAAAGTCGTTGTTGGAATGAAAATTGTACTTCATTAAAATAAGGTGGAAAAAATGAATTTTATTTATTTCCTTCCTTGGAGGATTTGGTATATTGTGGGTGAAATGAAGAACAAGCTTTCAATATTGGATTATATGATTTTTCACATGTTTAGGAAAGTAACTCAGTAGAGGATAGTTTAGCCCTAACAGGGAGTAGGGATTGGGGAAGTAGGATTCATAGAAGGAGAGATTAGGTCTTTAGGGAGGTGAGGGGGCATTTGGCTATGGATGATACGTGAATAGGGTGCACTCCTTTCTCATCGTTGTAATTTATTGATTGTATATTTGGCTTTGTTGTTTGGGTGTGGTTGGGCTAGTTGATGTGGTTCACCACTCTTGGCAGTAAAAAGTTTTTTTCCATAGCAATAAAATTGCAGGTGGTGTGCTCCCACCTTTTGGCCAAAAATAAAATTGCGACCCATAATTTGAATTGTTTAATTGAATTAGTTGTATGCTAAGTTTGAAATTTTAACGTGTCTGCAGAAGATGTAGATCACTTGTTCTGTCATGGAAATCTAGCAAATCAGGTGTGGGAGCATTATAGCTAGTTGTTCAATACCCATATTGATGGGCACCAATCTATTATGAATAGAGTCAATTTATGGTCGACTAGAGCTGGTCTTTCCTCCAAATTCAAGATTATTCAAGGTATGTTGCCTTGCCTGATAAATTTGAAATCTTGGCTTGGGCGAAATATTGTCAAATTTGACGACAAGGTGGTATTAGTGGGGGATGTCATTAAAAATGTTGATAGGTGGCTATTAGAGGTTGGTAATTGTGTAGACCGAGGGAAATGCTGCTCTTAGAGAAGAGATTAGCCTCCAATCGATTGGGATTTAGACTGAAACTCAAATGGTCTATTAAATGGGTAAGGCCAAACCAGGGATGGTTTAAATTGCATTTTGATGGCTCTTCTCGTGGGAATCTCGGTGAGGGGAGAGGAGGTGGCATATGTAGAGATCACACGAAAAAAGTTATTTTTGCATTTCAAAATTTCTATTGCGGGATCTCTAACACATTGGTTGAAGCATAGTTAGTTTTGGATGGTCTTAAGTTTTGCATTGATTTGGGCCTAAGAGTCATAGAGTCAAAACTCCAAAATCATTACTAACGCTATTTCAAACCTCCTCGCGCCAACCCCATGGACAATATGGTACCAAGTGGAAGCTATTGTGCGATTGAGAGCAGACATAAATTTCAACATAGTCCATTGAACAATGGTTGTCGATTTAATTATGGTAGCGGCAAGCGGAATGTGTGGCGTTTGGTGTGGGTATCTTTCATAATCATCCATTAAACATTAAACAATATAATAGAGATATGAGACAAGTAGGTTGAGAGTTATTTTAGTTCTCTGGATTCATGTACATTTCGGGTGTGGTACAGCACTTCCCTTAACTATATTCCAAGGGAATAACACTTGATTTTAAAGCAAAGCTCGATGAGTTGTCATGAGGTTTATTTTAATTATCTGGATTCATGCACATTCCAAGTATGGTACAACACTACCCTTAACTATATTCCAAGGGAATAGCCCTTGATTTTAAAGAAAAGCTCAATGAGCTGTTATGAGATGCATGATGAGATGCCCATTCTATATGATGATAGCCCTTGATTTTAAAGAAAAGCTCAATGAGCTATCATAAGATGCATGATGAGATGCCCATTCTATATGATATAACCAAGCTATATGATAATAGCCTTGGTTGTCAAAGGGATCACTTTAGCCTTTTGGGGCTTAAGATTGCTATATCAGGGACTCGATATGCTCTCTACACAATGAAAAGCAATGAACTAGGCCAAAATTCACTTGATGAGTGATATGTCTAGTCTCAATAGACTTATGAGAGTCAAATTGTATCTTGAGAGTAGTTAAGAGTGACATTGGCCACATAGGCTTATCACGTAAAGGTGCAGAGAATGATTGTGTCAGCATAGTGGATAAGGAGCTTCATTGCTTTGTCAGACTAGGTAGGCTTATGGCCATGCGACAGGGAGTTTGGACCCATAGCCCATAGTGATGTAGATTCTCAAGAGTTGACCTTTCTCAGTTCATCATATGAGTAGGAATAAATATGGAGAATAATGATATAATCGACATATGCATGTCGAATGATCACACACTTTCAGAGGTTAGTGTGTGTGGACGCCGGAGGGAGGATTTCCCGAGGGTACAGGAGATCAGGTCACTTTTCCATAGGTTGCCTCACTCGAGGGTTGTCGTTTGGGTGTAAGAGGGTGTAATATTTAACAAGAGTCACTACTAACCAATTATTTCTATCCTACAGTTAGTTAGACCCTGTAGAAACACTTAAGATTGAGAATCTGAAGATTTTTAACCCCAAGATAACTCCTGAGTTTTCATTCTAGAGATTTTGAGTAAGGGACCACGATTACAGAGAGGGAAGGTGTTAGGCATCATCTCTACCTGTACAAATGTACAGTCTTTATTTCATAAGGTCTAACTAATTTATGAGGAATATGACTAGTTCACGGGTGTAGAAAATGTAATGTGATACAATGTCAATGGTGATTGATCGATCCGAATTTCTGATGGGAAAGATCCGATTATATCGCCAAGCCGCAGAGCATACATTTGAAATGATCGAGTACAGGGTGTGAAGTGTGTAGAAGTGTGATGTATGGGATGCTCGATGCCATATTGATGCTTATGATAAAACGACAACTAACTGGCTAAGGTTTCTAGTGGGCCAGTTTAGATTATATCGGCAAGCGCCAGAGCATACGTCCACCAATCAAATACGAGAAAATGATGGGATCTAATGTAATGTTGATGTATATGACAAGACGACGGCTAACTGACTAAGGTTTCTGGTAGGCCTGCCTCGATTATATCGATAAGCCACAGAGCATACACCCTCTAATCAAATAAGAGAAAATGATGAAATGCAATGTAATGATGATGTATATAAGGAGTAAGGGGGTGAAGGGAATGAGTGTTGCACAATGCCAATAATTTGATTTGATGAAACTGATTAAAGCTTGAATGATTGGATGGATGGTAATAACACAAGGCCAGATTGAGTGGCTTGGATTAGAACTTAAATAGCTAAGGAGACTCAGGTTTTAGCTAGGCTAGGTTAGACCAGGGTTGAACTCTCTCTCTCTCACTCTTACTCTCCATGGTGGAGGGATGGAAGGGGCCTCCTTAAATGAGAAGAGATGGTTGAAAATGAGAGTGGCTACTTGAAATGAGAAGGGGAGGGACTATTTATATCCTCTAAATCCGGTTTTCTGCCAATTATTGTAATCATAGGAGCAAAAGGTGGTTGAATGACTAGGATTGGAGATTGCTACATGAAATCATCTCATAGGTTAGACGAGGTGGCAAAAAGATAATTTTGGGTAAGGAGATGGACATCGAAGTAAATACACTTCAACCGTACACTAAGGGTATGGAAAAAGGAGATCTCACATGCTTAAGGGAACCACCCCAAAGAGGGGGAGTGCCACGTGGCCGGCGGAAAGCTAGCTACCACTGATCCCCACTTGGACTCCCTACTTTGGTAGGCAGCCTCCTCCAAGCATGTGGAGGATCTATTATGAAGGTTGGTGTTTTGAGGTTTTGCATGGTACTCTTATTGGGCTTTGGTTTAGGCTTAGTTTTAAGCTTAACTAAGCGAGTTGACTGGGTTTTTAGACAGGGTATGCTGACTGGGTGAATTGATTCAGCGAGTTGAGTAGGTGAGTTGACTCGTCGAGCAAACTCAAGGCTCTAGGGTTTTAGATTCCTAATGTTAAGGATTAGGTTGACTAGGTTGAGTTTAGGGGTTAGGATTGGGGTTTCCTAGGGTTTAGGCCTCTAGGTATGGGGTTCAGGATTGGGGTTTTGGTTGACCGTCCATCTGTTTAAACTTAAACGGCTTATCAGCCTGAGGTGGGGTGTCTATAGATGCCCCTTTATGGCAAAGGTTGTGCACAATTGAATGCCAAAGCGAGTGGACACCCCACCTTTGCCAGTCAATCATGAATTACGGTCTGGATTCGTTGCCTGCCTTTGTGCCTATATCAGCTGGTTGCGTGGAAATAAATAACTCACACATATCATGAGGGTTTGAGGAAAATGTTGTGATTGTCCCTACATGGGCCGGCAATCGCAACCATTTCACTCTTGATCGGTACTAACATCGGAATGGTATAATATAGCCCCTGCACTTTCTACGGCCTTACAAGGATACTAACCCATAGTGGAATGTCCGTTACTTCCCAAATCATCCCTTGAGTACTTGTTTTACTTGATCGTCGAAGTAATTAGTAATCCAGCGCTTTCTACGGCCTTATGGGGAACTCACTATTCCAACATGGACTCTATCAAATTCCACAAGAATCCACGCCTAGGTATGTGTGGGTGACCATTTTTCCATACAATCTTTTAGTTTTGACACTTAGGTTACAATTTATCTTTTTCTTCATTTAGATGATTTCTCATTACCAGTCTTGGCCTATTATCTTTTCTTAGCATTTGCATTTAATACGATGGAGCAGACACAGGTGTTCATTCTAATCGTATTTTGATGTGCATTCGAATCCGATAATCTCTAGGGAAACCGCGAGACATAAGATCTTATTTGATTTTGCGTTGACTCTAATCGGAAGATATGGAAGATCTTTTAGTGCTACGGAAGTCTGACACTTTATTTTGAAATTATTTTGTGATTTTAAAGTCGCCCCACTCTAGGGAGTGATACTTCGAAGGGGTTTTTATTGTAAGATAATTTTGAAATGATTCCAGCTTACTTGGTTGTCATCACTAGGGATGCCTTTGTGACTTCAAGTAAGCTAATTTTTTATTAAGAATATGCAAGGGGCTAGGGCGTATGCTAGTTGTGATGTGATTTCATCGTCTCACTAATTTGCAGTCTAAGGATTTGAAATTTTTTTTTTGTATTTTGAAAGATGATTCGGTCCATCGGATCGCAAGTTGACGATTGCGATCGATGCCAGTCTTTATTAGAAATATTTTGATATTTTTTAAATGATTCAGTCGATCGGATGGCGAATCGATGGTCCTGATCAATGTCAATTTTTATCAAGAGTATTTTTCTAATTTTCGAAAGTGGTCCGGTCCATCAGATCGAGAGTTGATGGTCACGATCGATGCCGGTCTTTATTGGAATATGTTTTAAGATTTTTGAAAGATGATCCTGTCCATCGGCCCATGAATCGACGGTCACGATCAATGCTAGTTTTTATCGTGAGTAGTTTTTTAATTTTCAAAAGTGGTTTAGTCCATCAGTTCAAAAGTTGATGGTCGCGATCAATGCCAATCTTTATTGGAATATGTTTGAGATTTTTGAAAGATGATCCGATCAGGCATTCTCATGGACCGGTAACCTTTAGTACTTTTGTAGTCAATTTAGTTTTGTGGCACATAAATAAGAAAAATAGGGCTATAAGTAGACTGTTTGCTATTGCTATAAGGGTTGCTCAGTTTTTGATCGCATGGCTTCATTATCGCATCAACATTGGACCTCCCAACGACAACCCCAATTTTTATTTCCCATACCATAGGTCCTTAATGGCTATTTGAGAAGCAACAAGGGGGCTTGTATCATGAATTAATAGTAACAATTGATGCCATTTTTTTATTGGGAGTATTTTTTTATTTTCGAAAGTGGTCCGGTCCATTAGATCAAGAGTTAACGGTCGCGATCGATGTTAATTTTTATTGTGATATATTTGAAATTTTTAAAAGATGATCTGGTCCATCAAATTGTGAATCGACGATAGCAATTGATGTCGATTTTTATTAGGAGTATTTTTCTTATTTTTTAAAGTGGTTTGGTCCATCGCATCGAGAGTTGACTGTCGCAATCAATGTCAGTCTTTATTAGAATATGTTTGAGATTTTTAAATGATGATCCAGTCCATCGGATCCTGAATCGATGATTGTGATCAATAGCGGTTTTTATTATGAATATTTTAAAGATTTTAAAGATGATCTAGTCCATCCACTCGCGAATCGATTGTTGCGATCGATGCTAATTTTTATTGGAATGTTTTTTTTTTTTTGGATTTTAAAGATGAGCTGGTCCATTGGATCACGAATTAATGGTTGCGATTGATGTCGAGTTTTATTGAAATTTTTTGGATGGTGAATCGACGATTGCGATCGATGCCAATTTTTGTTAGAATGCTAACTGATCTCACTTTGTTTGGATTCTTGTGTTCTCTTGATTGACATAGTGATTTTATGGGCCATGGCGTGCTAACTGCCCATTTTCACACATTGGCTTGCGCCAGCAAGTGAGATTGCTTTGTGGTCGATGAGCTTCAATACCTTGGAGGAGAGAGCACTTCAGTGAGAGGTTTGAAGTATTGGATCAGGGGGGAGAGATACTTACCTTTTGGGGATTCCGACAAGGACTAAGAGTTTATTGCTTAGTTCTTTATTTATTAGGCCATCCATACATGCTTTTTGTATGGTGCATGAATAGTAAAATTTATTATTTTTTGTTTTTATTTTTGCAAGAAAATGAGAGACATACATGTAAAGAAAACATATGCTGAGATGAAATGAAAGTTTTTTGAAAATTTTGTGCCTTGTGCTATGCATGCATGCGTAGTTTGAACTTGTTGTGCCCGTAGATGTAGCAATCAAAATATTTCAATTGGTCAAATGCCATACATAGTTTTCTAATCATTCGCCAAGGGTCCCAATCCCCTTAAGGTGGTGTGGAATGGTATATTGCCCCCTAAGATTTGGGAGGAACTTAAAAGAATTTCTAACTCATGACTGCCCTACTTGCATTTATTGAATCTTCATGTTGAAATGGATCTTCCATGTACTTATTTATTTATTTATTATTTATTTTTTTAATATCTTGTCAATATTTCCCGCAACGCCCTTTTTGGTTTTCGCTACGTCCGACTTGCCCATCATTTTTGTCTGTAGAGCTCTTTCAGGTTTTCACCACGTCCCGAGTATTTGATCTTGCTTGTCGCTTGGCAACTTTGTTGTTTTTACCATGGGCACCCTTTCGTGTTTTTACCAAGTACAATATGTGCCCATTGTTTTTACTCGAAGAGCCCTTTAGGGTTTTCACTTCACCCATTTTATTTAGGCATGCTTTCTTCTTTTCTTTTCTTTGATTTCTATTGCGACGGAGGGATCAAACTTCCATCCTTGTCGGCCGACTAATAGCTCTTCTTTCCTTGTCTTGAGTCACAATGGGCTGTAAGTGGTGATGGGCCTTTTTTGTCGTAATTTTCTTGCTTTCTTTTTTTTTTTTTTCTTTTTTTTTCTCTTGTACTAGGAGGTGGAGAGGGATGGCCCTTAGCCAACCATTTGTAATTGGGACTCTGGGTGTATCAATGGGAGCTTGCCATGCTTGAACCCTATTTCTTATTCCATTTGTGCAAACGAGGCAAGAAAGTGTCCTTCAAACCTATGAAACAACTCTTAGCGCCTGTTTGTCAACGCTGAATTTTTTGTACTTAACGCGGAATCTGGAAAATATTCCATGTTTAGTGGTGTTTCTTAATGCGGAAGAAGGAAAGTGCTCCACCATTTTATGTCGAAATTTTTCTGTAATGGGAGTCTAACTTAATGGGGATTCAAGAATGCACTCTGCAATTTTATTTTTTTAATCCAAAATTGTCCTTTGCGACAAAGATTTTCTCCCTTGCGTTATGCACATCCCAACTTTTAACACGAGGCACTTCTCTAAGCCCACCATGATTTATGTGTTAAATCGATCCACATCGTCTATCAACTTTTCTAAATCATGATCCAAAAAAAGATGCACATCCAAAGCTTAAGTCAACCACACCACATAAAGTAGCAACACTAGAACGACTATCGTTAAAACCTTCCTGATGTCCAACGTGAAGCTTATTTGCCATCAAATATCTTTATAAGGTCACACGGACCTGGATGAAGGAAAAACACAAAAATTAGCTTGATTAGACCCTTATGTGACCCCAAGAAGTTTTCAATGATAGGCACCCAATTCCCATAGTTTCTTGTAGTGTGGCCCACTTAAGCCTTAGATTTGCCTTTTTTTTTCTTAATTTCTAAAATAATATGAAAAAAAAATGAATAGATGGTATGGATCAAACATATATATCATGGTAAGCCCCACAAAGCCCTTAATTATCTATATTTAGGGAGATCTTGGTGGGGTAGTATACATTCCCCTCCCAGATTTGGAGTGCGAATTATGTGTAAATGCCTTTCGCAGGAAGTTCCTACGCTGTAATCTTAGGTAGAGCCCACTGTTATGTTTGTGAAAAATCTAATTTGTCCATCCATGTTTTAAGATCATTTTAGAACTTGAGACAAAAAAATGAGGATACAAGACTTAAGTGGGCCGCACTAAAGGAAAAGGTGGGTATGAAATTGATGAAGTTTTTAAAGATAGAGATTCAATCACAATTGTTTCATATGGGTAAATGTGTCAAATTAATATATTTCCAATATTTCAGATGTTAGTTAACAAACAAGTTATTCTAGATTCACTATTAGCTTTTCGACTTTAGATTCAGACTTCAAATTCAGGCTTCAGATTTCAGATTTAACAAACAGGCCCTTAGATTGATTAATTTGCTGATCAGATGCTCTTTCATAAGTTAGAAATTCCATTAGGTTCCTAAGTGAGGCCACCCCTCGATTATCATACATCGGTGAATAAAAGGTGCGAGACTTGTGGGCATGAGCACGGACATGAGCACGGAAGATGGTAAGGTTAGACCCTCCTGTATATCCTTTCTAGCCCTCTATTAAGAGTGTTTGCTACTAGGATGAACATATTTAGCCCTTAGATGTTTTGAAGGAACACAATATTCCACCATTTAAGGAGATGAAGAACCAACAACTGTTCCAACACCTGTTCATTAAGTCCAACCATTTCACCACAAATCTGAGCCTTTCCATTATCCGGGCTATGAACTTTTAATCCAACCTATCAAATGCCTTTTTCATGTCCAATTTCATGATCGCACTACTCTCTCTCACCTTCCGATCAATCTCACTGACCATTTCATTAGCTACGTCAATGCTTTCTGCTATATTATGGCCTTGAAAGAATGCCCTTGCTCCTATAGATGATTTTGGGAAGAATATTATCCAGCCGCAAAGCCATAAGCTTGGAGAATATCTTATAAATGCAATTGCATGGAATGATTGGCCGAAAGTCCGAGAGCCTCTCTAGTTTTGTTATCTTGGGAATTAGACGTGTCAATGAGCTTCCAAATGAGTGCAAGATTTCCCATCCCCATAAGAAATCCGTAAGATGAGAAAAAGCTACTTGCAAAAGCATTGGGGCTTTTTTTTTTTCTTCTTCTTTAAAGAAAAGAAAAACAGGTGGAAACTCTGCTTGGAATATATTGACAAAAGAGACTTTATAGCCTAGCAATTCGGGTGGGCACCACAAAAGAATTCAGGCCTCACCTATCATATAGAAAAAAGAGCTAACAAAAAGGAAGGCCAGCTACCATGCTCAACAAGGTGGAGGGCCCAAAACTGCTCTACAGAGGGCCATCCACCATGCTGAACGAAAAAACCAGGCAATCAACCTTGCTCACTGCTGGCCCTACGGACAAACCCGACAATCAACCATTAAGAACAAGCCACAGATAGGCTGCCCCAACAAGCAGCCAACCATGACTCCAGATTGTAGAATCAGCTCGACGAGGGAAGCGGAAAGCCAATAGTCATCGGCACTCTAAGCGTTGCATTACTAGTCCATCTAGCTGGGCCCTGCACTGAGTCCGCCACAACTCATGAGCCAGAAATCCAAAGCAAAAGGCTTCAAATCTTCCATAAAGGGACAACAAAACCATTAGGGATTGGAACACTATCCACTGGGATAGAGGAGGCAACTACTTGGACCTCTTCCTTATCCAAAATTCACCTAAGATCTGTGTTGTCCTGGTATGACACTAGGGGATATATCTTCCAAAAAGGTATCATCCATTGAAATTCCACTCATTATATAAAGAGAGTTGAAGAACCTTATAGGTTTCGATTCAATTTCAAATTGAGTTCCGAGATAGCTCCATTCTCCACTTTGATGAGGCTCACTGTTAAACAACGTCACTTATCCACAATCGACTTGTGAAAGAATTGAGTATTCCTATCTCCTTCAACCATTTATTCTAGGATTTCTACTTCTATAATATCTCTTTTGGGGCCGCACAACCTTCTTCCCATCCGGTTGTGGTCAACTCGAATTAAACATTTACCACCACATCTTCTACTATTTTGATGTTTTAGAAGATATCTCCAAACTATTTTTTGTTCCAATTTCAAGCACAAATTGAATTGCTTCATTTTCACAAAAAAACATCGATGAAGGCATCTTGATGGGGACATCACGTGCACGCACGTCACCCTTACGCATGTACGCCAGAAGGAGGACCCCACCGTCGATCTAGATCGATGATGACATCTAGGGAGGGTTTCCTAATTAGGAGACGAAGTTTTTATTCAAAAGAGTGGGCCTGACAGTTAAGAAAAGCCCACCATGGGATCTCATTATCATGATCCACTAGTCGAATTAAATTCATACTTTAAGTTTTTCTTATTTATATTATTTAAACATCATGAATACTTTAGATTTCTTTGATTAGTTTTTATTTTGGTTTACTTCATCGCCAAGTAATGGGTTACGCACATGGTGCGAGTTTTAAGATATAGGGTTTTCTTATAAATAAGCGCCCCTTGTAGTTCTTTTAATTCAATGAAGATTAATAAAATTTGCTGTGTTTTCATTCTCCTTTCTGAGTTATGAAATCTTAACTAGGTGCGAAGTCCTCCCTTCATCGAAGGGCTAACTACCGTGGTGCGAAGCCGCATCTATCCCGATTCGCCCCCATCCATCGCCATCTCTATTACCCATATTCCACCATCTCTTCTTCTCATCTCACCCCATCATCCACACTTCGAATCAGTCATCTATTGCAGCAATTCTTCTCCTTACATCAGATTTTCAGAATCTGGCCCTGCAGAAGGGCTGAAACTTCGGCGGAGCACCGTGTTCAAACTGATCATTCGTTTGGTCTGAAATTTGGAGGGAAGGTAGCCCATCCCTGGCCAACCAGGCCATAGCTAGCTAATCCCAGATTTGTGGGTCCTACACATGTGCGGGCCACCATCCACGCACGTGCGTCAGGCCAATTTGTTGTCCACTCCTGCGGGCCGATCACAGGTGTTCTCTCTCATCTCCTTCACTCCTCTCTCACTTGATTTCCCTAAGCCTAACCCTAGATTGTCCTAAATCCCAATTTCTATGCCTTTTTTTTAACCCTAGGTTTTCTCGAGTTGAAATTAGTGAATCCCTTGGATTAGGGACTAATTACTATGCATGTGTGGATGATTATTTCTTATCTTTGAGTATCATTTAATTCATAATTTTTATTGATCCAGTCCTAACATGTGTAGGCCTAGACCCACATAGATTCCTCTTAATTGAATGTTTGGACTTTCATGTGGGATATGAAATTTGTGTAATTATTTCTGAATTAACGTGATTTTAAGCCTAAAATCTCGCATATCATATTTGAATTTCATGTCCTGCATCAAATTTGGTATCAAAGCTTAGGGTTCTTATAGGGGAATACATTACTTGTTTAGGGTTAGTTTGTTTGAGTCCTTCATGCATCCAGTCCATCACATGTAGCTTTTAGGAGTCCATAGTCCCTAATATTAGTTGCTGAAACTTCTGTTAGTAGGAAGTTAGCAATTTACATTGTTGTAACTTTCTATTATTCCTTTAATTTGACAACTATATTGCTAGATTTTAGTAGCATTGTTTAGTTTCCCTCATATAGAGTCTCATAGGATCATTTAGTCACATATAGTCGTCGCAGAAAGTCTTTAGGTAGAGTTAGCAAGTTATATGCCCACAAGTACGGGTCATGGTTTTGGTTAGCACCCTACAGTAAACATGGAACAAATGTTAGAGTCACTAAATAAGCTGTCCCATCAGATTGAGTCTTGGGGTAAGTGCTTGGAACAAAGCATAGATCAACGCCTTGACCAAATAGAGGCCTCCCTCAGAACAAACCCCACCATTAAGGAAGATGGCTAATCTCAAGCAGGTGGCCAAGATGATAGACTAATGAATGGAGGTGACCAAGGAATCAGTCATGGGCGTGCACCCGTACCCCCACCCCATGAGGGACATCAAGACCATTATTTTGAGGGGTACAACATGTGCGGCCTCGTGGCTAGAGAGAGTGCATCAAAGGCTAGTGTAGAGTTACCCACTGAGGCCATTCTGGTAGTGGATGAGTTTCGTGATATCTTTCCTGATGATCTACCGGATGAGTCTCTCCCTAGGAGGGATATAGAGCACACTAGAACATGGGACACCATAATACCTACAACCGAGTTTGCGTTTAATAGTTCTGTCAATAGGTCCACAGGTCTCAATCCTTATGAAGTCAGTACTGGTTATAAACCTGAGAAACCTATTGATCTTGCCCCTATGTCACTGTCCCATAGGCCGTCAGAGTGTGCAGAGTCTTTTACGTATAACATTCATTCATGGCATCAAGAAATCAGGCAGAAGATCACTACTAGTAATGAACGTTACAAATTTTCTGCAGATCAACATAAATATTTCAAGGAATTCAATGTAAGAGACTCTATGATGGTTCGCATCAGGCCCGAGCAGTATCCTTTGGGGACCGTTCGTAAGTTACACACGCGTAGCGCTGACCCTTCAAAATTATAAAACGAAACAGTCTCAATGAGTATGTGGCAAATCTTTCACCCTCCATGGGAATTAGTTTCACATTCAATGTGGAGGATTTAATTGCATTTCAAGGGGCATTGATGCATTGTCCAGCCTTTCGCCTAACCATCTTGATTCCCCAGACCTTTCCCTTAATCCATGGCCCCCTCCCAACCTATATTCCCAGCCGCTACGTCCCAGACCTACCTGTCCTAACCCATTTTTCTAGCCTCTACCTTGCATACCTACCCTTCCTAACCCATTTTCTCAGCCTCTACCTCCCATACTTACCCTTCTTAACCCATTTTCTCAGCCTTTACCTTTCATATATACCCGTCTCGACCCATCTTCCCTGCCCTTACCTCCCATACCTACCCTTCCCGACCCATTTTTCCAGCCTCTACGTCTCATACCTACCCGTCTTGACCCATTTTCCTAGCCTCTACCCCCCATACACTACGCCAAAACAGCGAAAAAAGGACGGTCCAAAATCGTCTCCAATGACCAAAAAGGACGGTCATGGACCGTCATATAGGCCGTCAAATTTTGACGTGTCTTATTTTTTAAAGGACGGTTGAAAACCGTCATTCTTATTGACGAAAAAAAGACGGCCATGGACCGTCCTAAAAAAGGACGGTCATGAACCGTCCTTAAAATGGACTGTTATGGACCGTCTCTTATGATCCTAAAAGGGACGGCCATAGACCGTCCTTAAAAAGGACTGTCATGGACCGTCTCTTATGAGCCTTCAAAGGACGGCCATGAACCGTCCTTTAAACGGACGGTCACAGACCGTCCTTGAAAATGATCACATAGACCGTCTCTTATGAGCCTTAAAAGGACGGTTATGGACCGTCCTTTAAAAGGACGGCATAGACTGTCCTTTAAAAGGATCTATAAGCCGTCTCTTATGACCCTTAAGGACATTTTTAAATTTGACCTGTTACAGTATTCTTCCTGATATACACCTGTTATACAAACTACGTAAATCCAAACTGTTTCATCACATTCACCTGTTTCATCCAAACAAGACTGATATACACCTGTTTCATTCACATTCACCTGCTTTCATCCAAACAGATCGATATACACCTGTTTCATTCACATACATAAATCCAAACTGTTTCATCACATTCACGTTCACCTGTTTCATCCAAACAGGATTGATATACACCTGTTTCATTCACATTCACCTGTTTCATCCAAACAGGACTGATATACACTTGTTTCATCCAAACAGGACTGACATACACCTGATATACACCTGTTTCATCCAAACAGAACTGACATACACCTGATATACACCTGTTTCATCCAAACAGGACTGATATACATCTGTTTCATTCACATTCACTTGTTTCATCCAAACAGAACTGATATACACCTGTTTCATTCACATACATAAATCCAAACTGTTTCATCACATTCATATTCACCTGTTTCATCCAAACAGGACTGATATAAACTTGTTTTATTCACATTCACCTGTTTCATCCAAACAGGACTGATATACACCTGTTTCATTCACATACACCTGTTTCATCCAAACAGACTAATATACACTGTTTCATCCAAACAGACTAACATACACTGCTTTCATCCAAACAGATCGATATACACTGTTTCATCCAAACAGATCGACATACACTGTTTCATTCACATTCACCTGTTTCATCCAAACAGGACTGATATACATCTGTTTCATCCAAACAAGACTAATATACACCTGTTTCATTCACACCTGTTTCATCCAAACAGGACTGATATACACCTGTTTCATTACATTCACATTCACATCCATCTAAACCCAAACTACGTAAATTCATCCAAACATAAACTACATACATCCAAACACAAACGATCTTATCCACAATACATTATTCATCCACGCATAATACATATAAAGTTTAACTTCATAAGTAAAAAAAAAAAAAAAAAAAAAAAAAAGAAAAAAAGGTTCAGGTTTAGGTTAGGGAGTCTAGATTAGGATTAGGTGTAGGTTTAAGTTTAAGGATTTGAGAATAGGTTAAGGTTTAGGTTTAGGAAATCGGGTTCGGGTTCTGGATCCGGTTTTAGGTTTGGGTTTTCAAGTTTAGGTTTAGGTTTAGGTTAGGGAGTTGAGATTAGGATTAGGTGTAGGTTTAGGTTTAGAGATTTGAGAATACATTTAGGTTAGGTCATAAGTTTTGGTTTAGGTTAAGGTTATAGGTTTAGGTTAAGGTTTAGGTTATAAGCTATAGGTTTAGGGAATTGAGAATAGGTTAAGGTTTAGGTTTAGGAAATCGGGTTCGGGTTCAGGATCGGGTTTAGGTTTAGGTTAGGGAGTTGAGATTAGGATTAGGTGTAGGTTTAGGTTTAGGGATTTGAGAATACATTTAGGTTTTAGGTTTATTTTTGTGGTTTTAGGTATTGGTTAAGTTTAGGTATTAGGTTTAGGTTAAGGTTAGGCTATATGTTATAAGTTTAGGTTTTAGGACATAGGTTTTGGTTTTAAGGTTATAGGTTTAGGTTTTAAGGTCTTATAAGCTATAGGCTTAGGGAATTGAGAATATGTTAAGGTTTAGGTTTAGAAATCGGGTTCTGTGTTCGGGATCGGGTTTAGGTTTTCAAGTTTAGGTTCAGTTTAGGTTAGGGAGTCGAGATTAGGATTAGGTGTAGGTTTAGGTTTAGGAATTTGGGTTCTGGATTGGGTTTAGGTTTGGGTTTTCAAGTTTAGGTTTAGGAATTTGGGTTCGGGATTGGGTTTAGGTTTGGGTTTTCAAGTTTAGGTTTAGGAGTTTAGATTAGATTAGGTGTAGGTTTAAGTTTAGGGATTTGAGAATAGGTTAAGGTTTAGGTTTAGGAAATCGGGTTCGGGTTCTAATCGGGTTTTAGGTTTGGGTTTTCAAGTTTAGGTTTAGGTTTAGGTTAGGGAGTTGAGATTAGGATTAGGTGTAGGTTTAGGTTTAGAGATTTGAGAATACATTTAGGTTTTAGGTCATAAGTTTTGGTTTAGGTTAAGGTTATAGGTTTAGGTTAAGGTTTAGGTTATAAGCTATAGGTTTAGGGAATTGAGAATAGGTTAAGGTTTAGGTTTAGAAATCGGGTTCGTGTTCTGGATCGGATTTAGTTTAGGTTAGGGAGTTGAGATTAGGATTAAGTGTAGGTTTAGGTTTAGGGATTTGAGAATACATTTAGGTTTTAGGTATTGGTTAAGGTTTAGGTTTTAGGTTTAGGATAAGGTTAGCTTATAGGTTATAAGTTTAGGTTTTAGGACATAGGTTTTGGTTTTAAGGTTATAGGTTTAGATTAAGGTTAAGGTTTTAAGGTCTTATAAGCTATAGGTTTAGGGAATTGAGAATATGTTAAGGTTTAGGTTTAGAAATCGGGTTCGGGTTCTGGATCGGGTTTAGGGTCGGGTTTTCAAGTTTAGGTTCAGTTTAGGTTAGGGAGTCGAGATTAGGATTAGGTGTAGGTTTAGGTTTAGGAATTTGGGTTCTGGATTGGGTTTAGGTTTGGGTTTTCAAGTTTAGGTTTAGGTTTAGGTTAGGGAGTTTAGATTAGGATTAGGTGTAGGTTTAAGTTTAGGGATTTGAGAATAGGTTAAGGTTTAGGCTTTAGGAAATCGGGTTCGGGCTCTAATCGGGTTTTAGGTTTGGATTTTCAAGTTTAGGTTTATGTTTAGGTTAGGGAGTTGAGATTAGGATTAGGTGTAGGTTTTGGTTTAGAGATTTGAGAATACATTTAGGTTTTAGGTCATAAGTTTTGGTTTAGGTTAAGGTTATAGGTTTAGGTTAAGGTTTAGGTTATAAGCTATAGGTTTAGGGAATTGAGAATAGGTTAAGGTTTAGGTTTAGGAAATCGGGTTCGGGTTCTGGGATCGGATTTAGGTTTAGGTTAGGGAGTTGAGATTAGGATTAGGTGTATGTTTAGGTTTAGGGATTTGAGAATACATTTAGGTTTTAGGTATTGGTTAAGGTTTAAGTTTTAGGTTTAGGTTAAGGTTAGGTTATAGGTTATAAGTTTAGGTTTTAGGACATAGGTTTTGGTTTTAAGGTTATAGGTTTAGGTTAAGGTTAAGGTTTTAAGGTCTTATAAGCTATAAGTTTAGGGAATTAAGAATATGTTAAGGTTTAGGTTTAGAAAATCGGGTTCGGGTTCTGGATCGGGTTTAGGTTTGGGTTTTCAAGTTTAGGTTCGTTTAGGTTAGGAGTCGAGATTAGGATTAGGTGTAGGTTTAGGTTTAGGAATTCGGGTTCTGGGATTGGGTTTGGGTTTGGGTTTTCAAGTTTAGGTTTAGGTTTAGGTTACGGAGTTTAGATTAAGATTAGATGTAGGTTTAAGTTTAGGATTTGAGAATAGGTTAAGGTTTAGGTTTAGGAAATCGGGTTCGGGTTCTGGATCTGGTTTTAGGTTTGGGTTTTCAAGTTTAGGTTTAGGTTTAGGTTAGGGAGTTGAGATTAGGATTAGGTGTAGGTTTAGGTTTAGGATTTGAGAATACATTTAGGTTTTAGGTATTGGTTAAGGTTTAAGTTTTAGGTTTAGGTTAAGGTTAGGTTATAGGTTATAAGTTTAGGTTTTAGGACATAGGTTTTGGTTTTAAGGTTATAGGTTTAGGTTAAGGTTAAGGTTTTAAGGTCTTATAAGCTATAAGTTTAGGGAATTAAGAATATGTTAAGGTTTAGGTTTAGAAATCGTGTTCGGGTTCTGGATCGGGTTTAGGTTTGGGTTTTCAAGTTTAGGTTCAGTTTAGGTTAGGTAGTCGAGATTAGGATTAGGTGTATGTTTAGGTTTAGGAATTCGGGTTCTGGATTGGGTTTAGGTTTGGGTTTTCAAGTTTAGGTTTAGGTTTAGGTTAGAGAGTTTAGATTAAGATTAGGTGTAGGTTTAAGTTTAGGGATTTGAGAATAGGTTAAGGTTTAGGTTTAGAAATCGGGTTCGGGTTTGGGATCTGGTTTTAGGTTTGGGTTTTCAAGTTTAGGTTTAGGTTTAGGTTAGGGAGTTGAGATTAGGATTAGGTGTAGGTTTTGGTTTAGAGATTTGAGAATACATTTAAGTTTTAGGTCATAAGTTTTGGTTTAGGTTAAGGTTATAGGTTTAGGTTAAGGTTTAGGTTATAAGCTATAGGTTTAGGGAATTGAGAATAGGTTAAGGTTTAGGTTTAGGAAATCGGGTTCGGGTTTGGGATCGGGTTTAGGTTTAGGTTAGGAGTTGAGATTAGGATTAGGTGTAGGTTTAGGTTTAGGGATTTGAGAATACATTTAGGTTTTAGGTATTGATTAAGGTTTAGGTTTTAGGTTTAGGTTAAAGTTAGGTTATAGGTTATAAGTTTAGGTTTTAGGACATAGGTTTTGGTTTTAAGGTTATAGGTTAAGGTTAAGGTTAAGGTTTTAAGGTCTTATAAGCTATAGGTTTAGGGAATTGAGAATATGTTAAGGTTTAGGTTTAGAAATCGGGTCTGGGTTCTGGATCGGGTTTAGGTTTGGGTTTTCAAGTTTAGGTTCGTGTTTAAGTTGGGAGTCGAGATTAGGATTAGGTGTAGGTTTAGGCTTACGAATTCGGGTTCGTGGATTGGGTTTAGGTTTGGGTTTTCAAGTTTAGGTTTAGGTTTAGGTTAGGGAGTTTAGATTAGGATTAGGTGTAGGTTTAAATTTAGGGATTTGAGAATAGGTTAAGGTTTAGGTTTAGGAAATCGGGTTCGGGATCGGGTTTTAGGTTTGGGTTTTCAAGTTTAGGTTTAGGTTTAGGTTAGGGAGTTTAGATTAGGATTAGGTGTAGGTTTAAGTTTAGGATTTGAGAATAGGTTAAGGCTTAGGTTTAGGAAATCGGGTTCGGATCGGGTTTTAGGTTTGGGTTTTCAAGTTTAGGTTTAGGTTTAGGTTAGGAGTTGAGATTAGGATTAGGTGTAGGTTTTGGTTTAAAGATTTGAGAATACATTTAGGTTTTAGGTCATAAGTTTTGGTTTAAGTTAAGGTTATAAGTTTAGGTTAAGGTTTAGGTTTAGGTTATAAGCTATAGGTTTAGGGAATTGAGAATAGGTTAAGGTTTAGGTTTAGGAAATCGGGTTCGGGTTTGGGATCGGGTTTAGGTTTAGGTTAGGGAGTTGAGATTAGGATTAGGTGTAGATTTAGGTTTAGGGATTTGAGAATACATTTAGGTTTTAGGTATTGGTTAAGGTTTAGGTTTTAGGTTTAGGTTAAGGTTAGGTTATAGGTTATAAGTTTAGGTTTTAGGACATAGGTTTTGGTTTTAAGGTTATAGGTTAAGGTTAAGGTTAAGGTTTTAAGGTCTTATAAGCTATAGGTTTAGGGAATTGAGAATATGTTAAGGTTTAGGTTTAGAAATCGGGTTCTGTGTTCTGGATCGGGTTTAGGTTTGGGTTTTCAAGTTTAGGTTCAGTTTAGGTTAGGGAGTCGAGATTAGGATTAGGTGTAGGTTTATGTTTAGGAATTCGGGTTCGGGATTGGGTTTAGGTTTGGGTTTTCAAGTTTAGGTTTAGGTTTAGGTTAGGGAGTTTAGATTAGGATTAGGTGTAGGTTTAAGTTTAGGGATTTGAGAATAGGTTAAGGTTTAGGTTTAGAAAATCGGGTTCGGATCGGGTTTTAAGTTTGGGTTTTCAAGTTTAGGTTTAGGTTTAGGTTAGGGAGTTTAGATTAGGATTAGGTGTAGGTTTAAGTTTAGGGATTTGAGAATAGGTTAAGGTTTAGGTTTAGGAAATCGGGTTCTGGATCGGGTTTTATGTTTGGGTTTTCAAGTTTAGGTTTAGGTTTAGGTTAGGGAGTTGAGATTAGGATTAGGTGTAGGTTTAGGTTTAGGGATTTGAGAATACATTTAGGTTTTAGGTTTAGGTTATAAGCTATAGGTTTAGGGAATTGAGAATATGTTAAGGTATAGGTTTAGGAAATTGGGTTCGGGTTCGGATCGCGTTTAGGTTTGGGTTTTCAATTTTAGGTTTAGGTTTAGGATAGGGAGTTGAGATTAGAATTAGGTGTAGATTTAGGTTTAGGGATTTGAGTTTAGGTTATAGGTTTAGGATTAGGTTATAGGTTTAGCTTTTGGTTTAAGTTATAGGCTTAGGTTATAGGTTATAGGTTATATGTTTTGGTTAAGGTTTAGGAATTCGGGTTCGAGTTCGGGTTTAGGTTATAAGTTTTGGTATTTGAGAATAGTTTTAGGTTATAAGTAAGGTTTTAGGTTTAGGTATAGGCTTAAGTTATAAGTTATAGGTTATATATTTAGGTTAAGGTTTAGAATTCGGGTTCGGGTTTGGGTTTAGATTATAGGTTTTGGGATTTGAGAATAGTTTTAGGTTATAAGTATAGGTTTCGGTTAGGTTATAGGCTAAGGTTTAAGGATTTGAGAATAGTTTTAGGTTATAAGGTTTTAGTGTTTAGGTATAGGCTTAAGTTATAGGTTATAGGTTATATGTTTAGGTTAAGGTTTAGTAATTCGGGTTCGGGTTTGGGTTTAGGTTATAGGTTTTGGTTTTGGTTTTGGTTTTGGTTTAGGTTAAGGTTTAGGTTTAGGTTATAAGTTATGGATTAGGTGTAGGGATTCTCTAGTATTATCTACTATTGAACCTAGTATTATCTACTACATACTAGTAACATACAACCAATATTGGGGCACCATACCATAAGCTACAAGAATTTCATGTCCCCCTAAACAAGGTATCCTCCATTGATAACATATATATATATATATATTATAAGTTTTTTTATTTTCATTTACATTCCCAAATACATTCATCATCCATCCAAGAAAATTGAAACAAGTACTGTCAATCTATCTTATCTTACCGACATCCTTATGTTTCTTTTCACCTTTGTAGCTCTCATATTTGTTGCAGCTACTAGTTCACCATCAGTAGTCTCCCTGACCAAATCTTTGTGCAGTCCCTCCATTTGAAGCAGAGACTGAAGTTACAAGAAGTAGGACTGATTAGTCTTTCCATGTTTTGAAAAAAATTAAATTCTTTACAAGAGTGAATATACCTTTCAAAAAGAGGATCCAAAGGTTTATGCTGACTCAAATTGATGTTGGCCATGAGATGGTTGAGGAATTAGTTACTTGCATATTGCCAAGGAGAATTGAAAATAAAACCAAGCCATGAATTAGTTACTTGTATTATTTTACTAAAAGCATTGAAAAGATTAACTAATTTTGATTGAAAATAGAAAAATGTAATAAATCATTGAAAACATTTATTGATTTTAATGTAGTGAAAAATAATTTGTAAGACTGAATATAAGAAAAAATGAAAATTACAAGTAGTAATTTTTTCTTCTAAAATCTCAATTTTGACTTTCAAGACAAATGTTTCTCATAAAACATACGTCTGCGATCTACTTACTCCATAAGCATCGTTACATAAATATGGATAGGTCATGCGTTTCATGACGGTGTCCGAATAAAAAATTACGGTTATGTTGACACTTTAAATGATAGTTTCTCCATATCTATAATAAATCTCTTTGAATTAGATACGCCTAAGTCCCAATTACATCATGTTGTACGTAGGATTTAGGTCCACTTTTAACAAACTACTTTCACTCAAATTTAAAATTCTTTTGGCCCGTCCATGTTAAGAATACATCTGTGGCACATCTTACATCACCATCAAATAAAAAGTTGTGTGACCCACCATAATGACTGCTAGACATTTGCTCCTCACATTTGTTTTGCTGTTCATGTGGCTAATTCCAAAGGTTTAAAGTAGGCCACAATACAAGAAAGAATAAGGCTGGAATACCAACCATTGAATGGTTTTGAGCCTAGTTCTCTTGGCCGTAGCTACTCCCACACACAAACACTTTCAAACTTTGCCAAAGTTTGAAGGATGATCATATACAATTGCTTAGAAATTATATTCTTAACACAAAAGTAATTCCAATAAGGCTATTCAAATTGTGATCCTAATTTAGATGCATTGGGATGTTTCATGAACTAAAATTTATGCTTATTATCTAAATATTAAATTGGTGGACATTTATTAGACATCTAAAAATGAAAGATGTCCAGTGGTCCAATCTCACCAAACAAGTATATATGAATTAGAGGTTGAGATTGTTCATGAACAAGTGACTTATTGAACAAACAAGTATATATGAATCGAGATTGACATTGTTCATGAACAAGTGACTTATTGAACATTGGATTAAACAATTTAGAAGATTTAATTTGAGCTACATGTATAACTTTTAAGTGCCTCGCATATCATGCATCCTATGTCTTTGCTGAGCATCAAATAACTCCCATTCAAGAACAACAAAGTTTTTGTACATGGCCAAAAAGAAAGGAAGAAATGAAAAACTGTTTCACATTTTCCTAATGGGCAGTGTGAAATTACTTTTCTAACAAGCAATATTGATCATCCCACCCCAAGTTAAAGTCCCATTAAGCTCATCCGACCATACAAGTGGAGTTTGACTTTTTGTTTTTAGCCCTACTCATGACAACTGGTCCACATTGCTGACATAATATTCGAGCTGTCGATCACGTGGCCCACTGTGTCAATCACTTGATCAGAAAATCAGGGCCATTGGATCATGAAGTGGGGCACGCGTGAAATGTGGACCATCAGCAACTTTTTCGTGGATGCCCAAAATTCATGAAATCCCTAAATCCCTAAATCCCCAAATCCCTAAATCCCTAAATCCCCAAATCCTTAAATCCCTAAATCCCCAAATCCCTAAATCCCCAAATCCACAAATCCTTAAATCCTTAAATCCCCAAATCGCTTCAATCGGTTTTGAGATTGAGAGAGATTGAGAGAGAGAGAGAGAGAGAGAGAGAGATACCTGTTTCAGTTGGAGAGGGCGCGGTGGAGAGAGGGCAGTGGAGAGAGGGCGGTGGAGAGAGCCGAGAGAGAGAAGACAGCGCAAGAGAGAAGACAGCGGGAGAGAGAGAGGGCCGAGAGAGAGAAGACAGCGAGAGAGAGAGAGGGCCGAGAGAGAGAAGACAGCGGCCGAGAGGGAGAGAGGACAGCGAGATACTGAGAGAGGGAGCGACAGAGAGAGACTTATAAGTCTCTCTCGCTCGCGGTTCCACGTGGTCGGTGCTCTGTGGGCCCCACCATAATGTTTGTGTTTCATCCCTGCCGTCCATCTATTTTTCCATTTCATTTTATGATATAAGATAAAAAACGAGGTACATCCCAATCTCAACTGGACCACATTATAGGAAACAGTGTTGAATGAGCGTCGACCATTAAAAACCTTTTGGGGCCACATAAACTTTTGGATCAATCGGATAATTTTTTCCTTCATTTGGGCCTGTATGACCTAATCAACGGATTGGATGTCAAATAAAAAGTACAGTGGGTCTTAGGAGGGTTTTAATGGTGGATATCCAATCACTATTGTTTTCATGTGGTGTGGTCCACCTGAGATTTATATCTCTCTCATTTTTGGTATCAGGGCCTAATATGATTTGTAAAAATGGATGGACGGCATGGATGAAACACATACATCATGGTGGGACCCATAGAGCACCGACCCACGTCCACCAATTTTGGGCGCGCTCAAACAGTGCCGCGCCCAAATTTGGGCGAAGATTGGCAGTGGTCGGTGCTCTGCTCAGGGGCCCCACCATGATGTACATGTTTCATCCATTCCGTTCATCCATTTTTACAGATAATTTTAGTGCTTGATACAAAAAATGATAGGGATATAAATCCTAGGTGGGCCACACCACAGGACAAAAATAATGAATGGGTATTCACAATTAAAATCCTCCTAAGGCCCACTGTACTGTTTATTTAACATCCAATCTGTTGATTTGGTCATAAAGACCCGAATGAAGGAAAAAAATAAATATCAGCATGATCCAAAACTTTTATGCCCCCAAAACATTTTTAAAGGTCAAAATTCATTCGACACTATTTCCTGTAACATGGTCCACTTGAGATTGAGATATAATTCATTTTTTTTATCATCCACTTGAGATAGAGATGTGGTTCACAAATCTAGCCCATCCATTATGTGTGTGCCACTTGGATGAGGGGTCATACCAAGTTTTAGACGCATCCAAATTTCAGGTGGGCCGCACCAAGTGCTTTTATATGTTTTAGGCATGTCTTCACATGATTTTAGATGGTATGGCCCACCAGAGTTCTGTATACGGCTGATTTTTGGGATATCCCATAATTTAAAGGGGACCCATCAAATGCACGGTGTTGATTTACGACACTAAGTCATGGCGGGGCCCACACAGTTAGACCTCATGGGGAGTTCTCATGATATATATATATATATATATATATATATATATAAATATATATATATATTAAAAATATAAAAACTTATGATGTATTCGTTATATCCACACCGTCCATCCATTTTGAGATATCACGAGCCAAAGAATGAGACAGATAAAAATTTGTAGTGGACCCCACCACGAAAACAACGGGAGGTGATTCCCACCATTGAAACTATCCTAAGGCCCATCGTAATGTTTATTTGAAATCCAACTAGTTTAAAAGTTAAAAAATAAATAAAAAATGGTCGTGAGGCCATAAATCATGGTGGGGCCCACACCACACCAACCACCAGCCATTTGATGGTGTAGGGGGAGTAGCCAATCTATTCCCCTTATTTGTGGTGTGGTCCATTTAATCTTTGAATATGATTCATTTTTTATATATTTATATAAAATGATCTCAAAAAATGGATGAACGGTGTATGTTAATCCCAAATTTTTGGTAAAACATTCATAATCATATATTGGGTCTGCCTAAATGTGATTCACATATCCAACTCACTCATTATGTGTGTCCCACTTGGATGAGGGGTCAGACCAATTTTCAACTGCATCCATGTCTGTATTAACTTATAAACAGGTTGGATCTCAAATAAATATCGCGGCGGGCCCTAAGAAGGTTTCAATAGTGGGTGTCACTATCCCACTCTTTTCTATGGTGGGTCCACTTGAACTTTGCCCCGTCAGTCAGATGCACCATTCCATGGTGGGCCACGAGCTTAAAAATAAAGTCAATCCATGACTTGGGTGGGCCACACCACATACTATAGTTGAGAGGGTTATCCTCCCATTAAAACATTCATAATCATTTATTGGGCCCACCTAGATGTGGTTCATAGATCCAACCCATTCATTATGTGTGTCCCACTTGGATGAGGAGTCAGACCAAGTTTCATACACATCCAAAACTCATGTGGGCCCCACTAAATGCTTTTATATGTTTTATAGATGTCTTCACATAGTTTTTTCCCCTTCATCTGGGCCTGTATGACCTAATCAATAGATAGGATGTCAAATAAAAAGTACAGTGGGCCTTAGAAGGGTTTTAATGGTGGATATCCAATCACTATTGTTTTCATGTGGTGTGGTCCACACCGAGATTTATATCCCTCTCATTTTTGGTATCGGGCCTAATATGATTTGTAAAAATGGATGGACTGGCATGGATGAAACACATACATCATGGTGGGACCCATAGAGCACCGACCAACATCCAAAAATTACAAGCATTACTCGCCCCAATCATGCTACATATGAGAAAGATATTGGGTAAACAAGATTGATCAACAATTTAAGTGAATTTTGATTTAAACATCCGAAGTTATTACTCTTCAATCTGGATCGATCGATTGTCAAAAACTAAAAGGTTGTTCATAATATCAAAAATATATGAATAAATAGAAAACACAAACATCAGCTTAATCCAAAACTTCTATGGCCTCCAAGAAATTTTAAATGGTAGAGGTTCAATCACACTATTTCCTGTGGTGTGGTCCACTTGAGCTTTGGATATGCTTCTTTTTCGTTCTTTAGACGTCAAATTATCTGTTAACATGGATGAATGGAGTAGATAAAATAAATAAATAACGGTGGACCCCATAGAGTTTACTCTGGTAAGGGTAACGAGTAACTCACTTAAATGTAATGGAGAAGGGTTTCCTTAAAACATTCATAATCATATATTGGCCCTACGTAAATGTGATTCACATATCCAACCCACTCATCATGTGTGTCCCACTTAGATGAGGAATCAGACCAAGTTTCAACTACATCCATGTCTGTATTAACTTATAAACAGATTGGATCTCGAATAAACATCGCGATGAGCCCTAAGAAGGTTTCAATAGTGGGTGTCACTATCCCACTCTTTTCTATGGTGGGTCCACTTGAACTTTGGATTTGCCCCGTAATCAGATGCACCATTCCATGGTGGGCCACGAGCTTAAAAATAAAGTCAATCCATGATTTGGGTGGGCCACACCACATACTATAGTTGAGAGGGTTACCCTCCCATTAAAATATTCATAATCATTTATTGGGCCCACCTAGATGTGGTTCATAGATCCAGCCCATTCATTATGTGTGTCCCACTTAAATGAGGAGTCAGACCAAGTTTCATACACATCCAAAACTCATGTGGGCCCCACCAAATGCTTTTATATGTTTTATGGATGTCTTCGCATAGTTTTAGATGCTATGGCCCACTTGAGTTTCTTATATGACTGATTTTTGGACTTAAAGGGGACACATCAAATGCATGGTGCTGATGTTCTGCACACATCATGGTGGGGCGCACACAGATTAACCTCATGGGAAGTTCCCATGAGGTGACCTTATAGTACCATTTCACTATTTAGGCAACTCCTTCACGAGTGTTACTCTAACCGTGTAGGGCCAACCTTGATATATTTTATGTATATCGACACCATCCATATATTTTTCTATCATATTTTAGGATGTGATTTCAAATCACAAGAACTCAATAATCTCAGGTGGGCCATATCGATCAAAACAATGATGAATAACTATTAAAAACCTTTTGAAGGCCACAAAAGTTTTGGATCAATTTGATCTTTACAGTTAACCTTCATCTAGATATTCTTTACATTATCAACAAGTTGGATTGCAAATAAACATTAATAAAACCTTACGATGGGCTCTTTATAATTTTTAATGGCGAGGTACTATATTATCATTCTTTTGAGTCGTGTGGTCCACTTAATATTTAAATCTACACAATTTTTTATACTCGGCCCAAAAATGGGTTGGAAAAACATAGGGGCAGCAAGGATATACAACACATCATCAAAATCTCACTTTTGTTATCCGACTTTTCAGATTTTCTTGTCAAAATAAAAAATCTAGTTTTCTTTTTTAAAAAATATTTTTTTTTTTTTACAATTTATCAATTTTTTCACAATTTTGTTTAATTTCTTAAATTTTCTTTTTCAAAATATCATTTTTTTTAATATCACTTTTGTTATATAGCTTTTCAATTTTTCTTGTTAAAATGCAAAATCTAGTTTTCTTTTTTAAAAATTATTTTTTTTTCAATTTGTCAAATTTTTCACAATTTTGTTTAATTTTTTAAATTTTCTTTTTCAAAATATCATTTTTTTTATCGAAATCTTGTTATATAACTTTTTAATTTTTTTTGTCAAAACACAAAATCTAGTTTTCTTTTTAAAAAATATATATTTTTACAATTTGTCAATTTTTTCATAATTTTGTTTTATTTTTTATATTTTTTTTTCAAAATATCATTTTTTTTATTGAAATCTTTTTTTTTTCAAAGTTATCAACATTATTCAAAGTTCTTAATTTTTTTTTTTCAAAATGTAGAATTTTATAAAATCACATTGTTAATTATTTTTTCTACACCAAATAGTTCAACTCGTACCTGAGCATTAGAGACTGTTAAAGACCGTCTCTAATACAGACGGTCTTCCACAGTCCTAGAAGACGGCTAAGGACCGTCTCTAATAGAGACGGTCAGTAACAGTCTCTAATAAAGACGGTCATTGACAGTCTCTAATAGAGACGGTCTATAACAGTCTCTAATAGAGACAGTCTTTGACAGTCTCCAATAGAGACGGTTTTTGACAAGGTAATAAGACAGCTAAGGACCGTCTCTAATAGAGATGGTCTTTGATCTCGATTACAAGTAAAAGACGGCCAATGACCGTTTAATAAGGACGGCATTGGCGTCTCGAGATGATCATATATAAGACGGTCAAGACCGTCTCTAATACGGACGGTCTTTGACCGTCTCAGATGACCTATATAAGACGGTTAAAACCGTCTTAAATTATTTATGGACGCAAAACATTTAAAGACAATATTAGGGACGGTCAGAAGCCGTCTCTAATTTTAGAGACGGTCTACGACCGTCTCTAAAGCGTCTTTAAACCAAGCAATTTTAGAGACGGTCCAGAACCGTCTCTAAATCCGTCATTTTTTTCCATTTTTCACGTAGTGATACCTATTCTTTCTGACCTTTCTTCCCAACCTCTGCCTCTCATACCTAACCTTCACACACCCAGAGAGGAAATAGAGTATATTATGGACCATCAAATAGTTTCAACGTTGGACGGCAGGTTTCAGAAATACCTGGTTAAATAAAAGTCACGCCTAGCTTCAGACAGCACGTGACTCACTGAGGAGGAGCTTTAGAGACTTGATCCTAACATCCTGGAGCGGTTCAGGAGTTTTATTTCGCCAGTGGAGAAATCTTCGCAGCCGGAGAGAATTAATGGGGACATCACGTGCACACGCTCACGCACGCCGCCCCTTACACACGTACGCCAGAAGAACGAGGACCCCACCGTTGATCTGAATCGATGACGACATCTATGGAGGGCCTCCTAGTTAGGAGACGAAGTTTTGATTTAAAAGAGTAGGCCTGACGGTCAAGAAAAGCCCACCATGGGATCTCATGATCGTGGCCCATTAGTCGGTTTAAGTTCATATTTAGGTTTTGCTTATTTATATTATTTAGAGCATCATGAACACTTTAGATTTCTTTGATTGGTTTTTATTTTAGTTTACTTCATCGCCAAGTAATAGGTGCACTCATTGTAGTTCTTTTAATTCAATGAAGATTAATAAAAATTGGTGCGTTTTCCTGCTCCTTTCCGAGTTATGAAAACCTAATTGGATGTGAAGCCCTCCATTCATCAAAGGGTTAACTACCGTGGTGCGAAGCCACATCTATCTCGATTCGCCCCCATCCATCGCCATCTCTGTTACCCATCTTCTACCATCTTTTCTTCTCATCTCACCCCATCATCCACACTTTGAATCAGTCATCTATTGTAGTAATTCTTCTCCCTACAACAGATTTTCATAATCTAGCCCTGCAGGAGGGTTGAAACTTCGGCGGAGCAGTGTTCAAACCGATCATCCATTTGATCTGTAATATGGAGGGAAGATGACCCATCCCTAACCGACCAGGCCCTAGCTGGCCAATCCCAGATTCATGGGCCCCACACACGTACGGACCACCATCCCCCCACGTGCGTCAGGCCGATTTGTTGTCAACTCGCGCGGGCCAATCGTAGGTGTTCTCTCTCATCTCCTTCACTCCTTTCTCATCTGATTTCCCTAACCCTAACCTTAGATTGTCCTAAATCCCAATTTCTATGCCTTTTTTTTTTAACCCTAGGTTTTTTCAAGTTGAAATTAGTGAATCCCTTGGATTAGAGACTGATTACTATGCATGTGTGGATGATTATTTCTTATCTTTGAGTATCATTTGGTTCATAATTTTTATTGATCCAGTCCTAACATGTGTAGGCCTGGACCCGCATAGATTCCCCTTAATTGAATGTTTGGACTTTCATATGGGATATGGAATTTGTATAATTGTTTCTGAACTAACGTGATCTTAAGCCTGAAATCTCGCATATCATATTTGAGTTTAATGTCTTGCATCACATCTACCCCTACTTCCCAACTACTCCTACCAATCTTCTTGAACCTAGGATGGCTGGTCTATATTCTTTGGAACCAAAATGGCTTCTCTCTAGGTCATCTTTTATTCTCTTCACAATTGGGGAGTGGTGGAAGATAATACAAGAGTGATGGGAGACCTTGAAGGTAGGGAACTCATTAATCCAATATGACTTGACAAGAACTCAATGTAGCCTGAACCATATCCTCCTTAATTCGCCGCTACCTGTTGTTCTACCAGGTGAATCTGGAGCCCTTATAGTCCACATCAATAAGCCCGACCTCATTGATCACCTTCCTTAAGTCTTCCATCGTTCTAATGTCTAGGTGGGTTCCCCTAAGTTTCTCCTCTACGTCTATGCAATATTGAAGTCATTGGAAAGAAGCCACTAGCCACTCACAAGATTTTACCCACATAGCGGATTGTCCCACAACAAACCCCTCTCAACTCTATCGCATTCCGCATAGACGACCTTACGTTTTGACTTTCATCATGGCATTGCCAAGAACTTTCCACCTCGTGGATGTGAATGAAACTTATGTACAACAGCTTGATTTTCCCCTCGGTCAGCATTTCATTTATCTGTTCAAAGCCCAAATTATGGACTACTAGTGGTAGCTTAGATAAACTCAACATAGGTTCTTGAAGGATTTTCTTCACTAGTTTGCGAATATACCTTATGATTGGAGCATTGCCAACACCCCTTGCATTCTAAGAGATCATACTAATCATCTGAGAGCCAGCTAGATTGCCTAGCTCGAAGCCTTCGCTTGCACTGCCTAAATCCCACTTTTCTCTTTAGCAGCATCATTTTTTTTCCTTTTGTCCTCTGGGACTTTTTCTTTAAAGTTAGATCCTCTCCATCTTCATTGTCGCTTATGGAATGGGAGTCACCTCTTCTATATTGGGTTTTTCACAAAGTTTCATCTAGTTTTTGCTAAGAGATGTTTACAGACGTGCAATGTTCTCCCAACATTTCCCTTGGATCACTTCCACCTCACTTGCTTCCACAACCGTCTCACGAGAGTTGGAGACCTTTGTCTAAAGACCATGCCCTAGGAAGATCTGGACCCTCTTCTACCATTGGTTGTTGGGTTTCAGCTACCTGAGATTATAGTTGGTCTACTTTAGGCATTTCGCTGAACATGTATCTAATGTCTTCTAATCGTTTTTCCCATTCAGCAACGGCCTTGATGTGAGCTTGCCTTAAGTGATGATTTTCTTAGACACGATCCTTGCCCCTTCTGGATCTCGAATTGGGGGTGTTTGAGGTGGACACCTCGGTCCTCTATCAAGCATTCTTCTTGTATTATCTTCCCTTTTCCTCTTGGCATTGGTGCGTTCATACCCCTACTAGTAGGGTTAACCCTGTTGGATGACAGGGAATGCTGATCGGCCTCTCTCCTTTGCTCGCCACCCTTTCCCCATTCTCTCTCACTTTATAGGATGGCCCCTATAGGAATGGGACACATGTCATCTACTGACGAACTCCACCATTGAGAACTTTCATCGAACGGATGCGGATTGCGTCCTACCCCATGCCCGTCTCAAGCCACGAACAGGCAGTTCTATGGGCAGGTCCACTAATCTATTTTCTTATCCACATCATCCATCCCTGATTCCCTTCTCTCGTATCATTCTAAAGTGTGTGCACAAAAATGAGACAGATCCAACGCTCAAGTGGACCACACCAAATAATAAGCTTGGGTTGCATTATATGCACAAAGCATTAAACGCAAGAGGCATATGTGGTGTGGTCCACTTGAGCATTGGATCTGCATCATTTTTTTGTACATACCTTAAGGATGTGGATAAATAGATACATCATGGTGGGCTTGCACACAGAAACGCCCATTCGTGGCTAGAGACAGGCGGGGATAGGACACAATCAGTGTCCTCATGGAACACTCGGGGAAGGGCCCACTTGGAGAGGAGGATCTCTCTTTCAGATTAAGCTCATTGAAATTCTATTTCTCCTTCAATTAATCTTGCCGCAACTAGTCCCGTGGTGCTGGGCAATGTTTGGTAACTGGGACCTTTAGTCCGTGGCATCCACACCATAGATGTACCAAATCCCAAAAGTATACTTAACTGCGGAAATTTTCAACTTTTTAAAGTTCAATGTAGTGTAGTGCTGTATTTCTCAACGGTAAAAGATTTCCCATTAAGGAGATTGGGAGACGGTGTAAACAGCCCACTTAGGCTAGCAACTTGATGGTCATAAATATTTGAAGCATCGATATTTTCTAAACTGCCGGATCTCTAAGAGACCTACGCCTTAGACTATGTCCAAGCCTTAGCCCAGGCCTAAGCCGAACCCAAGCCATAGCCCGTACCCAAGTCTTAGCCCAAATCTAAGCTTAAACCTTAGCTTAGCCTAAACTTAAACCCAAAATCAGAGCTAGATGCAAAGGCAAAATCAAGCCAAATCCCAAAACCCAAAATAGGTATGAGACCTAATCCAGCGCATCGTAGAAGACTAAAAATCCTTGCTAGAGTCCATGGGGAGTGAGGACGAGCCACACCAACAATTCAAAATTGGAGCAGATCACGGAGGGAGGCACTCCAAGTACCACCCTTATGTGGCTCTGATGAGGACAAATACAGGTATCACCTCGAGAAGCAAAGTGAACCCCATGTCGAGGATCAAATATTGCATATTAGACTGCAGTTATTACCCGATTTTATAAACATGATACTGTTTAATGTCCTATTTTACTCGTGTTTGTGTTGCAAGGTGAATTTAAGAGCTTGGACTGAAAAATTGTGCTAAAAGTATGGATTCGATACTCAAGAATCACTAAGGCAAGGGACGGATCTTAGGGGAACCGAGATTGAAGAATTTACACTCCAAAGATCCGAGAAAATCAAGTGATCAATGATAAAAAGGCTTGAAAGTCATCCTGAATGCAAGATCACATGGTTCCCACCATCTGTTTGGCTCGAAACTTTATATCTAGCCTGATGACCATAAATTAACCGTGCACGTCGAAATTCAGACCTTGGATCCCTGTGGAAGTGGCACAACGGTCAGATCATCCCATGAATCATCGATTTGAGGCCCACCTGATCTCTGGATATGCCTCAATTTCGGTCTCAACCCCTTAAATTAGATGAGAAGGAGGACGGGCAGAGCGGATTTCTCATAAACATTACAGTGGACCTCACCTTGAGTGGTGTGTGCATGGTGCATAAGTGCACCAGTCGTGCACTGAAAATCAATAAACGGGTTAACACACATTGACCTGATCTTCTTCATTAAAAACGGAAATTCCGTTTTTGGTTTCTGCCTATGGACGCTGTGGCGCCCAGTGGGCCACCGTGATCGTCCTGTTGGACAATCTGAACCGTCCAACGTGCTCAGGGGTGTCCACGACCCTAGCCACGGTGGACTTTTAGTCCCATTTACGCGTACACACGTAGATCGCTGTCAAACGCAGGATGAATGACATCTTAATTTGATACAGTGGGCCGCACCGAAACTCAACCAAAACCACCCCTTCTCGACCAAAATTTCGCTAGGAATCCAATGAATGGGGTGGATTTTGCCGAAAACATCACTGTGGGGCCCTTGAGCATCCCAACATAAGTGCGTAAGGATTAGTCATGTCCCGGGCATTACGTGATCATGTAGGTGATCGGACCATCCAAAACATTCCTAAGGTGGGGCCGACCAGGGCCAAGAAGCCTGAACAGCTTAGATCTTGCACTTGGAGCATCCAAGGGCCGAAAAGTCATACCAAACGCAATTTGAGTTGCATTGTTGCGTAGGACCTTTTTCTGTGAAAGATCTCTTCTCCCACCAACTCCTAGCCTTCATATCTATAAAAGGGAGAGAGAAAGGATATCATTGGGATGTGAAGAACGTGGAAAGAGAGAGAGAGAGAGAGAGAGAGAGAGAGAGAGAGAGAGAAAGAGAGAGAGAGAGAGAGCGAGAGAGAGAGAGAGAGAGGGCTAGACGACTTCAAGTTTTCTTCCTTTTTCTTTGTTTACTTTCTTTCTTTTCCTTTAATTTTGTTTAGAGATTTTTAGTTAATCATGATTTTGGTTAATTAAACCTCTTAGCTAGGGCTTACGAGGTGAAGCTTGTAGCGTGATGGGTAGTTTTCTACGGTCTTGATTCATGTTTATGAACTAACTTTGATTATGGTTGATTAAAAGGAATATTCATAGTTTTTAATGGTTTGTTGTGACTTAAATTACAATGGATCTGCGATAGCTTTGAGTATTTTTATGCTTGTATAGAGGTTATGGTCGTAGGAATCCTGTTGTTCACCATCGTCTCCTGGGCATGGTTGGATGATGGAATCCTTCCTAACGTTCATACACCTCTTAGATTGGATATGGATTGGTTAAATTCTGTTGTTTGCTTTGTCTCATAGGCATGATTTTGTGATGGAATCAAATCTAATTCTTATACCTATCATCTCTTGAGAACTAGATCAAAGGAAGTTCTGATTGGTTTTTAATGAAATATCTTCTAATTTGATGAAGATGGGACTCTAAATCCAGTTGTGTTCGTGAATCAAGCATTGATCTCCCTGATCTCTACAAGTGGATCCTTGGCACCCTAGTTTCCCACCTTTAAATTTTACAACTTTTAGATAAAGTAGTTCACCATTACTCTCTTAAATTTCCTTGATTTAAATCACATCTTATTCTAGTTTTAGTTCTGGTTATTTTCAGATTGCGTATAAGGTTCAGTCCTTATGGATTCGACCTCAGTCTTACCGAGATTATTACTAAATCACGACCATTTACTTGAGGTGTGAACAAGTTTTTGTCACCGTTGCCGGGGATTGACGGTTACGTTTTTCTGAGATTAACTAGTTTTAGAATTAGGTTAATATTAGGGTTTTTTCTAGGTTTAGGGTTTTTCTATTTGATTTCTAGTAACTAACCTAACTTTCCTGTTTTGTAGGACCCTGATATAGACTTTCTAAATTAATTAGTAATCTCTTTTTAACTTTTTCTATTTTTAGGATTAGGGTTTTATTTTATATTTTTAGAAACTTTCTATTCTAAAATTTCTTTTTTTTTTTTTTAGAAACTTACTTTCTATTTTAGGTTTGGAACTTTCCTAATTAGTTTAAAAACTTTCTATTTTTGGTTTTTAGAAATTTTTCCTTTTTAGAAACTAGTTTACTTTCTATTTCTATTTTAGGAACTTTCTATTTTCAGACCTTTTTTTTTTTTTTTTTTTTTTTTTTTTTTTTTTTTGCAGGATCTAACATAGGAACTTCTAATTTAGTAACTTCTTTTTAACTTCTCTTCTATCTAGATCTCTTATTGCTATAGGGCTTCACCATGCATGAGTGGGCACGTCGGTATGCTGAGATAGCTTATGGATCTTGGAAAGGGATGTATGATGATTATGATAGAAAATAGCCTATGACTCAAAAAATTTTTAAAAATATCTTCGAAAGCCAATCGCAATATGATGCTCCACCAATTAAGAAGTCCTTCGGTGATTATAGGCGGGAAAATAATTGCACTCCACGAGTTAAGAAAACAGTACGTAATTATTGGAATGATAACGCGTATGAACTCTCGACCTATGACCCGTATGATTATGATCAATGGAAACAGAAATATTTCAAAGTTGAGTCAATAAAATATCATGGTGAAAACTCTCTTGGATCAGCCACTTTTGAATATCCACCAGAAACGACCCAAGAGGAGTCACCTCAGAGTTACACAAACTATGTTACTAACATGAGGAAGTTATTAGAAGCACTTGAATCACAGCTCGATAGGTTAATGGAGACTAATTCATCCCAACCGCAACCGCAACCCAAATTGCAAGGAAAGTGATTTTAACTCGACACATTGGAGAGATGAACTGCCAATTGATTTTGTTGATTACTCCTTTAGATTCCCTACTTATGATGAGATAGTGGAGGCTAGTTCGTCCCAGCTACAACTCCATTTAGAAATACAATACGAGGAGAGTGATCCAAACATGCTTATGGAGGAGTTGGAATCCATTAATGAGCATATGGCTCAATTTTTCGATGAGTTGATCTTGATGACAGTCCAAAGGAATAATTAAGAGACATTGTTGGTTTTCAAATATAATGATATTAACACACTTGACTCACATGACACACTTGATTATAATGATGAGGAAGAGGTTAGTTTATTCGAACCTTAACCCAATCTAGGAACATAATGTGAGGAAAGCGATCACATTCCAAGTGTGTACTGCACTAACTTGGAAGATGATGCGTATTGGGATTCAGTCTCAAGTTTGGCCCATATCAATGATCAAGAGGTTCAAGAGGTAATCGACCAAAGTGATCTACTCCACCTATCTGACATGACCAATTTAAATGTGGAGGATGAGCCCTTTACGACCAACCCTTCTAACTCTTGTGAGACATGTTTAGACCACTCAACTGAACTAAATGATGATATGATTCGGGAGAGGGATGAGTTGCTTGATATGACTTTGAAATTTGAAACCACCCAGTTGAAACCACCATCTAAGTTGTACACTTTTGACAATTCAATGCCTCTACTGAGTAGCTTCAATGAACAGAGTATTCACATCAATGCTTCCCCTATTGATTTTCAATCCATCTTTGCAGGGCAAGAGTAAGAGAGTGTGCGTCCATCCACTTCCAGAGACGATAGAATCCTTGGGCAGATCATCCCAAGCTTCAATATGAAAAATGAGTCACCCTCAACTGAATTTTCAAACTCTTTAGATGATTGTTTAGCACACTTTGCAGATTCAAACGATATCATGATAAACCAAATAGTGAATGCCTTGCAAGACAACATCTCAGTAGTTACCACTGACCGAGAGAACCCTTATTCTCTCCTTCTCCAGATCTTGAATGTCTACCATTAGAGGAGTTGACAATGGAACCGAAGTCTAGAACTTCGGAATGTGTTGAGACTACATCATCTGCTGAGAATTTTTCTGAATTTTATCCACCTGTAGTCTCTGATTCACCATGGAGTACTAATATTGAAACTTTTTCGGTTATAGGAGAATCATATATACTTTGGATACCTCAAGCGATTCAACGACAATTTTGTGCTAAGGTCTATAAATTTCTCTGGAAATTCATGCTCTAGGGCATCCAAGCTCATTGCAAAAAGGGCTTTGGGATGATCTTGTTGAGAAACCTACTGAGAAATTTATTAAGATATTGGCCGGAAGAGAAACCTTGCGATATGACTAAGTAGTTTTTTCCCTGCTTTCATAGGACTAAGATAGTCGAATTTATGCCGTTAAGGTAGTTTTCTTTCCAGTTGTTTTAGGATAGTTTGTTTTTGTTGGATTAACTCCTGTGCCGAGCCGCCGTCTCGCTGAGATCTCTTTGGGAAAAAGCCTCTTAACTCCTTCATCAGGTACTATCTTTCAATCACTTCTCCTACAATTTCATTATCTCACGTGCATTGCATGCTTATATCCTTTACATTGAGGACAATGTAGATTTTAGGTTGGGGATGAGAGTTTAGGTTACCTAACCAGTATTTTCTTAGTCTTGAGAAAAAAATAGTAATTTGTGAAAGATTTTTAAATTTTTTCTGGAAATTCTTGTGAATTTGAAGTGATTTTACAACCATCGTTGATTTAGAATTATAAGATACGTAATGTTGGTAATTTATGACTCTTGGATCCAGCCATCTGTTGGATTTCAGAATTAAGTTCGAATTGTTAATCTATGATTAAAAGTTTTAAACATTGATTGAGTCATGATTTCACATGTCACACCTAGCTTACACGTTAAAGCTTCAGTTCGATATTGAATTGTTAACCTGGTAGTCACTAGGCATGGAAGGAGCCAACCTAGGGAATTTGTCCATCATGTTAAAAACAAAAAATACCTAACTAAAAAACGGTTGTTGTCGAAAAGGGCTACCTGTTAAAGATCGTTAAAAAGGTCACCACAGCGTGAAAGCCATCAATGGAAAAATCAAAAGCTGGAAGAATGAAAAGATGAACTATAAGGCAAGTTTTGATTTAGGTTATGGTTATCCTAAATGCTCTTTTTGATTATCAATGTTATCATGAAAATAAAGACTTGAACCTTTGATTGTGATAAGTTTAGATTTCACTATGAACCAATGGAACTCAATGTTTATTACTTTGAACTAGATTATGAAGTTTCCTGTGCACTTGAATCTAGGAGAAAGTAATGCCCAATATTGATGTATCTTGGAATTATAGTATCTAAATTGTTTTTCAAAAATCACTCAAGTTTTTGTCCCGTAATTCTTAATTTATTTTTTATATACTTTGCTCGGGACTAGCAAAATGCTGGTTGGGGATTGTATTGAGGGTCAAATATTGCATATTAGACTTCAGTTATTACCCGATTTTACGAACATGATATTGGTTAACGTCCTATTTTAATCGTGTTTGTGTTGCAAGGTGAATTTAAGAGCTTGGACTGAAAAAGGGTGCTAAAAGCATGGATTCGACGCTTAAGAATCTCCAAGGCAAGGGACGATCTTAGGGGACCGAGATCGAAGAATTTACATGTTAAAGATCTGAGAAAATCAAGCGATCAATGATTAAAAAAAAAAGCCTGAAAGTCGTCCTGAATGAAAGATCACAGGGTTCTCACCATCTGTTTGGCTCGAAACTTTATATCTACCCTAAAGACCATAAATTCAGACCTTGGACCCTGTAGAATTGGCCCAACAGTAAGGTCAGCCCATGAATCATCGATTTGGGGCCCACCTGATCTCTGGATATGCCTCAATTTCGGTCTTAACCCCTTAAACTAGATGAGAAGGAGGATGGGTGGAGCGGATTTCTCATAAACATCACAATTGACCCCACCTTGAGTGGTGTGTGCACGGTGCACAAGTGCACCAGCCGTGCATTGAAAATCAATAAACGGGTCAGCGCACGCTAACCCAATCTTCTTCATTAAAAACGGAAATTCCGTTTTTGGTTTCCACCTGCGGACGCCGGACGTCCAGAGGGCCACCTTGATCATCCCATTGGAAAATCTAAATCGTCCAACGTGCTCAGGGGGTGTCCACAACCCTAGCAATGGTGGCCTTTTGGTCCCATACACGTGTACACACGCATATTGCAGTCAAATGCAGGATGAACGGTATCTTGATTTGATACAGTGGGCCGCATCAAAACTTGACCAAAATCACCCCTTCTCGACCAAAATTTCTCCAGGAATCTAATGAATGGGGTGGATTTCGCTGAAAACATCACTGTGGGGCCCACTGAGAATCCCATCGCAAGTGCGTAAGGATTACGTACGTCTAGACGCTATCCGACGTCCCGGGCGTTACGTGATCATGGAGGTGATCAGACCGTCCATTTGGACCATCCAAAACATTCCCAAGGTGGGGCCAACCATGGCCAAGAAGCCTGAACGACTCAGATCTTGCACTTAGAGCATCCATGGGCCGAAAATTCCTTCCAAACGCAAGTTGAGTTGTGTTGTTGCGTAACAGGCTGTGTAGGACCTTTTTCTGTAAAAGATCTCTTCTCCCACCGACTCCCAGCTGTCATATTTATAAAAGGGAGAGAGAAAGAGAGAGAGAGGATATCATTGGGACTTAGAGAACATGGAAAGAGAGAGAGAGAGAGAGAGAGAGAGAGAGAGAGAGAGAGGGCTAGATGGCTTCAAGTTTTCTTTCCTTTTTTTGTTTTTTGTTTTTTTCCTTTTCCTTTGATTTTGTTTAGAGATTTTTAGTTAATCATGATTTTGGTTAGCTAAACCTTTTAGCTAGGGCTAAGAGGTGAAGCTTGTAGCGTGATGGGTAGTTTTTTACGTTCTTGATTCATGTTTATGAGCTTACTTTGATTATGGTTTGATTAAAAGGAATATTCATAGTTTTTAATGGTTTGTTGTGATTTAAATTATAATGGATCTGCGATAGCTTTGAATATTTTTATGCTTGTACAAAGGTTATGGGCATAGGAATTCTATTGTTCACCATCGTCTCCTGGGCATGGTTGGATGATGGAATCCTTCCTAACGTTCATACACCTCTTAGAATGGATGTGGATTCGTTAAATTCTATTGTTTGCTTTCTTTCATAGGCATAGTTTTGTGAAATCAAATCTAATTCTCATACCTATCATCTCTTGAGAACTGGATCAAAGGAAGTTCAGATTGGTTTTTAATGGAATATCTTCCAATTGGATGAAGATGAGACTCTAAATCCAGTTGTGTTCGTGAATTAAGCATAGATCTCCCTGATCTCTACAAGTGGATCCTTGGTACCCTATTTCCCACCTTTGAATTTTACAACTTTTAGATAAAGTAGTTCACCGTTACTCTATTAAATTTCCTTCATTTAGATCGCATCTTATTCTAGTTCTAGTTCTAGTTATTTTCAGATTGTGTACAAGGTTCAGTCCATGTGGATTCGACCTCGATCTTACTGAGATTATTACCACATCGCGACCACCCCAGATGGAAAAACACCCTGCCCTTCTCTCTTTTAAGCCCTTTGTCACTCCTCCCAACTAATTAATGATGGAATATATATCATGGGACACTTCTCTACTTTCGACTAATCACAAGCCTCCACATCAGTTATTACCCCAAAGGTGATCCCCAATATTTTTAAAATGCCATCTCAAAACCCTCCACAAACATGTCTACTACATCCAAGAGTCTTAAGCACCTAAGCTGCCTCAAGTTACAAGCTCAAGATTGGGCTTACTACCCTTTCCATCCGCATCTTATCATTTACACCCTCGCATTTGCATATCATAATTTATATCATCGTATTTCCTCCCAACTCTCTTGCTTAAACATACATACATCTATATATATATATATATATATATATATATATATATATATATATATATATATATATATATATATATATATATATATATATATATAATGAGAGAAAACTGTACAAACACCATGGACATTCGGGCTTACCCAAGGGGAAAAGAACCTTGAGAAAGCCTATCATAAGACTAGCAAAAGGCCCCATTGCAGTAGCACAAGGGCCGGAAAAGGAAAAGGAAACGCGGAAAGAACGCAAAATGGACAGCCACAATCAGCCTATTCATAAGCTGCCTAGACCTGTTCTGTCTAAGAAAAGGAGACCACAAATCTTGGGGGGAAGGTCTTGCAAGGCATAGAAATGATGGTCTACTTGCTTCTCTAGAACTCTCAATGTATGTTTTGTGGCTTGTTGAATTATCTGATCCTACCACATAAAAAATTCGAGGCTACCTAGTATTCATTTTCTCATGCGAATTTGTTCCATTTTAGCATATAAGTATTGAGTCTTTTAAAAATTAATTAACCACACGAAGTAAAAACTACATACTTAAGTAGATAAAAAGGATGCCTAAAACCTTCCTTCTTTATTACCAAGGTTTCTTATTTGAAATTTTAACTTGCAAAACAGTAGTTATTTCAAATCAACAAGTCTTTAGGTTCTTTTGCTTTTATAGATTTTGTAGGGTTTAGCCAACTGAATCAATATTCTGCGGGATATTGAGTTAATTGGGTAGTAATTCCAAGTTGACTATATCAAATAAGTGTGGGCGGGTTCAGAAATAAATAAAGAAATTCGTAATCATTACATGTTGCGTGCCTTTTGCTGTACCTTTGTAATTGGTTAAACATTCATGCACTTGGCGAAACTAAACTGTCCAGTATCTACACCCCGGTTTCGTAGCACATCGAATGAAGAGTTTTTTATATGGGAAAAGGTACTATGCGCTCGAGCGTAAAGCGGTCGTCCATGAGGTCGAGCTGGGGTGGGTCCCACCGTGATTCCTTTCGAAGATCCACACCGTCCACTAGATGTACCGCTCCAAGTGGGACCCACACGGTTGGAAATCGACCGTCCAAGGAACTCAGGTGGGCCATACCTTCTGAAAACATAAGTATACACGCGAAAACATGTAAAATCACTGGGTGGGGCCCACCTGAGATGTGGATACCACATGAAAATTGGTCTAAAATTACATTCAAGTAGGATACACATGATGGACGGTGTTGATCATCAAAAAACGTCTCAAAAGGGGGCCACAGTGGTTTTGAATGTTTGAATGGTGCACGGCCCCTCTCCACTTCTGGACGTGGTGTGGCCCACAAAAGTCTCGGATGGATGTGATTTTCAGCCGTGTGGGCTCGTCCAGGGATGGTGCATCTGACTGAGGGGATAGATGTTCGAACGGCATCACGGTGGGGCCCACCCCAGCTCGACCTCATGGAGACCACTTTATGCTCGAGCGCAAAGTACCTTTTCCCTATATATATATATATATATATATATATATATATATATATATAGGGAAAAGGTACTATGCCCTCGAGCGTAAAGCGGTCGTTCGTGAGGTCGAGCTGGGGTGGGCCCCACCGTGATTCCGTCGAAGATCCACACCGATCCACCGGATGCACCGTCCCATTTTGGGCCCTGACAGACTCAAAATCGTCCGTCCACCGTGATCAAGTGGGCCATACCATCCGAAAACATAAGTATACAAGCAAAAACATGTAAAAGCACTTGGTGGGCCCCACGAGATGTGGATACCACCGAAAAGTGGTTTAAAATTACTTTCAAGTGGGACACACATGATGGACGGTTTGATCATGAAGAAACCTCTCGAAAGGCCCCCACAACCGATTTTGAATGTTTCAATGGTGCACGGCCCCTCACCACTTCGTACGTGGTGTGGCCCACAAAAGTCACGGATTGAGGTGATTTTCAGCCTTGTGAGCCCCACAGGGATGGTGCATCCGACCGAGGGGTAGATGTTCGAACGGCATCACGGTGGGCCCCACACCAACTCGACCTCATGGACGACCGTATGCGCTCGAGCGCATAATACCTTTACCCATATATATATATATATATATATATATATATATATATATATATATATATATATATATATATATATTTCAACAAGCAAGTGTCCAGAATAAGAGATTATGACAATGGCTGTCAGTGCGCCAAGCCGGGGTTAGCTTTGGCTTGGATTTTAAACTGCGTCCGTGGGCCAAGCCGCCTATTGAAAAAGTTGCGTTTGTTTAGTCTCATATGGCCGGCCCACGAACAGCCCTGCTTGTGACTGCTCAAATAATTTGATCTTGGTAGTGAATTAGTTGTAGTGGATTCTATATTTCAGCCATGCATACAATTTCTACACGCTTGCTTATCAACCCTCATTGGATGCCAGAGTATCCTATCCACAATTCCTTGACAATTTTTTCTCAAGAAAATTTGCAATAATAAAATATTTTTAAAAAATTAATTATAAATTATTAAATAATTTTAAAATTTTAAAATATGGGTACAATTAAATTAATTTACTTTCAAATATTTATATCATTAATTAAAATCGTGATAAATTCTCGATAAGATCGTGAAAGTAAAAAACTGCTGAGATTTTGGAAGTCTCGTGATATTCTTGAGATAATATAGTTAGCTGAATTTTCCGCAAAATACCGCTACACCTTCAACTGTGACAGTGCGCCGGGAAGCGTTGACTTTATTCTTTGAATTAAAAAGAATATTCGGTTGGAATCTTAATATTAATTAAGAAAAATCTTTAATACTCTGCGAGAATGTGATAGATGATACGTAGGCACCTTGAAATTACTTAAAAGTTACTTACGTGGCATATAAATAATTCAAATTATACCGTCTAAATTATAGGTCCTGTTTAGATGTATCACGAACCAGTTTCTTACTTGAATATTTGTTGATCGGATTGTTGGCAAATATATTGGACGGTTAAGAAAGAATTCTGGTTCAACCAGCAAGAGACCGAAATGAAGGCTATGACGGTTCAACCAGCCGTACTTTGGGGGCGCGACTTGGCAGGGACCTGGTACCAGCAATGTGGTTGGTACCCGACCATAGGCCCACTTTGATGTATGCATTGTGTATCTATTTTGTCCATTTGTTTTGCCTAGAGAAATTTCCGACTGTACGACCCATTTATGGCCCATTTCCGAGACGAAGCCCACCTCATTTTACCTTCCAAAATAAGACCCAGTTGTACGGACGCCTTCAAATGCCCCTGCTTTTCCTTCCGCAAGAGGATCGGCCGCTGACGCTCCTCGATCTCCAAGTTGCACGAATGGTAAAGATATCAAAGTTACATGGCCCCCACAGTTATGTATTTATTATATCCACAACGTTCATCCATATTTCGAGGTCATTTCAGAGCATTATCGGAAAAAAAAAAAATCATATCCAAATATCAACTGTACCACACCACAAAGAGCAGCGGAAAATTGATTTTCATTGTTGAAACTTTTGTAGGGCCCACCATAACATTTATTTTCCATCCAATCTATTCATAAGGTCATAAAGACCTAGATGAAGAGGAAAAACAAATTTCATAATGATCCAAAACTTCTGCAACCCTAAAAGGGTTTCAATGGTACACGTTCAATTCTCCACTGCCTTTTACCGTGTGGTCCACTTGATAGCTAAATCTGTCTTATTTTCCGTCTAAGACTTAATACGAGTTCGCCAAATAGATGGACAGTTTGGATATAACACATACCTCATAAAAGGACCCACAAAGGCGGTGGAGATTACAACAGGAAAAAAAACCTGGAACCTATGGCTACGGCTTATAACCGCAGCCCATACTTTTTCGATATGTCCTTTGCTATGTATCGTAGGCCTTTCAATATGTACTTCGATGTATCGAAGGTACTTCGATGTATCGAAGGTATTTCGATATGATCGAAAAAGGTCCAGAACTGTCCAGCGAGTTTGAATAGAAATCCAGCAATTTTCGATACATATCAAAGTGTATTCGATATGTATCGCAGCTATAACTACGGATTATAGCCGTAGCCATAACTGTAGTCTATAAAAGTCTATGTAAATTATTTTTTATTTTTTTTTTTTATTTTTACTTTTTACATGGAGAACTTTATTCTACCTACAATTTTCTCTAAAACATATTTATATAAATATGTATATATAAGCATATAAATTATTATTTTTTCCTTCTTTTTTTTTTCATTTCTTTCTTTATTCATTTAATAAGAACATTTTCTAAACCAAAATTAGTTATTTGATGTACCATATATGATTTTGGGGTAGGAGAAGTTACTTTAGCCAACTAACCTTGTTATTTTCCAAGATTCCATCAGGTCGATGGTCGAAAATCCATTTCATTCACTTCATGGACAATTTCAATCAGTTTTCGGTCATTTCCATGCACTTCACGGTCATTTCCATGCATTCCACGGTCATTCCCGGCAATTCCGTGTTGATTCACGGTCATTTCCATGCACTTCACAGTCAATTCTCTTCACTTTGCGGTCATTTCCATGCACTTCATGGTCAATTCCTTTCACTTCACGGTCATTTCCATGCATTTCACGGTCATTCCCGGCAATTTCGTGTTCATTCACGGTCAATTCGACGCACTTCACAGTCAATTTACTTCACTTCACGGCCATTTCCATGCACTTCGCGGTCAATTCACTTCACTTCACCACCATTTCCATGCACTTCACGGTCATTCCCGGTGATTCCGTGTTAATTCACGGTCAATTCGACGCACTTCACGGTCAATTTACTTCACTTCACGACCATTTCCATGCACTTCGTGGTCAATTCACTTCACTTCACCATCATTTCCATGCATTTCACGGTCATTCCCAGTGATTCCATGTTCATTCACAGTCAATTCGACGCACTTCACGAGCAATACACTTCACTTCACGGCCATTTCCATGCACTTCCGGTCAATTCACTTCACTTCACCAACATTTCCATGCATTTCACGGTCATTCCCGGCGATTCTGTGTTCATTCACCGTCAATTCGACACACTTCACGGTCAATTCACTTCACTTCACAGCCATTTCCACACACTTCGCGGTCAATTTCCTTCACTTCACCGTCATTTTCATGCATTTCATGGTCATTCCCGGCGATTCCGTGTTCATTCACGGTCAATTTGACGTACTTCACGGTCAATTCACTTCACTTCACAGCCATTTCCAAGCACTTCACGGTCAATTCACTTCACTTCACCATCATTTCCATGCATTTCACAGTCATTCCCGGCGATTCCGTGTTCATTCACAGTCAATTCGACGCACTTCACGGTCAATTCACTTCACTTCACGGCCATTTCCACGCACTTCGCGGTCAATTCTATTCACTTCACCGTCATTTCCATGCATTTCACATTCATTCCCAGCGATTTTGTGTTCATTCACGGTCAATTCGACGCACTTCACGATCAATTCACTTCACTTCACGGCCATTTCCACGCACTTCGCGGTCAAATCCCTTCACTTCACCGTCATTTCCATGCATTTCATGGTCATTCCAGGCGATTCCGTGTTTATTCACGGTCAATTCGACGCACTTCACGGTCAATTCACTTCACTTCACGACCATTTCCACGCACTTCGTGGTCAATTCACTTCACTTCACCCTCATTTTTATGCATTTCATGGTCATTCTCGGCGATTTTGTGTTCATTCACGGTCAATACGACGCACTTCACGGTCAATTCACTTCACTTCATGGCCATTTCGAAGCACTTTGCGGTCAATTCACTTCACTTCACTGTCATTTCCACGCATTTCATGGTCATTCCCAACGATTCCGTGTTCATTCAGGGTCAATACGATGCATGTCACGGTCAATTTACTTCACTTCACAGCCATTTTCACGCACTTCGTGGTCAATTCACTTCACCATCATTTCCATACATTTCACGGCCATTCCCGGCGATTCCGTGTTCATTCACGGTCAATTTGACGCACTTCACGGTCAATTCACTTCACTTCACGGCCATTTCCACGCACTTCGTAGTCAATTCCCTTCACTTCACCGTCATTTCCATGCATTTCACGGTCATTCCCGGTGATTCCGTGTTCATTCACGGTCAATTTGACGCACTTCAAGGTCAATTCACTTCACTTTACGGCCATTTCCACACACTTCATAGTCAATTCCCTTCACTTCACCGTCATTTCCATGCATTTCACGGTCATTCTCGGTGATTCCGTGTTCATTCACGGTCAATTCGATGCACTTCACGGTCAATTCACTTTACTTCACGGCCATTTCCATGCACTTCGGGGTCAATTCACTTCACTTCACCGTCATTTCCATGCATTTCATGGTCATTCCCAGCGATTTTGTGTTCATTCACGATCAATACGACGCACTTCACGGTCAATTCACTTCACTTCAAAACCATTTTCACGCACTTCACGGTCAATTCATTTCACTTCACCGTCATTTCCATGCATTTCATGGTCATTCCCAGCGATTCCGTGTTCATTCAGGGTCAATACGACGCATTTCACGGTCAATTCACTTCACTTCATGGCCATTTCCATGCACTTCGCGGTCAATTCACTTCACCGTCATTTCCATGAATTTCACGGTCATTCCCGGTGATTTCATGTTCATTCACGGTAAATTCGACGCACTTCACAGTCAATTCACTTCTCTTCACGGCCATTTCCACGCACTTATCGGTCAATTCACTTCACTTCACCGTCATTTCCATGCATTTCACGGTCATTCCTGGCGATTCCGTGTTCATTCACAGTCAATTCACTTCACTTCACGGCCATTTCCATGCATTTCATGGTCATTCCTGGTGATTCCATGTTTATTCACGGTCAATTCGGCGCACTTCACGATTAATTCCATGCACTTCACAGTGAAATGAAGTGAATTGACCGCGAAGTGCGTGGAAATGGCCGTGAAGTGAAGTGAATTGACTGTGAAGTGCGTCGTATTGACCGTGAATGAACACGGAATCACCGAGAATGACCATGAAATGCATGGAAATCACGGTGACGTGAAGTGAATTTACCGCGAAGTGTGTGGAAATGGCCGTAAGTGAAGTGAATTGACAGTGAAGTGCGTAGTATTGACAGTGAATGAACACGGAATTGCCGGGAATGACCATGAAATGCATGGAAATGACGGTGACGTGAAGTGAATTTACCGTGAAGTGTGTGGAAATGGGCGTGAAGTGAAGTGAATTGACCGTGAAATGTGTCAAATTGACCGTGAATGAACACGGAATCGTCAGGAATGACCGTGAAATGCACGGAAATGACAGTGAAGTTAATTGAATTGACCGCGAAGTGCGTGGAAATGTCTGTGAAGTGAAGTGAATTGACCGTGAAGTGCGTTGAATTGACCGTGAATGAACACGGAATCGCTGGGAATGGCCGTGAAATGCATGGAAATGACGGTGAAGTGAAGTGAATTGACTGCGAAGTGCGTGGAAATGTCCGTGATGTGAAGTGAATTGACCGTGAAGTGCGTCGAATTGACTGTGAATGAACACGGAATCGCTGGGAATGACCGTGAAATGCATGGAAATGGGCGTGAAGTGAAGCGAATTGACCGTGAAATGTGTGCAAATGACCGTGAAGTGAAGAGAATTGACCGTGAAATGCATGGAAATGACTGTGAATCAACATGGAATTGCCGGGAATGACCGTGAAATGCATGGAAATGACTGTGAAGTGAAGCGAATTGACCGTGAAATGCGTGGAAATGACCATGAAGAGAAAGAAATTGACTGTGAAATGCGTTGAAATGACCGTGAATCAACACGGAATCGCCAGGATGACCATGAATTAATGCATGGAAATGACCGTGAAGTGAAGTGAATTGACCGTGAACTACGTGGAAATGACCATGAAGTGAAGCGAATTGACCGTGAAATGCGTGGAAATGACCGTGAAGTGAAAGGAATTGACCGTGAAATGCATTGAAATGACCGTGAATCAACATGGAATCTCTAGGAATGACCCCGAAATGCATGGAAATGATCGTGAAGTGAAGCAAATTGACCGTGAAATGCGTGGAAATGACCTTGAAGTGAAGGGAATTGACCGTGAAATGCGTGGAAATGACCGTGAATCAACACGGAATTTCCGGGAATGACCGTGAAATGCATAGAAATGACCGTGAAGTGAAGCGAATTGACCGTGAAGTAAATGAAATGAGCGAAATTGACCGCGAATTGATTGAAATTGACCGTGAAGTGAATGAAATGGATTTTCAACCACCTGATGTAATCTTGAAAAATAACCAGGTTGGTTGGCTAAAGTAGCTTCTCCTACCCCAAAATAATGTAGGGTACATCAAGTAACTAATTTTGGTTTAGAAGATATTGTTGTTAAATGAATAAAGAAAGAAATGAAAAAAAAAAAAGAGAAATTTTTTTTTATATGCTTATATATACATATTTATATAAATATGTACTAGAGAAAATTGTAGGTAGAATGAAGTTCTTCATGTAAAAAATAAAATAAAATAAAAATAATTTCATAGATTGGCATAGACTACAGTTATGGCTACTATTATGATTCATAGCTAAAGGTAAAATACCTATTTCCAAAGACCTTCGATTAATCGAAAATTGCAGGATTTTTGAGGCAAACTCGCTGAACAGTTCTGAACCTTTTCTGATTAATCGAGAGACCTTCGATACATATAAAGGGCATATCGAAATGGCAGGGGTGAGGGCTATGGCTACGGTTATTATCCGTAGCCATAGAAAGCCCCGTAGCTATAAGTTCCTTATTTATTTATTTATTTATTTATTTATTATTATTATTATTATTATTTTGCTCTTGTAATCCCCACCACTTTTTGTGGTTCCTATTATGAGGTATGTGTTATATCCAAACCGTCCATCTTTTTGGCGAACTCTTATTAAGGCTTGAGACGAAAAATAAGACAGATCTAGCTATCAAGTGGACCACACTATTAAAGGCTGTGGAGGATTGAACGTCTACCATTGAAACCCTTTTAGGGGTCACAGAAGTTTTGGATCATTATGAAACTTGTTTTTCCTTTTCATCCCGGTCTTTGTGACCTTATGAATTGATTGGATGAAAAATAAATGTTATGGTGGGCCCTACAAAATTTTTAACGGTGAAAATCAATTTCCCCACCGCTCTTTGTGGTGTGGTCTAGTTGATATTTGGATATGATTTTTTTATTTTTTTTTTTTGATAATGCTCTGAAATGATCTCGAAATATGGATGAACGTTGTGGATATAATAAATACATAACTGTGGGCCCATGTAACTTTGATATCTTTTGAACCGTTCGCACAACTCGGAGTTCGTGGAGCGTCAGCGCTCGTCTTCGAGCACCAGCCGATCCGCTTTAAGGAGAAAGCAGGGGCATTTTCGACCATTGGGAAGGCATCCGTACAGCTGGGGCTTATTTTTGGAAGGTAAAATGAGGTGGGCTTCTCTTTTGCCTACTCATTTCATGTCATGTGCCAAAAAATGAACAAGAGAACTCTGGGGTGGATTACACTCGAGGAAACAGTGTGAATGACTATTAAAATTATTTTATTGAGTTTTAAATAAAGCTTATATTTGTGTTTTCCCTTCGTCTAGGTCTGTGTAGCTTTATCAACAACTTATACCGCAAATCAACATTACAGCCTTCAAAGTTTTAAGGGAGGGCGTTCAATAGCCATTTTTTTCTTCATTTTGCCTATACTTGATTTCTGGGTTGATGCTATAATATCAGCCGGCAAACACGATAAATGGTGTTGGTTTACATAACATACATCGAGGTGGGCTCCAATAGTCAGTGTACCACCCACATGGAGGTGGATTGCGTACCAAGTAAACTCTATCGGTCCACTGTAATTTACATATTTTATCCACTCCGTCCCTCCATTTTAACCGATAATTTGAGGGCTTGAGCCTATAGGCGAAGTATATCCAAATCTTAAGTAAACCTCACCATGGGAACAGTGCGAATTGAAATTCTACCATTGAAAGTTTCATGGGGGCACATAAGTTTTAGATCATGCTGTTATTTGTATTTTAACTTCATCCATGCCTGTGTGATCTTATGAACAGGTTGGATGACAAATACACATTACTGTGGGCCTTAGAAAAGTTTCAACGGTGGAAGTCATTATTTCCACTGTTTCCTATGGTGTGGTTCGCCTGAGGATTTAAACAAATAAATTTTGGATACAACCAATAAAATGAACTGGAAAAACGGATGGATGACATGGGTAATCCACGTACATTTATAATAGGCTCAACTGAGTTTACTCAGTACGATGAAAGCTCACTGAGTAACTCAGTACGCAGTCCGATTTCCACCAACATGGCCGGTTACGGGTCCCTGCCAAGTGGAAGCGTATTGGCTGGTGTACCACAGACCAGCGATTTAACCAGTGTGTGGGTTCCATCATTAGGTATGTGTCATATCCAAACTGTCCATCCATTTGGCGAGCTCATCTTAAGGCTTGAGCCAAAAACATAAGACAGATCTAAAGATCAAGTGAACCACACTGAAAAAGCATTGGGGATTAAACGCTTACCACTGAAACCCTTTTGAGGGTCGCATACGTTTTAGATCAATATGATATTTGTTTTTCCTCTTCATCCAGATCTCTGACCTTAGGAATAGATCAGTCGGCCCTATAAATGCTTTACCGGTGAAAATCATTATCCCAGCTGCTATTTGTGGTGTGGTCTAGTTGAGTTTTGGATATGATTCATTGTTTTGGCTCATGCTCTAAAATAATATTGGCAAATAGATGAATTGCGTGGATATAATAAATACATCCATACCAGCTATATCTCTGGTGTGTGGTACACCAGCCAATCCGCTTAGCGGTCTATTTTTGGACACGCGACATGGACCGCCACTGCTCGGTACAATTTACAAGGGCTCGCGTACGCAAGCTTCATCCTCTGCCTGATGAGCAAATAACTCATTCTCAGTTAGGATAAGGTCTCGAGTCCAACTGATTGGACCACAAGGTGCGTTACCCAACTAAATGTTTCCTGCTGTTAGCTGCGTATGCTTTCTACCGATTTGGTGAAGGCTGATTGCCTGCTGACACTGGCATTAGCAAGGTGACTATGGAAAGTTACATGGGTTTTATTCACTTGGTATATTTATTTTCTCATATTATTTTAAAGATATGAGCCTAAAAGTGAGACAGATCCAAATCTGATCAAGGATGGGCGTGATGAGGTCTATTGTAGTCCATCTCTTAATCATACTACTTTTTATGATTTCATTTATGACAGGTCATTCTGCATTGTCGACCTCTATAATTTTTCGGTGTAATATGTGACGCTTCGATTTCTCTGTCTGCAATTTTAATATTACTAGAACAATATCTGCTTGTAATTACTAGAGAGGAACTGTGATTGAAGAAGACGTCTCATCTGTGGCTAGAATTGGATGGGCGCCTTGTTCTCTTGGGTATGTGAAAGTTGTAATTGCTTTTCCCATATAAAAGCACCAGATTTTAATTTGAATGCTACTAATTTCACATTTTTATGATCTGTCACGTCCATGTAATCAAATATCTTTTTACATCGGCTAGTCAATCGATGAAATATTTTATACGTAATAAGTCATTAAAACTAAGAAGTTCGACCTTACCTCTATAGTTTCTTTCAGCACGATCTAGACGATCGCATGATGGACTAGTCGTCAGGCAAAGCCGTCATCGAAGTCTTCATCGCTAGAGCTCGAATCATCTGTGATACATAGTCCTACGATTCACCACTGGTAGTACTCTACGAAAATCTGAGCTGTGCCATACAGCAACCACTGCTGGTCGATCATCACCTTGGGCTTGAGGCGGAATTAACATATTCGCAAGACAATTGAGGGTTGTCTACCGCCTTTGCATGGTCAAATGACTCTCTCGGTGGAAAACTTCCATTCTTTTTAAAAAATAACAAATTCATAAATCACCGTCCATGGGATTTTGTTCCGTACCATTGTTGTTTGTCATCAGTCCGAGGGAAGTCCTTGCTCTGATACCAATTGACGCAGGGATGGGCGTGATGAGGTCAATCGCCATTGTCCTTAAAGGGATAACTACTCTGAATCTACGGAGCTTCTCTGGACTCTTCAGAGAGATTTCTTGAATCCACGAGGAGGGATAAAAAAAAAAGAAATAAATTCTAAACAAATTGATTAATGATAAAAATGAGTTTCCAATCCCCTTAAATAGTGATATGAACCTTAGAAAGAAATTTCAAAATCAAACTCAAACTCTTTAAAATCGTGACTTACTATAAATAGTAAACGTATTATTTATAGACAGTCTTGATTTCCATTAGACCTCACGGTTTTTGGCCAAAATAGCAAGTGTCCTATTTAGCTTAACCATGTTATTCTCCTAAACTTTCTAAGCACTTTTCATGTTGGACACAACTCCTAAAACTCAAAGGATCAAAAGTTATGATCGAACTAAAACTTATTATAAATAGTAAAAATGGAAATAAAAGGGATTTTCAACCGCCAATCATAGAATTCGCAAATTTAGCGTGGGTAACCCGATATGGCCAGGTTGGTTGGCTAAAGTAGCTTCTCCTACCCCAAAATCATAGATGGTACGTCGAGTAACTCATTCCGATTTGCAAGATATGCATGTTTTAAGGTCATTTGTTCGTGACCCACTCTACATCAAAATCTCAAGTGGACCACACTACAAGAAAACAATGGTGATTAGACACCCACCATTAAAAACATCCTTAGGGCTCACAGTAATATTTGTTTGCCATCCAATTTCTTGATTTAGTCACACAAAACTGGATGAAGGTAAAAACATTGTAGCCCTATAGAAGTTTTTAATGGTGGGCATTCCTGTGGGGTGATCCACATGAGATTTGGATGTCTTTATTTTAGGCTTTTGCCTTAAAGTGATATGTAAAAACGGATGCACAGCATGAAAGAAATACATGCTTTATAGTGGGCCCAGAAAGCAAGCAACTGACAACATTAATAGCCAAGTTGCTTTTATATAAGGTGAATGTTACATCCGGCCTTGCCAATAGGTTGGGAGGGACTCGGATTGGGTAGTGATTCCTCCACTACTCGAGTAGGTGGTGGAAAAGCTTTTTTTTGGCTCCACCATGATGGATGTCTTACCCAGGCGTCGTTTCATTTTCAGCTCATTTTAAGGCACGACCCTAAAAGTGATGGAGATTTATAACTCGAATAGACCACACGACGTTAAATAGTGGAGATTAAATACCTACTGTTGAAAATTTATTGGGGCCACAAGTTTTGGATAAAATGGTATTTTGTGTTTTCCTTTAAAGAGTGTAAGAGACTTTATAAACAAGTTGGATGGAAAATAAAAATTATTATATGCCAGCTAAGAAATTTTCAACCACTCAATCCCCACTGTTTCTTATCCCCCTCTTTTTGGGGAGCTGGCAAAATGGATGGACATGGTGGATAAAACACATTTTATGGTTGGGCGGACAGATCATCTCCACACCAACTTCACTACGCCAAAACAGCAAAAAAAGGACGGTTGAAAACCGTCTCAAAAGCCCAAAAAGGACGGTCCTGGACCGTCGTAACGGCCGACAAATTTTGACGTGTCGTATTTTTTAAAGGACGGCCATAAACCGTCTCTCAAAAGGACGGTCATGGACCGTCTCTAAAAAAGGACGGCCATAAACCGTCTCTAATGGTAACCCGCATTTTCCTGTAAAAGACAGTTGGTGACCGTCCGTAAAAAGGACGGTCCATGGCCGTCAATAATAAGGACGGCTATAGACCGTCCGTAAAAAGGACGGCCCATAACCGTTAATAATAAGGACGGTTATAGACCGTCTCTTATCACCCATAAAAGGACGGTTATAGACCGTCTCTTATGGACCTAGTAAGGACGGTTATGGACCGTCTCTTATGAACCTAGTAAGGACGGTCGTGAGCCGTCCTTTAAAAGGACGGTCTTCATCCGTCTCATATTTATATATACACCTGATATACACCTGTTAGACCATCATATTCTTCCTGATATACACCTATTATATAATATATTTCATCATATTCACATTCACATCCATCTAAATCCAAACTATGTAAATTTATCCAAACAAAAACTACATTCATCCAAACATAAACTACATCTATCCAAACACAAACAATATACACCTGTTACAATATCATGTTCTTCCTAATATACACCTGTTACAACATCGTACTTTTAAATACACCTGTTATATAATATATTTCATCACATCCACATCCATCTAAACCCAAACTACATAAACAATCTTATCCACATTACATTCATTCATGCATAAATACGCTCACACCAACCCTGCAAAAGATCATACAAAAACAAAGGAGAAAAAGACTTATCGGATCATCCTTTTATTTATACCTCTCTGAGGATCCTGCACAACTTGAAAAAGATCTCTTATCAGCTCACTGCCGATGCGGCTATCTGAGAACAACTTTAAAAGAGGCAAAAGAAAAAACACATCAGACATTCAAAGTTCGACCACTTCAAAGAATCACAAACCTTGACATAAAGTTTAAGGTAACATTTTCGATATACTGTTTATCGACTCTGGATGACTGTCTCGGTTGGCAACACTGCGACACTATGCCCAACTCCGTTTCGCAAACACGTTTAATCTTTCTGCAAAATCAGAAAATAAAATGTTTTAGTTCGAGATCGGGTTTATGTTTGGGTTTTCAAGTTAGGGTTTAGGTTTAGGTTAATGGGTTGAGACTAGGATTAGGTGTAGGTTTAGGTTTAGGGATTTGAGAATACATTTAGTTTTAGGTTTCAGGTTATAGGTTAAGGTTTAGGTTAAGGTTTAGGTTAAGGTTATAAGTTTAGGTTATAGGTTAAGGTTTTAGGTCATAGGTTTTGGTTTAGGTTATAGGCTATAGGTTAAGGTTTTAGGTCATAGGTTTTGGTTTAGGTTAAGGTTATAGGTGTAGGTTTAGGTTTAGGTTAAGGTTTTGGTTGAGGATTAGGTTAAGGTTTAGCTTTAAGGAAATGAGAATAGGTAAAGGTTTAGGTTTAGGAAATCGAGTTCGGGTTCGGGATCAGGTTTAGGTTTGGGTTTTCAAGTAAGGGTTTAGGTTTAGGTTAGGGAGTTGAGATTAGGATTAGGTGTAGGTGTAGGTTTAGGGATTTGAGAATAGGTTAAGGTTAAGGTTTAGGTTTAGGTTTAGGGAATTGAGTATAGGTTAAGGTTTAGGTTTAGGAAATCGGGTTCGGGTTCGGGTTTGGGATCGGGTTTATGTTTGGGTTTTAGGTCATAGGTTTTGGTTTAGGTTAAGGTTATAGGTTTAGGTTTGGGTTTAGGGTTTAGGGTTTAGGGTTTAGGTTAAGCTACGAGTTAAGGGAATTGAGAATAGGTAAAGGTTTAGGTTTAGAAATCGGGTTCGGGTTCTGGATCGGGTTTCGGTTTGCATTTTCAAATTTAGGTTTATGTTTAGGTTAGGGAGTTGAGATTAAGATTAGATGTAGGTTTAGGTTTGGGAATTTGAGAATAGGTTAAGGTTTAGGTTTAGGTTTAGGTTTAGGTTTAGGGAATTGAGAATAGGTTAAGGTTTAGGTTTAGGGAATTGAGAATAGGTTAAGGTTTAGGTTTAGAAATCAAGTTTGTGTTCGGGATCGGGTTTATGTTTGGGTTTTAGGTCATAGGTTTTGGTTTAGGTTAAGGTTATAGGTTTAGGTTTGGGTTTAGGTTAAGGTTTTGATTAAGGTTTAGGTTATAAGCTACGAGTTAAGGGAATTGAGAATAGGTAAAGGTTTAGGTTTAAGAAATCGGGTTCGGGTTTGGGATCGGGTTTCGGTTTACATTTTCAAGTTTAGGTTTATGTTTAGGTTAGGGAGTTGAGATTAGGATTAGGTGTAGGTGTAGGTTTAGGATTTGAGAATAGGTTAAGGTTTAGGTTTAAGTTTAGGTAATTGAGTATAGGTTAAGGTTTAGGTTTAGGAAATCGGGTTCGGGTTCGGGATCGGGTTTATGTTTGGGTTTTAGGTCATAGGTTTTGGTTTGGTTAAGGTTATAGGTTTAGGTTTGGGTTTAGGTTAAGGTTTTGGTTAAAGTTTAGGTTATAAGCTACAGGTTAAGGGAATTGAGAATAGGTAAAGGGTTAGGTTTAGGAAATCGGGTTCGAGTTCGGGATCGGGTTTCGGTTTGCATTTTCAAGTTTAGGTTTATGTTTAGGTTAGGGAGTTGAGATTAGGATTAGATGTAGGTTTAGGTTTGGGGATTTGAGAATACATTTAGGTTTTAGTTTTAGGTTTAGGTTATAGGTTTAGGTTTAGGAATTGAGAATAGGTTAAGGTTTAGGTTTACGAAATCGAGTTTGTGTTCGGGATCGGGTTTATGTTTGGGTTTTAGGTCATAGGTTTTGGTTTAGGTTAAGGTTATAGGTTTAGGTTAAGGTTTTGGTTAAGGTTTAGGTTATAAGCTACAGGTTAAGGGAATTGAGAATAGGTAAAGGTTTAGGTTTAGGAAATCGGGTTCGGGTTCGGGTTTCGGTTTGCATTTTCAAGTTTAGGTTTATGTTTAGGTTAGGGAGTTGAGATTAGGATTAGATGTAGGTTTAGGTTTGGAGATTTGAGAATACATTTAGGTTTTAGGTTTAGGTTTAGGTTATAGGTTTAGGTTTAGGGAATTGAGAATAGGTTAAGGTTTAGGTTTAGGAAATCGAGTTTGTGTTCGGGATCGGGTTTATGTTTGTGTTTTAGGTCATAGGTTTTGGTTTAGGTTAAGGTTATAGGTTTAGTTTGGGTTTAGGTTAAGGTTTTGATTAAGGTTTAGGTTATAAGCTACGAGTTAAGGGAATTGAGAATAGGTAAAGGTTTAGGTTTAAGAAATGGGGTTCGGGTTCGGGATCGGGTTTCGGTTTGCATTTTCAAGTTTAGGTTTATGTTTAGGTTAGGGAGTTGAGATTAGGATTAGGTGTAGGTGTAGGTTTAGGGATTTGAGAATAGGTTAAGGTTTAGGTTTAGGTTTAGGAATTGAGTATAGGTTAAGGTTTAGGTTTAGAAATCGGGTTCGGGTTCGGGATCGGGTTTATGTTTGGGTTTTAGGTCATAGGTTTTGGTTTTGGTTAAGGTTATAGGTTTAGGTTTGGGTTTAGGTTAAGGTTTTGGTTAAAGTTTAGGTTATAAGCTACGAGTTAAGGGAATTGAGAATAGGTAAAGGTTTAGGTTTAGGAAATCGGGTTCGGGTTCTGGATTGGGTTTCGGTTTGCATTTTCAAGTTTAGGTTTATGTTTAGGTTAGGGAGTTGAGATTAGGATCGATTAGATGTAGGTTTAGGTTTGGGGATTTGAGAATAGGTTAAGGTTTAGGTTTAGGTTAAGGGAATATAGTATAGGTTAAGGTTTAGGTTTAAGAAATCGGGCTCGGGTTCGGGATCGGGTTTATGTTTGGGTTTTAGGTCATAGGTTTTGGTTTTGGTTAAGGTTATAAGTTTAGGTTTGGGTTTAGGTAACGGTTTTGGTTAAGGTTTTGGTTATAAGCTACAGGTTAAGGGAATTGAGAATAGGTAAACGTTTAGGTTTAAGAAATCGGGTTCGGGTTCGGGATCGGGTTTCGGTTTGCATTTTCAAGTTTAGGTTTATGTTTAGGCTAGGGAGTTGAGATTAGGATTAGATGTAGGTTTAGGTTTGGGGATTTGAGAATACATTTAGGTTTTAGGTTTAGGTTTAGGTTATAGGTTTAGCTTTAGGGAATTGAGAATAGGTTAAGGTTTAGGTTTAGGAAATCGAGTTCGTGTTCGGGATCGGGTTTATGTTTGGGTTTTAGGTCATAGGTTTTGGTTTAGGTTAAGGTTATAGGTTTAGGTTTGGGTTTAGGTTAAGGTTTTGATTAAGGTTTAGGTTATAAGCTACGAGTTAAGGGAATTGAGAATAGGTAAAGGTTTAGGTTTAAGAAATCGGGTTCGGGTTCGGATCGGGTTTCGGTTTGCATTTTCAAGTTTAGGTTTATGTTTAAGTTAGGAAGTTGAGATTAAGATTAGGTGTAGGTGCAGGTGTAGGTTTAGGGATTTGAGAATAGGTTAAGGTTTAGGTTTGGGTTTTGGTTTAGGTATAGGGAATTGAGTATAGGTTAAGGTTTAGGTTTAGGAAATCGAGTTCGGGTTCGGGATCGGGTATATGTTTAGGTTTTAGGTCATAGGTTTTGGTTTTGGTTAAGGTTATAGGTTTAGGTTTGGGTTTAGGTAACGGTTTTGGTTAAGGTTTTGGTTATAAGCTACAGGTTAAGGGAATTGAGAATAGGTAAAGGTTTAGGTTTAGGAAATCGGGTTCGGGTTCGGGATCGGGTTTCGGTTTACATTTTCAAGTTTAGGTTTATGTTTAGGTTAGGGAGTTGAGATTAGGATTAGATGTAGGTTTAGGTTTGGGGATTTGAGAATAGGTTAAGGTTTAGGTTTAGGTTTCGGTTTAGGTTTAGGGAATTGAGTATAGGTTAAGGTTTAGGTTTAGGAAATCGGGTTCGGGTTCGGGATCGGGTTTATGTTTGGTTTTAGGTCATAGGTTTTGGTTTTGGTTAAGGTTATAGGTTTAGGTTTGGGTTTAGGTTAAGGTTTTGGTTAAAGTTTAGGTTATAAGCTACAGGTTAAGGGAATTGAGAATAAGTAAAGGTTTAGGTTTAAGAAATCGGGTTCGGGTTCGGGATCGGGTTTCGGTTTGCATTTTCAAGTTTAGGTTTATGTTTAGGTTAGGGAGTTGAGATTAGGATTAGGTGTAGGTGTAGGTGTAGGTTTAGGGATTTGAGAATAGGTTAAGGTTTAGGTTTAGGTTTAGGGAATTGAGTATAGGTTAAGGTTTAGGTTTAGAAATCGGGTTCGGGTTCTGGATCGGGTTTATGTTTGGGTTTTAGGTCATAGGTTTTGGTTTTGGTTAAGGTTATAGGTTTAGGTTTGGGTTTAGGTTAAGGTTTTGATTAAGGTTTAGGTTATAAGCTACGAGTTAAGGGAATTGAGAATAGGTAAAGGTTTAGGTTTAGAAATCGGGTTCGGGTTCGGGATCGGGTTTCGGTTTACATTTTCAAGTTTAGGTTTATGTTTAGGTTAGGGAGTTGAGATTAGGATTAGATGTAGGTTTAGGTTTGGGGATTTGAGAATAGGTTAAGGTTTAGGTTTAGGTTTCGGTTTAGGTTTAGGGAATTGAGTATAGGTTAAGGTTTAGGTTTAGAAATCGGGTTCGGGTTCTGGATCGGGTTTATGTTTGGATTTTAGGTCATAGGTTTTGGTTTTGGTTAAGGTTATAGGTTTAGGTTTGGGTTTAGGTTAAGGTTTTGGTTAAAGTTTAGGTTATAAGCTACAGGTTAAGGGAATTGAGAATAGGTAAAGGTTTAGGTTTAAGAAATCGGTTCGGGTTCGGGATCGGGTCTCGGTTTGCATTTTCAAGTTTAGGTTTATGTTTAGGTTAGGGAGTTGAGATTAGGATTAGGTGTAGGTGTAGGTGTAGGTTTAGGGATTTGAGAATAGGTTAAGGTTTAGGTTTGGGTTTAGGTTTAGGTTTAGGGAATTGAGTATAGGTTAAGGTTTAGGTTTAGGAAATCGGGTTCGGGTTCGGGATCGGGTTTATGTTTGGGTTTTAGGTCATAGGTTTTGGTTTTGGTTAAGGTTATAGGTTTAGGTTTGGGTTTAGGTTAAGGTTTTGATAAAGGTTTAGGTTATAAGCTACAGTTAAGGGAATTGAGAATAGGTAAAGGTTTAGGTTTAGAAATCGGGTTCGGGTTCGGGATCGGGTTTCGGTTTGCATTTTCAAGTTTAGGTTTATGTTTAGGTTAGGAAGTTGAGATTAGGATTAGGTGTAGGTGTAGGTGTAGGTTTAGGGATTTGAGAATAGGTTAAGGTTTAGGTTTGGGTTTAGGTTTAGGTTTAGGGGTTGAGTATAGGTTAAGGTTTAGGTTTAGGAAATTGGGTTCGGGTTCTGGGATCGGGTTTATGTTTGGGTTTTAGGTCATAGGTTTTGGTTTTGGTTAAGGTTATAGGTTTAGGTTTGGGTTTAGGTAACGGTTTTGGTTAAGGTTTTGGTTATAAGCTACAGGTTAAGGGAATTGAGAATAGGTAAAGGTTTAGGTTTAGGAAATCAGGTTCGGGTTCGGGATCGGGTTTATGTTTGGGTTTTAGGTCATAGGTTTTGGTTTTGGTTAAGGTTATAGGTTTAGGTTTGGGTTTAGGTAAAGGTTTTGGTTATAAGCTACAGGTTAAGGGAATTGAGAATAGGTAAAGGTTTAGGTTTAGGAAATCGGGTTCGGGTCCGGGATTGGGTTTCGGTTTGCATTTTCAAGTTTAGGTTTATCTTTAGGTTAGGGAGTTGAGATTAGGATTAGGTGTAGGTGTAGGTTTAGGGATTTGAGAATAGGTTAGGTTGTGGGTTAAAGTTTAGGGTATTGAGTTTAGGTTATAGGTTTAGGTTATAGGTTAAGGTTTAGGTTGTAGTTATAGGTTTTGGGATGTGAGAATAGGTTTAGGTTATAGGTTAAGGGTGTGGTCCCTGCAAATACAGATATAAATACGCAAATACAGATATAAACATGGCCTGTCCAAATGGCCAGGCCCTTCCAATGCTGTCCATAGGAAATGGACAGCTTCATCATGGTCAGCGGTTCCCACCTTCCACGGACCCTCGCTCATCCGGATAGCTCCGACGCACATCCGGGCTTGCTCCATTATTTTCGAGCAAATACATAAATACGGCCTGTCCAAATGGCCAGGCCCTTCCAATGCTGTCCATAAAAAATGGACAGTTTCATCATGGTCGGCGGTTCCCACCTTCCAGGGACCCCCGCTCATCCGGATAGCTCCGACGCACATCCGGGCTTGCTCTATTATTTTCGAGCAAATACATTAACACGGCCTGTCCAAATGGCCAGGCCCTTCCAATGCTGTCCATAGAAAATGGACAGCTTCATCATGGTCAGCGGTTCCCACCTTCCAGGGACCCCCGCTCATCCGGATAGCTCCGAAGCACATCCGGGCTTGCTCTATTATTTTCGAGCAAATACATTTAAAAACAACATAAATATATTTAAAAGCATCTGGATACCTGAGGAAGGCCTCCCATATTTGTATTGTTGGTTACTCATCCTTTTCTCTGCAAGCCACAATTGACCAACAACTTCTATCGCTACCTGTACTTTGAAACCAACAGAAATATAACTGGGCCTGTACTCTGAAACCAACACAAATATAACTGAGAAACAATATAAGGAATAAGAAAAAATGAATTTACCTGTACACATCATTAAATGTTTCCCTATAAGGAGGTGATATTATATCTTTGATAGCCACAACCTGTATGACAGAGAAAAATGCAACTGATACAGTGTTAGAATTTAAAGGAGAAAAAAGATTTGTGGCTGCACCGATATTTTAGTATATTATGAACGCTTGCCTACGTACTCCAAAAAGTCGATTGGGATCAAGCCACTACGTAGTTCTTTTTAATTAACCAAGTTACTAAAGGTCATAAATTTCATATTTAACAAAGTATCATTAAACAAGTCGTCTCAAATCGTTTCTGGTTGGTGCATTTAAAAAAAAAAGAACTAATACACAATCAATGTATATTCTTGTTACATCTCACTGCAACAAGAGACAATTTTCTCATCAATACTTGATTACATTTGAAATTGAAATCCTTTAGTAACTTGGTTAATAAAAAACAAATGACAACAAGCCATAATTAATCAAAAGGATGCTGAAGATTAAATAAATAAAAAAGGCAACTTGATCAAAAAAGGATTTCAGTGAATAATCAAGTTTTCGTCATACAAAATGTCCTAGAGTTCAAAAAGTTGAACGAAACTACTGAATATTCAAATTCTCATCAGGAATTTGGGCCAAACAACAATTTCACCCAATTGAATATCTTCAAATGTCCTGTCATCATTAAACAATTCGGCTGTGCGAACATTGATATCATCTATTACAACTCTGATGCATTCTGGAGGGATGCCTGTAGTATCTGACACCATCCGCCCACTAGCAACTGTCCGACCACGGATATCTCTCAATTGGTAAATTTGTTCCATCGATGGAGTTGTTGCAGAGTCTTCTCGAATACTTGAGGGTTCACCAGATCGACGGTGGGCCTATAAATAAAATAATGGTTCCATGTAAATAATAATGCTACTTTTATCTTTAAAAATAATAATTATATCATTTGATCGTGGCAAATGCAGTACATGAGATGCAAATTGTATCGGAGAGCGATGAAGTTCTTGGCTTTGATGAGCAATTTGTTGCCTAAGTTCAAGAAAATTTGCTCAACAATCATACGAAATTCTTGCATTTGAGTCATTGATGCTTCAAATTTAGCCTCAATGGACATACGCGCATTCCTCTCCGACCGAGCTTCTATGATGTAGGGGGTGGCAACCTTCATAGTAGTCTTAGAAATACCCAAACCCATGCCCCTAACCCGGCCTCTGCTATCACGACCACAAACCTAAACAATAATTTTTAAGTTTAGTAATGTGTGTATATTATTATTTAAAAAAAAAAAAAAAAAACACCAACGACAATGTATGTAAAGTGAGTAGAAATGATGGAAAACCTGTGAAACTGGGTCATGGTCTAAATCCTTGTGCTTACTGGTAGGATCACTGCCAGCTATCGATAATATTCTTTCCTATTAGAATATAATTGTTACAATAAATCCGTATTAAAAACGATTACAAGCTTCGCATACAATATAATTGTTACAATATAATTGTTACAATTACAATTATAATTGTTATAATTGTACTTAAATAAAAAAAATGATTAAAAACTGAAAAATTATTCTCACCGCTATTTCAAGATGTGTTTGTGTTGGATAAGACCCATCAGGTCTCTATGAGTGGCAACAAACAAGTCGGTCCTAGTGATGATAGTATTTGGATTTTCTTTTCGCTGTAATTATATAAGCAAATTAGTTAACAAGAATTTATATTTATCAATTAAATTGTTAAAAAATATAGTACAAATTACCATTTTCTCTAATGTCCTAGCAGCACCTCGTCTTCCAGTCGTGTGAGGGCATTTCACCTGTGTTCTTGAAGTCTTTCCTTCTTACGAAGATTGATTAATAATTCTGTGGATTGTAGATTAATGAAAATGTCCCAATCCTCTTGCTTCACACCAATGGGACAATTTCTTCTTCTTTCTACATCATTATCAAATTTATCATATTCCTTTCGCAAATTGTATTTCCATACCTTCCAAGCTTTGCATACTTTCAAAAATGCATATTCTTTTAACTCATCATCGATGTCGTACGTGGCCTATTTCATTAAATTAATAATCAAACAATCTTATTGAGTAAGAATTAGAAATAAAATCAAGAACAAACATGCTCACCAAAACCATAGACCAGATATTATCTTTAATTGCACCAGGCACTTTGCGCCAATCAGCAAATGAAATTGGACAGTGTGTCCTGCCAAGTTGCCCTAAAAATGTGTTAAAAGACGCTGATGTTTCTCCGACTGGTTGTTTATATTCATTTAATTCAACTCTCTTCCTTGTATTGCTTCCTTGGGCTGAAGCTGATGAACCACCAAAATCCGACATAATTCCTGCAATTTTATAAAACAAAACAATATCTCATTATTATGTAATTGACATTCTATTAATATTTTGATAGCTAAAAAATTGTAACAATCATTACTAAATAGAATTCAACTCACTTTCAAACTGATTTGAATCTTATTAGTTTCTTTTCCGTTTCTTATGACGTGAGGTACTCGGCTCACTCTCTACCCATGATTTTTCCTGTACATCTTCTTCTTCATTTAAATAATCGATTAATGAAAGTGCTGAAGAACATACATTCCTTCTGGCCTCAAACTCAAGTGGATCTTCAAATGCATATGCATCTTTCGTCAATCTCTTAGGAGCGTCCAATACAACATGCCAGTCATCTCTAGTTGGATCCTTACGGTGAAGACCTGAGTACTTGAGATGCAAGAATAAACGGCTCATCGTCTTCCTTTAAGTTCCGTCTAAACCTTCCTAGATTGACAAATATCAAATTTGTTTCGGGATCTATGAAACATCCATTCAATTTATCTTCAATATGCACCCAATCACAGTAGAAGAGTGCTACTCTGAAGTCGAAGTAGTTCAATTCAAGAATTTGTCTAATGATGCCATAATAAGTGACTTCTTCTTCTATAGGATTCTTATCCCTGGCGCTTGCCCTGAAGCTAGTTAGCGCTTTCATTGAGACTCCACTGTTTTGTGTTGTTTTGTTCATTTCAGAATTCGCAGTGCTAAAAACATATCCATTTATTGAGTAAGTATTATATGATATGCATTTGAAGTCAGGACCTTCGGCAATTCTCTTAAATTGAGACATTTCTTGATTATGTAGTTGATGTCTTAACCAAGGAATGTACTCCATTGGTCTTCCTGCTGACAGATTACCCTTTCAATTTTGTCCCGTACGTGTTTGGCCCTGGATGTATGTTTGGTACTTCCTATAAATTCCAAATCATAGCAATTATTTATATATATATATAACAATGTTTATTACCAAAAGCTATTTAAAAATATAAAAAAGAATAATATACTTCATTAACTTACTCCTTCCATTGATGATTTTCAACGTGATGTTGCAAAACCCATCTGCGTGCTTGTTGATATTGCACTGTAGTAAGATTATAAACTTTTCCTTTCTTATCATTCTGGGAATCACCAGCATTTTCATCATCATTGAATATTTTTAGTCCTTGCTTATGACCTCCTATTGTATTATTAGGATAGTATTCCATGCAGTACATCATAGATTCCTCTATAATGTAGCGTTCCGCAACTACAGCTTTCTGGGTAAGCTTGATTCATCACATACTTCTTATATGTTCTCATCATCCTGTTAAATATTAAAATCAGGTATTAATGAAAATATATAAGCTATTTGAAAAAGTTAATAAATTAAAACAGTTAAAGTTACCTCTCAAAAGGATACATCCATCGATATCTGACAGGTCCGCAAACTTGTGCCTCCTCCGCCAAGTGCACAACAAGGTGTGTCATAGAAACGAAAAACGATGGTGGAAAATACTTTTCGAAAACACATAATGTTTCCACTATTTTATTTTTCATTTCTTGAAGCTCCATACGATGAATTTCTTTAGAACATATGACGTTAAAGAATCTTGACAATTGTATAATGGCGGCATAAATGACTTTTCTTTCTTGAATGAATGCATCAATAATACGGGTAGTAATCTTCGCATTAGAATGTGATAATCATGTGACTTAAGGCCCTTGAGGTGATAGTCATCCATACTGATATGATGTTTCCAGCTTGCACTATACCCTCTCGGAACTTTCAAATCACTCAAGGTTCGACAAATCAGTTCTCTTTCAGATCTGGATAATGTGAAAGGAGCCTTAGGCAATAACAACTTACCATTTTTTTCCTCTGGCCAATATTTCGATCTTATCTTCATAGCCATAAGATCCTGACGAGCTTGTAAACCATCCTTAGACTTGTCCTTCATGTCCATGATTGTTGCAATAAGGTTCTCAGTAACATTTTTCTCGACATGCATCACATCCAAATTATGACGAATGGGCATATGCTCCCAATACGATAATGTAAAGAAGATTGATCTCTTCGACCAAGCAGTAAGGTTAGACTCCTCATCCATGGTCTTCTTCCTCTTATTTCCTATATGCTTTCCGAACTTGGTTTGTATATTATTCATTTTAACCAATACCTGTTCTCCAGACAAACGCTTTGGAGCCTGCCGATTTTCATCATTCCCATTGAATCGAGATCTTTGGCTCCTAAAGATATGAGCTCTTGGGAGGAATCTTCTGTGACCCATATAAGAAAACTTCTTTCCATGTTTTAGCCAAACAGAGTCGGTCTCCTCACTACAAACAGGACATGCATACTTTCCTCCTGTCCTACACCCAGAAAGATGTCCATAAGCTGGAAAATCATGTATTGCCCATAATAAAATCGCCTTCATTGTAAACCTGTTCTTCCCAAACGAGTCATATGTTATCGACCCTTTCCACAATTCATTTAATTCTTCAATTAATGGTTGTAAATATACGTCGATGTCATGCCTGGACCATTTTTTCCAGGAATTAAAAGTGTTAACATAATAAATTCCTTCCGCATGCATAAATGAGGTGGAAGATTGTATGGAACAATCATAATAGGCCAGCAACTATATGAGATGCTCATATGCCCAAAGGGATTGAATCCGTCTGTTGCAAGTCCCAACCGAACGTTACGTGGATCCGCAGCAAAATCACTAAATTTTCTATCTACAAACTTCCACATTGAAGAATCCACAGGATGACGCATGTACGAGTCATTTTTAGCCCCCTTTGAATGCCACAACATATTATCTGCAATCCATGATACGCTATAAAGTCTTTGTAACCTTGGTGTTAATGGGAAGTATCTTAGCACCTTCCATGGTACATGTGAGACTCTTGATCTTACAACACTATTCACTTTTCATCTGCTTACTTTACATGTAGGACAACTTTCCTTATTAGCATGCTCCTTCCAATACAGAATACAATCATTACGGCATGCATGTATCACCTCATAGTTCATACCCAACGAACTGATCAATCTCTTTGCATTATAGGTACTATCCAGCAAAGAGTTCTCGCTTGGCAAAATCTTCTTGAGCAGTTGCAACAAAGTCGTAAAGCTATTATCGACCACTGATATTTAGCCTTCATGCTCATCAACTCAATTATCATTGACAACTTTGTATACTCACGTTTACACGATGGATATAGGGGTTGTACCGCATCCTCCCTTAATTTATTGTACTGAGTATCATTGTCTATGTCATCTTGAGGCTGACTATCATGTTCCTCATTGACCTCATTCATACATGCATCTAAGTCATCGGGTTGAACACGACCAAAAGCATCATTAACCAAATCAACCATTCTCAGGCAACAACTCTTCATTACAATCATGGCGGATGTACTAGGAGCCTTGGCATTGACACCCATATTGGGAAGTTGTTCTCCATGAAAAAACCAAGTTGTGTATGTCTGATCTATACCATTCATAATCAAATGCTCAGAAATTGTACTTAGTATTTTCTTCCCACGCACATTACGACATCTAGCACAAGGACAACTATACCAATCAATACCTCCCGAATTCCTTTTAGCAAATATAATAAATGATTCAACGCCTTTAATGTATTCATCACTCAATATATCTTTTGTCATCCAATTCTTGCTCGGGGTGTCAAATCCATATCGATATCACGTACATACAAGATATATAAAAAGTGAGATACAATAAAAAATAGGCTTTTCATAAACTGTCCAAACATGCCACACATGGTCACCAATCACAAAAAAATAAAGATCTATATATATCCACAAATATATGCACATGATTAGGCGTAGGTTTTAGGTTATATGCTACATCAAGTTATGAGTTTTCAAGTATTGACTCACATATGTAGATTGAAATATGAAAAGCAGTCTTACCATTCTTGCACTAAATGAAAATATGAAGTTTCAATCCACAAAAAGAAAGAGGTAATAATTCGAAGTTATTTAGGAAACAAGAGCAGAAAATGCAATAAACAATATGTTATGGTCCACAACATAGAAAAAAAAAGTGGATATTGAAATATAAGCAAAAATATTGTTAGCATAATTGCCTTATTGTTAGCAAAAATAGAAGGGATGCTTTAGAATTTAAATGATTAAAAAATAACTCGACTAAAATAGAGTATATGGAGTGCATATTTAGTAACAATAGGAGTGAAAATGATAAATTAGTTAAGATTGCTGACATGTGTAACGAAGGCCTAGAATTGTACAAGTTAGGAGTGAGTTGGTGCAAGACAAAGGCTCTTTAAGCGCAATGGAAGGTTCAAAAGCATGTAGGTGAAGATTGTAAGAAATGAGTTGATGACCTCTGGTCTAACTTGATTACGTTTGAGATATATGTCTAAAATGACACCGATCAAGTGGAGCTTATGGTGGTGATTTTTTAGGGAATTCTAGGTTATGGGCTATACTATAAACAATACAGCAACTTGCAATAAACAATACAGCAACTTATAAACAATACAGCAACTTGCAATAAACAATACAGTAAGTTATAAACAATACAGCAACTTAGAAATTTCAAAATACAAAGAATTTGCAATAAACAATATAGCAACTTATAAATTTCAAAATACAAGCAACTTATAAACCATGCAGACATACATACAAACATGTGTTTTACCATAAAACCATACAAAGAACACAAAGTATCATTAAACCATGTTGTGTTTTACCATAAAACCATAAAACCATACAAAGAACATACAAACAGTTTCTTGTTGCATCAAGAGGAGTCAAGGGCACTCCATCCATGGCCGTGCCCAAGCAACCAATGGCAATGTCATTGAAATGGATTTTCTACCTCCTTCCATAGAAATCCACAGAAAAGAGATGGAGAACCTGGTTTTTCATTTGCGGATGTAAGTGGTGGGACCCTTTGGGTGGAACTCTTGAAGGATAGCCTCAAACATGGCTCGCCTCCAAGATCATGGATCGATTATTTCTATCTCAAAGATTGGTGGGACCCTTTCTAATGCTTTGGAATCAGGGCCGACATTTAAGTATGGCCCACATGATCAGTAATGTCCTTCAACTAGATGATTGAATGCCCACCACTTAAAACTTCTAGGGGCCACTATAATATTTAATGGTATTGGGTGTTCAATCACCACTGTTCAATCACCACTATTTTCATGTGATACTGGTCCACCTGAGATTTGGACCTGCCTCATTTTTTTTATATAAACTGTTCAAAATCAAGCAGCAAAATCAAAATTATATCAGCCCCACATGATCCATCATTTCCTTCCATATCATGGGGAAATGATTATATGATTATTTCCTACTTACAACTACATGCTCTTACTATAAAATCCTTTTAGTTGTAAAGGGTTTGCATGTGAAGACATTACATGGGCTGTTTGGATGACTGTAATTGCCTGTAAACTGTTTACCGGTTACATGGGGTCTTTTAGAATCGGGAGCAGATTAGGACCCAAGAAGGTGTGGCCCTTATCTTGTAGGGGCCACCCACCTTGATGTATGTATTCTATATCCATGTTGTCCATCTAATGAAGCGGATTAAAATCTCAGATGGACCATACTATAGGAAACAATGGTGATTGAACTTCCCACCATTAAAAACTTCCTAGAGCCCACCATAATGTTTGTGTAATGTTTATTTGCAATCCAATCTGTTGATAAGGTCACATAAACCTGGATGAAGGTAAAAAAAAAACAAATATCAGCTTTTTGCAAAACTTTTGGTGGCCCACAAGAAGTTTTTAATGGTCAATCACCACTGTTTCCTATGGTATGGTCCACCTGAGATTTGGATCTACTTCATTTTTGGCCTCCGCCCTTAAAATGATATGGAAAAATGGATGGACGGCGTGGAGATGGAATACATATATCAAGGTGGGCCCCATGGTAAGGGCCACACATAATCAACTCCCTTTAGAATCCTAGCATTTTGTCAGTGTTTTGTATTACAAGTCAGTCATATTTATTTATTTATTTATATTCTTCAAGAGTTGTGGGGACACCTCGTCGTTAAAAAAAAAAAAAAAAAAAAAAAAACTTCAAGATTGCCCCCCCCCATCACGGCTCTCTCTTGGATTGAAGCTAGCAACTACCACTAAACTCCTTATAGCTTAAAGCCAAAAGTTTCATGTGTAGAGTGTTTATAACTTAAAATTTTACAGGCTCCAAAAGACCACTAAATAACTGGTTAATCAACTAAAAGAATAATTAATGGGTGTTTCTAAAATTAGGATTGAATTGTCAATTACGATTGGACCAGCTCTTAAACCAAATCTAAACTGTAAGATCTTCTACTTCTTGTACACGCGGCATGACTGCTTCACACAGGTCCCCGACTAATTATAATGGATTTGGGTGATTCCTAATTGGTCAGCAGCTGAATATAACCATCCATACGTATCATGACCACTGTCATAATCAAATTAGGACCCAGCTGGGCAAATATATGCAGGAATAAGTGAATTCATTGGGGTAATGGGTATTGATCCTCATGTTGAATGTTTGAAACAAACAGCACCAATTGATAGCAGAGCATGAAAAGAGTGTACATGAATCTGATAACGGTTCCTGCATATCATCTGTCACATCGAGGTAGAGTATAGAAGCCTCATCTTCAATTTTGGTACATACCACGCAGATGAAGTTCAAACCTATGTCTTTACCTCGATTTGGACCAGCTGGAGCATCGCTATTAGTTTGAAAAAATGAAAAAAAAAAAAAAGCCTATACTCCCGAGTAATGTGTGTGAGGCTTGTGTATATTTGCACAAAGTGTGAAGCTAAGCTGCGACAAGTTTGGGTGTGGAAGTGGGGAAGCATCTGTTTCAAAATGCTAGCAAGTATAAAACTGCTAGGAAGCAGGAGTGGGAGTGCAAGTCGAAGCACGATTCAAAAGTGGGAGTAACACCTAGGTAGAAGGATCATGCAACTAGTGTCCCGCGAGATTTTGCACACCTACATGAAGGCTTGTTACAACACTTCTTTTTCTCGATGGCTAGCTAGCTATCACACCATTACTTACAACTTCACATATATCATGCCCTAGACCTGCATAGCCAGACTGGAACTTGTTGTGCGCGAGGTGTTGATCCTGATCTAGAGTCATGCTTTTGCGCTCCCAATTCATAGGTGTTTCCACTTGGTGACATTTTGAAACAAGACTTCCTTCTCTTGCACCTGAATCCTTACTCCTGCTTCACCTCACACTTGTGTACCTATGCAGTGGAGTGACTGTTCTCTAATTCGACATCTGAAAAATGCTTAGTGTTACATGTAACTAAGCAGTGGAGTGACTGGTTGGTACCACTTCACCTCTAGATCCCGAATCATCAGTGAGTTACTGCTTCACCTCACTCCGAATAACTAAGCAGTAGAGAGACTGCTTTATTTCTCTTTCGAGTTTCCACATCCGCATTACGCGTTTAAGTGTTACATCATTTAAGGACAGGCACTGAGAAACTGCACAAGTGACATTTATTTGCTCAAATTCACAGTTTCAAAATTAAATTGCTTGGTAATTGCAACCCTTAGATTCTTGAATACATGTTTGTTAAAATAGGAAAACAACTTGCTAGTTCCATGTACCATTTTGTATATTCATTTTGATAAAACAGATCCGCTAATTGTTTCCACAAGGTCTTGGTAAGCACTTCACACCTCTTGCATATATACACTGGATGAACAGTCAGACTTGGCTGAGCGTTATATAAGAATTTTGCTAAGCCGGCACGTGTACAAGACAGTTAATGCATACAACACCATATATGCCAGCATGGCAGACACTTGCAATATCCAAGCCATCCATCAAAAGGTTCAAAATCTACCACTACAGCCAGCATACTAAAAGACAGTTAATGAATACTTCCTTGAACTGGATAGCAATAACCCAATTCAATGTAGAATAAATGACAGAAGTGGGTTGGCATCGTTTAATTCACAAGACCAAAATCTAATAGTTCCATGCATTTCAAGATGGACTTGGAACCATTGTAACTTCAAGAACTGCTTCCCTCATCTCCCTGTACCGAATTGAAGTACTTCAACCCATTGTTCAATTTGCAAAAAAAAAAAAAAAAAAATCAGCCTAAGTTTTCTTGCCCATCAACTTATTTCTAATATCATGGGGATCAGCTTCATCTTTGGACAGTAACATCTACATGGTGAGGCCCACCTGATGAAACCTTTCTGGGCCCCACAGTGATGTTTACTTACCATCCAACCTGTTCATAAGATCTTACAGACATGGATGAAAGGAAAACACAAATATAAGCTTGATAAAAAAAACTTTTATCAAGATGAGCAGAACTGATAGGCAAAAAGACAAGTACAACAACAGTAAAGAGCTTCCTTGTATACAGGTGCAAGATCAATCTTCCCATTATATTCGATTTAGCAAATATACACCAAATAAAAAAAAAAACGAGTGACAGATTCAGATCATCTGATTTAAGCCTTCTTTGGGGATTTGGTTGCTTCAATACTCTTTGCTTCAACACAATAACATTCGAATTGGAAATCCCCAAATTTCTAAATCCCCAAATCCCCAAGCCCTAAAATCCCCAAATCCCTAAATGAGGGTCCACATTCGAATTGGAAATCCACAAATTTCTAAATCCCTAATTTCATAAATCAACATTAGCTTGAGAGAGATTGAGAGGGAGAGAGAGAGAGAGAGATACCTCGCGTTCGTGAATAGGGAGGGCCTTGGACCACCGCTCGGCCAAACGAAATGGGGAGTCGAGATGGAGAGGGATTGAGAGAGATAGAGAGTCGAGATGGAGAGGGATTGAGAGAGATGGGGAGTCGAGCTGGAGAGAGAGAGAGAGGTGCGAGAGAAGATAGAGAGAAACGAGCGAGAGAGCTCTTTGGAGGGGCGCTGAGTGAAAAAATGGCGCGAGTGGTTCGCGCTGGAACGAAATGTGGGCGCCCACTCGCGATGAAATGCGGCCCCACCCAGATGGCCGGTGCTCTGTGGGCCCCACGATGATGTATGTGTTTCATCCATTCCGTTCATCCATTTTTAAAGATCATTTCTTGCTTGATCCTAAAAATGAGAGGGATACAAATCTCATGTGGATCACACCACATGAAAACAATAGTGATTGGATATCAATCATTAAAATCCTCCTATGGCCCACTATACTGTTTATTTGACATCCAATCTGTTGATTAGGTCATACAGACCAGATGAAGAGAAAAAACAAATATCAGCTTCATCCAAAACTTTAATCGAGTTGGGTCCGAACGAGTCGAGTTAGTCGAGTCATCTCGTGCCCAGCTCTACTACTTACTATAATAGCCTTACGTCAAATGTCTTGATTCATCAAATATCAGACATCATATCTTATCAACCACTAACTTTAACTCTAATATATGTGGCCAATGTATTTATGCTGGTATGATAAATTTAAAAATATCTCAAAATATTTATTGAATATTATTATCCACTTGCATACATATGCAATGTTTTAAACACGATCCAGAATGCACGTTGGGACCAACCTGACCCGAAATTGACCACCAATGCGGGCCATTGCTTGTACTTCGAACAAAAAAAAAAAAAACCAGTGTAACCACTAGGTTATGCTAATTCTCTATTTTGTGTGGATCGCAAATGAAGCAGAATTACAACCTAAAACTGACTAGAACAGTTTTAAAAGATTACTTATGACCTAAAAAAAAAAAAATATCACACCTGCTTTCAAATCACTATTAATTTGTGCAGCATGCGACCCATATGCAACCTAAAACAGAACTACTTCACATGTCTTAACATGGATGTAGTCCATTTAATCTTTGGGTATGATTTATTTGTGTATATATCTTAAGGCTCCAAAACTTTTATATCAAGATGAGATTTGTGTATCCATACCATTCATCCATTTTGTCGGCTCACGGAGCACATCCAAATTTTAGCGTACTGAGTAAACTCCATGAGGTAGACCATGATTTATGTATTTGATCCACTTCGTCCATCCATTTTATCAGATAGGTTTAGGACTTTATAACCCAAAAATTAAGCATATCCAACACTAAAATGGACCACACGACAAAAAACAAGTGTAAATTTATGGTTGAAAAATTCTTGGGGGCCACATAAGTTTTGGATCAAGCTTATTTTTATGTTTTCCATTCATCCATGTCCATACGATCTTATGAACATGTTGGATGACAAATAAACATTATTGGGAGGCCTAGTAGTAAAGTTTCAACGGTGGAAATCATTATTCCCACTGTTTCCTGTTGTATGATCCGCTTGATCTTTTGATATGCTTCAATTTTGGGTTCAACCCCTTAAATTATTTGAAAAAAACGGATGAACGGCATGGATAGACTACATAAATTCACGGTGGGCACAACATACATTGATCGAAAACTTTCTGGGCCATGTCAAAAGAAAACAGTTTTATCCTTTGATTTTCATATCACTTTTCTATGACCCACCGGAGTTTTAAATTATAGTGAAAATTAGTCCGTGGGGTTTAATGGGATGTTTCATCACATGAACCGTTTGGATTAGAATCCCATGACACGTGTGGAAAGGATCGCACATGCGCACGTGCACAGGTGAGCATGCATACGAGTAACACCTAATCCACTCCCGTTTTCAAAATAGAAAAGAAAAGGAGACATTGCGATCAAACCTTACCGTCTTGGGGAGGAGTACAGAGGGAGGGCGGTCGTTGCAAGCAGAGAGAGAGATCATGAGAGGGAGGGCGGGCATTGCGGACGGAGAGAGAGATTGCGAGAGAGGGAGGGCGGTCGTTGCGGATGGAGAGAGATTGCAGAGAGGGAGGGCGGCCGCGCAGCACGGAGAGAGTGCATTTCTCCATCTTCCCCTCAAATCCCCAAATCCCCAAGAACATTGAGATATTTCTCTCTCTCTCTCTCTCTCTCTCTCTCTCTCTCTCACCCCCGAATGTTCATTTGCCATACAACCTCCAAACTTTTGAGGTCAATATTTCAAGTCTAACTCATTAATCAAGCGGCACTTTCTTTCTTATGATGTTTGCGTAAAATAATCAAAGACGACAAACCGTGAGAGAAGGGGCATGCACAACATCAAACATATGCTATGGCTGTGTATCAAAGAGGTAACCAATAACTGGTACTCTTTTTTTTTTTTTTTTCTTTTTCATTTATATCACCAAACGATGCAAATCATTTCTAAGATCTTGTTTTCTTATGCTCTTTTAAAGTTGCTTCAATGCTAAGGAATATGTTCTAATGCATATGTGATTAATGTCCCAAATCTCCTGATAAATCTATACTATGTCTGTTGATGTGATTGGTCCTACCATGTACAGGGATTCCCTATTGATAAATCCATACACCTGTGATTAACTTTTCTGCCTTTTTTTTTTTTTTTCTCATTTCTTAACTGAATAAGTAATGAAAATCTCAACTAATGGAGACGGAAATAAATCAACATATATTTTTTTCAATTTGTCAATTTTTTCACAATTTTGTTTAATTTCTTAATTTTTTTTTCAAAATATCACTTTTGTTATATAACTTTTCAATTTTTCTTGTCAAAATGCAAAATCTAGTTTTATTTTTAAAAATATATTTTTTCTAATTTCACAAAATTTTCACAATTTTGTTTAATTTTTAAAATTTTCTTTTTCAAAATATCATTTTTTTATCGAAATCTTGTTATATAACTTTTTAATTATTTTTGTCAAAATACGAAAACTAGTTTTCTTTTTTAAAAAATATATTTTTTACAATTTGTCAATTTTTTCACAATTCTGTTTAATTTCTTAAATTTTCTTTTTTAAAATATCATTTTTTTAATGTCACTTTTGTTATATGACTTTTCAATTTTTCTTGTCAAAATGCAAAATCTAGTTTTCTTTTTTAAATAATTTTTTTTTTCAATTTGTCAAAATTTTCAGAATTTTGTTTAATTTTTAAAATTTTCTTTTTCAAAATATCATTTTTTTTATAGAAATCTTGTTATATAACTTTTTAATTTTTTTTTGTCAAAATTCAAAATCTAGTTTTCTTTTTAAAAAAATATACAGTTTTTTACAATTTGTCAATTTTTTCACAATTTTGTTTAATTTTTTATATTTTCTTTTTCAAAATATCATTTTTTTAGTGAAATTTTTTTTTTCAAAGTTATCAACATTATTCAAAGTTCTTAAATTTTTTTATCAAAATGTAGAATTTTATAAAATCCAAGTTTTTTTAAAAAAAATAAAAATTTGTAGGAGGTATTTGGGTCTTCAAGGTCATAAAAGACGGCTAAGGACCGTCTCTAATAGAGACGGTCATTGACAGTCTCTAACAGAGACGGTCATTGACAGTCTCTAATAGAGACGGTTTTTTAGCATGCAATAAGACGGCTAAGGACCATCTCTAATAGAGACGGTCCTTGACAGTCTCATACACCAAGTAAAAGACGGCCAATGACCGTCTCTAATACAGACGGCCAATGACCGTCTCAGATGACTGAATATAGGACGGTTGAAGACCGTCTCTAATATGGACGGTCATTGACCGTCTCAGATGGCGTATATAAGACGGTCGCTGACCGTCTTATAATGTTTGCGGACGGAAAACATTTAAAGACAATATTAGGGACGGTCAGGAGCCGTCCCTAAATTTAGAGACGGTTTACGACTGTCTCTAAAGCGTCTTTAAACCAAGCAAATTTAGAGACGGTCCAGAATCGTCTCTAAATCTGTCATTTATTTCCATTTTTCACGTAGTGCTTGGGTAGTGGAGGGGTCATCGCCCAATCCGTGGCCCTTAAGAGGATCTTCTAACACAAAGATAAGCCCAGTCTACTCATCAGGTGAGCCACATTATGAAAACAATGTCTCGCCGTTGGTAAGTAAAAAAATACAAGTTTATGACCACCGGATGAGGACTATAGCTGATCTTTGCACAAGGTGAACCTCCCGATGGGCCGATCTATCAAATGGATTTGATCTCGCACATACATTAAGGTCGAAAGTTATATGACTTGTCGTCCATCCTGTTGGACTTGACCTCAAATTATATTGTATGAGGCTGTTTGGATATCATAAAAATGTTAGCGCAAATTAAATTACATATTTATAAATCTTTAAAATAATAAAAAAAATTGAAAAATGAAAGACATGCTGTAGCATGCACATGTGATCACATTTTCCTTAAATCCCTTCTCAAAGTAATTGAGAATGCTTACAGGTTACAGGCAAACTACTTTTAGGAATCGACGAGCCTGAATGTAATTCTGTATTCTGTAAATACAAAGAACACTACCAAAAAATAGGGCAAAGCCGACGGATCTTGGAAGGTTTTCGCTATGGATTTTAGCCATCCGTAATAGCTAGGATTTTAGTCGTAGCCAAAACCAAATAAGCCGTCAGCGAAACCAATTTTTTAATGGTAGACGTCCAATTCACTATTGTTTTTACATTGTGTGGTCCACCCAAGCTTTAGTTCAGCCTCATTTTCTAGGATCAATGATAAAATTATGTTAAGAAATGGATGGACGGCATGGATGAAACAAATCGATCATGATGGGGCCCACAAAGCCATATCAGATCCAAAGATCAAGTTACCATTTTGAATTTGATTTGAAATAATGTGAGTTTTGTATTTTACCATTTTGAATTTGATTTGAAATAATGTGAGTTTTGTATTTGATTTAAAATAATGGTGACTTATTCATAACATTAGTGTCAAAGATTTAGAGTTATCCAGACCATCCAAATAATTGGTCTAGTTGTAAATGGTAAATATTTATAATTTTATTATATAATATAATGTTAACCATCCTGAAAATGGTCTCATGCATGTATGACTGTTAATATAGCTTGTGTTATAAATAATGGAAAACTCACAGAATTCAGATTTAAATTCATTATCATATCCAAAAGAGGATTTTCGATGAGCGCCATTTCATCTTCCATCCAAAATCATTTTCGAAAGCCATTTCCGTTGAGCGTCGTTGCCAAGCATCATCTTTCATCGAGCGTCGTTGTCGAGTATCATCTTCAAATAGGTGAGCTTCTCTTTCCCCCACCCTCAATCTTCAATCTGGATTTGAAAGACGATGCTCTAATGAAACACATACATCATGATGGCCCTTTGTAACTAGCCCCACACATACATCTCAGCTATACTTTAGATGTTTTTATTGATGATGTTGTTCATTTGTGAGGGGGATCCCGATTTTAGGGCCAAGGCATCTACATGGTGGGATTCTCAAGATTGATGGACTGGATCACACACTCGTGTGCAAGACAGACCTTGATATCAAGCTCGTGTGCAAAATGACCCATGTCTCTTAGTCGGGCCCGGGTATGGACCCGGGCCATTGTCAACTTGATTGCTAGAGGATAGTTCCCTAGCCCTTCATCTTTCCAGAATAACATAGATTCACCATTGTTAACTGAAAGCTTGAAGCTATCTAATAGAAATTCCCCCCATTTCATATACTTCTTCCTTCCTTGCTAGGTTTTCTTCTTAAACTTCTGTTTGTAGGGCCCAAACGAAACATGTGTGATGTTGGGCATGTTGTGTAACACCCTGGTTCTCGAAACCCGAGGATAGTTGCTCCTCATTGAGAACTCAAGTATTATGTTATAAAATGGACCATCATACATCCAATTAATAGTAAATTTCAAAGCATGAGGTAAAGCAATCACTACAGGGATATCAAGTGTAATAAAAAGAAAGTTTAATACATGTAAATGGGAGCAAAATGAAATCCCACAACAGGAAATTTTTTTTATTATAATTCAAATATAACGCAATGTCTGAAACATGAAATATGTAAGTCCTAAAATATCAGTGAGCTCTAACAGCCCAACTACATTCACATAAAGGTCCTCATCGCCAGTCTCCACCTCAGTCATCCCTAATGTCTCGTCATAGGGGTCATTACCTATCATCAAACTTGCATCTATTTGGTGCAACCACACGATTGGGTGAGTGAAAACTTAGTGGAAATTTTTCGCAAAGATTCATGCATGTCATGTCATTTCAAAATAGTTTAAATTAATCATATTCAATCACAATAAGGATAATATAAACTCGAATGTAAATGTATGGATGTATGAATGTATGCTCAAGTCACAGATTTGGGGATGCACATCCAGCTGTCCAAATAAAGGGGTCGCCCAAGGCGAACTAGTCACCTGAAAAAATACTCATAGGTATGCCCAAGGAGAACTAGCCGCCCGAAAAAGACCATATAGATCGTCCACAGTAGATTATCTACCTAGAAAAAGCCATGTAAGTGAGTGCGCCCAAGGATATCTCCTGAAAAAATACACGGGGTATGCCCGAGGAGTGTCTAATCCCGGAAAAGCCTCATGAAAAGAAAGAGCGCCCAAAGTGACCTAAATGCACAGGTTTTGTGAGTTAAACTAAAGTGTTAGAACTTTCAGTCAATCGAACAGAATGTGACTTACATTGAGCACCCGGAAAAGCTCATGTGTCATGTGTGAATGTCATGTACTATGATGCTCATGCTAATTCCATAGGATTAACATGATTACTCTCACAAGCATGATCAAGAGTTGTAGTCCTTTAATAGGATATCCAACATTCAAATATGGACTCAATATAAATTCATTCACTTTCTAAAGGTCTAAAGGAGGGCCCAAATATGACATTTCAAACACATTAGGATAGTAACATGGTTAGTACACATCTTAAGAAAAAGATATTCATTTATATCAAACTATAACAATTCTAACCCATATGGTGAGAAATGGAGCAAGCTTATTATTGTAGTGGAGGCAAGGACTCTTACATTTAATGCAACTAGGAGATATGTATATGTAATTTCAAATGTGGCATAATGAATGTGCAACAAGTAGAAATGTACGTGTACACAAGCAATTCCTAATATGACATGGTGATCTTAAAGCAATTCTCATAAGATACGTTGGGGTAACATAAATTGAGGCAGTCCCACATGTTTATTCATGTCAATTCAAGGTTAAAGGAACACAACTACTATTTGCACAATTATAATATATTTATACAATTATTTTAGAATTCCATGAATGATGAAGCCAAGTGGGATATCCCTCACCTTGGCTGAGTCTATGAGTTCCTTGATTGAGATTGATTAAAGGGAAATGTCCTTCAAGGTCATCCGTTGTAATCAACACCTGTAAGAGGCATCATAAGCTACTAGTGAGTCACGACTGAGTTGGCTCGGTTGGACGCCTCAACTCTAAACTAGTGGAGTGAAGGTCTAAGTATAGATGTAAGATCATCAATCCCTTAAGTCTGATGGACCGAAATCTGTCTCTAGATGACTCTGGCATCAGTGAGTCATAACTGAGATGAACCAGTTGGGAAGAACTGGATGAGTTAACTCGGTTGAGATGTCTACCCAATGACTAGATGAGTTAAGATTTCTGCTGGGAGAGGTTACTTAATGAGGTAACCAGCCATTGGTCCCTGGATCTGAGGCAGGGGACGTTCTTGGCTGATGGAAGAGGTGGGATGAGTTACCACTCATTCAGGGTTCAACCAGGTCTCGAGACTCAGCCACAGACTCAGTTCGAGCCACTGAATCGATACAGGAATTCCAGTTGTGAATTTTCAAATAACTAGATGTGGTGTTGAAGACACGACTGAGATTGGTATGAGAGATCAACTGATCTCCACCATTGATTTAGTCAAGATTTTATCCTGAAACATGGATCCGAGTCAGACCAACTCATGTCTGAGTTTGGAAGCGACTGTGAATAGAGTCGGCCGGGTGGGTGCAAATCAAATGCTGTTACCTTATCTGAGGCCGTTTTTAAAGGTTGGAAGAGTCGGGACTTGATGCGGCTGGGACGGCAGAGGTTTGAATCGGGCTGGAGTAGACGGAACAAGGTCCGTAACGAGTCTGAGAAACTCCAGATGGCCAGCTGAGGATGGACGGTCGGAATCTCGCACCAGCGGTATTGCTTCCCTCTGTTTCCCTTCTTCCTTCTTCTTCCTCACTCTCAACCTTCCTTCTCTCTCTTTCTCTCTCTGTTTTCTTTCTTTTCTCCTCTCTACTGCGACAGGTCCCCTACGACCAGAGGTAACCGTGAACTCAGCCCAAATTTGAACCGAGTCGACTCAACAGGGTGCAACGACTAGTGCGGCGCCCTCTCTTTACTCTTTTCCACTTTCTCTTTTTGGAAATAGTTGCCCTAAAAGCAGCCTTTATAGACTCCACTAATCCCCTTCTAGAGGATTCGAACGACGCTGATCTATGGGATTAGTTAAGGCTTAACGACTCTAACTTGGGAATTCCTTTGATGATACGTCCGGATTTGATTGCGTGGCTAAGATCGGATATTATGGATGGACATCTGAGGCCATGAGCCACCAGATGGATGGCTTAAATTAAGGAATGGGGCCCACTTAGAGGAGGTGGGTCCCTACATCCAACAAAGGAGATGACCCGACCTTTAATGGCGGGTCACCGCTGGATGGCTGATCTAATGATCGGAGGCGAATGGATGGTGTGGATAGGAGCAAAGAACATTGTGGGACCCATCTGATGGACGGTCGTTCAGATTTTCTAATGGAAATAGGTCTCCACTCGCGGCGACGACTCTCTTGTTGCAAAGAAGCCCTAAAGTGCGGAGATGGATGGACGGCTAGGATTGTTTTGGGATTCACGGCTAGGATTTGAGTACAGGTTCTCGGGTTTGCCAGCTCATAGAGCTGGAAATGGAAAGTCCCCTTTTAGGAAACTGTCGCACGCAACGTGTTGAGAGTCAAATATTGCATATCAGACTCCAGTTATTGCCCGGATTTATGAAAATGTTACTGTTAACGACCTGATTTAATCGTGTTTGTAATGTAGGATGTATTTATGAACTTGGATTAAATAGGGTGCTAAAAGCAGGGAATTAACGCTCAAAGGTCACAAAGGCAAGGGATGGACCCTAAGAGACCAAGATCAATGCCAGAGATCCAAGAAAATGAGGAACTGAAGATCACGTGGCCTGAAAGGACATCCAGAATGCAAGATCACAGGGTTCCCACCATCCGATTAACATGAGACTTCATACGTGGCCTGAATGCCCTATATTAACTGTACAAGTCAAATTTCAGCCATCGGATCCCCCTGGAAGTTGCCTAACGGATAGATCAGCCCAGCATCGTGATTCTGGGCCCACCTAATCTCCAGATATGCTTCAATTTTGGTCTCAACTGTTTAACTGAGGTGAGAAAATAGATGGATAGAGCAGATTTCATATATACATCAAGGAGGGACCCATCTTACATGGTGCGTGTGCACAGCACACGCACAGCCGCAGTACACCGGAGGGTCAGCCCGGTCAAAGACGAGTTGACTCGTCTTCTTCTCGCACTGGAACCAGCGGGCGAACAGCGTCCGTCCGGTTTTCATTTGTGGGCCTCACTCATCATTCAAATGAATGATCCAGACCGTCCATTCACTCAGGGGCATGGCCACGACCCACCTCAAGCTTTCTTTTTGACACCATGCAAGATATCGCACATTCCTAGCCATCAAACACAAGATGGACGGCGGAATAGATAGAATTGTGGGACCCTCAGAAATCAGCTCGATTTTGGCCCTTCTCAAGGGTTTTTCGTTGTGAATACAGTGGACGGTATGGATTTTACAGGAAACTGCATCCTGGGGCCCACCAATCATCATAGCCGGCATCCGAAGGCTCTGTTACGCAACAGAGCCTACGGTCCTCTCTTATGGGCCCCCATCGGACATACAAAGGTCCAATCCGGACCGTCCAGTACGATACTAAGGGCCATTTTATCTACGCCTAGGTGACGAAAATGCAAAAGACAGTAGAGATTGGTTTTCAACCGTTCAATTACTAGATAGACGGCACCAAGAAAAAGTTATGTGGGCCACATCAAAACAGAAGAAAACCGGTCATGTCCGACCGTTTTTCTGATCTGATCTCAGTGAACGGAGTGGATCTTCTATCAGAGATCGTCCGTGGGGGCCACCAATACATTAGCGTAAGTTGATTTATGCAGACTCTTTTTTTGCGAACGATCAAAGTTCCGGGCCGTTTCTTTTCAACTGTGGAGGATCGGACCAGCAATCCCAGCCGTCCAAATTTCTTCCCTGGGACGACCAATCACTTCCAAGAAGCTTAACCGGATCAGATTTCATGATGGGGTCTCCGATTTTTGCTTTTGCTAATAATAAGCAAGGAGTCTAGACTAGTGCTGCTGCGTAAGTGCCATGCCCGACTTTCTCCACAAGCAAACTGACTTGGCCGACCTCTTGAGGGCTATAAAAGAGAGAGAGAGAATCAGACGTGGGAGAGAGGTGGAGCAGGACGTGAAGCCTTGGGACGTGAAGAGGAGGAAGAGAGAGAGAGAGAGAGAGAGAGAGAGAGAGAGAGAGAGAGAGAGAGAGAGACAGGAGCGAAAGGACGGGTTTTAATTTCCCTTCTTCTTTTTCTTCTTTCTTTTCTCTATTTTATTATGAGATCTAGCCCATTCATGTGTGGCTAAATCCTCTTAGCTAGGGCTAAGAGGTGAAGCTTGTAGTGAGATAGGGGATTTTGTTCCCTGCCTTTGATTTGATTTTAATTCATGAACTGAATTTGATTTTTGTTTCATTAAGGGAATACTTTTAGTTTTCAATGGTTTGTTGTGACTGAAATTACAATAGATCTGCGGTGGCTTTGAGTATTTCTTTCCTCTTTATGTTTATGACGTCAGGAAGTCCTGTTGTTCACTATCGTCTCCTGGGCATGGTCGGATGACAGTACCCTTCCTAACCTTCATGACATGTTGATTGGTTGGTAATTAGTTTAATTCTATTATTTACTTTATCTCCTGGGCATGGTTTGGTGATGGAATCCATTCTAATTCATATACCTTTCATCTCTTGAAAACTATATCAACGTCAGTTCAGTTAATTTCTAGAATTCTTGAAGCAGGCATAAGATCTCCCTGATCTCTACAAGTGGATCCTCTGAATCCTTAGTGTCCCTCCTCTGAATTTCTCTTCAGTTTTAGATAATAATTTCACAATTATTCCTCAAATCACAATTGATTTAGAATTCATCTTATTCTAGTTCTAGCCCTAGTTAGTTTCAGATTACGTACAGGTTTCAGTCCCTGTGGATTCGACCTCGGTTTCACCGAGTTTATTACTACATCACAACCCTGCACTTGGGGAGTGAACAAGTTTTTGGCGCCGTTGCCGGGGACTGACGGCTACGATTTTCTGAAATTAATTAGTATTAGAGTTAGTTTAAGATTAGGATTTTACTAATTTTAATTTTGTTTTCTATTTAATTCATAGAACTAACATATTTCCTATTCTGTAGGTTGTTAAGATAGAACTTCTAATTTGGTAAACTCTTTCTAATTTTCTAGATTTTCTAACTCTTTAGATTTGGTTTGCTTTAGAAACTTCTTCTATTTCGAAACTAACTTATTTTGTTTTATTTTGCAGGTCTTTAGCTTAGGGACTCCAATTTGGTAACTTCCTTCCAACCCTCTCTTGCTTTCTAGATTTTCATTTTCTTTCTTAGGATTAGGTTTAAAATTTGATTGAGGGCTGCGAGTGTTTCATGCCCAAGTGGGTCCGTGACGACACTCGACGTCTCTTGACTGAAGGAGGATTAGTTGAGGGGTTGACTGTCCATCGCAGGATTAGACACCACTCGAATTCCCCTGAGTTAATTGAGGTTGTGGCTGCAAATCAACCTCAAGCACTACCTCAACATATGGATGAGGAAGTACATGATGAGAATGAGGTGCATCAAGCACCCCCACCTCGTACTTTACGGGATTATTTACAACCGGCGGGGGTGAGCACGCCCTCATGCATGATTTTTCCTGAAAACACATGACAGATGGACATCAAGCCAGGAGTTATCCAACTCCTTCCTAAATTCCATGGGCTTGAATCAGAAAGTCCATACTTACTTTTGAAAGAGTTCGATGAGATCATAGCCATCTTATACTTTCCCAATGATCCGAGGATACAATCAGGCTGAAACTCTTTTCTTTTTCCTTGAAAGAAAAGGCTAAGACGTGGTTACATTCACTGCGTCCTAGATCCATTGGCACATGGAATGATATGCAGAGGAAATTCATAAAGAAATTTTTCCCACACCATAAAACGATTACCCTCAGAAAAGCAATCATGAACTTCGCCCAAAAGGAAGATGAAACATTCTACCAATGTTGGGAAAGGTTCAAGGATCTTGTCAGTTCATGCCCACAACACGGTTTTGAAATGTGGCGTATTACAAAATTTTTCTATGATGGACTGACATCTTCATGCGCCAACTGGTCGAGACAATGTGTAATGGAGAATTCATGAATAAAGAGGTCGATGAGGTATGGGATTACCTCAATAGACTTGCCGAAAATGCACAATCATGGGACCATTACCCAAAATTAAACACCACGTCTAGGCCAGCTCAATCTAAGGAGAAAGGTGGAGTATATCTCCTAAAAGAAGAGGATGTTGTAAATTTTAAAGTGACTAATCTCATGTGAAGAGTCGAGGCCATGGAAGGAAAGAAGGATAAGGTTAATGAAATTGTTTTCGGCATCTGTGATTGCAACATTCACACAACTGAAAATTGTCCTACAATATCTGCTTTTCGAGGAGTGTTGAATGAGCAAGCTAATGCCGTAAATAACTATCAAAGACCTGTCAATGGATCTACCTCCAATACATACAATCCTAGTTGGAGAAATCATCCAAATTTTAGTTGGAAGAATGGACAAACTACTACCCCTCAAAGTTTCTTCAATCAAAATCCAAATCAGGGGAAACCTCAAGAAGAACTGGTTCAAAATTCCATACAAGAGCTGGCTCAGGCAGTGCGTGGACTTACAGACTTTATGCAAAAAATAGATTCACGTATGACGGTTATAGAAAAGGGGATGCTTCCTGCACAATCGCTCCCCAATCCTAAACCGCAATATGAGATAAATGATCCCAGCTCTTCAAATCAAATGGGGCACGCTAAATCCATCACCACTCTTAGGAGTGGGAAGATCATTGATAAAACCCTTCCGGTTAGGCCCGAAAAGCCTCAAGAACCAGAAGAGGACAATAATGATGGATCTAGTGATGTCCCACAAAAATTAGAACCGAAACTTCTAGAAAAGCCAGTTGCTCCGTTCCCCCAACGGTTGGTTGCACCAAAACGTCTTTCTAACTCTCAGGATATTCTGGAGGTGTTGAAACAAGTGAAAGTCAACATTCCTCTACTTGATGTCGTAAAACAAGTTCCTTTATATGCAAAATTTCTGAAAGACCTATGCACGACCAAAAGACGGCAGAGTATTCAAAAGAAGATCTTCTTGACTGAGAAAGTGAGTGTCATCCTGAAGCAAGACGTGCCGCAGAAATTCAAGGATCCCTGTAGCCCAACCATATCATGTGTAATTGGGAGTCATCGAATTGATCATGCACTTCTTGACTTAGGAGCGAGCGTTAATCTGATTCCCTACTCGGTATACAAACAGTTAGGGTTGGGTGAGTTAAAACCCACCCTAACCACACTACAACTTGCCGATCGAACTGTTCGTGTACCAAGAGGGATTATTGAGGATGTGTTAGTCCAAGTCGATAGATTTTACTACCCTATAGATTTTATCATCCTGGACACCGAACCCATCAATAACATGAGCACTCAGATTCCCATCATTCTTGGTCGCCCATTCCTTGCCACGTTAAATGCAATCATCAATTGAAGGAATGGTGTCATGACTATGTCGTTCGAAAATTTGACATTGGAGTCAAACATTTTTTTTAATAACGGCAGCAACACAGAGGATGATGACGATGTCCACGACATTAACATGATCGATACTTTCGTGGAAGATAGGACACCCCTTACCATATCCTCTGATCCTCTAGAGACGTGCTTGGCCCACTCCCATGAGTTTGATGATGATATGATTAGGGAGACGTGTGCCTTGCTTGATACTGCACCGGTACTTGAAGTTAACTGGTGGAGGCCACAATTTGAAGAATTGCCACAAACTGATGTAGTGCCCCTACCGTCTAACCTCAAGGCACCAAAGCTTGACCTAAAACCTTTGCCCTCTGATTTGAAATATGCCTATTTAGGTCAAGATGAGACATACCCGGTGGTGATCTCTGCCCACCTGGAGAAAGAACATGAGAGTATGCTCATATCTACTCTCATTGAGCATAAAGGAGCCCTAGGATGGACGATAGCGGACCTCAAGGGAATCGATCCCTCGATTTGTACTCACCACATATATCTTAAGGATAATGCAAAGACCGCTCAACAACCACAACGTAGACTAAATCCAAACATGAAGGAAGTGGTTAAGGCCGAGGTTCTTAAATTATTGGATGTGGGTATTATATACCCCATATCTGATAGTCAATGGGTGAGTCCAACTCGGTGGTTCCTTAGAAATTCCGGAATCACCATTGTAGCCAATGCTAATAATGAACTCGTGCCAACTAGAGTCACTACTGGTTGGAGAATGTGCATTGACTACAGAAAGTTGAATACCGTCACAAGGAAGGATCACTTTCCTTTGCCCTTCATTGATCAAATCTTAGAAAGGCTAGCTGGTCATTCCTATTACTGTTTCCTTAACGGGTATTCGGGCTACAATCAGATTGAAATTACCCCTGAGGACCAGGAAAAGACCACATTTATATGCCCCTATGGCACCTTTACTTACCGAAGGATGCCATTTGGACTATGTAATGCCCCTTCCACCTTTCAGCGATGTATGTTGAGTATCTTTTCTGATATGGTGGGGCAATATCTAGAGGTCTTCATGGACGATTTCTCTGTCTATGGTTCATCTTTCAGCAAGTGCTTGGAAAGTCTTAAATGTATGCTGAAAAGATGTGAAGAAAAGAACTTGGTACTTAATTGGGAGAAGTGCCATTTCATGGTTCATAAGGGGATTGTCCTTGGACATATCATCTCGTCCAAGGGTATTGAGGTAGATAAGGCAAAAATCGATCTTATCTCTAACCTGCCTCCACCCAAGAACATCAGGGATGTGCGATCCTTCTTAGGACACGCAGGATTTTACAGGCGATTCATAAAGGACTTTAGTCTCCTCTCTCGTCCTTTATGTAATCTTCTTCAAAAGGATGTTCCATACGAGTGGACTGAGCAATGCCAAGAAGCTTTCACCAAGCTTAAAGGCACGTTAACCACTGCACCCATCATGTAGCCACCCGACTGGAGCCTTCCTTTTGAGCTTATGTGCGACGCTTCTGATTATGCTCTTGGAGCGGTTCTAGGCCAGAGAAAAGATAAGAGGCCCTACGTCATCCATTATGTGAGTAGGACTTTAAATCCTGCCCAAGTGAACTACTCGACTACAGAAAAGGAACTCTTAGCCGTGGTGTTCGCCTTGGACAAATTTAGGTCCTACTTGATCGGATCCAAGATTATTATCTATACAGATCATGCGACACTGAAGTATCTTCTTTCTAAGAATGATTTTAAGCCCTGCCTGATACGATGGATCCTTCTACTCCAAGAATTTGATTTAGAAATTAAAGATAAAAAGGGAGTAGAGAACGTAGTGGTCGATCACCTTTCTCGCCTTAATACCTCTGATTCCCTTGAGGTGACCCATATCAACGACATTTTCCCTAATGAACAACTGTTCAGAGTCTCCCGTTCACCTTGGTTCGTTGATATTGCTAATTATCTTGCTACAGGTTCCATACCGACACATTGGACTGCGTAAGATAAGAAGAAATTTTTCACCGAGGTGCGCAATTTCTTCTGGAATGATCCATACTTGTTTAAATATTGCCCAGACCAAATCTTGAGGAGATGTGTGCCAGACGATGAGCATCAGAGTGTCATCTCCTTCTGTCACTCACAGGCCTGTGGTGGTCACTTTTCTGCAAAAAAGACCACGACCAAGATTCTGCAGTGTGGCTTCTATTGGCCCACTATGTTCAGGGACACTCATGAGTTTTGCAAGGCTTGTGAGCGTTGTCAGAAATTGGGAGCATTGTCCCGTCGAAATATGATGCCCTTGAATCCCATTCTTATCATAGAGGCATTTGATTGCTGGGGCATCGATTTCATGGGGCCATTCCCCCAATCTTTTGGAAATTTATATATTTTGCTTGCCGTAGACTATGTCACTAAATGGGTCGAAGCGATTCCGTGTCGAACTAATGACCATCGCACGGTCATTAAATTCCTGAAAGAAAACATCCTTTCCCGATTCGGAACACCTCGAGCCATCATTAGTGATGGGGGCTCACACTTTTGTAATAGGTCATTCGAGAGTTTAATGAAGAAATACGGTATCTCTCATAAGGTGAGCACCCCATACCACCCACAGACAAGTGGGCAATCTGAGATTTCTAATAGGGAGATTAAACACATTTTGGAGAAAACGGTTAACCCTGACCGTAAGGATTGGTCAATTCGATTGACCGATGCCTTATGGGCTTACCGTACTGCTTTTAAAACCCCTATTGGAATGTCTCCCTTTAGACTCGTCTATGGGAAGGCTTGCCACTTACCTGTGGAGTTGGAACATAGAGCCTACTGGGCAATCAAAAATCTGAATTTCAATCTAAACACACTACAAGAAAAATGGGTAAAGGCTACGGACTAGATCCGTAGCAAAAGGGCTTTTGCTACGAATCTAGTCCGTATCACGTTCGTCGCAATTGGTGGGGTAGCTAAAGGTCTAGCTACGGATAATATCCGTAGCAATAGATACAATTAGCTACGGATCTTTTCCGTAGCAATAGAGACCATTAACTACGGATAATATCCGTAGCAATATACAACAATAGCTACGGATTATATCCGTAGCAATAGATACCAATAGCTACGGATAATATCCATAGCAATAGATACCAATATCTACGATATTTGCAGCACTACATACGGAGAGCTACAGATATAATCCGTAGCTATAGATACCAATAGCTACAGATATAATCCGTAGCAATAGATAGCAATAGCTACGGTGAAATGCTGTAGCTTTGCTACGGATTATATTTCGTAGCTATTTTCCCTGTTTCCATTGCAAGAACCTGCTATGATTGATAACTCATCTAAGCTTAACGCAATCAGAGAAAAAAAATGATGCATTTATAACAATAGCAGTCAAATCTACAATGTATCCTACATTCACATTTCCAAATAAACAATACTTCACTTTGCTCAACCTATCAAAAGAATTACAACTAAGGCGTGCCCTCATGCATTAAATAATGCTCGCGCTTTTACAGAATTTTCTTTCTTCAGACGGTCAAGTTCAAAGAAACACGAAGATAGAGCTTCTTCTTTCCTTGAAACTGCATATGTAACTTCTGTAAACTTTGACACAAGATCACTTTCAAGTTTTAAAACCCTTCCCTTGAGAAAATGAATTTCATCATCCACTGACTTCTTTAGCTTGTCAGCCTGTATAAAACAACAATTGTAGACACAATCAAACAAGCATGCCTTTGTACACATCTCAAAAGGAAGAAAGACCAAAAAAGAAAAAAGAGCTGGAAAAAAACAATTATATAGAAAGAAATAAAAAATGTACCTACAAATCTTCTAAACTATAGCAAAATCCATAGGTTAGGTTATCGGTTATAAGTTTAGGTTATAAGTTATAGGTTAAGGTTTAGTTTATAGGTTTAGGAAATCGGGTTCGTGTTCAGGATCGGGTTTAGGTTTAGGTTTTCAAGTTTAGGTTTAGGTTTAGGTTAGGGAGTTGAGATTAGGATTAGGTGTAGGTTTAGGTTTAGGGATTTGAGAATACATTTAGGTTAAGGTTTAGGGAATTGAGAATAGGTTAAGGTTTAGGTTTAGAAATCGGGTTCGGGTTCGGATCGGGTTTAGGTTTGGGTTTTCAAGTTTAGGTTTAGGTTTAGGTTAGGGAGTTGAGATTAAGATTAGGTGTAGGTTTAGGTTTAGGGATTTGAGAATACATTTAGGTTAAGGTTTAGGGAATTGAGAATAGGTTAAGGTTTAGGTTTAGGAAATCGGGTTCGGGTTCAAGATCGGGTTTAGGTTTGGGTTTTCAAGTTTAGGTTTAAGTTTAGGTTAGAGAGTTGAGATTAGGATTAGGTGTAGGTTTAGGTTTAGGGATTTGAGAATACATTTAGGTTAATGTTTAGGGAATTGAGAATAGGTTAAGGTTTAGATTTAGGAAATCGGATTCGGGTTCGGGATCGGGTTTAGGTTTGGGTTTTAAGTTTAGGTTTAGGTTTAGGTTAGGGAGTTAAGATTAGAATTAGGTGTAGGTTTAGGTTTAGGGATTTGAGAATACATTTAGGTTAAGGTTTAGGTTATAGGTTATGGTTTAGGTTAAGGTTATAGGTTTTGGTTTAGGTTTATGTTTAAGTTTTAGGTTTAGGTTATAGATTTAGGGAATTGAGAATAGTTTAAGGTTTAGGTTTAGAAATCGGGTTCGGGTTCGGGATCGGGTTTAGGTTTGGGTTTTCAAGTTTAGGTTTAGGTTTAGGTTAGGGAGTTAAGATTAGGATTAGGTGTAGGTTTAGGTTTAGGGATTTGAGAATACATTTAGGTTAAGGTTTAGGGAAATTGAGAATAGGTTAAGGTTTAGGTTTAGGAAATCGGATTCGGGTTCGGCATCGGGTTTAGGTTTGGGTTTTCAAGTTTAGGTTTAGGTTTAGGTTGGGGAGTTGAGATTAGGATTAGGTGTAGGTTTAGGTTTAGGGATTTGAGAATACATTTAGGTTAAGGTTTAGGGAATGAGAATAGGTTAAGGTTTAGGTTTAGGAAATCGGGTTCGGGTTCGGGATCGGGTTTAGGTTTGGGTTTTCAAGTTTAGGTTTAGGTTTAGGTTAGGGAGTTGATATTAGGATTAGGTGTAGGTTTAGGTTTAGGGATTTGAGAATACATTTAGGTTAAGGTTTAGGGAATTGAGAATAGGTTAAGGTTTAGGTTTAGGAAATCGGGTTCGGGTTCAAGATCGGGTTTAGGTTTGAGTTTTCAAGTTTAGGTTTAAGTTTAGGTTAGAGAGTTGAGATTAGGATTAGGTGTAGGTTTAGGTTTAGGGATTTGAGAATACATTTAGGTTAATTTTTAGGGAATTGAGAATAGGTTAAGGTTTAGATTTAGGAAATCGGATTCGGGTTCGGGATCGGGTTTAGGTTTGGGTTTTTAAGTTTAGGTTTAGGTTTAGGTTAGGGAGTTAAGATTAGAATTAGGTGTAGGTTTAGGTTTAGGGATTTGAGAATACATTTAGGTTAAGGTTTAGGTTATAGGTTTTGGTTTAGGTTAAGGTTATAGGTTTTGGTTTAGGTTTATGTTTAAGTTTTAGGTTTAGGTTATAGATTTAGGGAATGAGAATAGTTTAAGGTTTAGGTTTAGGAAATCGGGTTCGGGTTCGGGATCGGGTTTAGGTTTGGGTTTTCAAGTTTAGGTTTAGGTTTAGGTTAGGGAGTTAAGATTAGGATTAGGTGTAGGTTTAGGTTTAGGGATTTGAGAATACATTTAGGTTAAGGTTTAGGGAATTGAGAATAGGTTAAGGTTTAGGTTTAGAAATCGGATTCGGGTTCGGGATCGGGTTTAGGTTTGGGTTTTCAAGTTTAGGTTTAGGTTTAGGTTGGGGAGTTGAGATTAGGATTAGGTGTAGGTTTAAGTTTAGGGATTTGAGAATACATTTAGGTTAAGGTTTAGGGAATTGAGAATAGGTTAAGGTCTAGGTTTAGGAAATCGGGTTCGGGTTCGGGATCGGGTTTAGGTTTGGGTTTTCAAGTTTAGGTTTAGGTTTAGGTTAGGGAGTTGATATTAGGATTAGGTGTAGGTTTAGGTTTAGGGATTTGAGAATACATTTAGGTTAAGGTTTAGGGAATTGAGAATAGGTTAAGGTTTAGGTTTAGGAAATCGGGTTCGGGTTCAAGATCGGGTTTAGGTTTGGGTTTTCAAGTTTAGGTTTAGGTTTAGGTTAGAGAGTTAAGATTAGGATTAGGTGTAGGTTTAGGTTTAGGGATTTGAGAATACATTTAGGTTAAGGTTTAGGGAATTGAGAATAGGTTAAGGTTTAGGTTTAGGAAATCGGATTCGGGTTCGGGATCGGGTTTAGGTTTGGGTTTTCAAGTTTAGGTTTAGGTTTAGGTTAGGGAGTTGAGATTAGGATTAGGTGTAGGTTTAGGTTTAGGGATTTGAGAATACATTTAGGTTAAGGTTTAGGGAATTGAGAATAGGTTAAGGTTTAGGTTTTGGAAATCGGGTTCGGGTTCGGGATCCGGTTTAGGTTTGGGTTTTCAAGTTTAGGTTTAGGTTTAGGTTAGAGAGTTGAGAGATTAGGATTAGGTGTAGGTTTAGGTTTAGGGATTTGATAATATATTTAGGTTAAGGTTTAGGTTTAGGTTCGGGTTTAGGCTATAGGTTTTGGTTTTGGTTTAGGTTATAGGTTTTGGTTTAGGTTTTAGGTTATAGGTTTCGAGAATTGAGAATAGGTTAAGGTTTAGGTTTAGAAATCGGGTTCGGGTTCATTATCGGGTTTAGGTTTGGGTTTTCATGTTTAGGTTTAGGTTTAGGTTAGGGAGTTAAGATTAGGATTAGGTGTAGGTTTAGGTTTAGGGATTTGAGAATAGGTTAGGTTGTAGGATAAAGTTTAGGGAATTGAGTTTAGGTTATAGGTTTAGGTTATAGGTTATAGGTTTAGGTTAAGGTTTAGGTTGTAGTTATAGGTTTTGGAATGTGAGAATAGGTTTAGGTTATAGGTTAAGGGTGTGGTCCCTGCAAATACAAATATAAATACGGCCTGTCCAAATGGCCAGGCCCTTCCAATGCTGTCTATAGGAAATGGACAGCTTCATCATGGTCAGCGGTTCCCACCTTCCAGGGACCCCCGCTCATCCGGATAGCTCCGATGCATATCCGGATCTGCTCCATTAATTTCGAACAAATACATGAATACGACCTGTCCAAATGGTTAGGCCCTTTCAATGCTGTCCATAGGAAATGGACAGCTTCATCATGGTCATAACAGCGGTTCCCACCTTCCAAGGACCCCCGCTCTTCCGGATAGCTCCGACGCACATCCGGGTAAGCTCTATCAATTTCGAGCAAATACATAAATATGGCCTGTCCAAATGGCCAGACCACTCCAATCATGTGCATTCTTGATAAGAGACGTACCAGATGCTTGAATCTAGGAAAAGGATTTTACCCGAACCTCTTGCAGGAGTTCTTCAAGTTCCACTGTTATCTGTGAGAAGGATGCTTGTGATTTGATGTTTAGAAGAAACCTAACCCCACCTAAAATTGTAATAATTTTGTTAGTACTTGGATTAGTATGTGAAACTTGGAGCTAAAATCCTTCAAAACAAAACACAACTAGCCGTGACTAAGATGCAATTGTAAGCAACATCATAAGTTAATAGAGTTTGGCTGGTAATGAGTTAATGTGACTAAAGTCTAGACAAGCATAAACAATGAGCCAAACAAGGAAATTACAATAAGAAACAAGAAATAAAATAGGCGGAAGATTACCTCAAAGTTGAGAAAGAAACTAGGATAGAGACCAGTCCACACAGGAGGATGCTCAGGCGCCATGGTGAAGCATTGAGGTACTGAAGTTGGGTTCTCAGCCTGTCAATAGAAAAACTGTCACTTAAAACTAGCTTTTATGTGAGACAACATGAATTAACAAATAGACTTCCAGAATGACATTGAACATCAACAAGGTTCAATATCTGCATGTTGGAAAGAAGGCCCAAAACCAGTTAGAGATCAATCAATATCTACAAAGGTAACATGTGCAGTAGTAAAGTATCTATCAATGATGAGAACCCTGTAAAGAGATGAGATTGATTGGTATTCTAATTAGTTTCACAAGCTTTTAATTAGATCTATTGATAAACTAATTTGAGAAATGTTCTAGCAAATGTGAACTCATCTAAGCTAATACAATTAATGCTGATAGGAATAGTACCTAAAATGCAATCAGGAAAAAAAATGATGCATTCATTACAAATAGCAATCAAATCATAAAATGCATCCCACATTCACATTTCTAAATAAACAATACTTCACTTTACTCAACCTATCATCAAGTTAACTCTTCATCTTAGTTGGCACAGCTTGACTCAACTTAGTTACTCTTGAATAATGAGGGATGAGATTGGATTAATTTAGACAAGGTATATTTCAAAACCGGGTCGAGTCAGGTCAGCCCTAACTTGGTCCGACTCGACTCGTTGCTCCGTTCAACACGCTGTGTATCAGGGCAGGTTTTTGTTTTTAATTATTGCATCACGAGTTGGGACAAACGACTTTTGTCGTGGGTTTGCTCCTCACAGACACGAGTTTAATTCCCCTCCCCGTGGATTACATGAATGGGGAGGAGGAAATGGTAATGCACTAGAGGGTATGTTACTCCATGGATTCACAAATAAAGGGCCGCCATCATCTTCTGGTGAAGGATTTCCAGTGGATCTTCTGTACCATCTGCCTAGCAAGGAGCCCGGTTTACATACAGATGGGGGTGCAGGAGATGTTAATGGACGAGAGAGTGCATCATTCAATACATCAAATGGGAAAGGATCCCAACCGTTGCCTAGTACAGGAAGTGAAGTTGACAAGGTGGGTCATCATCTACAGATCAAAGAACTTAGGTCACAAGGAGAAACCACATACGGTGTGGTAGCACAGCCAAGGAAATGTTCCCAATCTGGCCAACAAAGGCATTGGATGAAAGGGGGTAGTCGATCCCGAAACTTGATTTGTTTCAAGTGTGGGAAGGTTGGACACTCGAAGAAAAACTGCACCAACTAGACAAATATGGACTTTCACATACATCCCCATAAGTGAAAAGTGGGCCACCCATGAAAATCACCTGTGGCAAATCAGGTTGGTCCCCTCCATGGATGGGCCGCATCGTTGAAATCAATCGAAAGCCAATGGTCCTACTCAATGTGGGTGTATTACTCACCTAGTGAGTCAATGGACCAAATTTTGATGACATGAAATGATCATGGTGCGACCTATATTTTGTGCAGCTGGGATGTCTTACCAGCATGATGTATTGGCATGAAAGGTGGTGGGCCCTTATGTGATCTTTTCTCATGTTTATGGTCTATATCTACCCACATTCACATTTCTAAATAAACTTTTTTTTCTAACCAATGATTGGTTCACACAGACTTGGACGAAGGTAAAACACAAATATCAGTTTGATCTAAAACTTTTGTAGCCTCCAAATGTTTTTAATGGGAGGTATTAAATCACCACCGTTTTTCGTGGTGTGGTACACTTGAGATTTGGATGTGCTTCCTTTTTTTGGACTTAATGCTTCAAATTGAGCATCCAGTATAGATGTACGACAAGGAGGGTTCGACACGGTCACTAATAGCGTACTCCATCTGGTTTTACAGCTCAATTAAAGGGTTGAGTCCAAAATAAAAGCATATCCAAAGATCGTGGACCATACCACACCTAAACAGTAGAAATAATAATTTACACTGCTGAAACCTTTTAGGCCTTGCAGCTATTTATATTTAGTCCATCTCCGAAGAAATTTTCAATGGTAGATGTTCAATGCACACTGTTTCCTGTGGTGTGGCGTGGTCCATTTAAGCTTTAGATATGCTTCATATTTTTGGCTAAAGCTCTAAAATTATCCAATAAAATGGATGGACGGAGAGGAAACAATACGTAAATCAACTGAATTATCTCCTCAGGGAAATATAGAATGCTATCAAGCTTTTAGTTTGGCCCAACAAACTGTGCATGTTGGGCCCATTTATGGAAATTCATATTGTTCATGCGTTAGGCCCCTTGGTGTCGGGGAGATAATCTGGCCACTGGCAGTAATTGTCCATTTTTTATATGATGTCTAGGATCATGTCATACAGGTGAAGATATAGGAATTTCTAAGTCAGTATGGCGATCCAAAGCAAACATTTTACCCTTTGAGGAATGCTAAAATGATTTAGTTGAGGAGAATCTTCGCACACTCACCAACATGGCATGTGTACCACATAACACTTTGTAGTTCCTAAAATTGAGCATGGTTGTGAAAGCTCTTAAATTGAGCCCCTTATTCACAAGAGCATGGTAAGAAGGAAAACAAAATCAAACACTTTGATACTCAGATGAATGATACCTAAGCACTGGGTAATTATTTAGAAATTGCATATGTGGTATAAGAGTAATTCAAATCATGACCATTTAATAGAACAGAAGAAATTGTCAAGCTCACTGTTTAGATAGCAAAGTTTTGAAACATGGAAAATCCAAGCTTGCCCATCAGTTGGATGCTTGAGATTCATCATCGACAGTCCACATGCACAGAAAAGATGCGGCTACATAGATATCATCTGATTTAGGAAATTTATTTGATTCCTATTCTAGGTAAACCAGTGGAGCTAGCTCCATTCCATTTAAAATGGCAAAACTAGGCCCCAAATTCTAGCTAGGATTGCTTCAGGGCACCTTTCGAAATGCATGAGAATACAACTAAAGATCGGCCATCAATATGAATTAAATTGGTGTCACCCTGCTTTAGCAATTTCTATGTTGATTTGATTAACAAATATCCGCACAATTAAAAAACAACGCTAATAAACTAAAACATAACAATTGAATTCGAAGCTAATTTGAGAAATCAAGGCGGTGTATTAGAAATTTCCAATGATACTTTGCAAGATAGAAATCATTGGAGATATTAGAGACTGGAAATGATAGAATCAGTTTACCAAATGAGTTTACTTGTCCTTTGATCTTCTATTGCCCCATTGTTGGAACCTGGTTAGCTAAGTGCTTGGTACGAGTCAAAATGGGGTGGATTTATTGAGTCGACTCGGTAACTCACAAATATGCCGACCTCTTTGTTTTTCCCATATTGGATGGTCAAGTTTTGATGCTAAGTGACCGAGCCACCATTGGTGAGTGGTGAACCAGGTGCATGATTTTTGAAGCCGCAACACCATGAGTCACCAATAGTTGGATAGTGTGAATCCAACTTAGTGGCGGAAGATCGAATAGGTAATAAAAGTATAAAAATGAGCTATGTTAGAGTAAAGTAAAAGCAAGAGTTCAACAAGGAAGAGGCAGGCTCAGGACTAGGAGAACTATGTATTACGAACATATTGAGATTCAACACATGTGAAATACAAATAGAAACCAATACGAATAATATAATCCATAAAAAAAAGCGACAGAAAATCAGAAAAGTGTACCCTAAGAATACAACATCATTACCATTACTTTGAGCAGATAATCAATGCCAACAAAATACAATTGGGTATTGAAAAAAAAATCACAACAAGACAATCAAATAAGCACTACAAGAAAAACGGGCAAAGATTTTAAAAGAAAGAAAACAAACTCCATTCATGGACACATCCATATGCACATGCATGACATACCAGCAAGCTTCTGAGCTCGAAGAATATTCTGCCGTCTTTTCCACCAGCATATGGAATAGATGAAAATAAGTGCAAGTGCTATAAATGCCCCCAACGCAATGCCAACCTTAGAGCTAGTGGAGAGGTGAGGCCCACATGTAGGTAGCCCCGGTATACCACAAAGGACACGTGCAATCTGATTTAGAGAAAAAGAAGCAAAATCTGTGAGGCCAAATCTGATGTCTAATGTTTGGGACATATTACCAACATCAAACATTTATAAGAATGCACTCCTTGATGGAACACAAATAAGTAAAAAGACATTATTCATGTTAAATTGACTACACTGTCCTAGGGAACTGCATATAGACTAGGGGTTGTTTGGATGCCCAGAAGTTGGGTTCCACCAAAATTTCTGATTTCATGTGTTTAGATCATTTTGTTCAGATGTAAGTGGTTATCCTAGCAAACTAAACTTCTCCAAAAATAGGAAACCTTAGCCCCACTAGTAAGATGTCGTGTGCTTAAATGTATTCTCAAAGGAAGCCACACACACATTTCCTCTCACTTTCTGTTTGCGCAGATCCTCTACAACGTTTGCAAGAATAAGCTTATTCTACAAATGTTGTGGATGGGGACCACCACGGTGTATGTATGACACTGAATCCATCCAGAAGGGTTAACCAACCATGAAAAAGGGACTCTCCAAAAATTAGACCAATCCAAAAATTAACCATCTCCCTTTAACTGCACTCCCTGAACCAACGGACACTCACACACCCTTCCATGGAATGTATCCTGAAGTAACAATGCAACTATCAGCATGCATGGAAACATCTCAACTTGTATGTCGGCCTAATTGTACCCTTTAATACCTTGCAAGCAGTAATGTTGGCAGCCTTGTCTTCCTAGCAACCACCATTATTGTTCGAAGACTCATTTGTCTCAATATCCTTGTCTTCCTAACTGCTGCAGAATTTTGGCAATGTTGGGTTTTCCTGTCTCTCTCCTCAAACTTCAGTCTGGGAAGTTGCATGTTATGGAAAGCCTTCATGCATTTCATACTTACCAAGTATGACTTTGAGGGCCTCCACGATGGTGTCCTTGGGTATGGTCACAAAGGGCTCCTGTTGAAGCAGATATGTCAGGAAATGGCATTCAAACTGGCTAAATTCCATCAGATATTATAACTCAGATACACGACAGTAATCTGAAAGAGGTAGAGAAAAAAAATAAATATTGCATGTCTCTAAAGATATAAGTTACGAAGTAGAGAAATAAGAATACCATACATGTATTTTGGAGTTTGCAACAAAATAAAAGGCGATAAGAAAAAAGGAGGCTAAATTACTATGTACTCACCTTCATTTCCTAGGCAAAGGACCTTAAGCCATTTCATCAAACCGTTAGCATGCGTGAAATCTGAAAGAGGTCAAAAGAGACATAAACAGTTAGTAGGCATCTTTTCAGATATTACAAATCCTATGTAATGTGTAAAGTGATAACCAAATTGCAAGTAACTTTCTTAGCATTCGTATCGAGGAATTGAGCTACAAATTGCTACCACATTATTTCAAATCTGACTTCAATGAAACATAACTACTATTTAAGGCTGCTTCTTATTATGAACACTAAAAAACATAAACAACATAATTCGGACATATAAAAAAAATAAAAATAAAATAAAAATAAATAAATAAATAAACATTTTAAAAAAATCACTCCATCTGGAATCATATTTTCTATGGAAACACAGATTGGATTACCTGTATCCAATGAAACCATCGTGGCAACCTGCAGCTTGCTCAAAGTTCCGATGCATATATCCACGTCATTATCACAATCAAACTGCTCTGCCACTCCACCATGCTTGCCACAAACTAGTGTCCCAAGGGCTGGAAGAAACTTCAGGTAAATGCCAGTGCATCAGATCAATCACTGTTTGTATGACACAATCATGCAACTCTAATTGGAATTAGAAGTCACACTTACATCATCAATGACCAATAAAAATCCATGCTTCTTCCGAAGCTCCACAAGTTCAATTACAGGTGAAAAATCTCCATCCATACTAAACAAGCTACAAAATAAGATAAACCATAGTTGCTTATGTAACAAAAATACAATATACCCCTTCAAAGATGTATTTTATGAGCTAGAAACTTCCATACCATCCTCAGGTCCTTCATAGAAATGCAGCCCATGTTTTGGTCATCCAGACCATAGATCCTATGGCCCAGTGGATGGACCATGGCTCAAAATCTCCCTTACAATACAATTCCATTGGTCACCTGCGAAGACAATTAAGAAAACAAGTGTAGTAATAGTCCACATGCAACTAAGAAAACGTCAATGGTTGAAAAGCCAGCTTCCTATTGCCGCTCAGTAAGATGAATACCATCAATGATTGATGCATGTTTCAGAGCATCTGAAAATACGGCTTCCTTCCAGTAGCTAAAAGAGAGCTAACACTTCCTAGTGTTACCATTAAAGCCATATTGGTAAGTTTTTTTTAGTAATAGTCCATTCTCCATCAAGATTCAAGATCATGGTCCACTTGAGAAACCGTCTCCCTAGTTTTAGAACACTGCTTAAGGAAATTATGCTTAAACAGAAATTATACAGAACTCAATATGTGTAGAGTAATAAATTATAATAATTGTGCCTCTGGAAAAAAAAAAAGAAGAAGAAGAAGAAGAAGAAACTATTAACCTTCAAACCACAAGGTGATATGGCAAATGTTGGCGCCAATTGGTGGAGGTGGCGGTGCTGGTGGAGTACAAAGGTTGCAACAGTGGATTGCAGGGGCGGTGGCTGCGGACGAAGATTGTGGTCACGGGGTTGATGCCAATGAAAAATCCTCTGTACTTGAACCAACTCAACCCAAATACACATGATTATTCCTGAAACAAACCTGATTTCAAGTTAGGTTTGCGTTTTTTAACCCCGAATGTGAGCCAAGGGCCTTGACACCTGTCCTAAACTTGATTTGGGTTAATTGGTTTTTGGGTTGACCAAACCCAAGTAGCAGCCACAGTAGGGATGATTGATATATGATTACAATAACCACAACACAATGTAGTTGCTTACCTCTACAAACTTGCTGCTGACACTCGAATCACCCCCATTGATGGAATCACCGTCAACACCAATGCTTTCCCTCTTGCGTAGAAGAGAGGGGGAGAAAAGATTGAAAATGGAAAATAAAAATCCTAACCCTAAATTAAGAAAAGGGGATGATCAGAAATTTAAAAGGAGAGAAAAGGGGGAAAGAAATGGGAACGAGAGAGGGCACTTTTTTTTTTTTTTAAAAACATGCAAAGGACATCTTTATAGTAAGGAAACTTCAAAAGTAACAAAGATACAGGAGAGCACCAGACCCACAAAGATCGAAATTGCAGCCTTTGTGTCTATATATACATCAAAACATATAGAAAGATCGTGGTGGCAGAGTCTAAACTCACAACATTTAATATCCTTGAAGAGAATGAACAATACTATTTCTTGCAAAGATACTTACCTCTACAAGAATTTGTCGATGCTCGCAGTTAGCGTAGTTTTGGGGACTACGCCAATGATTATGTCTTTCTTCTCGCCATTTTTGAAGATGATGACAGTTGGGATGCTGCGGATTCCGTATTGGGTTGCGATTGATGGGCTCTCATCAGTGTTCACCTTGAAGCATTTTAGCTTCCCAGCATAGTCCCTTGACAATTCATCTATTATGAGATGGATCATGCGGCAGGGACCACACCATGGAGCCCAGAACTCGACAAGCACAGGAAGGTCACCCCCAAGGACGAGCGACTATAGTAATTCAAATGGGTCCTCAAAGTCCAACATTTGTAGCAAACTATGGGACTTAAATTAGCCTCAACAATTTGAGACCAAAACTATATTGCAGATTACTATGAAAAGCTATTTTTTTAAAAAAAGGTCATAATACAGCTTCCATGATGATACCATTTCCTACTAAAATGGACAGTGGTAAAGACTTTTAAGCTTGCATAACAACTAATGACTTGCTTGTCTCTTCAAAGAAATTGAAGATCTCAAGAAAACGATTCCTTTCTACTTACTCAAGATTGCATTTGGCCAGATGGAATTATGATACTTCAAGAGTTTCACCACATTACAATAGAACCAGCACGTTGATCAGTGGAAAACGAAAAAGAAAAATTCCTTACTTTCCTCATTTGACCATTCTCAAATCAACAGTTGTAACTGCAATCCGCAGTGATAACAAATCTTGTAATAATTATAGCATTTAATCATAACAATAATTTCAATTCCAATAATTTTTCAATCTTGAATTATACAATGCTCAACTCGAAATAGTACAGTACACTCAGGTTTCTAGTTCGTAATAGTGGGGTCCATGGTTCAATGATTCAAACCATTGATTTGATCCCCCCATTGAATTTGTAGCCTTTTATCAAAAGAGTGTGGACTGATGTTGTATTTCTTACTTAACCATCAATTTGCTGGCCACCAGTTGAAAGGATAGGATTTTCCAATCTACGAAATTTCTAGGGGGCATGTCATCCACCACCATGTAAACCGCACAACAGGGGACAGTTGGGATGGGATGCCCATCGTTAAAACCTTCTACATTGTGTGTGGGGCCCACTCTGTTGGGTGCATGCCATCTAATTAGTCTAAGTGTGGCCAACTTAAAAGCTGAACACGATAGCATGTAAAATAGTTTACACAGAAACCCTTTTCAAGTGTAAAGTGTTTACAATTTACAATTTTACAAGAATCCAAACAGCCCCTAATTACAATAAACAGAAATCAGAAAAGAAAAAGGGAAATGAAAATTCACAATCAAAAATCGAATTTACCTCGGCTTTGGTAGATGAGGCAGACCCTCCAAGATCCCCCATGTGGATCTCACTCCCCTCAGTGTCCATCATAATTGCGACCGCATACCCCTTCTCGCCGTTCAGCTGCGGACACTATCGATTATGTGGCGGTGCCACTCACTCGTGCCGTGACACATGTGATCCGTGCGACGTTCATCCCGCCAACGGCCAGCGCCTCCAGCTAATCGAACCCGCATGTGGCGGGCCCGATCGTGCACACTAGCTTGGTCCGCCGCGTGCTACGGAAGCCGTTCTCCTTCAGCTCTGTCTCCGTCACCGAGTCAACCTCGATCGCGCCAGCGTTGGAAGGAGGCGGAGGGAAGGTGGCGGTGCTGCCTTTTCCATTGTAAATGGATAGGATGGAGGATGAGGAATCAACGGCTGAGATCGGAAGGCGGGGGAGGGAGATGCGTTTGCGATTGAGATGGATTTGGGAGAAGGGGAAATTGGAGAGCTTGGAGACAGATCGGTTTGGAGAGGAGAGAGGAATTCAAAAATGGAGGGTTTGTGCCATTTCTTTCTAGGGACGGGGATTGTACGGGCGACATGTAGCTTGTGAAATTGAATGGTTGGGGTTCAGTGATCGGATCGAGAGAGAGAGAGAGAGAGAGAGAGAGAGAGAGAGAGAGGTGGAGGTGCGGCTAGGGCATGGAGGTGAGGAGGTGAGGTGGAGGCGTGAGAGGGAATGAAAGAAAAAAAAAAAAAAGACCCTCGTTAATGAAATAGAAAGGACCCGCGCGACTTTTTTGTGCTACGGTTAAATGGAATTTAGCTACGGATTAAATCCGTAGCTATATAGCTACAGCTTTAAACCGTAGCTAAAATCCGTCATGGGCTGTATCCTTTGCCCGATTTTTTGGTAGTGACAACGCTGGCTCGCTACGCAAACTTCAATTAAATGAACTCGAAGAAATTCGGAACGACGCATACGAGAACTCGAGAATTTACAAGGACAGGATGAAGGCGTTTTATGACCAACATATTCTACGAAAATCATTCACGCCAGGCCAGAAAGTCCTTTTGTATAATTCTCGATTACATCTCTTTCCGGGTAAGCTTCGATCTCGTTGGACCGGCCCTTACATTGTTGTTACTGCATATCCTCATGGGGCCGTTGAGATAAGAGACCCCGACAATGGCAAGGAGTTTAAAGTAAATGGACATCGCTTAAAGCCATTTGTCGAGAAATTTGATTCAGAGGACATGTCCATGCCTCTGACTGATCCTGTTTACGAAGAATGATCTCCTAGTCTGATGGAGGTATAGGGAAGTCTCCTGTTTGCATAAGGACTAGGTTAGTTGCTTTAGTCTGGCTGAAGACGTTAAACTTAGCGCTCCTGGGAGGCAACCCAGCTTTTCAATTCATTTCATTTTCCTATTTAGTTAGTTCAATGTTTGTGGGTAACATTACTGCAAACCCTCACGAGACTACAACTCGTCCACTAGGGGCAACCTAGGGGTTAAAAGCTTGTTGCATACGCTAAATGCAATCAAGAGCACCTACGAAAGTGGTATAGGTAGGATTTTATTTTTGTTATTTTTATTCTGCTTTCTCTCTCGTGCTGACCGGATTCCATGCTGCGATCTCTTGGAAAGTCTCTCACGATTCATCATCCAGGTACTATCTTCCCATCACTTCACATTTACTTTTGTTGTCCCATGTGCATTCCATGCTCATATCTTGTACATTGAGGACAATGTAGCTTTTAGGTTGGGGGTGGGAGATTAGGTTACCTAATCAGTGTTTTCGTTGTCTTGAACAAAAATTGTGAAAATTTTTAAAATTTTTTCTGTAAATTCTTATGAATTTGAAGTGATTTGACGACCATCTTTAATTTAGAATTACAGGATATGGAATGTTAGTGATTTACTACTCTTGGATTCAGTTGCTCGTTAGATTTCACAGTTAAGTTTGAATTATTAATCTATGATTAGAAGTTGTAAACATTGATTGAGTCATGATTTCACATGTCACATCTCACTCACACATTAAGATTTCAGTTTGAAACTGAAAGGTTAATTTGGTGATCACTAAGCTTGAAAGGAACCTAGCTGAGAAATTGAAAGGATAGGGTGAATGGTCTTCACCATAGGTTTGCTCCCTATAAGTGTAGACTTAATTCCCCATGAATGATATGTGAAAATGGTTGGGTGATGATCTTCACCATAGGTTTGCTCCCTATAGGTGCAGATTCGATTCCCTTTTCCCTGAAAAAAAGAAAAAAAAAAAAAAAAGAACTATAAGACAAGTTCTGGTCTAGGTTATCCTGAATGCTTTTTTTTTTTATCGTCAATGATTTCATGGAAAGTGACGATTGGATCTCTTAATGATGGTAAGTGAGATTATACTATACATGGAACTCAATGTTTAGAATTATTCCAGTTAATGGATTAATATCTGAACTTGATTATGAAGTTATTGTGAGCTTGATTCCAGGAGAAATTTATGCCTAACAGTCATGAATCTCAGACTTCTAGTATCTGGATTGTTTTCAAAATCACTCGAGTTCTTATAAATTATCTTGTAGTTCTCAACTTATTTTTCGCATATTTTGCTCGGGACTAGCAAAATGCTGGTTGGGGGTTGTGTTGAGAGTCAAATATTGCATATCAGACTCCAGTTATTGCCCGGATTTATGAAAATGTTACTGTTAACGACCTGATTTAATCGTGTTTGTAATGTAGGATGTATTTACGAACTTGGATTAAATAGGGTGCTAAAAGCAGGGAATTAACGCTCAAAGGTCACAAAGGCAAGGGATGGACCCCAAGAGACCAAGATCAACACCAGAGATCCAAGAAAATGAGGAACTGAAGATCATGTGGCCTGAAAGGACATCCAGAATGCAAGATCATAGGGTTCCCACCATCCGATTGACATGAGACTTCATATGTGGCCTGAACGCCCTATATTAACCGTATAAGTCAAATTTCAGCCGTCGGATCCCCCTGGAAGTGGCCTAACGGACAGATCAGCCCAGCATCGTGATTCTGGGCCCACCTAATCTCCTGGTATGCTTCAATTTTGGTCTCAACTGTTTAACTGAGGTGAGAAAATAGATGGACAGAGCAGATTTCATATATACATCAAGGAGGGACCCATCTTACATGGTGCATGTGCATAGCACACGCACAGCCGCAGTACATCGGAGGGTCAGCCCGGTCAAAGACGGGTTGACCCGTCTTCTTCTCGCACTGGAACCAGCGGGCGGACAGCGTCCGTCCGGTTTTCATTTGTGGGCCCCACTCATCATTCAAATGAATGATCCAGACCGTCCATTCACTCAAGGGCATGGCCACGACCCACCTCAAGCTTTCTTTTTGACACCATGCAAGATATCGTACATTCCTAGCCATCAAACACAAGATGGATGGCAGAATAGATAGAATTGTGGGACCCTCAGAAATCAGCTCGATTTTGGCCCTTCTCAAGGGTTTTTTGTTGTGAATACAGTGGACGGTATGGATTTTACAGGAAACATCATCCTGGGGCCCACCAATCATCATAGCCGGCGTCCGAAGGCTCTGTTACGCAACAAAGCCTGCGATCCTCGCTTGTGGGCCCCCATCGGACATACAAAGGTCCAATCCGGACCGTCCAGTACGATACTAAGGGCCATTTTATCTACGCCTAGGTGACGAAAATGCAAAAGACAGTAGAGATTGGTTTTCAACCGTTCAATTGCTAGATAGACAGCACCAAGAAAAAGTTATGTGGGCCACATCAAAACAGAAGAAAACCGGTCATGTCCGACCATTTTTCTGATCTGATCTCAGTGAACGGAGTGGATCTTCTATCAGAGATCATCCGTGGGGGCCACCAATACATCAGCGTAAGTTGATTTACGCAGACTCTTTTTTTTGCGAACGATCAAAGTTCCGGGCCGTTTCTTTTCAACTGTGGAGGATCGGACCAGCAATCCCAGCCATCCAAATTTCTTCCCTGGGACGACCAATCACTTCCAAGAAGCTTGACCAGATCAGATTTCATGATGGGGTCTCTGATTTTTGCTTTTGCTGATAATAAGCAAGGAGTCTAGACTAGTGCTGCTGCGTAAGTGCCATGCCCGACTTTCTCCACAAGCAAACCGACTTGGCCGACCTCTTGAGGGCTATAAAAGAGAGAGAGAGAGAATCAGACGTGAGAGGGAGGTGGAGCAGGACGTGGAGCCTTGGGACGTGAAGAGGAGGAGGAAGAGAGAGAGAGAGAGAGAGAGAGAGAGAGAGAGAGAGAGGAGCGAAAGGACGGGTTTTAATTTCCCTTCTTCTTTTTCTTCTTTCTTTTCTCTATTTTATTATGAGATCTAGCCCATTCATGTGTGGCTAAATCCTCTTAGCTAGGGCTAAGAGGTGAAGCTTGTAGTGAGATAGGGGATTTTGTTCCCTGCCTTTGATTTGATTTTAATTCATGAACTGAATTTGATTTTTGTTTCATTAAGGGAATACTTTTAGTTTTCAATGGTTTGTTGTGACTGAAATTACAATAGATCTGTGGTGGCTTTGAGTATTTCTTTCCTCTTTATGTTTATGACGTCAGGAAGTCCTGTTGTTCACCATCGTCTCCTGGGTATGGTCGGATGATAGTACCCTTCCTAACCTTCATGACATGTTGATTGGTTGGTAATTAGTTTAATTTTGTTGTTTACTTTGTCTCCTGGGCATGGTTTGGTGATGGAATCCATTCTAATTCATATACCTTTCATCTCTTGAAAACTATATCAACGTCAGTTCAGTTAATTTCTACGATTCTTGAAGCAGGCATAAGATCTCCCTGATCTCTACAAGTGGATCCTCTGAATCCCTAGTGTCCCTCCTCTGAATTTCTCTTCAGTTTTAGATAATAATTTCACAATTATTCCTCAAATCACAATTGATTTAGAATTCATCTTATTCTAGTTCTAGCCCTAGTTAGTTTCAGATTACGTATAGGTTTCAGTCCCTGTGGATTCGACCTCGGTTTCACCGAGTTTATTACTACATCACAACCTTGCACTTGGGGAGTGAACACAACGCCCCTTATAGACCAGATCGTTCGTATGATTGGATACTTCCACACATACAAACCTCTAGGTTTTGTTCAGAATCCCCATTCGCACTTGATGGACGATTTGGATTTCTCATATGTGATCAGATGGTGGGCCATAGTTAACGCAAACAAAAGCTTTCCATTTAAACAGTAGTCGGGCGGGAAATGCGGGAGAATTTCTGCTTTTTCTGATTTGAATAAGGTCAACACTAGCTTGACCCAAAACTAGATCCCATGCACGGTCGGTGTACATGGTTCTATGTACACACAACGATCAAAAGTGGGGCCCACACGATGATCTATGGGATCTGCACCATCATATCTCTAGCAGTGCTCATCCAAGTATTTTCTATGAAGGGTGATGGATCCATGTCATTAGGCTGGTCGAACTGCTTGTTTAGTGTCTAAAAATATTGGTTCTTATATTATTATTGTAATTATTTATTATCACTATTATTTTTATATTTTAAATTGGAATTACAGTACGGTATCAGGGTGATTGAAATCCTACAAATAAAGTGACCTGATGATGTAGTAATCCATTAAAAAAATCAACAAATGTAAAACTCGTTCTAGAGGTGAATATTGCTCTGAATGGTCAGACTTGGATTAGAATGTGTGAACGTTTAGACGAATTAGATTTGTAGTTATTTTAAATTAGGTTACATGGTAACACCCAAGTGCTATAAAGTATGGGGTGTTACATGTTGTCTGGGGTCCATTTCATATACTTCTTCCTTCCTTGAAGCTGGATTGGCAATGATCGCTTTCAGCTATGATTGAAGATCTCATCTTTCCAAATTAAAAAAAGAAGAGAAAAAATCCTGAATTTTCTTTGTTCATGAGGTATATGTTTTTTAAATATTTCTTTTGCATCTGTTTATATCTTATTCCAGATTAGTTTTCTGTTGCACAGAAGGAAATCTCATGTGGGTATATGTCCTTTTGAAGTTTCTATGATTTTTTTAGGTGAAAATAGTGATTCCGATGTTCTGGGGATTTGATTTGTTGTAAAAATGGAGTATTATTTGATTTTTTTTTAATGTTATATTTTAGGGAATCTCATGTGGAGTGCTTTTGCATTTGTTAGTTCTTGAAGTCTGTGTGGTTATTTGTGGTAATTTAGATTTGAATCGGTTTGGATTCTATTGCAGATTATTTTTCTCTTATACTCTCATATGGGCGTACCTCTTTTTTAAATTTATTTATTATTTGGTGTAAATCAATGAGGATTTAGTACGGTTTGGTTGGATTTTTTTATATATAAATTTTTTACACCCATGTGCATCTGTTTGCATTTTGTTGCGATTAGTTTTCTGTTTACAGAAGGGAATCTCACATGGGTATCTCTGTTTTTTAAGTTTCTTTGATTTTTTTTATTTTTATTTTTATTTTTATTTTTTTGTGAAAATCGATTTGATTTTAGTAGATAAGTAGTTTTTTTTTCTTTTTGGAAAATCAGTGAAATTTGGGATGTTTTGAAGCAATTTTATGCATATTTTTCGATTTCGATGTTCATCAAATTTGGATTAGTTTAAAAAAGGAGTATTATGTGGGTTTTTTCTATTATATGTAACAAAATCTCATTTGAGTGCTTTTGCATTTATCAGTTCTTCAAGTCTGTAATCATTTGATGTGAATCCATTTGGATTCTACTGTAATAATTTTTCTATTGTCAAGAAGGAAATCTCATATGGGTATCTCTCCTTTTGAACTTTCTATGATTTGGTGAAAATCAATATGACTTTAGGATGATATGTGGACTGTTTCAATTATTTTGGGATGAAAAACCAATGAAATTCAGGATGTTCTTAAACAGTTTGATGCATATTGGTTGAAAAATGAAGTGTTATGCAGATTTATTATAGTTTTTTGTGGTTTAGACGATGGAATCTAATGTGGGTGCTTTTGCATGAATCAATTCTTAAAATTTGTGGGATTACTTGATGTGAATCAATATGAGTTTTTTTTATGATTAATAGTTGCTTTTCGGTGTTCTTGGACTGAAACCAATGGAATTTGGGGCACTTTCAAGTTATTTGATGCTAGTTGATTGATTTTAGTGTTATTTGGACTTGGCATAATTAATGGAGTGTTGTACACATGTTCACACCCCAAGTATAGGGTTATGATGTAGTAATAACTCGGTAAGACCGAGGTTGAATCCATAGGGACTGAAACCTGTACGTTGTCTGAAACTAAGTAGAAATAGAACTAGAATGAGATGAAATCTAAATCGATTGTAATTTGAAGAATAATGATGAATTATTAATCTAAAACTTAGGAAAAATCAGAGAAAAGACACTAGGGATTCAGAGGATCCACTTGTAGAGATCAGGGAGATCTTATGCCTGGATTAAAAATCAGGGAAATTAATCGAACTGACGTTGATATAGTTTTCAAGAGATGAGAGGTATATGAATTAGAATGGATTCCATCACCAAACCATGCCCAGGAGACAAAGCAAACAACAGAATTAAACTAATTACCAACCAATCAATGTATGAAGGTTAGGAAGGGTACCGACATCCAACCATGCCCAGGAGACGATGGTGAACAACAGGGCTTCCTGACGTCATAAACATAAAGAGGAAAAGAATATGCTCAAAGCCATTGCAGACCCATTGTAATTTCAGTCACAACAGACCATTAAAGACTGAAAACATTCCCTTAATTAAACCCAAATCAATATCAGATCAGTCTAAACAAAAGGCACAAGCAAAGAGGCATCCCATCACGCTACAAGCATCACCTCTTAGCCCTAGCTAAGAGGTTTAGTTGCTCATGAACATCATGAGGCTAAACATCTTAAATAAACTTAAATAAACAAAAGGAATAGCAAAAGAGAAAACTCTACTCCCTGTGTTTCTCTCTCTCTCTCCTCACGTCTCCACGCCTCCAACCCGAGATCCAAGCCCAGCTCTCCAAGCTGTCCGTCTCCGACTCCCCCTCCCTTCTCTCTCTTTCTTTCTTTTATACATGAGCAAGGCACCGTGGAAGGGAGAGTCCGTATGCAACTGGAGTTTTTTTTTTCTTTCTTTGGAAACTGCCTCCAAAACTTACGCTGTGTACACGGTGGGTCCCACTGCATTGTTTTTCTGAAAAATCCACACCGTCCACTGGATTACTCTCGCAAAAACGGTCGGAATTGATGCGGTTTGGCTCCGATTCAGCAAAGCCCACCAGGACTTTCTATTCAGCCATCCAACCTGGGTTTAACGGCTGAAAGCCTGATAACCGCTGTCTCCTGAATTTCCATCCTCTAGGCTTTGGTAAAATGTACCTTGGAGTTCTAATGGACGGTCCGGATCGTACTTTCAGAGCATGATGGTGGCCCACACGATCCGTCCGTAAGCTCTGTTTGTGAACAGAGCTCGCGCAGTCCTTGCGCTGATGATTGGTGGGACCCACACTCTCTGATGTTTAGGAAATCCACACCGTCCATCGGCTTGAGGAGGAAAAACCGTTCGGGCCGACCAAAACCAGGTTGATTTCGGTGTGGTCCACTGATTTTTCTGCTCCGCCGTCCATTCTTCGTTCAATCAGCTGAAACCCGATCTCCGATGTCTTCTACAATTCAGTCAGCTAGGTCTTGCTTATATGGACCTTGTCAGACTGATGGACGGTTTGGATCGGCTCTTTGAATGAGAGGTGGGCCCCACTGCATGAAACCGGCGTCGGCTGAGAGAGACGCTGGGCGTCTTCTCTGTTTAAAAAAAAAAACGTTGGTCAACAGACGCTGACCGACTTTGAACGTCCTGGTGCGGTGCGGGAATGCACTGCACTGTGTACACGCATCCCCACTAGTGGGGTCTACCGTGATGTTTAATAGAAATCCACTCCGTCCGTCTATTTCCTCAGCTGATGAAAGGGGTCGAGCCCAATTTTGAAGCATATCCAACGAACAAGCGCGCCCCAGTTCACAGATCAATGGGCTGATTTGTCCGTTGGGCCGCTTCCACGATGATCCGACGGATGAATTTCGATGTGTACGGTTAGTTTATGGTCCTCAGGCCATGTATGTAGTTTCGAGCTGATCAGATGGTGAGAACCCTGTGATCTTGCATTCTAGCTTACTTTCAGGCCACTTAAGCTTCAATTTCTCGGTTTTCTTGGATCTCTGGCATGTAAATTCGTCGATCTTGGTCCCCTGGAGTCCGTCCCTAACCTTGGTGTCCTCGGATTATTAAATCCATGCTTTTTAGCGACTTTTTCTCGGATCATGCTCTCAAATACACCCTGTATCACAAACACAGTTAAAACCGGGCGTTAAACAATATTGTGCTCGTAAATCCACATAATAAATGGGGTCTAATATGCAATATTTGACCCTCAACACAACCCCCAACCAGCATTTTGCTAGTCCCGAGCAAAATATGCGAAAATTAAGTTTTGAGAATTACGAGACAATTCTTGTGAAGCCGAGTGATATTTGAAAAACAATCCAGATATGAGAATTCTTAAGATTCATGAATGTTGATTATTAATTTCTCCTGGCCTCTCATGCATGGTGAATTTCATAATCAAGTTCAAATGTTAATTCATAAACTAGAATAATTTTAAACATTGAGTTCCATGGGTGTATAGTGAAATCTCGGCCTATCATCATTAAGAGATCAAATTGTCAATTTCATGATATCATTGGTAATCAATCAAAAAAAATAAAAATTCATAACTACCATCACCTAAACCAGAACTTTGCCTCACAGATCATTCTTTCATTTTCTAGTTTTTTTTTTTTTTATTACAAGATGGGAACGAATTTTCACTTATAGGGAGCAGACCTATGGTGAAACTAGTCGCCCAACTCTTTCTAACTGTTAATCATGAAAAATCGAATCCACACCTATAGGGAGCAAACCCATGGTGCAATCTTTTTTATACCCTAATGGCCAAATCTTTTAGGCTGGTTTCTTTCATACTCAGTGATTACCAAGTTAATCCTTCAGTTTTAAACTGAACCCTTAATGTGAAAGCGAGATGTGACATGTGGAATCATGACTCAATCAATGTTTACAACTTTTAATCATGGATTAACAATTCAAACTTAACTGTGAAATCTAACAGATACTGAATCCAAAAGTCATGAATTACCAACATTACGTATTTTAAAATTCTAAATCCAGGATATCTGTCAAAATCACTTTGAATTCACTAGAAAGTCCAGAAAAAAGTTAAAAATTTTCACAATTTTTGCTCAAGACGAAGAAAACACTGATTAGGTAACCTAATCTCCCACCCCCAACCTAAAATCTACATTGTCCTCAATGTAAAAGATATGAGCATGGAATGCACATGGGACAACGAAAGTAAAAGAGAAGTGATGGGAAGATAGTACCTGATTGATGAATCGTGAGAGACTTTCCAAGAAATCGCAGCATGGAATCCAGTTAGCACGAGAGAGAAAGCAGAACAAAAATAACAAAAATAAAATCCTACCTATACCACTTTCGCAGGTGCTCTCGATTGCATTTAGCGCATGCAACAAGCCTTTAAACCCCTAGGTTGCCCCTAGTGGACGAGTTGTAGTCTCGTGAGGGTTTGCAGTAATGTTACCCACAAACATTGAACTAACTAGGAAAATGAAATAAGTTGAAAAGCTGGGTTGCCTCCCAGGAGTGCTAAGTTTACCGTCTTCAGCTAGACCAAAGCAAAGCGATAAACCTACCTATACCTCCATCAGACTAGGAGATCAGTCCTGGTAAACAGGATCAGTCAGAGGTATGGACATGTCCTCTGAATCAAATTTCTCGACAAATGGCTTTAAACGATGTCCATTTACTTTAAACTCTTTGCCATTGTCGGGATCTCTTATCTCGACGGCTCCATGAGGATATGCAGTAACAACAATGTAAGGGCCGGTCCAACGAGATCGAAGCTTACCCGGAAAGAGATGTAATCGAGAATTATACAAGAGGACTTTCTGACCTAGCATGAATGATTTTCGTAGAATATGTTGGTCATGAAACGCCTTCATCCTATCCTTGTAAATTCTCAAATTCTCGTATGCGTCGTTCCGGATTTCTTCGAGTTCATTCAACTGAAGTTTGCGTAGCGAGCCAGTGTTGTTCAGATTGAAATTTAGATTTTTGATCGCCCAGTAGGCTCTATGTTCCAACTCCACAGGTAAGTGGCAAGCTTTCCCATAGACAAGTCTAAAGGGAGACATTCCAATAGGGGTTTTAAAAGTAGTACGGTAAGCCCATAAGGCATCGGTCAATCGAATTGACCAATCCTTACGGTCAGGGTTAACCGTTTTCTCCAAAATGTGTTTGATCTCCCTATTAGAAATCTCAGCTTGCCCACTTGTCTGTGGGTGGTATGGGGTGCTCACCTTATGAGAGATACCGTATTTATTCATTAAACTCTCGAATGGCCTATTACAAAAGTGTGAGCCCCCATCACTAATGATGGCTCGAGGCATTCCAAATCGGGAAAGGATGTTCTCTTTTAAGAATTTAATGACTGTGCGATGGTCATTATTCCGACACGGAATCGCTTCGACCCATTTAGTGACATAGTCTACGGCAAGCAAAATATATAAATTTCCATAAGATTGGGGAAATGGTCCCATGAAATCGATGCCCCAGCAATCAAATGCCTCTATGATAAGAATGGGATTCAAGGGCATCATATCTCGACGGGACAATGCTCCCAATTTCTGACAACGCTCACAAGCTTTGCAAAACTCATGAGTGTCCCTGAACATAGTGGGCTAATAGAAGCCACACTGCAGAATCTTGGCCGTGGTCTTTTTTACAGAAAAGTGACCACCACAGGCCTGTGAGTGACAGAAGGAGATGACACTCTGATGCTCATCGTCTGGCACACATCTCCTCAAGATTTGGTCTGGGCAATATTTAAACAGATATGGATCATCCCAGAAGAATTTGCGCACCTCGGTGAAAAATTTCTTCTTATCTTGCGCAGTCCAATGTGTCGGTATGGAACCTGTAGCAAGATAATTAGCAATATCAGCGAACCAAGGTGAATGAGAGACTCTAAACAGTTGTTCATCAGGGAACATGTCATTGATATGTGTCGTCTCAAGGGAATCAGAGGTATTAAGACGAGAAAGGTGATCGGCCACTAGGTTCTCTACTCCCTTTTTATCTTTAATTTCCAAATCAAATTCTTGGAGTAGAAGGATCCATCGTATCAAGCGGGGCTTAGAATCATTCTTAGAAAGAAGATACTTCAGTGCCGCATGATCTGTATAGATAATGATCTTGGATCCGATCAGGTAGGACCTAAATTTATCCAAGGCGAACACCACGGCTAAGTGTTCTTTTTCCGTAGTCGAGTAGTTCACTTGGGCAGGATTTAAAGTCCTACTCGCGTAACGGATGACGTAGGGCCTCTTATCTTTTCTCTGACCTAGCATCGCTCCAAGAGCATAATCAGAGGCGTCGCACATAAGCTCAAAAGGAAGGCTCCAGTCGGGTGGCTGCATGATGGGTGCAGTGGTTAACATGCCTTTAAGCTTGGTGAAAGCTTCCTGGCATTGCTCAGTCCACTCGTATGGAACATCCTTTTGAAGAAGATTATATAAAGGATGAGAGAGGAGACTAAAGTCCTTTATGAATCGCCTGTAAAATCCTGCGTGACCTAAGAAGGATCGCACGTCCCTGATGTTCTTGGGTGGAGGCAGGTTAGAGATAAGATCGATTTTTGCCTTATCTACCTCAATTCCCTTGGACGAGATGATATGTCCAAGGACAATCCCCTTATGAACTATGAAATGGCACTTCTCCCAATTAAGTACCAAGTTCTTTTCTTCACATCTTTTCAGCACACATTTAAGACTTTCCAAGCACTTGCTGAAAGATGAACCATAGACAGAGAAATCATCCATGAAGACCTCTAGATATTGCCCCACCATATCAGAAAAGATACTTAACATACATCGCTGAAAGGTGGCAGGGGCATTACATAGTCCAAATGGCATCCTTCGGTAAGCAAAGGTGCCGTAGGGACATGTAAATGTGGTCTTTTCCTGATCCTCAAGGGCGATTTCAATCTAATTATAGCCCGAATACCCGTCAAGGAAACAGTAATAGGAATGACCAGCCAACCTTTCCAAGATTTGATCGATGAAGGGCAAAGGAAAGTGATCCTTCCTTGTGACGGTATTCAACTTTCTGTAGTCAATGTACATTCTCCAACCAGTAGTGACTCTAGTTGGCACGAGTTCATTATTAGCATTGGCTACGATGGTGATTCTGGACTTCTTAGGAACCACCTGAGTTGGACTCACCCATTGACTATCAGATATAGGGTATATGATACCCACATCCAATAGTTTGAGAACCTCGGCCTTAACCACTTCCTTCATGTTTGGATTTAATCTATGTTGTTGTTGCCGAGTGGTCTTCGCATTTTCCTTAAGATATATGTGGTGAGTACAAATCGAAGGGTCGATTCCCTTGAGGTCCGCGATCGTCCATCCTAGGGCTCTTTTATGCTCAATGAGAGTAGATATGAGCATACTCTCCTGTTCTTTCTCCAGGTGGGCAGAGATCACCACCGGGTATGTCTCATCTTGACCTAAATAGGCATATTTCAAATCAGAGAGCAAAGGTTTTAGGTCAAGCATCGGTGCCTTGAGGTTAGACGGTAGAGGCACTACATCAGTTTGTGGCAATTCTTCAAATTGTGGCCTCCACCGGTTAACTTCAAGTACTAGGTGCGATATCAAGCAAGGCACATGTCTCCCTAATCATATCATCATCAAACTCATGGGAGTGGGCCAAGCACGTCTCTAGAGGATCAGAGGATAAGGTAAGGGGTGTCCTATCTTCCACGAAAGTATCGATCATGTTAATGTCGTGGACATCGTCATCATCCTCTACGTTGCTGCCGTTATTGAAAAAGATGTTTGACTCCAATGTCAAATTTCTAAAAGACATAGTCATGACATCATTCCTGCAATTGATGATTGCATTTGACGTGGCAAGGAATGGGCGATCAAGAATGACGGGAATTTGAGTGCTCATATTGTTGATGGGTTCGGTGTCCAGGATGATAAAATCTACAGGGTAGTAAAATCTATCGACTTGGACTAACACATCCTCAATAATCCCTCTTGGTACACGAACAGTTCGATCGGCAAGTTGTAGTGTGGTTAGGGTAGGTTTTAACTCACCCAATCCTAACTGTTTGTATACCGAGTAAGGGATCAAATTGACGCTCGCTCCTAAGTCAAGAAGTGCGTGATCAATTCGATGGTTCTCGATTACACATGATATGGTTGGGCTACCGGGATCCTTAAATTTCTGCGGCACGTCTTGCTTCAGGATGGCACTCACTTTCTCAGTTAAGAAAATTTTCTTTTGAATACTCTGCCGTCTTTTGGTCGTGCATAGGTCTTTCAGAAATTTTGCATATAAAGGAACCTGTTTTACGACATCAAGTAGAGGAATATTGACTTTCATTTGTTTCAACACCTCCAAAATATCCTGAGAGTTAGAAAGACGTTTTGGTGCAACCAACCGTTGGGGGAACGGAGCAACTGGCTTCTCTAGAAGTTCCGGTTCTAAATTTTGTGGGACATCACTAGATCCATCATTATTGTCCTCTTCTAGTTCTTGAGGCTTTTCGGGCCTAACCGGAAGGGTTTTATCGATGATCTTCCCACTCCTAAGAGTGGTGATGGATTTAGCGTGTCCCATTTGATTTGAAGAGCTGGGATCATTTATCTCGTATTGCGGTTTAGGATTGGGGAGCGGTTGTGCAGGAAGCATCCCCTTTTCTATAACCATCATACGTGAATCTATTTTTTGCATAAAATCTGTAAGTCCACGCACTACCTGAGCCAGCTCTTGTATGGAATTTTGAACCGGTTCTTCTTGAGGTTTCCCCTGATTTGGATTTTGATTGAAGAAACTTTGAGGGGTAGCAGTTTGTCCATTCCTCCAACTAAAATTTGGATGATTTCTCCAACCAGGATTGTATGTATTGGAGGTAAATCCATTGAAAGGTCTTTGATAGTTATTTACGGCATTGGCTTGCTCATTCAACACTCCTCGAAAGGCAGATATGGTAGGACAATTTTCAGTTGTGTGAATGTTGCAATCACAGATGCCGCAAACAATTTCATTAACCTTATCCTTCTTTCCTTCCATGGCCTCGACTCTTCGAGTGAGATTAGTCACTTTAAAATTTACATCGTCCTCTTCTTTCAGGAGATATACTCCACCTTTCTCCTTAGATTGAGTTGGCCTAGGCGTGGTGTTTGTTTTTGGGTAATGGTCCCATGATTGTGCATTCTCGGCAAGTCTATCGAGGTAATCCCATACCTCATCGACTTCTTTATTCATGAATTCTCCATTACACATTGTCTTGACCAGTTAGCGCATGGAAGATGTCAGTCCATCATAAAAAAAATTTGTAATGCGTCACATTTCAAAACCGTGTTGTGGGCATGAACTGACAAGATCCTTGAACCTTTCCCAACATTGGTAGAATGTTTCATCTTCCTTTTGGGTGAAGTTCATGATTGCTTTTCTGAGGGTAATCATTTTATGGTGTGGGAAAAATTTCTTTATGAATTCCCTCTGCAAATCATTCCATGTGCCAATGGATCTAGGACGCAGTGAATGTAACCACGTCTTAGCCTTCTCTTTCAAGGAAGAAGGAAAGAGTTTCAGCCTGATTGTATCCTTGGATACATTGGGAAAGTATAAGGTGGCTATAATCTCATCGAACTCTTTCAAATGTAAGTATGGACTTTCTGATTCAAGCCCATGGAATTTAGGAAGGAGTAGGATAACTCCCGGCTTGATGTCCATCTGTCCTGTGTTTTCAGGAAAGATCATGCATGAGGGCGTACTCACCCCCGCCGGTTGTAAATAATCTCGTAAGGTACGAGGCGGGGGTGCTTGAAGCACCTCATTCTCATCATGTACTTCCTCATCCATCTGTTGAGGTAGTGCTTGAGGTTGATTTGCAGCCATAACCTCAATTAACTCAGGGGAATTCGAGCGGTGTCTAGTCCTGCGATGGACAGTCAACCCCTCAACTAATCCTCCTTCAGTCAAGAGACGTCGAGTGTCGTCACGGGCCCACTTGGGCATGAAACACTCACAGCCCTCAATCAAATCCTAAATCTAATCCTAAGAAAGAAAATATGAATCTAGAAAGAAAAGAGGGTTGGAAGGAGATTACCAAATTGGAGTCCTTAAGCTAAAGACCTGCAAAATAAAACAAAATAAGTTAGTTTCTAAATAGAAGAAATTTCTAAAGCAAATCAAATCTAAAGAGTTAGAAAATCTAAAAAATCAAAAAGAGTTTACCAAATTAGAAGTTCTATCTTAACAACCTATAGAATAGAAAATAAGTTAGTTCTACGAATCAAAATAGCAAACAAAATAAAAAATTAGAATTAGTAAAATCCTAATCTTAAACTAATTTTAAATCCAATTAATTTCAGAAAATCGTAGCCGTCAGTCCCCGGCAACGGCGCCAAAAACTTGTTCACACCCCAAGTATAGGGTTGTGATGTAGTAATAACTCGGTAAGACCGAGGTCGAATCCATAGGGACTGAAACCTGTACGTTGTCTGAAACTAAGTAGAAATAGAACTAGAATGAGATGAAATTTAAATCGATTGTAATTTGAAGAATAATGATGAATTATTAATCTAAAACTTAGGAAAAATCAGAGAAAAGACACTAGGGATTCAGAGGATCCACTTGTAGAGATCAGGGAGATCTTATGCCTGGATTAAAAATCAGGGAAATTAACTGAACTGACGTTGATATAGTTTTCAAGAGATGAGAGGTATATGAATTAGAATGGATTCCATCACCAAACCATGCCCAGGAGACAAAGCAAACAACAGAATTAAACTAATTACCAACCAATCAATGTATGAAGGTTAGGAAGGGTACCGACATCCAACCATGCCCAGGAGACGATGGTGAACAACAGGGCTTCCTGATGTCATAAACATAAAGAGGAAAAGAATATGCTCAAAGTCATTGCAGACCCATTGTAATTTCAGTCACAACAGACCATTAAAGACTGAAAACATTCCCTTAATTAAACCCAAATCAATATCAGATCAGTCTAAACAAAAGGCACAAGCAAAGAGGCATCCCATCACGCTACAAGCTTCACCTCTTAGCCTTAGCTAAGAGGTTTAGTTGCTCATGAACATCATGAGGCTAAACATCTTAAATAAACTTAAATAAACAAAAGGAATAGCAAAAGAGAAAACTCTACTCCCTGTGTTTCTCTCTCTCTCCTCACGTCTCCACGCCTCCAACCCGAGATCCAAGCCCAGCTCTCCAAGCTGTCCGTCTCCGACTCCCCCTCCCTTCTCTCTCTTTCTTTCTTTTATACATGAGCAAGGCACCGTGGAAGGGAGAGTCCGTATGCAACTGGAGTTTTTTTTTTTTTCTTTCTTTGGAAACTGCCTCCAAAACTTACGCTGTGTACACGGTGGGTCCCACTGCATTATTTTTCTGAAAAATCCACACCGTCCACTGGATTACTCTCGCAAAAACGGTCGGAATTGATGCGGTTTGGCTCCGATTCAGAAAGGCCCACCAGGACTTTCTATTCAGCCATCCAACCTGGGTTCAACGGCTGAAAGCCTGATAACCGCTGTCTCCTGAATTTCCATCCTCTAGGCTTTGGTAAAATGCACCTTGGAGTTCTAATGGACGGTCCGGATCGGACTTTCAGAGCATGATGGTGGCCCACACGATCCGTCCGTAAGCTCTGTCTGTGAACAGAGCTCGCGCAGTCCTTGCGCTGATGATTGGTGGGACCCACACTCTCTGATGTTTGGGAAATCCACACCGTCCATCGGCTTGAGGAGGAAAAACCGTCCGGGCCGACCAAAACCAGGTTGATTTCGGTGTGGCCCACTGATTTTTCTGCTCCGCCGTCCATTCTTCGTTCAATCAGCTGAAACCCGATCTCCGATGTCTTCTACAATTCAGTCAGCTAGGTCTTGCTTATATGGACCTTGTCAGACTGATGGACGGTTTGGATCGGCTCTTTGAATGAGAGGTGGGCCCCACTGCATGAAACCGGCGTCGGCTGAGAGAGACGCTGGGCGTCTTCTCTGTTTAAAAAAAACGTCGGTCAGCAGACGCTGACCGACTTTGGACGTCCTGGTGCGGTGCGGGAATGCACCGTACTGTGTACACGCACCCCCACTAGTGGGGTCTACCATGATGTTTAATAGAAATTCGCTCCGTCCGTCTATTTCCTCAGCTGATGAAAGGGGTCGAGCCCAATTTTGAAGCATATCCAACGATCAAGCGGGCCCCAGTTCACAGATCAATGGGCTGATTTGTCCGTTGGGCCGCTTCCACGATGATCCGACGGATGAATTTCGATGTGTACAGTTAGTTTATGGTCCTCAGGCCATGTATGTAGTTTCGAGCTGATCAGATGGTGAGAACCCTGTGATCTTGCATTCTAGCTTACTTCCAGGCCACTTGAACTTCAATTTCTCAGTTTTCTTGGATCTCTGGCGTGTAAATTCGTCGATCTTGGTCCCCTGGAGTCCGTCCCTAACCTTGGTGTCCTCGGATTATTAAATCCATGCTTTTTAGCTACTTTTTCTCGGATCATGCTCTCAAATACACCCTGTATCACAAACACAGTTAAAACCGGGCGTTAAACAATATTGTGCTCGTAAATCCACATAATAAATGGGGTCTAATATGCAATATTTGACCCTCAACAACACATCATTTATGTTACATGTAAGCGAAGCTCATGTGGGTACTTTTGCATTTGGTAGTTTTTGAATTTTATGTGATCATGTTATATTAATTGATGGGAATTTAGGATGATGGGTACTTGTTTCCGGGGTTTTTTTTTATACCAAAATTAAGGGAATTTGGGATGTTCTCAAGCAATTTGATGCATATGTATTGACCCAGATGTCCTTCGTACTTGGATTATCTGAAAAATGGAGTGGTCATGTAGATACTTTTTTGTTTATTAGTTTTTGAAGTTTGTGTTTATTTGATGAAAATCAATGGGAGTTCAGGATGTCGGGTACTTGTTTTCAGGTGTTTGATTGGATTTAAGGTAATTAGGGGCTTTTTCTAGTTATGTGATGCACGTTGATTGATTTTAATGTTTTTCAGATTTTGATTACTTGAAGACATGCGAGTTCTATATGGGTTTTCTGTTATTAAAAGGACATCCAATGTGAATACTTCTCCTTTTGTCTATTTTTATAGTTGTGTGATTATGCAGTGAGAATCAATGACAGATTAGGATGATGTGTACTTGTTTTCAGGTGTTTTTTGGACAAAAACCCAATGGAATTTATTGGTTTTTCTTCTCAGTTTTTAATTATTTGCTGCACATTGAGTGATTTTGATGTTCTTTTGAATTTCGAATACTTAAAGACAAAGTACTTGTACATCTTTTCTGTTGTATATAAGGAAATCTCATGTGGTTACTTTTATTTGTTTTTGAAATGTTCTTGATTATTTGATGAAAATCTATAGGAGTTTAGTGTGATGGATACTTGTTTTCAGTGATTTTTGTGCTCAGAGATATGGAGTTTTGGGTGTTTCAAGTTATTTGATGAATATCCATTGATTTTGTTGTTTAGATTTTCAATTATTCTACACTGTTTTGGTTGATAGGTTGTTATTTCTAGCAAGTTTCTTGCATGATACCAATAAAAGATTTGGGGGACAACACAGATGCACGTCCAAATTACGTAAATGCCCTTACATTTAGTTTAAAAGCCTTCTCATGTCCTTAAATAATGCATAATTTTAGTGATCCATAAAACTAATGGTGTGAAGACCTTTTCCCTGTATATATATATATATATATATATATATATATATATATATATATATATATATATATATATATATATCAGAGATATACTAATACATATGACCCAGGAAATGCATGCGAATAGTGGAAGAAGTTTGCAAGACGTGGGTGACAGGTGGAGAAGCATAAAAGGAGAGTTATTTGAAAATCGATAGACTATCTTTTTTTTTTTTTTTTTTTTTTTTTTTTTTTAAGGACGTAGTATGGTGCTTAATATGAATGCATTTAGAACTTCTACCCATGGCATATCTTGCTCGGTTTTACCCACTCGCCATCGAAAATGTTTGCACAATTTTAGCAGCTCATAGGATTTCTTGCGAATTTGATGTGCCTTAATGAACACCCAATGTAACTAGCAAATGATAAACCTGCCAGGATTTTTATTTTATTATTATTTTGTTATATATATTTATTTATCTTTGAAAGGGCTATTGTTGGTTGAGGATTTGGATCCTATAATGTTGAAATTTAAGGATTTCATTGCAGTTTTTTCAGTATATTTGAGTATGGAAAGAAGTCAATGATAATTGAACTCAGAATTTGTAAGGGGAGAGAGAGAGAGAGAGAGAGAGAGAGAGAGAGAGAGAGAGAGAGAGAGAGAGAGAGAGAGAGAGAGAGCTGATGTTTACTCTATTTTTGTACATGCTCCCATGATGTCTACTCTGTGAGTGTTCCTTATCCAGGACTAGTGGGAATGGCAGCCCTAGTGGTAATGACAGCCCTAGGGAAGGAGATCAGAAGAGACCGAGACATCCATATCAATTGAAGACATTTAAGGCTGAGATTCGTTTTGCCGCTAGAATCCCAATGAAAGCCATAGTGAATGCTCTACGAGGTCATGATTCAGAGAGCTCTCAAGAAGCTTTAAGAGTGCTTAACATCATACCAAGGCAGCACACAACAAAGCAGTATGTAATTTCAGTTTTTTATTGTTGACATCACTCTTTTTTTTGCCTTTTATAAAATTGTTAACATAGCTAGTAATTCCAGAGGATGCCTACTCGTACGACAATCATATTTCAACAATGAGCCTCACAACTTCACTGACATAGGAGGTGGTGTTGTTGGTTGTCGAGGTTTCCATTCTAGCTTTCACACCACCCAATGAGGCTTGTCTCTGAATATTGTTCTCCATGGGCTATTTGTGGACGTGGGGTTATTGATATCCATGTGTTTCTTAATTGCAACACGTGTTTGACAACATCATTTTCATCACTTTTTCATCAACTACCATGTGCAGATGTGTCTACAACAATGAGCATAAAGCCAGGACCTGTTGCAGATTTTCCAGTGGCTAACCAAAATGTTTATATTTTTCTTTTTGGTAGCATTTGAGTGTGTGTTGCTCAATGGCCACCATCCATGCTGAAGTGTAGTTTCGGTTTCTTTTACAGATGTATATGAAGTTTCCTATTAATTGTTGTGGGGCTTTTTGGTGTATGGGTTGTTGTCCATCACAAAACATACTAAAGCATGGACATTTTCTGCATGTAGTGTAGGAAAATTCTATATCATGCTCAAGACAAAAAAAAAAAAAAAAAAAAAAACTATGGACCTAGCTTGTTTCTTCTTCAAAGAGCTTATTTTCGTGACATTTTTGTAGTTGTATGATTGCATATTTATAGTTAATACATTAGCGCTTGTGTGCGTGTGTGTGTGTGTGTGTGTTCTTATAAGGTATGGGAGAGCTCAAGCTATGGATTAATAATTGGGTTTAGTTGGGGTCTGTCAAACCATATGGCCCAATTAATAATTGGGTTGGGTTGTACTTTGTGCTTACACTGGCCTGCTTAAGCATGTTCTACAACACATGTTTTTTTAGGATTTGCGTGTTTGTGTGTGTGTGTGTTTACGTATTCTTATAAGGTATAAGATCTTGTTTATGACAGGAAGACTTGTGGTATGGGAGTTGGGCGCAAGCTCAAAACACATAGGAAGAGACAAAAATGGGCTAACAAATCATACAAGAAGAGCCATCTTGGAAATGAATGGAAGAAACCATTTGCAGGTTCTTCCCATGCCAAGGGAATCATTCTTGAGAAGATGTATGATCTATTTCCTGACGCCCATTTTATTTCCCTTCACCACTACACTCTTTAACTTTTTATTAAAAGTTCATAAATAAATTTGTATGCAGCGGAATTTGAAGCTAAGCAACCCAACTCTGCTCTCCGTAAGTGTGCGAGAGTTCAATTGATTAAGAACAGAAAGAAGATAGCAGCATTCGTCCCCAATGACAGTTGCCTTAACTACATTGAGGAAAATGTATGAATTGGTCCATACATATTTTTTTTTTAAGAAAATTATTTTTTAGAAGTTCGCCTTAGCTTTTTTGTCTTCCTTTTTTCCCCCTTTCCAGGATGAAGTTTTGATTGCTGGATTTGGCCGTAAGGGTCGTGTTGCTGGAGATATTCCTGGAGTCAGGTTCAGGGTCATGCAAAAAATAGCCTTGCATGTAGATGTATCCTCCTATATAGTTACATAATGCATCCTTTTGGGGACTATACCATTAGACAGAGCAAGACATGTGAAAATCTAAGTGGGGCCGATCTTGCCACTTTGGTATGACTTTAAAATTTTTGCAAGGCTTTCTATGATATCCAAAGCTTCTATATATCTCTCTTTTGTTATTTATTTATTTATTTTAATATCCAATCCAAATATTTAGAATTTGGATGATATATTTGATTTCTTTCTTTTCTATTGTGTAGACTTACCTTCTCAAATAGGTTGGTTCGTTCAGGGCTTTGGAGAAATGGGTATATCTAGTTTTGGATGTGTGTGTCAACTATAATTTTTTATATAATTGACACCTTTTATCTTGGAATATGATCTATGAAGTAGCATATGAATGCAATCCCCATCAAAATCCGCACTTAGGGGAGCGCAAATAAGAGGATTGATCTTAACAGTATGGTCGTCATGCATAGAGACAGAAAATGCTTGTAATGAATGTTTATGAGTACTAGGTGGCCTATTGTAAGGCCTGTATACTAGTCCGTACTATTCCGTCGACTCCTGCGATCCTTCCCGATGAATTTCGGCCACCCACGACCTATAATCGACGTTTACACATAACCCTAAGCCGTATCCCGTAAATTTGAGTTAGCTTAATCCGATACTTATACTATTGCGACCACACCATCGCCGTAGTTCCAACGCCATGACTCACGCACCGATCTGATACCCAGGTCAAAAGATGTGGGCCCGCATTTATTTCAAAGAAACGCCGTGCATTTGCGAACCCAAGAGAATCTCTACAACCCATCAATCAATCAATCAATCAATCAAAGTACACAACCCATGCTTTCTTTCTTCCCAAGTCAAGCAACCTACCAAGTCAACTCTCAAGTCAAGTATAACATCACCTCACACCATCACTCACATCCATCACCTCTCTTACAACCACCATTTCTCTCTCTCTCTCTCTCTTCACATTTTTCAATAAACAAAGAAGCAAAAGAAGAGTGGACGTCTAAACTCTTCCATGGGAGGAAAAGTGTGATGTGTGTGGCCCACTTCCCACCCCAAGATCCACCATCCTAGCCCTTCATTTCTCATCACCTTCCATCAAAGTGAGACACAAGGAGCTAGGCGTTCCATCAGACCAAGAAGATCAAACGGTGTGTGTTTCTATAGGCCTAGATTTCATGTTTTTATGATGGGCCAAGTGAGGCCTACTGATTGATGGTATGGATCTCACTTTGGACCCTAGATGTGGCTAATGACCCACCTTAATTCTCATGATCATTCCATGATAGGGCCATTCTCCATGGACCCCATCATGATGTTTACTTCCTAGTTTGAAAGATGTCATCTAGTGTAACAACCCGAATCTTCAGGACCCGAGCATATGACCCGTGTCCTAAAAACCCAAGTGTTAACCTTAAAGGATGATCAGATATAGTATTTTTTTTCTTCTTTTATCAGAGTTAGAGTAAGCAGATGAGCGTAGAATGGACAAGTAAGCATAAAGGAAAATTTCAAATTTTATTTAGAATATACAAGTGGTTGCCTATAATGACTTCTACAAACCAATGTCTCCAACATTAACAAATACAAGATTTACAAGAATTTAATATATGAAGATTAGCAGAAAGCATATAAATATAAGCCGCTAGATCACGCAGCTCATCCGGGAAAATATGGCCATGCATCCTTGGTGATCGTACTCTGTTCCTCATCAAATCTGAACATGCATATCACTAAAGCCACCTGTACTACCTGTACGGTTGTATATTTGATGGATGAGTGACCAACTCAATATGAATTCTCCTCAAGATTACACACCACCGCATTAGGTAAGCATAGTTACAAAACATCCAGACAACCAAAATAGAGTAAATGTAGTCTTATTAGATGCATGAATGCGTGAATGCAATCATCGCCCCAGGGATGTTCATCCGTGCGGATAGTGGGTCATCACCCATGCAATCATCGAACCTGAAAAATATCATCTAGTCGGAACAATACGTGCCATGTATGCATGATTAGCCAAGTCATTATTAGTCCATTTATAACCAGCCAATTTAGATAAGCTCAAAGGTCACTATGGGGAGCACATGGCCCAGCGTAGGCTGACAGCTCGAGCATAGTGTCCCATTCCCACCATCCCCGGCTCATGAGACTACCACCTTAGGATGTTTAATGGATCTCAATCGACTTGTGGCCAATCATATTCAGTATATGGGGCTTACCATTGCATAGTTGCACAAAACAAAACATTGAACCCATATAGGGAAAACACCAGAACAAAGCCACATAGGGCGATATCAAACAAGCCACATAGGGTAATTATTAAAATAGGCCACGTAGGGCGAGTATCAAAACCATGCGATAAAAGACCATCCTTAAAAACCATTGGACACAACAACCCTGGATGATAGGCCACCACTCAATGATCCATCTAGACCACCACTCAAAAACCAGTAAGTCGAAGGTCCATTTTATTCACAACCAGTCGGGTTACATCCCAAGTATGGGTGTACATTTATAGGTGGGGGTTTCCTACTAATGTACCATTTTAAAGTCCATAAGCAATACACAAGCATGAATAAATATAAAGGATGAACAATTAGCAGGCAATATAGTAATTCAATTTCCACCAGCTAACACATGTGATTATAAGAGAGAGATAAATTATGAATTTAAATAAAAACTATAACTTAAGCTAATGAGAAGATGGAAAGCTTAAGGGGAAGAATCATCACCTTACACTTTGAACCGCCTACCAGTGTCGCTAGAGAATGTGTGTTTCCTTAGAATCAACCCTATCATAGATTGTAAGGTTATACAGTTAGATCCTAGCTTTATGCGATATTCTTGATTAAGGTCTTGACCTATTAGATTACACAGGTCTACAATTTTATCCTAGAGTTTAGGTCTATGCTAGATTTTTAAGATTTTAATGTAGAGTTTAGGGTTTTCATTTTAGGGTTTAATTCTAGGTTTAGATTCTATGTTTTTTTTTTTGTTTATGAAAATTTGAATTCTATCTTGTGTGGTCATTAATGATGTTATTAAAGGGAACAATAAATGAATAAAAATAATTAAATAAAGTAGTTATTAGTGGTAGGAATACTAACAATGGTTACCATCATATTAAAAATTACCTAACAACAACCTACGATGAATATTAATACTAATAAGTCCAAAACAATTATTAATATTAACAATATCACTAATATTAGCTAGCGTAACACTAATAGCCATTTTGATGAAAGTAAATAGTATGTTCTAATGTCAATGTTAGTATTTTAAGATTGGCAAAATAAAATGCTAATATCTTGACAATAATAATTTCCATATGTATTAACCAATGTTGGTATGGATAATTTACTAATGGTTATTTACATCTAATTTAATAATCTTAAAAATGATAATAATCATACAACGATAATTGAAACAATTTAAATTTGGGAAGAAATGTGGGCTCACCTAGCTGACTCGGTTCGAGTCGAGTTAACTCGATTAAACACATGCTCTCTCCTTCTCTCTCTCTCTCTCTCTCTCTCTCTCTCTCTCTCTCTCTCTTCTTCTTCTCCTTCCTTTCCTTTTCTTCTCTTTTTGCTGGAATGCCCAGCCACACCTGGGCTAGACCCAAGCCCAGCTTAGCCCCAACTCGGCCCAATTGAACTGGGTCTCAACCGAGTTGACTCGGCCCGAGCTGGTGCAGTACTCACCATCTCCTTCCCTCTATTCTTCTCCTTCTCTCTTCAGGTTTTAATAGAAGATTTATTTGATGGTTTGATGCCCACATTGTAAGTACAATGTTGGTTAATGTCCGCATTGTAACTCTTCCTAGGGCCCATTGATAGGCCCATACTTGTTGTGTGTAGGCCATCTAGGCCCATCTTTGTTGTGAGGATAGTTCATCACTTTATAACATGCTTAGTATAACTTCATGATTCATGTCCATACGCATCATATGTATGCTTAATATGAGTAGTGACTGATCATAGCATATGCCATTGGGCAGATTATTATGGGACTCACTGATAGGAGTTACCCACATGAGCGCGTGGTATACGTAGAATTGTTGCATGACTGAACAGTGGATTCATGCATCTCGTATTTGTGTGTTATGATCATTGTATATGCCCTAGCAACATCAGGGTCGTGGCTCCACAGGCATATCATGGATGGCCGTATTGGATACTGAAAATACTTGGTTCTAGCAGTGTGGGCACTTAGGACGTCCTCAGGTGAAAGTCGTAGAACCTTTTTGGTACAGGGAGATGCTCTAATGTCTAGACCGAGTGGATACACGAGTGCTGGAGTGCCAAATACCAGTAGACCGCGTTTTCCACTATGTCGTGGTTGGTTGGAAGGGGGTGTGACCTTATCCGCCCAAGTGAGGGGGTTGTAAATTGGGCTGAGTTTGACCAGCTCATAAATGAGTCCGCTATCGACTAGCCAGGTAGGTATTGGCAAACTACTGGTCAGGTGGATAGTGTGGTCTCTTCCACTTACTGGGCTATGCGGCTAGGGAGGAGGCAGTCAGTGTGAAGTGTATTAGACCCCGGTGATATTTCAGAGAGAAACTGTACTGATATGTGTACTTGATGAGAACTGGCATGCTTGCTTTGCATCTTGCATGTGACATTTGACTACATAGGCCTCGCATCACATGGCCTTGGTATGGCAAATAGCATTCATGTCTTGCATCGCATATCCTTGATACAGCTGATAGTATTCATGGACTTACCGCATATTTTCGCATTACTCTGATATTATACACTTGATACTCACCTTGCGAACACACTTACACCACCCTCTAAGCTTTTGTAAGCTTATGCACGACCGTTGCATGCAAGTGTCATTGGATCACAGCAGCGCTGAGGTAGGAGTACATATTGAATCATTTTCGAGCTTTTTGATCACCCTGTATTTCCCTTTCTGCATTATACTTAAAGTTTTTGATATAGTGAATATGTGGTAATGTTGTTTTGTGACTTGGTTATGCTTAATTACAAAATAAATTCATATTGAAAATCCTCCTTGTAGGATCCTAGGATAGGAATCTGGCATATCAGTGCCAAGATTCGAGAATGGGTCACTACAGAGGCTGTTAGCGCCAGATTCGGCGATCGAAAATTTTGTGAGCCCAGTTTTCGAGTTTAAGGTGTGACAGAAGTTAGTATCAGAGCATAACTTGGGAATACCTAAGGATCACATCACATATCTACTATGAACTTAGAATGTATAGGTCCTAAGTCTGAATAACTTAGCAATTTTCTGACATAGACCCTTAACAGTTATGCCTTCGAGAATTCTTAAGGTTGATAGGCCCTTGTTCCTTCTTGTAGGACATGCCACCTAGGAGAGTGACCCGAGCGAATCCCGCTCCACCACCTGCGACTCCTGCTCCACTACCTACGACTCCTGCTCTACCACCTGCGACTCTCGTTCCACTATCGGATATTCTTACTTTCCAGCCTGAGGATGCCACTCCTCTACCTAAGACCGGTGTGGATCCGATCGTACCTGTGAGTGCCACCTAGCTGCAGTAGATACTACTGGCGATGACCGCTATTCTTCAGGGGCAGGCGTCCCACTGTTACGCCAGCTGAGGCAGAGTAGGAGCGTGCGACTCCCTTCTCAAAGACTTTCGACAGCATGATCCCCTACATTTTCGGGGTGGGTCAGAGCTTATTGCAGTGGAAATATGGTGCTCCGAGGTGGAGAAGATATTCGACACAATGAGATGTATGACCTAGCAGCGAGTTCCGTTAGTCGTATTTCTTCTCCAGGGTGAGGCTTAGCATTAGTGGGCTTCTGTCGCCCTAGCAGTAGCGGTCGATTTCGTATGCACCTGGGGGGACTTTGTAGACCGATTTGACCGAAAGTTCTTTTCCGAGCATGTGTGGCAGCAACGCGCATTAGAGTTTGAGACTCTGGTCCAGGGAGACATGACAGTGTCCCAGTATGAGGCACGTTTCGTCGTGCTATCGAGATTCCCGACGTACCTTATTTATGATGAGGGGCGAAAGGCCCGTCGCTTTGAGAATGACTTGCGTCCTGCCCTCAGGAGCCATATGGTCGGACACATGCTTCCGACGTTTGAGCAGATCGTGCAGAGGGCCCAGATCTACGAGTCAGATTGGGCCGGTTTGCAGAGGGCTCGTGACCAGAGAGGAGATTAAAAGAGGATGGTGCCCTCTGGTGGTTCCCATCAGTAGAAGCATCGTCCACAGCAGCGACGCACGACCCACCCAGCATTCCGAGCACCAGTGGCACCCCCAGCACCACCTCCAGGACCGTTTTCAGGTACTTACTTTGGGTGCAGTAGGATAGGACATCATATGCACAAGTGTCCCCATTCGCAGCAGCAGTAGCAACAGCCGAGGGCACCGTATCAGACTCTGAGAAAGCCCCCACAACAGTAGCAACGACAGCAGCATCAACCTCTAAGATCTCTCCCGCAGCAGCAGAGGCAACAGATTAGGTCACCACAGCGACAACAGCAGCAGTAGAGACCTCAGAGGGGACCTGCACCTCCCTAGCAGGCCCGTGGTAGATTTTATGCCGCCTAGAAGGACCCTCAGTCATCATGAGGAGTCGTCGAGGGTACTCTCCTCATTTTTGCATATATTGCACATGTATTGTTTGATTCTGGTGCATCGCATTCCTTTGTGGTCGTTGCCGATTGACCGGTTTGCCAATGGAGTCTGCCCACAAGGGTTTATCAGTATCGACACCCTTGGGGAAGACTACAGTGTTAGACCGATTTTGCTCGTCTTGCCCCATTCTGATTGGGGATATCTTTTTGCTTACTGATCTATTCTTATTACCGATGTCCGAGTTTGATGTTATCTTGTGCATGGATTGGCTCACCGAGTACCACGCCATATTCGACTGCTCTACAAGGACAGTCATGTTCTATATACCCGGCGTGTTAGAGTTCCAGTTTGTTGCCGAGCCTAGAGGAGAGCAGCTTTCCTTCCTGTTATCATGTGCCATTGAGGAGTTAGTTGCTTTGAGTATTGACCAGCTGCCGGTCATTTGTGGTTTTTTTGATATGTTCTAGGAGATTTCGGGGTTACCACCTCATCGGCACATCGAGTTTCAGATTGATCTCATGATTGGTACCACACCTATTTCGAAGACCCCGTATCGTATACACCGTTGGAGTTACGAGAACTGCAGAAGCAGTTGGACGAGTTGTGCGAGCTAGGCTTTATCTGTCCGAGCAGTTCACCATGGGGAGCGCCGGTACTCTTCATGAAGAAGGATGGCTCGTTAAGGCTTTGCGTAGATTATCGCGAGTTCAACAAGGTCACGATCAAGAACAAGTACCCGCTTTCGATGATCGATGATTTGTTTTATCAGCTGTAGGAGGCGCAGTTCTTTTCAAAGATAGACTTGCGGTCCGGTTATCATCAGGTTCGGGTCTGAGATGAGGATATCCCAAAGACAGCCTTCAGGACTCGCTATGGTCATTTTGAGTTCCAGGTCATGTGCTTCGGACTGACCAATGCGCCCACAGTATTCATGCAGTTGATGAACGAGGTCTTTCGTCCGCATCTCGATTAGTTTGTCGTAGTCTTCATCGACAACATTCCGATATATTGGAGGACCCGTGAGGAGCATGACCGGCATCTGGAGATTTCCTTGCAGACCCTCCGTGCACACCAGCTTTACCCGAAGCTGGAGAAGTGCGAGTTCTGGCAGGAGGAGGTAAAGTTCCTCGGTCATGTGGTGATGAGACAGGGTGTCGCTGTAGACCCCTCAAAGATTAATGTCGTATGTCTGTGGGGCCAGCCCACGAACGCATCCGAGATCCACAGTTTCCTTAGTTTGGTGGGCTACTACCGACGTTTCATTGAGAGATTCTCTCGTATTGCAGCCCCGTTGAGCAAGTTGACCCGGAAGGGTGCCGAGTTTGTTTGGAATGACACTTGTGAGCAGGCATTTATAAAGTGAAAGGACTGCCTCACATCTACTTATGTCCTCACTCTTCCCTCTGGGAGTGATGAATTTATTGTATTTACCGATGCCTCGTAAGTTGGCTTGTGTGCTGTCCTAATGCAGCATGGGAAGCCGGTGGCTTATGCGTCTCGCCAGCTCAAGGTCCATGAGCTAAACTACCCCACGTATGATTTGGAGTTGGTAGTAGTTGTCTTCACCCTGAAGGTGTGGAGGCACTATCTTTATAGGGTGAGGTTCGAACTCTTCTCCAGCCACAAGAGCTTGAAGTATCTGTTCTCTTAGTCCGAGTTGAACATGAGGCAAAGGCGTTGGATGAAGCTCCTAAAGGACTATGATTTTGATCTCCAGTACCACCCGGGCAAGGAAAACATGGTGGCGGATGCCCTCAGCCATCAGCCAAGAGGCCTGGTTGTGCACAAGATGATTCAGGGGTGGAGGATGCTTGAGGATGTGTCAGCTTTTGACTTCGAGATCGTCTTGTAGTCTTCTATTGTGTAGTTATCGAGCCTGTCGATTCAACCTTCTCTTGTCGCAAAAGTGATCGAGGCTCAGCAGGCAGATAAGTTAGTGCAGAGTTATCAGGCTGAGGTAGCATTAGAAAGTCAGTCAGATTGACAGATTGGTTCTGATGGTGGACTTCGCTTCAGAGGCTGATTATGTCCCGGATATTCCTAAGTTACGCCAAGATCTTATGATCGAGGCATATCGATTGCGGTTCTCTATCCACCCTGGCTCGACGAAGATGTATCGCGATATGAGACGTCAGTATTTTTGGATGGGGATGAAACGCCAGATAACCAGTTTTGTGGCAGAGTGTGACACATGCCAGCGTGTCAAGGCCGATTATCAGAGACCCCCTAGTTTATTACAGCCGTTGAGTGTCCCGATGTGGAAGTGGGATCACATATATACCGATTTTGACATGGGTTTGTCAAGGACACAGTGTGATCATGACGCCATCTGGGTTGCCGTGAACTGTCTGACGAAGTTGTCACATTTTCTTGCGATTCGTGAGACCTAGCATGCGAACTGGCTCCCCAAGATGTTTGTTGATTAGATTGTGATACTACACTGTGTTCCTATTTTGATCATTTCAGACCGAGACCCAAAGTTCACGTCTCAGTTTTAAAGAAGCTTCCAGAGAGCGATGGGGACTGAATTGCAGCTCAACACCGTGTACCATCAGCAGACCGATGGCCAGACATAGAGGGTCAACTAGATCCTTGAGGATATGCTTCGAGTCTACGCGATTGATTTCTTGGGTAGTTGGGAGAGCACCTGAGACTGGCTGAGTTTGCTACAACAACAACTATCAGGTGACCATTGGCATGACTCCTTTTAAGACATTATATGGCAGACCATGCAGATCTCCGAGTTGTTGGGCAGAGGTTGGAGAGCGGCGTCTCCTAGGTCCCGAGCTTATGCAGCAGACATCAGAGGCTATCGATATCATCAGGTAGAGGATGCGCACAGCTCAGAGCCGGCAAAAGAGTTTTGTTGACCGTCGGCATTGTCCCTTTGAGTTTTTCGTTGGGGACCATGTATATCTCAATGTCTCACCTATGAAGGATGTGGTTCGCTTTGAACTGAAGGGCCAGCTTGCCCCCGAGATTTATAGGACCTTTTGAGATGATCATGCTCGTTGGCGCCATAGCCTCTCGGCTTTCCTTGCCATCTCAGTTGTCTGGTGTCCACAACATTTTCTATGTCTTTATGTTGAGGAAGTGTGGGTCAGACATTGTGTCTGTTATTGATTGGCAGCCATTGGAGGTTCATGATGACGCTTCTTACATTGAGCAGCCAGTTCGTATCCTCGATCGGAAGGAGCAGGTCCTGCGGACCAAGGTCATTCCTTTGGTGAAGGTGCAGCGGGGCCATCATATTGTGGATGAGGCATCTTGGAGCGCGAGGCAGAGATTCGAGAGCGTTATCCCCATCTTTTCAATGTTTGATTATATGTTGTATTGTGTTTTGATTATATATGATGTTATGTTTCCTATTGAGTTACGATTAGCTGCGTTGGTAGTATAAATTTCGAGGACAATTTTTATTACGTAGGGAGAGCTGTAAGGCCCATATCCTAATACATACTATTCCGTCGACACTAGCCATCCTTCCCGATGAATTTCGGAAACCCGTGACCTATAATCGACGTTTGCGTGTAAACCTAAATTGTATCCTGTAAATTTGAATCGGCTTAATCCAAGACTTGTACTATTGCGACCGAACCGTGGCCATGGTTCCAACGCCGCAACTCGCGCAACAATCCGATACCTAGGTCAGAAGATGTGGGCATGCGTTTATTTTAAAGAAACGCCGCGCATTTGCGAACCCAAGAGAATCTCTACAACCCATCCCATCAATCAATCAATCAATCAAAGACACAACCCATGCTTTCTTTCTCCCCAAGTCAAGCAACTTACCAGTCAAGTCTCAAGTCAAGTACAACTATCACCTCACATCCATCACTCACATCCATCACCTCTCTTACAACCACCCTTTCTCTCTCTCGCTCTCTCTCTCACTCTCTCTTTCTCTTCACATTTTTCAAGCAACAAAGAAGCAAAAGAAGAGTAGATGTCCAAGCTCTTCCATGGGAGAAAAAGTGTGATGTGTGTGGCCCACTTCTCACCCCAAGATCCATCATCCTAGCCCTTCATTTCTCATCACCTTCCATCAAAGTGAGACATAAGGAGCTCGACGTTCCATCAGACTAAGAAGATTAAATGGTGGGTGTTTCTTTAGGCTTAGATTTCATATGTTTATGATGGGCCAAGTGAGGCCTACCGATTAATGGTATGAATCTCACTTTGGACCCTAAATGTGGCTAATGGCCCACCTTGATTCTCATGATCATTCCATGATGGGGCCATTCTCCATGGACCCCATCATGATGTTTACTTCCTAGTTTGAAAGAGGTCATCTAGACCTTCTATTTTGATGGAAAAGGAATCTCTACCATTGATTTTGATTTGGTGGGCCCACATGTATTGGGACCCACTTGATGTATGATTGAATGCATAAAAGGGAGGGCCCATAGTGTTGGGGTCCCTCCATTGCACGTGTCTCCTTCTTTCTCTCTCTCCCTCTCTCTTTCATTTTGTTGTGTGTGACGATGTGGCCGTGTGGCCCACCCGGATGGACCCCACCATGAAGCATGTATTTATTCAAGCCATCTAGTAGGTGGGGCCCACCTTATACATGTGTCGTATGCAAACTGTCCAGCGTCCAGGGATGCTGGACGTGGCTACAAAGTGAAGTGTGAACTGACAGTAGTTTGTACTGACGAGCAAACAAAGATGTCAATTTGATTTAAAAACTTGGGTGGACCACTCCTACAGGCCTTATCTTGATTTATGGATTTAATCCACACCATCCATTCCATTCCCCAGCTTATTTTAGGCGTTGAGCTGAAAAATGAAGTCGATCCGATCATCTGGCGGGCCATAGCATAGAAGATAGTGGTTTTACAAATCCACTCTAATACTTCTATACACCGAAACATGCTCAAATTGGGCTTGTCGGATCTGTTATGAGCTGTAGAATACAATGGGTGGGTTGAATTTTCTGGATGCGGGCCCCACCTATGAAAATCTACAAGAAAACAAAAAAAATAATATAAATAAATGCAACATGCAGCGACGTGGCCGCGACTCGTTCGAGGACATGCAAAAAGCAACGTCTGTGACTGCTGCAAAGCGTCGAAGCGAGGGACGTGGGTCCCAACCATGGGCCCCACTATGATGTGTGTAGAACATTAACACTGTGCATTTGGTAGGCCCCCTTAGGGTAGTGGGCCACCCAAAAAATCAGCCGTATATGGAACTCAGGTGGCCCACACGGCAAGAAATAGTGGGATTGAGTGTCTGCCATTGAAACCCTTTTGCGTTGTCATAGAAGTTTTGGATCATTATGAAATTTGTTTTTCCTACTCATCTGGGTCTGTATGACCTTATTAACAGATTAGATGACAGATAAACGTTATGGTGGGCCCCACATGGTACCCACTGATGTAAGTGTTTTACCCACACTGTCCCCACATTTGGGAGTGGGACGGCTGGTGTACCTCACTCCAGCTACATAGCTACTGTAGTGGCATCACCAAGTTTCATGGGTCCCACTTGTATCATCCACGCCATCCATCTATGGGACCCACCATGATGCATGTGTTGCATCCAAGCCGTCCAACCATTTTGAAAGCTCGTCTTAAGGCTTGAGACTAAAAATAAGATAGATCTATAGTTCAAGTAGACCCCACCATTTAAAATAGTGGGGACAGTAACATTCACCGTTCAAAACTTCTTAAGGGCCACGGTAGTTCCAATCAAGCTGATGTTTTTGCTTTCACTTCATCTATCTCTATGTTAACTTATGAATAGGTCGGATCCCAAAAAAAAAACATAATGGTGGGCCCTATAGGATTTTTAATGGTGGAAATCATTGTCGCCACTATTATTTGGAGTGCAGTTCAGTTGATCTTTTGATATGATTCATTTATACACACACACACACATTGATGTACTTGTGGCCGTCCGTTGAGACCCACTTTGATATATACATGAGGCCCATGTGATTAGGCCCATCTTGATGTATTTGTGGCCTGTTGTTGAGGCCCACTTTGATATATATGAGGCCCATGTTATGAGGCCCATTTGATGTATCTAAGGTCTATGGGTTGAGGCCCAATGGGATGTACACAAGTCCATTGCAATTTGTGATTCCACCATGGTTTATGTAATGATGTTTATGGCGGGCTATGCCTTAGGAGCAATGATGGTTTGACGCCCACATTGTAAGTACAATGTTAGTTAAATGTCCACATTGTAACTCTTCCTAGGGTCCATTGATAGGCCTATACTTCTTGTGTGTCGGCCGTCTAGGCCCATCTTCATTGTGAGCATGGTTCATCACTTTATAACATGCTTAGTATAACTTCATGATTCATGTCCATACGCATCATATGTATGCTTGATATGAGTAGTGACTGATCATAGCATATGCCATTGGAAAAATTATTATAGGACTCACTAATAGTAGTTACCCACATGAGCACATGGTATGCATAGGATTGTTGCATGACTGGATAGTGTGATTCATGCGTCTCGCATTTGTGTGTCATGATCATTGTATGCCCTAGCGACATCAGGGTCATGACTCCACAGGCACATCGTGGATGGCCGTATTGGATACCGTTAATACTTGGTTTTAGCACTGTGGGCACTTAGGATGTGGGTGAAAGTCCCAGAATCTTTTTGGTACCAGGAGATGCTCTAACATCTAGACCGAGTGGATACACGAGCGCTGAAGTGCCGAATACCAGTAGGCCACGTCTCCCACTGTGCCGTGGTCGGTTGGAAGGGGGTGTGGCCTTATCCGCCCAAGTGAGGGGATTGTAAACTAGGCTGACTTTGACTAACTCTCAAATGAGTCCACTATTGATAAGTCAGGTAGGTATTGGCAGACTACTGGTTAGGCGGATAGTGTAGTCTCTTCCACTTATTAGGCTATGCGATTAGGGAGGCGGCAGTCGGTGTGAAGTGTATTAGACCCCGGTGATATCCCAGAGAGAAACTGTACTGATATGTGTATTTGATGAGGACTGGCATGCTTGTTTTGCATCTTGTATATGACATTTGGCTGCATAGGCCTCGCATCGCTTGGCCTTAGTATGACCGATAGCATTCATGCCTTGCATCGCATATCCTTGATACAACTGATAGTATTCATGGACTTACCGCATATTTCTGTATTACTCTGATATTGCACACTTGGTACTCGCCTTGCGTACACACTTATACCACACTCTAAGCTTTTGTAAGCTTATGCATGACCGTTGCGTGCAGGTGTCGTTGGATCGCAGCAGTACTGAGGCAGGAGTACGTATCGGATCATTTTGGAGATTTTTGATCACCCTGTATTTTCCTTTCTGCATTGTACTTAAAGTTTTTGATATAGTGGATATGTGGTGATGTTATTTTGTGACTTGGTTATGCTTGTGGTTATGCTCCATTACAAAAAAAAAATTTCATACTGAAAATTCTCCTTGTAGGATCCCAGGATCGGAATCTGGCATATGAGTGTCGGGATTCGAGAATGGGGCACTAAAGAGGCTATCGGCACTGGATTCGGCGAACGAGAATTTTGTGAGCCCAGTTTCCAAGTTTGGGGCGTGACACCTATTAATGAAAATAATGTCTCCATCCATAATACGCTTGTTTATGATTTGACCAACTTTCAAATATGTGTCCTTTTGAACCTTTCGTAATTGCATAAATGGTTGAACCATCTTTGTATGTTACACATAATTTGTCATCCACTAGTTTCTGTAAATTATCCATGTTGTATGCCTTGACCTTCTCTTCAAATGTGATCTTTTGAGCAATTTCTAATGGTAAACTGATTTCATGAATCCCTTTATATTCATTCCCAGTAATCACAATGCGAGAAGAGAACCCTTATCCCTTCCAAATAAACAGTGTCCGTATCTTTCCAAGTCATGCCTTTGTAGAAGAATCATCAACCTCTTTAACACCCCCATACTTCCTAGTAATGTCATGAGGTGCAAAGGCCTCCATGTTACTCCAAGTAAGCTCTAAGCTTATTACAACATTTTTCTCTATGCCCTCCTTTTTCAGATGATAGTGCTTCGTCATCAATTCCATCACACAATTAATAGTTAATGTTGTTTTCAATTCTTATTGCTTGATGAGAAATCAATTGAGGCACTGCATTAGAAAATAACGAATATGTAGAACTCAATGGTCAGAAACTTACAAGTGGATTTGTTAGGCCTGGGTCTAAGTTCCAAGTCCAATCTCTGACCTTGTAAAAATTGAAGTCATTACTTCTATTGCTTTCTTAAAATCTTCAGTGGCAACATTTGAGAATTTAGCTTGGCACTTAAGGCAATTATGTAATTTATCCTCATAATTGTGTATTCTCTTTATTGACTCATCCACCAAATCGGAGTTCAAGTTAACTCAGTTCAGCAGCTCTGAATACCAAGTCCTTCAAGCTTTTATTTGTAAGTACCCTCTGTTTCACTTGTCTTTAATTTGCTCAAGAATGAAGATAACCCCCGCGTATAGCAAGTGGTAAGAATTGTATTCTGCAGCCATTTCATCAGTAAATAAAACTGAATTGAAGGAAAGGGGAATAATATTTGATTGTGGGACTGGACATAACCCATCACCTGCTAAAATATAAGAGTAGATGATGAGATGTGAGGCTCACGGTCCAGTCAAGATTGGATGGGTGATGAGATCCTCATGATATTGGCATATTGTTGATTCATTATTTTGAAGCAAGCATTGAACTGTTTCCCTTAATAATCGAACTTCTTTTGAACTATTTCACTTTGTGTGGGGCGATATGTAGAAATATGTAAACTCATGCTATATATGCACGTGCCCATGTCAAGTTTTCCACAAACCAAATTTCTACTCTTTAAATTTTTTCATCTAAAAGAAATTTTATGATTAAAAGAAACTCCCCACTTTGCTGAATTTCTAATTTTTGAATTTTACCAGTTACATGTTTTCTAAGGGTGTGTTTGTCTGCCCCAAATTTCCTGATTAATCAGTCTAATTTGGTGCAACCAAACACACCCAAAACGAAGCAGCTAGAGACAATATGGTTGTGGGATATTGAAAGGCAAGTCCACTGATTGGATCGATTCTAAGGTCCACTCCTGGGATGCATCACGACATCATGAATGTATGTTCATGAATGTTTATACGTGATTTAAACAATGATTATTCAGCACAAAATTGGTGAACAGAGAAATTTTATTTAGATGATCTTACCTCATTAATCGATAGTCCTTTGAAAATTGCATTCATTTAGTTGTCTCCGTAGTTGAATATGGATAGGCTTAGAAGTCCAGAAGAGCAGTTATCCATCATTTTAATTGTTGTGATTATATATATATATATATATATATATATATATATATATATATATATATATATATATATATATATACATTCTTTTCCTGAAACAACTACCATTTCATGGTTGCAGGGTGTTGGCGAATGGGCATATCCCATGGGTGTGTGAGTCATTCTCAAGGCTACACGGATGGGACCTTGTCCGAGCGCCGACTCTGATTTGGTAGAAAATCTCTACCTTTTGTAATTTGCATCGTGACATGTACATGTGTACATACAGGCATGAATACATGCATGCATACACACGTAATTTGCATCACGACATGTACATGTGTACATACAGGCATGAATACATGCATGCATACACCTGTAAATCCATATACACACATGCACATCACATATCTACTTCTTTTTTTTTTAAGGTACATATCAACCTTGATGATGACACAGATGTGTAGATGCAGATATCCGTACTCTCATAGCTCATGTATTCCATACGAATGACTCTTAACCATTATGTATGTAAGCCCATAACCCACTTCCGAGCCTGCACAACCATGGATAAGCCATCTCATCTATGTGCCACCACATGTGCCAATGTCACACTTGAGGATGAGATTGAAAGTGCCCATCAGGTGGACTCACATCATTTTGATGCTTTGACAATTCAGGCTAGTCAAATCAATAGATGAGCCACAATTTGCAAAAGAAATGGCGAGATGAGAAACTTTGGGCGTGTTAATGTGCCACCACATGCCAATGTGGCACTAAAGGATGAGATTGAAAGCACCCATTGGGTGGATCACGCCATTTTGATGCTTTCACACAACTGTCTTGATATTTGTAGTAAGAGAACAAAGACCCAAATGTGTCAATAAAAAGGAAAAATGTTTGGGAATACCTGGCATGACTGCTCATATTCGAATTGAAATTTTTTCAATTTGTGAAAGATACCATATCATGTCCTGATTCTTGGAACCCAAAAGCTGCAGGCAGCATTTGTTTGTATGCTAAAAAGCTTTTGACTATATGATATTTACTTTTGCATGCAAAGGTCTCTGCTTCCTGCTTTTGAATCTACAGAAATGTGCACCTTGGTAGAGAATTTAAGTAGGGAAATTCAGTGCCACTTAGATGGAAACCATAGCTAAGCAGTCCCTAATTCTAGGTTTTACAAAATGCCCTATTATCCATGGATCAGAATCCATCAGTTGGCATATCTTTACTACTGAGTTGGTACGGATGTTAATTTATATTCAGTCTTTGTTACTTGCAGGAATATCATTTGTGGGAATCCATATGTGAAGTGGGAAAGCATCAAGGGGTTAGAGAATGTAAAGCGCCTTCTCAAGGAAGTAGTTGTGATGCCAATAAAGTATCTCAAGTAGGTCTCATTAAGTTTGGCAATGCCTCATGGATAGTTCTATTAAAATTGTTGAGAATTATTTGAGAAATTTTCTTTTAGATGAATAATTTGTTAGCTTTTGAAGCTCATTATGTTAGGTAAGCTTTGTATTGCATATTGTGCCACTTTTTATCCATTCATTTCTTATATGTCCATTTGGTGAACTTCTCTAACTACACCAATCTACTTCTCAGTGCTGCACATTGCGTAATTGCATGAAAGAGAAACTGAAGTTGAAAAGTCTCATTGTTAGATGGATATTAGAGTATTGAGCTTGATCAGAAGTTGTTAGATGGATATTAGAGTTTTGAGCTTGATCAGACTAAGTTGGGAGATTGATTTTGTTCATCAGCTTATTCCATTTGGGCTTTATTAGGAGTTTTGGCCATGTTTGGTTACAGCACTGATATTTGGTGGAAAGTCTAAAGGGATTAAAATAATGCAATTTTGCTAAACCTCTCTTGTTTTTATTTATTTATTATTATTTTTTTAAAAGCATATATCCAATCCAAATATTTAGAATTTGGATGATATATTTTATTTTGATTTCTTCCTTTTTTATTGTGTAGACTTACCTTCACAAATAGGTTAGTTCGTTTAGAGCTTTGGAGAAATGGGTATATCTAGTTTTGGATGTGTGCATTGATTAATACACATCCATAACTAGATATACCAATTTCTTTAAAGCCCTAACGAATCAACTTATTTGAGAAGGAAAAGTCTACACAATAAAAAAGGAAGAAATCAAAATCAAATATATCATCCAAATTCTTTTTTTTTTTTTTTTAATTAATGAGAATCGCCGACGGTTTTTAGTCGCCGAAAACACCGACGGTTTTAGCCATCGAAAATGCCGACGGTTTTTAGCTGCCATTAACGCCAACGGTTTTTAGCCGCCGAAAACGTCGACGGTTTTAGCCGTCGCTCTTACCATCGAAAAGGCCGACGGTTTTAGCCGTTGAAAACGCTGACGGTTTTAATCCGTCGGTGAGCAACGCCTACGCACCCTTTACCAACGGACCTTGCGATGGCTAAAAGCCGTCGGGGAAAGACGGTTTTTAGCCGTCGGCGTTACCTTATTTTTTGGTAGTGGAACCATGAATGGAACTCTTTATACACAATTTTGTTTGGCAGATAAACAAAAGGAAAAATCCCATATTTAAAAAGAATATTAGAAAATTTAGACCACTGCTTTGGTCTTTTTCTTGAGGTCTTCTAGCTAAAGTTTCGTATGAACCTTGCTGACTGATCAGAGTACACGATTGCTCTTCTTGTTATATTGTAAGTGAGAATGGGTTTGAGTGTTGGTGATGGTCCATTGAACCACCTATGCACTGTTTATATAGGACATGATTGCTGGCTATTTTGGTCGACGATTACAGCTGAATATGACCGTTATATGAATGTTGGTGAGAAATTAGCCATTATTGGCAGTTTCTGAGCATTATGCATGTGGGATAACAGCTGCTACATGCTATCCGTTTAAATTCATTGGCTAGCCGTTTTATGACTGTTGGGCAAGTCACATGCAACAATTTCTGCATGGTTTAGTTTTGCTGCATGTACAGTTAAACCTCTCTCCAACAACTAGTTTCTAGCCTCTACAAAAGCCACACAGGTCTCATTCAAGCGAGTGCACCACTAGCGCCTCTTCAGCCACACTGCCTCACATGCCCACACTCTTGCACCGAGCTCAAGACTAAGACTGAGACCATACACGTGCACACTCCACAGATCTACCAAGCAAATAATAAGGTACTCCACACCCTATATTTAAACACTTCTTTCCTTTTCTCCTTTCCGATACAGGACTATTCCCAAAAACGCCAAAACCATAAGTTTTTTCAAACAAAAACTTGTATTACTTATATATTTTTTTAGTATTAAAAATTTTTTAATCAATATTTTTCACAACAAAAAATTCAACCGAGTTGGCTTGAATTTGGTTGAGTCCAGACCCTATTGGTTGTGCTAAGAGAAGGAAGAAAATAGATAAGGAGGAGAAGAGAGGAAGTAGAAATCGTGAAAAGAGATTCATCGAGTCAACTCAGTGAGTCAAACCACTGATTGGATCAGTTTGAGCAAACCCCTGTGCAGAGTCGAGATTTTCGGATGCATCAATATTCAGCTGACACACATTCTCTTATTAAATTCTAGCTTACCACAAGTTATAGTTCAAGTCCACAACTCCTTAATTCAACTCAGTGAGTCACTTCTCTTCATGATAGGAAGTTGGACTCAACATCTAAGAATCCTAGACCGAAGGCTAAGAGGTCAGCGTGCTTTATAGGCCCCAATGTGTGGTGGAAATCCATCCCATCAATCAGATATACCCTTTCGTGGTGGGCTACACACCTAAAAACCAGGCCAATCCATGACTTGGGCGGGCCACACCATAGACAATAGTTGGGAGTGGATATCCAGCCCATCCACTATGCATGTCCCACTTGGTGCCTTTAGATGTTTAAGGTATTATTTCACACTAATTTCTTTGGTGCAGCCTACTTGAGTTCTGGATCCGAATGATTTTTGGGATATTCCATGACCTAGAGGTGACCCACCTAATGAAGAGTGGAATGTCCAATGAACATCATAGTAGAGCCCAAATAGCTCAACCTAATGGGAAGCTCTTGTGAGGTTGACCTCATACCCACCTAATGATGCTCACCTACGCATCAGTTCTCACCAGAACTTGTGAGAACTTTTCCACAACTCATCTCGTGTGATGTGGGCCCAAATTTCTGAACCATCCATGTGATGCAACACCCCATAAAAACCCCGGGGCCCAACTTTTACCCTTATCTAAAACTTTGGTGGGCTATTGCAAAAGATAGACAAATCAAGGGAGGATACAATTTCCTTTTTCCATAGCCCACAAAGATTTGGATCAGAGTGAAAGTCGTGCCTCATGAGTTTCATAGGGTGCTACATCACATGAATGGTTCGAATTTTGGGTCCACATCACACATCATGAGTTGTGAAAAAGTTCTCACGAGTTCCCGAGACACTACACCAAAATCATCATTTAGGAACGGTTTAAAACTGTTCCTAATTGCTTCAGGAACGGTTTTAAACCGTTCCTAAATGAGGCGTCACAAAAAAAACAGGAACGGTTCAGAACTGTTTTGGGTACCATTTCAAATTTTAGAAATGGAATTTTAGGAACGGTTTTGAACTGTTCTAATCGAGGTGGGCAGAGAGTGAAAGAGGGTTTTTTTTTAATATTATTATTATAGTAACCATAAAAAAGGGTTTACATGCTGTTTCTTTCAATCGCCCGCACAAATCATCAACTATGATTAGAAAAAAAAAGGGTCAGGAATGCTGTTGTTTCTTGTAGTGAACGTACGTGGAAAGAGGGTTACATTCAGAAACGGTTTAGAACCATGTTGTATTAGAAACGGCTTAATAACGTTTCTGAACCAAAGCACTAGCCATACCTAATAACCAATTTTTGTGTAGTGTGAGAACTGGTGCACATGTGAGCATTCCTATATATGTGTGTGAGAGAGATTGTGTTACACCAGGGTATGGCAGGGTCGACCTAGATGGAGAAAGGAAGGGAGAGGAATAGATGAGAGGCCGGTAAGCACACACACGAGAGAGATGCAGGTAATACATAGAAAGATGGTCATATACAGAGGACGTAATCTTTTTCGGTGAAATATAAGCTGTTTACTGACTTCTGTAGGTAAAATCTGAACTTTACATTATTAAGTAGCTAGACCCTCCAAAGTACTAAAATTGGCCCACCATTCGCGTTACGTATGATATACATATTTTCTTGAAAACTGGTGTAGCTTAACTTGAGAAATGCTCCCATGCTCTCAAAGCCCTAAAACTTATAGTGCTCCTAATTCCATGGGTTCGAACAATTAACAGTTCATAATGAATTGTTTATGAAGCCCAAATCACATTTCATTGGCTATAATACAAAAATCGTACTGAATGGATGACCTAATCAATTTAGGATTTGGCATTATTTTTCTATAGCCATTTTTTTCCTAAGCAATGGATGAGCTGGTTACAATTGCCTAACAAAGTAAAGAAAGAATCTCAAGGCAATCCATGATGGGTCGTAAGAAATAGATGGAACAAATGGTTGGTCGAACTTATTTTTGTACAAATAATCCTAACTATCCATATTCAAGGCCATTGATCAAATGGTTAATATTTGTCTGATTGATGTGATGTTCACATGGTGGCTATTGAAATGCATATAGGACCTAATAAACAGTTTCGATCAATGGATTGGACTGTCAAAATGTCATAAAGCAAGTTGGTGCGTTATAAATTATAGTGCTCGCAAAGAACTATAGCATTGCTTAGTTAACCTAACTTATAGCTTATTACTTACTAGTTCTAATTTTGATCTGATGGGTGAAGTCTAAGATTCATCCAGTGGGCCTTTAAACGAGATGATTATAGCCACCAGACAATCAGAATTATTAGATTTGATGAAGAAAAACCTAAGAACCTGTATAACCCTCCCAAAATTTGATGTAGAGCAGGTCACGGACACTTTCATGTCTAAAATGGGTTAGAGAAGGCTCGATCAGAGGCGAAGTCATCAAGACCATCAGAACCTTAAAATAGGCATATCTCGCAAACCGGAATGAGTTACTCGACGTACCATATATGATTTTGGGGTTGGATGAGCTACTTTAGCCAACCAACCCCGATATGCCGGGTTGCCCATGCCGAATTTGCGAGATTCCATCATATCGACGACCGAATTCGATGTTTAGTTTCATTTTTACTATAAATAGTAAGTCTTAGTTTGATTATAACTCTTCATCCGTTGGGCTTTAAGAGTTGTGTCTAACATGAAAAGTGCTTAGAATAATTAGGAGAATAAAGTAGTTAAGCCATATAGGACACTTACTATAAAAGTAAATTTACTATTTATAGTAAGTTATGAATTTTAGGGAATTGTAGTTATAGTTTGCTTTTAATTTCTCCTATTGTTTGATATCTTTATTTAAAGGGTTGTGAACTCATTTATTTAATCAATCAATTAAAATTTGAATTTATTAGAATTTATTTATATTTTCTTGCTTTCTTTCCTTGTGGATTCAAGAAGTCTCTGTGAGGAGTCCAGAGAAGCTCCATGGATTCGAAGTAGTTATCCTTGAGGAAGATGGTGATCGACCTCATCACGTTCATCCCTGCATCAATTGGTATCAGAGCGAGGGTTCCCCTTAGGCCGATGGCAAACAATGAAGGTGTGAGCCAAAATCCTATGGACGGTGATCCAGGGATTCATTATCTTGCGGAAAGAATGGAAGTTTTCCACTAGGAGAGTCAGTTAATCATGCAAGGGTTGCAAGCAACCCTCAACCGTATTGCGAATACGCTAATTCCGTCTCAAGCCCGAAGCGATGCTCAATTGTCCGTGGTCGCTGTACGATACAACCCCAATTTCTACAGAGCACCATCAGATTATGGTAAATCGCAGGCCATCACTTTAATTGTGAGGAAGTCATTATACATGCCAAAGGTATAAATAGATTTACAACGAGACAACATCTTTCGAATGAAGTGCACTGTAAATCAAAAAGTCTGTAATGTGATCATCGATGTCAGAAGTAGTGAGAATCTCTTGTCGAAAATAATGGTGGAAAAGTTGCAACTAAAAATAAAAAAACATTCATCTCCATACACGATTGGATGGATCAAGGAGGTCAACAAAATAGAGGTAATCGAACAATGCACTATCTCGTTTTCAATTGGTAGAAATTATAGGGATCAAGTACTTTATGACGTAGTCGACATGGAAGTTTTCATATGTTACTTGGTCGACCATGGTAAAATAATATTAATGTTATTGCTATGTATAAAGGTCAAGATAACGTATTTAAATTTACTAAAGATGATAGAAAGATTGGCCTCCTCTCTATAAGAGCGGAGAACCAACCTACGACTTCTAAAGCTGCGGAACAGTCTCTCACAACTGAACAGGATTTTGTTAAACAATCAAAGGAAACAAGAGATATATATGCATTAGTTGAAAAGAAAGAATATATGAGCCTATGATCACCCCAGGGGATTTGAAACCAGTGTTGCAGGAGTTTAAGGCGACTGTGCTTGATGAACTTCCTAATAAATTGCCTCCCATACAAGATATACAAAACCACATTAATCTTGTCCCAGGAGCAAGTCTACCTAATTGCCCACATTATTAGAAAGAATGTGAGATCTTGAAAGCAGAAGTGAAGGAATTGATCGATACTAGTCAAGTCAAGGAAAGCATGAGTACATGTATTGTGTCAGATCAAGAGCTTAATGCTAAGTACAAAAAAAAGGCTAATAAACATCAGCATCAAAAGTTATCTCAGAATCATGAACTAATTCCCTTGAGTAACTTGATGACAAGTTTTTTTCCAAGTGGAGGGGACTGATGTAAAACATATCACAGATACATTCCTAGCATGGTTGGACTAAAAGAAGGTGGACCGTAAATTAATAATCACTTTTAATCCGGGTATCGTTACGGGGCACCAGACCGAGTATCATGAACCGAAGCAGTAAGAGAACTCGAGGATGAGTTCTATGAAGTGGGGGAGACTGATGTAGAGTGGGTCACGGACACTCTCATGTCCAAGATGGATCAGAGAAGGCCCGATCAGAGGTAAAAGTCATCAAGACCGTCAGAACCTTAAAACAGGCATATCTCGCAAACTAGAATGAGTTACTCGACGTACCATATATGATTTTGGGGTAGGACGAGCCCACCAACCCAGATATGCAGGTTACCCATGCTGAGTTTATGAAATTAGAGAAGGAAAGGGTGATGTTCTCATTTGGCCTAGAGTGCTGATGAAAACATAGATATTAAAGGAGTTTACTTAAAACTTTTCCTAAGTTAAGAACATATTTTTGTAATTTGGTCAAGACATGTGGATTGTGTTTGAGGTTATTTTGGATATTATTTGACTAAATCTTTATCTTGAATTATTTAGTAATTTTGCTTGACTAATCTAGTGATTTGTTTCAGTTTTTCATCTTCTTATGCGTGACAGAAGGTACACATATTTCTATTATGATTTATTTTGATTTTTTCTTTGCTTATGCGTAAAATGTTCTGATTTAAATATTAAGAACTACGTAGTGGCTTGATCCCAATCTTCCAACATTGGGTACGTAGGCAACCGTTCATACTAGACCGTATCGGTGCAGCCACAAATTTATTTATTTTTTTCTCTTCTCGTAGTGTGGATGCATTTTCGTCAGGACTACTTGGCAATAAGAGTGAGGTGGATGTAAGTTCTCGAAACCTTTAATTAATCTTGAATCATTTATATCTTTATCGCTTCATTTATATGCTGTCATCAGGGTCAACTTGTAACTTCTCAGAACCCGCTCTGCCGTAAGACATTACAGTGAATGACGGTTCCCAGTAGGTTAAGTTGCAAATTATTATTAAGAGTTGGATATATTTTATTTTTTGTAAATGTTGTGAATAGTTCGATGGATAATAAATGTATTTGTGAATGTAAATGAAAATAAAAAACTTCTGATATATATATATATATATATATATATATATATATATGTTATCAATGGAGGATGCCTTGTTTAGGGGGACATGAAATTTTATTCCGGTATTTCTCTCTCTCTCTCTCTCTCTCTCTCTCTCTCTCTCTCTCTCTCTCTCTCTCTCTCTCTCTCTCTCATTCTCAATGCTGATTTAGGGTTTTTCAAATTTTAGGGTGGATTCGATTTTTTCTGGGACCGATTTCCTGCCTAGGAGTACCTTGACGTAACCTCTATGGGCCACATTTAGACGTCAGCCCCAAAAATGTGGTAGATCTAAAACTTGTGGGCCATAGCACCCACCGAAAACGGCAGGGATTGAATGCATGAACAGCCTGCCTTGCCACCATCCTGCAAACTGAACATCAACAGGGGTGTGGGCGTCCCACCACCCAAACAAACCAATCAAAGGGTGTGTGGGCATTAGATCGGAAGAGCTCGATTCTGGAGAAGCCAATTAAGATAAGCTTTTTGAAAGGGGTGACAATGGGCCATGCTGGCCCCTTGGGTTTCATGTTCCAGCCTAATAGAAGACTGCCTGAGGGCCATGATGATGGTTAGATATGGGCTTACAGATTTGAATGTGGACGCCGAATTGGGGTTTTTCTGATTTTACAAATTAGGGATTTGGGGATTTTGGGGATCTGTGGATTTTTGGAATTGGGGATTTCATCTTCTGTGTTTTATTTATTTATTTCTCTTTATTGACATTTTGAATTCCCTAATCCATTGATCTAGACTGTTCATTAGGTCCAAGGCACATTTCATGGGGTTGCCATGTAAACATCATACCAATCTGATCCAGATCTTAGGGCCTGTCAAGTAAATTTGAATGTGGACCCCAAATTGGGTTTTTCTGATTTGAATGTGGATCCTTATTTCAGGATTTGGAGAATTTAGGGCTTACAGATTTGAATGTGGACCCCAAATTGGGTTTTTCTGATTTTACAAATTGGGGATTTAGGGATTTTAGGATTTTGGGGATTTGAGAACTTTTAAAATTGGGGATTTTCTGATTTTACAAATTGGGGTTTTTAGGAATCGGGGATGTGAAGATTTTAGGAATTGTGGATTTTAGGATTAAAGAAAATAAGTTTTTAATCTTGGGTTTGAAGGTTAAGCATTGGCTAATTGATGTGGGTGTTTGACATTTTATATGACTCGTACTAGAACCCAACATTTTTGGCACCACACCCACCATCTCCATAGTGAGGGCTATTGCCCAAAAGTTACACCATTTGATCATTTGTGAAATATGATCTATTGGACCAGAGCATCCTAGTTGCATATGATCATTTGTGAATTTTAATTGGTCGGCTTTCATTTCATATAGACATTGAATTGGAGTAGCTAGTCTTCCCAGCTTTGTTAATATAGTAGTTAATAGATCCATTTAATTCATTTTGAAAGTTTGGAGAAAGAAATAATTGACCAATTTAATCTGTATATGTGTGTGGCTTGTTTTAATCCCATAAAACTAGTTGTCCCCTCCCTGATTTCATTATGAGTATGAATTTGAGAGATATTTATTGGGCAAACAAAACATTTAAACACCAAAATTTCATCAATGAATGCAAGTGGGACTCGAACAAATGAGATGGAGAAGGGGCCTAGCAGCACATGTGCTATCCTCATATAGTTGTAGGAAAACGAGTAAAGGGCAGCTGGTTGTTGAACTAAAAATCAAGCCAGCCTGCTTATCAGGTAAGCGATAAGCTTACATTAAATGTCAATCAATAGTTATTTTCTTTGCAAACTTTTCATTTTCGTGCTACAAATGTGGTGCAACCAATGTAAGTGGAGTGTTTGCCATCCAGGTTGAAACTTAACAAACTTTGAATGTCTACAAATCTATGGCTGTCTCCATTTACAGACGGGATGCGAGAAGGAGAAAGGCGATGATTGGCACAAGATTGCACACATTGTAGACATTCAGATTGGATGGCCTCCCGATTGCAAGCACCCACTTCTTGTTCAACCTTATCAATAGGACGAGTTTCAATTTGAGTTAGTGAGTTTTAGAACTATGCTTTAAAATGTAGATGCTATTTGTCACTTGGGTTTGTTTTGTGAGGAAAAATGGTTATTCTATAGTACGAGTATGATGGTTCTTATGCATGTATGACTCAATATCAAACCATCTAAATTGTAGGTCCTACTTTTGATTTTAATCTTACCTTTACATTCCATCATATTGTTGCATCTACTGATGTATTGTAAACATAACATTCTCTATAAGCTCGATTAACAGTTATAGCATCATTGATATGCGCAGGATTTGCAAAATTGGTTACAACTTTTGCATGAAATGCTCACACATGAGAAGTATAGATTGAGGTGGAGTTTTGTCTATAGCCATAGTTTCTTGGACTTCAAAGTTGTTGCATTGTTTGTATTTGTATTTCATGCATAGAAACAAACACTTGTAGCCTACAAAAGGATTCCTGAAGTTTCGGGACAAGATCCTTCACCTATTTGTTTGGGTAATTTGAATTTTGCATTGAAGTACTTCCTACTTTCTAGTTGCAGAAAGAATCAATTGTGGTAATCTGGTGCTGGAGTGGCGGTTTAGATTATATTTTTGGATTTTGAAATGTCTAAATCAAACATCAAACAATATGATAAATGTCTACTATGATCTATGTTCATTCACCATTCTTGGTGGTTATGGCTAAATAGAAACCTGATTATTTCTTTGATGTGGCATATGCTTGTGAACTTTACCTTGTTAGCTGTACAAAGATGGGAGGTGTACAATAGAAACCTGATTACTACTAGCTGTACAAAGATGGGAGGTGAACAATAGAACAATAGAAACTTGATTTTTGGTTTTGACTATGTGTTGTATAGAGAAAAAGCCTTCATCTGAAGACATGAAGGGAGCTTCCGTTGGTACTAAATCCGATCCACGGATCCAAAGGTAAGCCTTCATCCTATCTTTTTTTCCCTCCTCTTTTGTTCTTTTACCCACAAATTTGTCAAGTAACTCTTCATTATTTAGTATTCTTTTAATTTTTTTTTATTATATATTTTTAATTTCACAGATTCTCAAAACCATATACAATATAGTGGACACTTAATCCCTGATGCTTCCTCAACCTGCGAAGTTGCCTTTTAGTCAGTTTATTTATTTATTTATTTTTAAATTTATAAATTAAAAACAGTGCTGTGAACCACTATCTATCACTAATTTTTGGATTTATTAAATGGGCAGTCCCAAACTGAGTTGTGGGTGAGATTGGTTTCTTACAAACCCAATGTTAATTCGGGTGAGCTTCAAACACTATCCATTAGTTCTACTACAATTTGATCTTCACATAGAAATGGCTCTGTCCACTTCTTCAGTTACTGGTAAGTTGAATTAGGGAATGTTTGTAATCTTTTGTGCATAGTAGTGGAAGAAGAATGGGTTGGACCTAATGGATGGTCCAAGTAAGTGACATGCTCATGAGGCCAAATGTTACCGTGTATGGGAAGGTTTCTATACACTTTGCCCACTAAATCATTTCTCTTTAGGAAATTATGAAAGAGGAATATGGCATGTAAAGACCAAGGTATTAAAAAGTAGTTATGTAATGGTCGCTACATTGTTTCATAAAACCCTTTCTTTTAGACGGTTGCTCTGCTCTCTTTATTAAACTGTTTTGGTTTGTACTTGAAAAGCAAGCTGCTTTTATTCTTGTCATGAATGATTTGTATGGATGCACACAGTTGTACTATCTTGTTGTACGTTTAATCTAAAATCTTAGATCTTTCTATTTGTAGTACATTGCAGATAACAATCTTGAGAACAACCCATGGCGTGGATTTGATGAGTGGTCACTCAAGATAAAAACCGATGCGCCTGAATGAAGTTCTGAAAATGTTGTTGGTTTTTCTTCTTCAGTTATTCTTGAAAGTTTTATTGGTTGCTTTCAAAAGATAAGCAACAAGGCTCTCAATATTCAAATAAAATCTTATTAGTTGTTGCATGGTTTCTTTCACAAGTTCTAGTATATTGCCTCAAGAAGTTGCTACTCCCACACCTGCATGAAGCCTTTCCCATCCACATGCAGGCACACATGCCAATGTGGCACACATATACAGGATATAAGATTTTCATTAGGTATGCGACACAGTTTAGATATTCTGGCCAAAATAAGGCCATTTCACTCGAGATGAGCAACAGCTTAACAAAAGAAATGCTTAAAACAAATTTTATTTTATTTTTTCTAGCCATCCATTTGTTTTGTACACTTTGGTGACCAGTGGAAACCTAGTTTCGATCTAAACAAGTGCACCCACACGATGGATAGCTTGGATCTTGCACTAATGTGCCATATTGGCACGTGTTCTTTTATGTGGATGGGTAGCAGCTTCACTTGTGTGTGGGCTCAAGAAACCGTTGTCCCGTTCTCGCCTCCTTTAGTAGTTAGTCTTATAAAATACCAAATTTCTTCTCATTTTCGGGATGAAGTGAACAAGCTTATCGAGTTCAACCCTGGTGAAAGGGGGAGAGATATAATACGCCTTTACTATGGCCGGATAAAGAATCCCATACATGGGAAGACATTAGTAGACAGTATGTAAGTAGTCAAGTTTTTGTCTCATTTTCTTTTTTCATTTTTTAATGAAAAATGACAGTGGTGATGCTTATCTAGCCACGGCCGCTACAACCTCCTATGCTATGATGTGCAAAATTGTAATAATGGGATTGGCACTTTCACTTGGGTTGAGTTGTTTAGTTATTAATGGATGGGTGGAATTTTGGTGTTGGGTGTTTTGAGCATATGGGCTTAGGTTTTGCTATTAAGTTTTTTACGTGTTTGGATGCTCAGTTCAATTGCATATCAATTTATTAGGATTGTTGTGTAATTTGGAGTTGGAAGTCTTCCAAAGTGAGGGGAAGTTGGGCTAGCCCCAAATTCATTTAGGACTTGTTTGCTTGGATGGGCCTGATGAAAATGGATAGGATAGGCCATCCATTTTGTTTCTAGCTTTAATGAAAGGAAGCAGATTGGAAATGGGTGCATTTTTAATGTTTACTTGCTTTCAAACAGAACATTTTGATAGACCAAACACCTGATTCTTTTAATGATGAGTTCAATCACCACTTCTTTCAATCTAATGTTTATGTATCCTCATCATAGATGTAGAGCTGAAGGCGAGTGGTGACCTCACCAAGGATGTAGAGCTAAGGGCGTGTTCTTAGCTATTGGTTAAGAGTGAGAGGCTACAAGGGCTATTGATGTCTATTGGTTGAAATTTAAGTTTGTTCAGGTAAGCATGATTTTCGAGCATGGATTTTCTCGGACTTGAGTATATTTCTATGATAAGAGTACTCATACATATATATATATATATATATATATATATATATATATATATATATATATATATATATATATATATATATATATATATGGCAATGCTTATTAGTTGGAATGGGTTTTATATGTGGCCATGGGCATTTGCATAATATAGTTGATGTGGGTATTTCCTTGGCATGGTTAGAAAGTGAGCTTTAGATAAGGACTACGTTGGATGTGTATTTGGCATGGTCACTTTTTATGTGTTTTTTTTTCTTTTCTTTTCACATGTATTTACTGTATGGTTTGTGTATTTGGATGTTATCCTCATTGTTGCATGTTTGCTCTGGTAGTTGGAATGCTGAAGTTAAAAGAATTAACAGAGGCTTCTATTGTGGTTCTCAGGTGTCGAAGAGCATCAAAGCATGCCTGCCCTATCGCCGAATGGTCTCATCTTCTGTTTTATTGCTGTGATTTACCTAGGAGATGTTGCAGCTACTTTCAGTCCCAACTGATGTATGGTTTTGCCTATGACATATGTGCATTTATAGTCTGAAAACATTAAATAGACCGTTAACTGTTTTATTGGTATTGTGTTGATTATAGTCTTGATGAATGTTAAATGGGTGAAATGTGCATGCACATGTTTAATCATTAATTGATTATGATTGTTTGAATTATTTTTTGAATGACTATCAGGTGTAAGATTCAAAAAAAAAAAAAAAATACAAACAAATCTGACAATTTTTTTAAATTCGCAGATATTTTAGTGACGGACTAAATCCGTCGCTAATTTCAAAACAAGACTGGACCTTATCCGTCGCCAATATTTGCGACGGACCTTATCCATCGCCAATATTTTAAATGACGAATAATTCGGTGGTTTTTTCTGCATTTCACCGACGGATTTTTTATTTTTTGCGACGGATCTTATTCGTCGGTAAGCTGTGATGGACCTTATCCGTCGTAGATTCAACTACGGATTTTATACGTCAGAAACAAAAAACGACCCAGTAAATAGTGATGGACTAAGCGATGGATCAAATCCGTCGTTTATTTGGTTTTACGACGGATTTCGTCCGTCGCAAATCTGCGATTTTGGCATAGTGAGATCACGCAATCTGCCCAATCCCGACCAGTTGCTATCCCAGAAATTGAGCTTACCCTACCTCACGATCCAATAAGAGAGATCTTCCACCTTCGAAATGACTTTACACACCCGTTTTCAGAGAGGGGAGGCCGAGATACAATGGGTCTGACCGTCCCCAATAGGAGATCAGCAGTATATTTTTCCTTCATAAAAGCGCTCGAGCTGTTTGCCAAATCCCTGCCACTGACTACCCAGGCAAACTTCATTCTGAAGGCATCCATTACCGATTTCAGGCTCCTCAGGTTCAGACCACCTTCTGCTCTTGGAAGAGCTATGTCGTTTTTCCAAGACACCTAATTATGCTTTTTCCTGTTCCCTTCTTTCCCTCAGAAAAAAATTTGAAAAGGAACCTTGAAGGCTGTTGAGGACACTCACCAGAATATCTAGGGCTGTCATCATGTGCACTAGCATACTGGCCAAAACATGGTTCACCAATGTGAGCCTCCCTGCTTGGGAGAGGATTCTGCACTTCCATCCTTCAATTTTCTTCTGAATTCTATCAACCAAACTAAGGAAATAGGTGGGGCTCACAGAGTTTACTTTGATAAGGGTAATGAGTAACTCACCTAAATGTACGGGAAAGAGGTTTCCTTAAAACATTCATAATCATATATTGGGTCTGCCTAAATATGATTCACATATCCAACCCATTCATTATGTGTGTCCCACTTGGATGAGGGGTCAGACCAAGTTTCAGCCGCATCCAAAACTCATGTGGGCCCCACCAAGTGCTTTTATATTTTTTAGGATGTCTTCACATGGTTTTAGATGGCATGGCCCACCTGAGTTTCGTATACGGATGATTTTTGAGATATCTCATAACCTAAAGGGGACACATTAAATGCACGACGTTGATGTTCGACACACATTGTGATGGGGCCCACAAAACTTACTAACATCAATTATTAGGTTCTCACGTCGTCAATAAGTTGAGTTATAATTTTGACCAAAATATTTGACCCATTTTACATGTCTGGTCCATTCACTCTATTTTACTAATCAACACTCAATTTGACTAGTTACTCATCCCAATCAGGCTACGTATGAAAAAGATATTGGGCATATAAGATTAATCAACAATTTGAGTGAAATTTGATTTAAACATCTGAAGTTATTTACTCTTCAATATGGACTCATTAGATTGTCCAAAAATGGCTAAATGTTCAATCAATGGATGTGCCTAATAATTTAGTATATAAAAAAATTCATAGATAAATTTCAATTTCCATTTAAAAATAATATTTTTTTTCAAAATGAATATTTTTTTTCTCTTAATTTATTTTTTTGAAAACTTTTAACAAAATATCATTTTTATTATAAATATATTTCAGAAAAAAATTAAAATGCAAATTCTGAATTTTTATTTTCAAAATCTGAAATTTTTTCTCAAATTTAAAATTTTTTTTCTCAAAAATTTCAAAATGCCTATTTTTTTTTTCTTTAAAAGCATCATTTTGTTTTCAACATTTCAATTTTCTTTTTTAAAATGATATATATATATATATATATATATATATATATATATATATATATATATATATATTCAAAATCTCAGTGTTTTTACAAATAACTTTTTCCTTTAATTTCAAATTTTTAACATTTTCAATTATTTTTCAAACATTGTTAAATTTTTTAAACTTCTCAATATTCTTTTTCATGTGATATTACAAATCATTTAAATATTAGTTTTACATTTAAAAAAATATAATTTTCACTCATTTAATATAAAAACAATATATATATATATATATATATATATATATATATATTTTGCATTCAATCAATTGTTAAAAAATAATCTTAGATAAAAATATGTACAATAAAACTACTGAAATTCTATTAAAAAACAATTCTTAGACTATAAAAAAACATAATTTCCCACCATATTCTAAAAAAAAGGAAAAAATTAATGTTCAAGGCAAAAGTCATTTTACGAGGTTTAATCACATTATTTCTTGTGGTGTGGTCCACTTGAGCTTTGGATATGCTTCCTTTTTGTTCTTTAGACCTCAAATTATCTGTTAACATGGATGAACGGAGTGGATAAAATAATTAAATAACGCTGGACCCCACAGAGTTTACTCAGTATGCTAAGGGTAATGAGTAACTCACCTAAATGGGTTTTCTTAAAACATTCATAATCATATATTGGGCCTGCCTAAATGTGATTCACATATCCAACCCACTCATTATGTGTGTCCCACTTAGATGAGGGGTCAGACCAAGTTTCAGCTGCATCCAAAACTCATGTGGGCACCGCCAAGTGCTTTTTTATTTTTTAGGATGTCTTCACATAGTTTTAGATGGTATGGCCCACTTGAGTTTCGTATACAAATGATTTTTGAGATATCTCTTAACCTAAAGGGGACACATTAAATGCACGGTGTTGATGTTCGACACACATCATGATGGGGCCCACAAAACATACTAACATCAATTCTTAGGTTCTCACGAGGTCAATAAGTTGACCAAAATATTTGGCTCATTTTACACGTCTGGTCCATTTATTCTATTTTACTAATCAATACCCTCAATTGGACTAGTTACTCGCCCCGATCAAGCTACATATGAGAAAGATATTTGGCATACAAGATTGATTAACGATTTGAGTGAATTTTGATTTAAACATTTGAAGTTATTTACTCTTTAATCTACACTGATTAGATTGTCCAAAAATGGTTAAAAGTTCAATTAGTAGATGTGCCTAATAATTTAGTAAAAAATATTTTTTTTTTCACAGATAAATTTCAATTTCCATTTAAAAATAACAGTTTTTTCAATATGTATATTTTTATATTCTCTTTTTTTTTTTTGAAAACTTTTAACAAAATATCAATTTTATTATAAAATATTTCAAAAAGAAAATTTAAAATGCAAATTCTGAATTTTTATTTTCAAAATCTGAAAATTTTTCTCAAATTTTATTGTTTTTCTTAAAAATTTCAAAATGCCGATTTTTTTTCTTTAAAAGCATCATTTTGTTTTCAACTTTTCAATTTTCTTTTTTAAAATGATATATATATATATATATATATATATATATATATATATATATATATATATATATATATATATATATATATATATTCAAAATCTCAGTGTTTTTATAAATAGCTTTTTCTTTTAACTTCAAAATTTTAACATTTTCAATTACTTTTCAAGCATTGTTAAATTTTTTAAACTTCTCAATATTCTTTCTCATATGATATTACAAATCATTTAAATATTAGTTTTAAATTATTATTTTTTTTAAAATTCCACTCATTTGATATAAAAATAAAATAATTTTTTTTACATTCAATTAATTATTAAAAATAAACTTAGATACAGATATGTACAATTAAACTACTGAAATTCTATTAAAAAACAATTCTTAGACTACAAAAAAACGTAATTTTCCACCATATTGTAAAAAAAAAAAAAAGGAAAAAATTTATGTTCAGCAAAAGTGCTTTTACGACGGACCATGATCCGTCGCAAAATCAACTGAAAACTGTCGCCAATTGGTATTTTGGGCGGGAATTTGCTACCGAGAAGATTCCGTCGCAAAATCAAAATTTGCGACGGATTTAGTCCGTCGCCAATTTTCGTCGTAAAGCTGTCGTAAATCAGATTTTACCGACGGATTTTGGTCCGTTGCGAAATTCTGCGACGTTTAAACTACGGATTTTCATGAAACACGGGATTCGCGACGGACCTTTTCCCTTAGCGACGGATTAAATCCGTTGTTAAACCAAGTGATTTTTGTGACAGACGAAGTCCGTCGCAACAATCCGTCGCAAATCGGCAGTTTTGGCGTAGTGTCTCAGCCCTGCGCCCACTTCTGCAACCCTGTTGAATCTAAAAGTGAGGGAAGTTATTGGCCCAAGGGGCTGGAAATCTTCATTAGAAGTGGTAAACTTTCTGCCGCAACACATCATAGACTACATCACAGCTGAAGGTGTCTACACGTCCTCAGTTACAGACAAACGGATCTGGTAGGGATCGAACAACAGCAATTTCATGGTAGGCCAAGCATGGCAAGCTATCAGACCAAGATTTGTTAAGAAACTCTAGGCTAATTGGGTTTGGCGTGCCAAACTCCCTCCTAAAATGTCTCTGCTCACCTGGAGGATTCTGAACCTGGCGATACCAGTAGGAGGTCTCTACTCACCTGGAGGATTCTGAACCTGGCGATACCAGTAGGTCTCTGCTCACCTGGAGGATTCTGAACCTGGCGATACCAGTAGGAGGTCTCTGCTCACCTGGAGGATTCTGAACCTGGCGATAACAGTAGACAGCTGCATTCAAAGGAAAGGGAGTTCATCTCAGTTCCAAATGTCACTGCTGCCCTGCTCCCCTGTCCCCAGTGCAGAGTCCATTAATCATTTATTCTCCCTTAGCAGCACGGTATCTTAGGTGTGGGACCATATTGGGTCCATCTTCAGTATCCGCCATTCTCCCAGGCCCCTAGCTTCAGTCAGAGCCATCCAGTGGTGGGCAACCGCCACCTCCTCAAAATCTATTTTGCTCTTGAAAGGTCTAATTCCAGTTTTCATCCACTACAAGCTCTGGTTGGCTAGAAATAGGGCTAGATTAGATGAGCAGGAAATGAGGGCTGCCGACATCATAACGAAGGTTCGTTAGTGGATCAATCTTGTGGGCAGCCATCTTCAGAGGCCCAAATCCTTCAAGCTTCCCATCCAAGTCTCGTTTAGCTTGCTTAGCATCAACCCTCCTCTAAAGAAGCCCACTTCGGAGGTGGTGAAATGGAAGAGGCCTAGATTAGGATGGATTAAGGTGGATTTTGATGGTTTAGCGAGGGGTAATCCAGGCCAATCTGGTGGAGGAGTAGGTAGAGACCACCAAGGAAATTTCCTATTCGGGTTTTGCTATCGGGTATGGTGTGTGTTCCAATTTCAGGGCTGAAATGAGGGTTGTGTTGAATGGAATTTCTCAAGCAATTTAGCGGGGTTTCTTAAAATTGGAGGTGGCGAACGATTCCAGCTCGGTCGTGTTTGCCCTGTTTGGTCTTTTGATGGACCCTTGGACCACGTGGTATTGGAAAAGGAGAATTGAAGACTTGAAAAGAAATTTGGAGGTGACGATCTACCTAGTTTCAAGGGAGGCTAACATAGTGGTGGATCGGCTAGCTAGATTAGCTAGTCTGAACCAGCCCAATTCCTTCTTCAACAATGTTGGAGCCCTTCCTGACACCACCAGAGGCCAAATCTTCCTCGACAAGGTGGCTTTGGGCTATATTCGCAAGGCCTAGCTTCTTTTTTTCTTTCCATTTGGTACATGATTGGGGGCCAACTCTTTTTTTGTCTATTGCCCCTCCCGAATCCTCCATTGTATAGCCTTGGGCTTTTCTTCATATCAATACAATCAGCTTTTTCTTTTTTCTTTTTTTCTTTTTTTTTTCTTTTTTTTTAAAGAAAAAAATCATTATACATGAAGAAAAAAAAATGAAAGATCGTATTCTAACTCTTTTAAATTCCACAATTTGAAACATTCGAAATGTTCATATATATATATATAATTGTACACACAATATTGCATGTTAACTCTAATATGCCAGACCTTGTTTTCTACAAATGTGTCAGTTCAATGGAATATTGAAGTCGTGAAAATGGTGGACCAAACCATGAATGTCAGAGGGAAAATTGCACAAGTCCACTCTTCAGATGACACATGCATTGAATCAGATAATTTTCTATACATTTATCTAAACAATATGATTTTGATATTTAGCATAGGTGATCGATAATGATGTGCCTAACCTTTGGCACAACATCGATGTAACACGCAGTTGACATGTCAGCATCAAATAAAAATAAAATATGTTAAATTGATATAAAACATTGTATGGGAAATTTTCTTATTTGAAATTTATACAAGGAAATACATAAATGATGTTTAGGAGTGGACAACACTAGTGTATCTCATGCATATTTATGTATATCTCCATGCAATGAGTGACAATTTTGCTTCTAGATATTCAAATAGTTTGGCAAGAAAGATGCTTTTACATGCCAAGTTAAAATACAACTAGCTGTAGATGATCAATTCCCATAATATATATTTTTTAGGTCACACTGGTTATAAAATGGGTGTAGGTTAACCTAACCAATAGCCTGTCCTATGTTTTGACATGATGGCCGATCATGCTATGTTGAAGATTATCTAGTGGGCCTGAAATGAGCTTGGGGTGGTCAAAATCAAGTTTATCAAAGGATCTCAATCATTAAATTTTGTTGATAGAATGCCTTTAATATGGTGCAGTGTTTTTCGGTTGATCAAAAAATTCTTAAGTCGGCCAAAGCATACTGTATGTTCCTGGTCAATCGAGATCTACTTCAATTGACCAAGAGAATCTGTTCATGTCTCGGTTGACCAAAGGTGTGATTGAGAGAAATGCATAAGTGTGAGTTTTTGTTTCTAATTTCATACATAAGTGTATAAGTAGGCTTCTAATTACGTAACTAGAGTAAAATAAAAGGAGCTTAATACATTTTCAAGGGTTTTGAGGGAGAAGCTAAGGTTTCTCATCTGTAAGTTACTTGTAACATCTAATTATAGTGGATTGTTTGTCGCCTTGTGTTGTAATTTTTTTCCGCATGGATTTTTCCATGTAAATTAAATTCATGTGTTCTTTGTGGTTGCTTGAATTTTTCTTTCCCTATTGCGTTGTGTGATTCCATCTAAGGTTGCATCTGCACTAGACAAGTCATGTTAGAGCTTGTCGGATCCCCAACAAGTGGGGTGAGAGAGAACGTTGGGTTTTCAGATTGAATCTAAGAAATGGCATCAAGTGATCGAATGGAAAGTTTGAGACAAATAAATTCATGGGTAAAAATAATTTTGAATTATATAGGTTGAAGATGAAAACTCTCCTAATTTAGCAAGGACGGCAACAAGCACTCCTTGAATTGATGAAAGAAGAGAATTGAATCAGATAATTTTCTATCCATTTATCTAAATGATGTGATTTCAATATTCAGCATAAGTGTTCAATAACGATGTGCCTGACCTTTGGCACAACATTGATGTTGCACATAGTTGACATGTCAGTAGAAAATAGAAATATAATATGTTAAATTGAAATGCAACATTGTATTGAAAATTTTCTTATTTGAAATTTATACCAAGAAATACAAAAATGATCATATCTAGGAGTGGACCACACTAGCTGTAGATGATCAATTATATATATATATATATATATATATATATATATATATATATATATATATATATATATATATATATATATATATATATATATTCATGCCACATTGGCTGTAAAACGGGTGTAGTTTAACCTAACCAACTGCCTATCCTATATTATCAATTCAAATTTTGACAAAAGAGGTGATCATGATATGTTTAAAATTATCAAGAGGGCCTGAAATGAGCTTGGGTAGTCAAAATCAAGTTAATCAGAGGATCTTAATCATTAAATTTAAAGAAAAAAAGATATAAGAACCTAATCTATCTGTCCAAAATTTCTCCCAATCGAACAATCTTAACCATTAGATTTTAGAGGAAAATGTAAGAACTTGAGAAATGCTCCAAAGCTCTCAAAGCACCATAACTTACAGTGCTCCAAATTCCATTGGTTCACTTAGACAATCAATAGATTATTGTGAACCACTCATAAAGTTTAAATCACATTTCATTGGCTATGATGTAAAAATTGCACTAACGGGATGTCCTAATCAGTCCATGATTTGGCATTATTTTCTATAGCCGTCCTCTTTCTAAGCCATGGATGAGATGGTTACAATTGTTGATCGGATGCCTTCATTTTGTTGCTGAAACAGGATTTTCAATTCGATCAACAGCAGTGTCGATTTGATTGAGAAAATTCAGAATTACAAGTTTACTTTCTTAATACTTTTGGACACTTTCTATTTAATCAACAAAGGGTGTTGATTCGATCGATCGATCATCGATTGGAGTCGATTCGATCAACGGTTCAATCAATGGTTCACGTAACTTCTGTGTAAGTGCACAGTTTTTCTTCTAATTATGTATGAAGGTTACATAAACCATGTTAATATGGGATTAGGGTATCTCTAAGAGAGCAAAATGTGAGAGCTTGTGCGCTAAGGGTTTTGAGAGGAAGAAAGCTAGGGTTTTAACATCTGTAAGTTGTTTCATCTCTTGTAACTTTCTTATTATGATGGATTATTCGTCACTTCGTATTGTGGTTTTTTACCTGCAAGAATTTTTTCACATAAAATTCATGTGTTCTTTATGGTTGCTTGAATTTTTTATCCCTATTGCATTGTGTGATTCTGTTTGAGGTTGTTTTTGCATCAGAAAAGTCGTGTCAGGGCTTGTTTCTTCCCTAACGAGTAGTATCAAAAGAATGTTGGCTTTTCATATAGAATTTGAGACATGGCCTTGAGAGGATCGAATGTGAAGTTTGAGATAGAGAAATTCATGGATAAAATATAATTTTGAATTATGCAAGTTAAAGATGAAAGCCCTCCTAATTCAGCAAGGGTTGTAGCAAGCACTATAAGACCCGTATCCTAGTCTCTACTGTTCCGTCGACTCCCGCGATCCTTCCCAACGAATTCTGGCAACCCGCAATGTATAACTGACGTTTGCGCACGATCCTAAGTCAAATCCTGTAGATTTGAGTCAGCTCGACTGAATACTTGTACTAGTACGACCACGCCGTCGCCGCGGTTCCGATGCTACGTCCCGCGCGCCGAGGCGATACTCGGGCCAAGAGATGTGGGCCCGCATTCAGTTCGAGAAAAATGTCGCGCGTTGCAATTACAAGAGAATCTCTACGAAACGTCAAATCAATCAATCAAATTAAGTCAAGTACAATAACCATCCCCAAGTACAACCACCCCTCTCCAAAGTCAACTTTCCCTTAAACAAGTACACCCATCCCTCTCCCATCACTTCTCTTTCATTCCCTCTCTCTCTCTCTCTCATTCTCCAAGCAAGAATCGTCCAAGCCTCCCTATGAGAAGCCATGTGTGGCCCACTTCTCACCTCCTATCTCCACCATCCTATGAACATCTCGACCGTTGAAATCGTTCCCTTGGAGCTCTAGATCATGTTGGCGGAAGAAGGACGAAGAGATCTTGAGGTGGATGCTTCTCTCTCTCTCTTTCATTTTGAGTTAATTTGGTCGTGTGGCCCACCCGAGTGGACCCCACCATGAAGTATACAACTTATCCATGCTATCCATCAAGTGGGCCCACCTGACATCCCATAACCCACAGGCTAGGCGTGGGGAAAACACAAATCCCTGATTGATCTAATTAGGTGGGCCACATCCATGTGGGACCCACCTTGATGATATATATACACACCATCTGTCCAGCATCTCTGGACGCTGGACATGCTAAGAGAAATGTGAACCGACCTGTGGGAGTGGCTAAGGGGTTGCGTGGACCACTCCTACAGGCCCCACCTTACTGTATGTACTTAATCAAAGCCTTCTATCCTTTTACTCAGATTATTTTAGGCGTTGAGCCGAAATTTGAGACCTATCTGATAATCAAATGGGCCATACCATAGGAAATAGTGACGTTTATTATTAAAACCCACCTCGATATTTTCTACCCGCCAAATCATACTATATATTGGACCCAATTGGTCGGTCTTGAGCTGTAGAATCCAACGGCTGGGATCAATTTTTTGGAGGCAGGCCCCACCCGGGAAAAACCACCAGAAAACACGTATAAAAAAAAAAAAAAAAAAACTAAATACAGCAGCATCATCTGCTGCTGCTGCTGCTGTCAGGCGGCGTCTTGCGCTGCCGCGTGGACGAAGGCAGGGACCCACGGTCCCAGCCGTGGGCCCCACCATGGTGTGTATCGACGATCAACACCATGAAATTGATGGGTCCCCTCGGACCTGTGGGCCACCCCAAAAATCAACCTTATAAGATATTCAGGTGGCCCACATCATAGAAGACAGCGGGATTGAACGTCAGCCATTGTAACCTGATTTGGGTATTAAAGAAGTTTTGGCATAATATGAAAGTTGTTTCTCCGTTGCATCAAGGTCGTGTGACCCTATTAACGGGTTAGATTGCAAATAGACATTGAGGTGGGCCCCACGTGGAACCCACCATGAAGCATGTGTTTTATTTACACCGTGCACAGCTGTGGACAGTGGAGCCTTCATTAATGTATGCGTTTTATTTACAACGACCACCCTGGACGGTGGGACCCACTCCATGATGCATGTATGACATCTAAATCATCCATCCATTTGGCAGGAGAGGCCCACCAGGACATGTGCTTCACTCACGCCGTCCAGCCATTTTGAGATGGCAACTGAGGCCCACGTGACGTACGTATTTCAACCATACCATCCACAACATTTGGATGGAGACTGGACCGTGGCTTGACGATGCCTGACCGTGACTGGACACTGGACTCCTCACTCTCTCACACACCCACATACCTATATATTAAATGATATATGTTATATTATATAAATATATCTCACAGGGAGCTACTCTCATGTGAGACCCACATTGATGTGAATTTCATCCACTGACGTATGGGTCTTATTCACAGTGTTCGTTGCATGGACTTGGGCTGCCTTAATGCATGTGCCATATATCCATGCCGTCCATCTATCTACCGCTTGGATCACACCGTGATGTGTTTGTTTCATCCACACCATCCAGACAGTGCCGGACGGTGTTGGACATGTTTGGATGGTGCAGATTTACATTGGCAGTGTTTGGGCGGTGCTGATCTGCATGAATAATGTTTGGACAGTGCTGATGGGGCCCTACTTTGATGATGTGTTGCATATTCTCACCGTCCACGTGGATGGTGGGGCCAGTCGTGATATATGTGTTCTCCACGTCGTCCAGCAGCTACTGGACGGTGGGGCCCTCCTTATTATATGTTATTATGTGTGTTGAATAAGTATACTGTACATACGCAGTGTGGGCCAGCATGATGTATTTATTTATCCTCACCGCCCAATCTCTGGCCGTGGGATGTGGAACCCGTGTGACATATGTATTTCATTCCATGCAGTCCATTTGTGTGAGGCCCACTTTGGTGCATCCGTTGTACACATGGATCCCACATTATATATATGTTTTTATATCCATACTGTCCAACTATTTGGATGGAATACACCATGATGTATTTTTATCCACGCCATCCAGGGCAGGCACCCCATTATGATATATATCAGGGCCCATGGGTTAAGGCCCATTGCGATGTATTCAAAACCCATTTGGTAAGGCCCATTGTAATGTATTTGGAACCCGTGAGCAGAGCCCACCTCATATGTTTCATCCTAACCGTCCAGGTCATATAGGGTCAGCCTCGATGTATGTTTTATTCACACCGTCCATTGGATGTGTGACCCACTAGATGTATGCATTCTATATCCATACTAACCATCTGGTGGGGCCCATCTGCTGCATGTGCAGGGCCTACCTATTGTGTATTTGTGCGGCCCATTGATGCAACCCACTTGATGTGTATGAACCCCATTAGTATGGGTCATTGATGCAAGACCCGTTATGATATGTTAGAGGCCCATGGTTGAGGCCCATTATGATATGTTTATGGCCCATTTGGTAAGGCCCACTGAGATGTATTTTCGGCCCATGGATCGAGGCCCAATTTAATGTGTATAAGGCTCATTAGTGCGGCTCATTGATGCAGCTCGCTTGTTGGATATGAGGCCCATTGGTGTGACCCAATGATGCGACCCACCGTGATGTGTATATTAGGCCAATGGTGCAGCCAGAGGATCGTCCCACCGTGATGTGTAGGCCCACGTGCTGCATGTGTAAGGCCCACCTGTGATGACTATTTGAGGCCACTTGTTGGATATTTGGGCCCACCTTATATTTGACTCTATGTGGACCACTGCTTGGAAGTTGTGTTGGTTGAATGTCCACATTTTTGGGTAATGATGGTTAAATGTCCACATTGTGACATTCTCTTAGATCTTGTTAGGCCCATTCTCATCATTCTTTTAGTGGGTTAACCCTAATCAGTGGGCCTCATTCGCCATATACGGATGGTTTTACACTATCGCATTTGATATAACCAAGGTCGAGGCTGATTCCGATTGACGATTCCACCTCCAATTATCATGACCGATTTGTCAACTTTGATTATCGATCGATTCTGATTGACGTGACTGATTACCGACCGTGGCCGAATGCTGATTCTGCATGTCGTGGCCAATTGACCGATTACCGATCGAGGTCGATTATCATGACTATTTACCGATCATGGCTGAATGCCAATTCTGCTTGTCGTGGCCGATTGACCGATTACCGATCGAGGCCGATTATCGTGACTGATTACCAATCGCGGCCGAATGCCAATTCTGCTTGTCGTGGCCAATTGACCGATTACCAATCGTGACCGATTGCCGATTCCGATTTGTTGAGGCCGATTTTCGAATTGTCAAGGTTGATTGTCAAGACCTATATGATGTATATGCAACCTGTAGTTGAGGCTCATTGTGGTGTGTATTCGGCTTGTGTGATGTATATACGGCCTGTATTTGAGGCCCATTGCAATGTGTATTTAGCCCGTGTGTAAGGCCCAGCATGATTTATATTAGGCTCATGTGAGAGGCCCATCATGATGTGTAGTAAGCTCTTAAGAGAGGCCCATGGTATTGTATTTTTGGCCCTTGTGTGCAGCCATGGGTCCATTATATATTTGGCTCTATGTGGGCCATTCCTTGAGGGCAATGTTGGTTAAATGTCCACATTGTCGATGCCGATTATGAGTATGTGACAGCATAGCATCATGATACATGCCCATACGCATCATCTGCATGTTTGTTATGAGATGTGGTTGATCATTGCATATGTCATTGAGCATGTTGTTATGAGACTCCCTGATAGGCAGAGGTTATCTCACATGAGCGCACTGTATGCGCAGGATTGATACATGACTGGATTGTATGACTCATGCATCTTGCATTGTGTACTGTGATTACTATACGCCGTAGCGACATCAGGGCCATAGCCTCCACAGGCATATTGTGGGTGGTCAGAGGGGACACCGAAAATGTTTGGTTCTAGCATACGGGCGCTATAGATGTCCCTGGGTAAAAATTCATAAACCTCCGTGGCCATGAGACGCCCCAATGTCGAGACCGAGTGGATACATGAGCGCCCAAGTGCCGAATATCAAGAGGCCGCGTCTCCCACTGTGTCGTGGTCGGTTGGGAGGGGGTGTGGCCTTACCCGCCCTAGCGTAGGGGGCATTGCTAGGCTGAGTCTGACCAGCTCGAGGAATGGGTCCACTATCGACGTGCCGAATAGGTATTGGCAGACTATTGGCCAGGCGGATAGTGAGGTTTCTTATACTCACTTGGACTGTGCGGCTGGGAGAGCGGCAGTGCCATTTAGAGTGTACTAAACCCTAGTGATGATCCCAGAAATGAACTGTACTGATATGTGGACTTATTGAGCAGGAGTTGCATGCTCATTCATTCATTCATTCACTATCCACTCGGGCTGGTGGTGCGCAACTATTTATTACGTGTACCTTTGCATGGCTAGGATTTTGGTTGGGCGCGCAACTAACCTGATATTAGGAGTTTACCACATTGAGTCTGACTATCCAAATTTAGGTATGAGGCTGGTTTGGATAGAAGTCTCTTGTGATGGACCCCATAGCATGTGATACTACGTACTATCATCCCAACTTCACACTCCAGCATGGTCATTCCATTCGCACCGTATATTGCATTGCATCTGTGGCATATGGTATTTTGGGTTACTGTGTTTCTGCATTTATATGGTCTAGATACGATTGACGCTATTCATGGACTCATCAGGAATTACATACTGCATCGCATCCTCGGCATTTGATATTTGACTCTTTATGACTCCTCATTTACATAGTTGTTCTATATTGCGTATTCTGATATTGATTAACTCATGGAATTGTCTATATTTCCGCTTACTCTGTTATCGTATAATTTATGATCTTACCAGTATTTCTGTTTACTCTGATAATTCCTGCTCTTGTTAGTAATTTTGCTTATCCCAATATTGTACGATTTATGGATTTTCAGTATTTTCGGTATTGTATGATGATGGCATTGTATTGAATACTTGGCACTTACCTTGTGCACACACTTACACCACCCTCTAAGCTTTCTATAAGCTTATGCATGATAGATGCGTGCAGGTGATGTTAGGTTGCAGCAGTGTTGAGCTTGGAGCATGCAGCGGTCTCTTCGAGTTTTGATTTATGATACATGTATTTCCCTTTCAGCATTGTACTCAAATGATTATATTAGTGGATATGTGATGATGATGTTGCCTTTGTGATTTGGGTATACTTGTGGTTATGCTTATTACGGTTAAATGTACACAAAAAAAACCCCCTTGTAGGATCCCAAGATCGGAATCTGGCGTATGGACGCTAGGAGCCGAGAATGAGATCCTACGGAGGCTGTCGGCACCGGATTCGGCGATCGGGATTCCTGTGAATCCAATTTCTAGGTTTGGGGCGTGACAAAAGTTGGTATCAGAGCATAACTTGGGAATACCTGAAGATAACATCACATATCTGCTGATAGCTACCCTACACTCTATGATTGTTGAAAATCTAGAATGGTTAGATCCCCAAGTTCGAATAACTTAGAGATTTTCTAACATAGCTCCCTACCGTTGAGATTTTGAGGCTGCATAGTATTACAATTTCGTTCATTTTTGATACGGGATCCAAAGTTCAGTGAGGTCATCATAAAGTTGAGGAAGCGACGTTGAGATTCATTGGCATTATCCCCATCTCTTAGGTGTTTGATTATGTGGGTATATTTTGTGATAGGATTTTCTTATCTTTGAGAGCTCTGTATTGGTTGTATTGAGGTTTAAATTTTGAGGACGAAATTTTTTATTAGGTGGGTAGAGCTGTAAGACCCGTATCCTAGTCTCTACTGTTCCGTCGACTCCCGCGATCCTTCCCAACGAATTCTAGCAACCCGCAATGTATAATCGACGTTTGCGCACGATCCTAAGTCATATCCTGTAGATTTGAGTCAGCTCGACCGAATACTTGTACCAGTGCGACCGCGTCGTCGCCGCGGTTCCGATGCTACGTCCCGCGTGCCGAGGTGATACTCGGGCCAAGAGATGTGGGCTCGCGTTCAGTTCGAGAAAAATGTCGCGTGTTGCAATTACGAGAGAATCTCTACGAAACGTCAAATCAATCAATCAAATCAAGTCAAGTACAACAACCATCCCCAAGTACAACCACCCCTCTCCAAAGTCAACTTTCCCTTACAACAAGTACACCCATCCCTCTCCCATCATTTATCTTTCATTCCCTCTCTCTCTCTCTCTCTCTCTCTCTCTCTCTCTCTCTCTCTCTCTCTCTCTCTCTCTCTCTCTCTCTCATTCTCCAAGCAAGAATCGTCCAAGCCTCCCTATGAGAAGCCATGTGTGGCCCACTTCTCACCTCCTATCTCCACCATCCTATGAACATCTTGATCGTTGAAATCGTTCTTTTGGAGCTCTAGATCATGAATGCGGAAGAAGGACGAAGAAATCTTGAGGTGGGTGCTTCTCTCTCTCTCTCTCTCTCTCTCTCTCTCTCTCTCTCTCTCTCTCTCTCTCTTTCACTTTGAGTTAATTGGTCGTGTGGCCCACCCGAGTGGACCCCACCATGAAGTATACGACTTATCCATGCTATCCATCAAGTGGGCCCACCTGACATCCCATAACCCACAGGCTAGACGTGGGGAAAACACAAATCCCGGATTGATCTAATTAGGTGGGCCACATCCATGTGGGACCCACCTTGATGATATATATACACATCGTCTATCCAGCGTCTTTGGACGCTGGACGTGCTAAGAGAAATGTGAACCGACGTGTGGGAGTGGCTAAGGGAATGTGTGGACCACTCCTATAGGCCCCACCTTACTGTATGTACTTAATCCAAGCCTTCTATCCTTTTACTCAGATTATTTTAGGAGTTGAGCCGAAATTTGAGACCTATCCGATAATCAAACGGGCCATACCATAGGAAATAGTGACGTTTACCGTTAAAACCCACCTCGATATTTTCTACCCGCCAAATCATACCGTATATTGGACTCAGTTGGTCGGTCTTGAGCTGTAGAATCCAATGGCTGGGTTCGATTTCTGGAGGCGGGCCCCACCCGGGAAAAACCACAAGAAAACACGTTTAAAAAAATAATAATAATAAACTAAATACAGCAGCATCGTCTGCTGCTGCTGCTGCTGTCAGGCGGCGTCTTGCGCTGCCGCGTGGATGAAGGCAGGTACCCACGGTCCCAGCCGTGGGCCCCACCATGGTGTGTATCGACGATCAACACCATGCATTTGATGGGTCCCCTCGGACCAGTGGGCCACCTCAAAAATCAACTATATAATATATTCAGGTGGCCCACATCATAGAAGACAGCGGGATTGAACGTCAGCCATTGTAACCTGGTTTGGGTATTAAAGAAGTTTTGGCTTAATATGAAAATTGTTTCTCCGTTGCATCAAGGTCGTGTGACCCTATTAACGGGTTAGATTGCAAATAGACATTAAGGTGGGCCCATGTGGAACCCACCATGAAGCATGTGTTTTATTTACACCGTCCACAGCTCTGGACGGTGGAGCCTTCGTTAATGTATGCGTTTTATTTACACCAAACACCCTGGACGATGGACCCACTCCATGATGCATGTATGGCATCTAAATCGTCCATCCATTTGGCAGGAGAGGCCCACCAGGATATGTGCTTCACTCACGCCGTCCAGCCATTTTGAGATGGCAACTGAGGCCCACGTGACGTACGTATTTCATCCATACCGTCCACAACATTTGGACGGTGACTGGACCATGGCTGGACGATGCCTGGACCGTGACCGGACGCTGGACTCCTCACTCTCTCACACACCCACATACCTATATATTAAATGATATATGTTATATTATATAAATATATCTCACAGGGAGCTACTCCCATGTGAGACCCACATTGATGTGAATTTCATCCACTGACGTATGGGTCTTATTCACATTGTTCGTTGCAGGGACTTGGGCTGCCTTAATGCATGTGCCATATATCCATGCCGTCCATCTATCTACCGCTTGGATCACACCATGATGTGTTTGTTTCATCCACACCATCCAGACTGTGCCGGACGGTGTTGGACATGTTTGGATGGTGCAGATTTACATTGGCAGTGCTTGGGCGGTGCTGATCTGCATGAATAATGTTTGGACAGTGCTGATGGGGCCCTACTTTGATAATGTGTTACATATTCTCACCGTCCACGTGGATGGTGGGGCCAGTCGTGATATATGTGTTCTCCACGTCGTCCAGCAGCTACTGGACGGTGGGGCCCTCCTTATTATATGTTATTATGTGTGTTGGATAAGCATACCGTCCATATGCAGTGTGGGCCAGCATGATGTATTTATTTATCCTCACCGCCCAATCTCTGGCCGTGGGATGTGGAACCCGTGTGACATATGTATTTCATTCCATGCGGTCCATCTGTGTGAGGCCCACTTTGGTGCATCCGTTGTACACATGGATCCCACATGATATATATGTTTTTATATCCATACTGTCCAACTATTTGGATGGGATACACCATGATGTATTTTTATCCACGCCATCCAGGGCAGGCACCCCATTATGATATATATCAGGGCCCATGGGTTGAGGCTCATTGCGATGTATTCAAAACCCATTTGGTAAGGCCCATTGTAATGTATTTGGAACCCGTGAGCAGAGCCCATCTCATATGTTTCATCCTAACCGTCCAGGTCATATAGGGCCAGCCTCGATGTATGTTTTATTCACACTGTCCATCGGATGTGTGACCCATTAGATGTATGCATTCTATATCCACACTAACCATCTGGTGGGGCCCATCTGCTGCATGTGCAGGGCCTACCTATTGTGTATTTGTGCGGCCCATTGATGCAACCACTTGATGTGTATGAACCCCATTAATACGGGTCATTGATGCAAGACCCGTTATGATATGTTAGAGGCCCATGGTTGAGGCCCATTATGATATGTTTATGGCCTATTTGGTAAGGCCCACTGAGATGTATTTTCGGCCCATGGGTCGAGGCCCAATTTGATGTGTATAAGGCTCATTAGTGCGGCTCATTGATGCAGCCCGCTTGTTGGATATGAGGCCCATTGGTGTGACCCAATGATGCGACCCACCTTGATGTGTATATTTGGCCAATGGTGCGGCCCGAGGATCGACCCGCCGTGATGTGTAGGCCCACGTGCTGCATGTGTAAGGCCCACCTGTGATGACTATTTGAGGCCACTTGTTGGATATTTGGGCCCACCTTATATTTGACTCTATGTGGACCACTGCTTGGAAGTTGTGTTGGTTGAATGTTGAGGGTCAAATATTGCATATCAGACCTCGATTATTACCAGATTTTACATACACAATAATGCTTAATGGAGTATTTGAATTGTGTTTTGTTGCAGGATGCAATCAGGAGCGTTGATTGGAAATTGATAGTAAAAGCGTGGATTTGACACTCTGATGACACCACAAGCAAGGGACGGACCCTAGGGGACCAAGATCGACAAATTTACTCGCCAGGGACCCGGGAAAATCGAGAAACTGAAGTTCAAGTGGCCTGAAAGTCAGCCAGAATACAAGATCACAGGGTTTCCACCATCTGTTAAGCTCGAAACTTCATACACGTCCTGAAGACCTTAAATTAACCGTACACGCAAATTTTCAACCATTGGATCTTGATGGAAGTGGCCTAACAGACAGATCATCCACCAAATCCCAGATTTGGGGCCCGCCTGATCTCTGGATACGTTTCAATTTTGGTCTCAACGCATGAAATGAGCTAAAAAAATGGATGGATGGAGCAGATTTTACACATACATTAAGGTGGGACCCACCTTATGTAACTGGGAGTGTACAGTAGCGGTGCACTCGCAAAGCACCAAGCCATCAGCTCGATCAACAAAAGCTCTGACCGAGCTTTCCTGGTTTTGAATGGAGTCTGCTCCCGCCTGCGAAAATAAACAGAGGACGTGGATGAGTTTTTGTGGTCCACCACCGTGCGCCAAAAGTTTGATCCAGACCATTCATGAGATTCTCTCGGTCCCACTCACCCACTTCATGGTGACAGAATTTAAAAAGGCAACGGATATCGGTTTTTTTACCGTTCAAACGCGATATGGATGGCTGATTAAAAATTCCATGGGTCACACTGACTGAGGATAGAAATATGCTATTCCTGGCCTAAATTTAAAGGGGAACATGATAAACGGAGTGAATTTTCCAGAAAAACGACGAAGTGGGCCCACCACCGTCACTGCGTAACAATACGCGGGCCCTATTTTGCGTCCGAGAAATCCGGCCGCTGTGGGCCGGTTCTGCGATTCCGATCACGGTCGGATTGATAATCCAAACCGTTCAATGTGTAGTTCATCAAAAAAAACCCCTAGGGACGTTGCGTTTTTGGAAGGATTTTAAGGAAATTGGTGTTGTTTTAGCATTGTTTTTGGCTGCGTAAGAAGAGCTGCGCAGAGTCAGCATCCACAGTCCGGTTCTGCTGCGGACGAAAGTGTGAAGGAGAGTGACTTCTCCGATTCCAAGAAGGAAACACAACAGTCACCTTTGCCTATAAAAGAAAAGAAGAGAGAGAGAGGAAGGCTATCGACGGACGTGGGAGAGAGACAGGGAGAGTTTAGTGATATTTTTCTTTTCTTTTTCTTTTATTTTTATTTTTATTTTTTATTTTTTTTTTTTTTTAAGAGATCTAGTCCACTCATGTGTGGCTAAACCTCTTAGCTAGGGCTAAGAGGTGAAGCTTGTAGCGTGACGGGATGAGTCTATGTTTGTGCCTTTTGTTTAAACTGAATGGATTTTGATTTAATTTTATTAAGGGAATGTTTTCAGTCTTTAATGGTCTGTTGTGACTGAAATTATAATGGGTCTGCAATGGCTTTGAGCATGTTCTTATCCTCTTTATGTTTATGACGTCAGGAAGCCCTGTTGTTCACCATTGTCTCCTGGGCATGGTTGGATGTCGGTACCCTTCCTAACCTTCATACATTGATTGGTTGGTAATTAGTTTAATTCTGTTGTTTGCTTTGTCTCCTGGGCATGGTTTGGTGATGGAATCCATTCTAATTCATATACCTTTCATCTTTTCAAAACCACATCAAAAGAAGTTCAGTTGATTTTCATGAATCAAGTGTAGATCTCCCTGATCTCTACAAGTGGATCCTCTGAATCCCTAGTTTCCCTGCCTTTGAATTCTCTTAAGTTTTACATTACTATTTCACATTATTCCTCAAAATTCATCTGATTAGAATTCATCTTAGTCTAGTTCTAGCTCTAGTTCTGGTAAATTTCAGATTACGTACAGGTTTCAGTCCCTGTGGATTCGACCTCGGTCTCACCGAGTTTATTACTACATCACAACCCTATACTTGGGGAGTGAACATTGAATGTCCACATTTTTGGATAATGATGGTTAAATGTCCACATTGTGACATTCTCTTAGATCTTGTTAGGCCCATTCTCATCATTGTCTTAGTGGGTTAACCCTAATCAGTGGGCCTCATTCGCCATAGACGGATGGTTTTACACTATCGCATTTGATATAACCACGGTCGAGGCTGATTCCGATTGACGATTCCGCCTCCAATTATCATGACCGATTTGCCGACTTTGATTATCGATCGATTCTGATTGACGTGAGTGATTACCGATCGTGGCCGAATACCGATTCTGCATGTCGTGGTCAATTGACCGATTACCAATTGAGGCCGATTATCATGACTATTTATCGATCGTGGCTAAATGCCAATTCTGCTTGTCGTGGCCAATTGACCGATTACCGATCGAGGCCGATTATCGTGACTAATTACCGATCATGGCCGAATGCCAATTCTGCTTGTTGTGGCCAATTGACCGATTACTGATCGTGGCCGATTGCCGATTCCGATTTGTTGAGGCCGATTTTTGAATTGTCAAGGTCGATTGTCAATACCTATATGATGTATATACAACCTGTAGTTGAGGCCCATTGTGGTGTGTATTCGGCCTGTGTGATGTATATACGACCCGTATTTGAGGCCCATTGCGATGTGTATTCAGCCCGTGTGTAAGGCTTGGCATGATGTATATTAGGCTCATGTGAGAGGCCCATCATCATGTGTAGTAAGCTCTTGAGAGAGGCCCATGGTGTTATATTTTTGGCCCTTGTGTGCGGCTATGGGTCCATTATATGTTTAGCTCTATGTGGGCCATTCCTTGAGGGTAATGTTGGTTAAATGTCCACATTGTCGATGCCGATTATGAGTATGTGACAGCATAACATCATGATACATGCCCATACGCATCATCTGCATGTTTGTTATGAGATGTGGTTGATCATTGCATATGTCATTGAGCATGTTGTTATGAGACTCCCTGATAGGCGGAGGTTATCTCACATGAGCGCACCGTATGCGCAGGATTGATGCATAACTGGATTGTATGACTCATGCATCTTGCATTATGTGCCGTGATTACTATACACCCTAGCGACATCAGGGCCGTAGCCTCCACAGGCATATCGTGGATGGCTAGAGGGGACACCGAAAATGTTTGGTTCTAGCATACGGGCGCCATAGATGTCCCTGGGTGAAAATCCCTAAACCTCCGTGGCCAGGAGACGCCCCAACGTCGAGACCGAGTGGATACATGAGCTCCCGAGTGCCGAATACTAGGAAGTCGCGTCTCCCACTGTGTCGTGGTCGGTTGGGAGGGGGTGTGGCCTTACCCGCCCGAGCGTAGGGGGCATTGCTAGGCTGAGTCTGACCAGCTCAAGGAATGGGTCCGCTATTGACGTGCCGAATAGGTATTGGTAGACTATTGGCCAGGCAGATAGTGAAGTTTCTTATGCTCACTTGGACTATGCGGCTGGGAGAGCGGCTGTGCCATTTGGACTAAACTCCGGTGATGATCCCAGAAATGAACCGTACTGATATGTGGACTTATTGAGCAGGAGTTGCATGCTCATTCATTCTTTCATTCACTATCCTCTCAGGCTGGTGGTGCGCAACTATTTGTTACGTGTACCTTCGCATGGCTAGGATTTCATTTGGGCGCGCGACTAACCTGATATCAGGAGTTTACCACATTGAGTCTGACTATCCAAATTTAGGTATGGGACTGGTTTGTATAGAAGTCCCTTGTGATGGACCCCATAGCCTGCGATACTACATACTATCATCCCGACTTCACACTACAGCATGGTCATTCCATTCGCACCGTACATTGCATTACATCTGCGGCATATGGTATTTTGGGTTACTGTGTTTCTGCATTTATATGGTCTAGATACGATTGACGCTATTCATGGACTCATCAGGAATTACATACTGCATCGCATCCTCAGCATTTGATATTTGACTCTTTATGACTCCTCATTTGCATAGCTATTCTATATTGCATATTCTGATATTGATTAACTCATGGAATTGTTTGTATTTCCGCTTACTCTGTTATCGTATAATTTATGATCTTACCGGTATTTTTTTTTACTCTGATAATTCCTGCTCTTGTTAGTAATTCTGTTTATCCCAATATTGTATGATTTATGGATTTCCAGTATTTTCGGTACTGTATGATGATGACATTGTATTGAATACTTGGCACTTACCTTGTGCACACACTTACGCCACCCTCTAAGATTTCTATAAGCTTATACACGATAGATGCGTGCAGGTGACGTTAGGTTGCAGCAGTGTTGAGCTTGGAGCATGCAGCAGTCTCCTGGAGTTTTGATTTATGATACATGTATTTCCCTTTCAGCATTGTACTCAAATGATTATATTAGTGGATATGTGATGATGATGTTGCCTTTGTGATTTGGGTATACTTGTGGTTATGCTTATTACGAGTTAAATGTACACAAAAAAAAACTCCTCCTTGTAGGATTCCAAGATCGGAATCTGGCGTATGGACGCTAGGAACCGAGAATGGGGTACTACGGAGGCTGTAGGCACTGAATTCGGTGATCGGGATTCCTTTGAATCCGGTTTCCAGGTTTGGGGCGTGACAAGCACTCCTTGGCAAAGTGAAACGTCCTGAATCAATGAAATAAGACGATTGGAATGAACTTAATCAGATGACGATTAATGCAATCCAATTGTGCTTGGCCAATGAAATCCTTTACAATGTCATCAATGAGATAACTATTACGGCCCTATGGCCAAAGTTAGAGAGCATTTACATGACGAAGTCGCTCTCCAATCGTCTATATCTAAAGACATAATTGTACAATCTGAAGATGGAAAAAGAGTTGGATCTCTCTGATCACATCAACAACTTTAACAAACTAATTTGCAAACTGACCAATATGGAGGTGAAGATTGATGAAGAAGACTGGAGTCCTAATTTTGTTGACATCTATTATGGATAACTATGAGTATTTGGCGGATACTTTGTGTCATGATAGGGATACATTTGACCTTGATATTGTTATCTCATTCATTCAGTGAAAATAGTTGAGAAGGAATTACGATGGGGAAAGTTCTTTTACGGGTGCACTGGTTTCTAGGGGAAGATCATCTGAGTGAAAGAAGGGAAAGTCACGATCGAGGTCCAAGTCGAAGGGAAAAGGAAAGTTAAAGTGTTAGAATTATGGCAGGACAACACATATGACGAAGGACTGTATAAATTCCAAAATTCAGAAGGATGAGAAATCATATGATTCATCGAGGGAGGCCAATATAACAGCATCCAGCAAAGGCATAAGTGGCTGTGACGTATTGTCTGTGTTTATGGTCAAACACTTGTATAATGAGTGGATTTTAGATACGGGAGCATCGTACCACGTATCCTCATCAGAGTTCATTCACCACGTACAATGAGTATGATGGTGGCTTGGTTCTCATGGGCAGCAATCATGCTTGTAAGATGATAAGAATTGGTTTGGTTCACATCAAAATATATAATGGGGTGAAGAGTACTATGACTAATGTGAGGCACGTTCTAGATTTAAAGAATAATTTGATATCTCTGGAAAATATTAAGGCATTTGAATGAAAAGTCGTTGGTTACAAATGTGTCTTGAAAGTTTCTAAAGGGGCACTTACTGTTATGAAGGCATAATAGAGCGGAAAGCTTTACAGGTTGATTAAGAATACTTTATTGGGTGGAGTTATAGTGTCTATAACAGAATCCACGCTGACACGTATGTGGCAAGCACCTCTAGGCCATATGAGCGAGTTAGGTAGAAGGTACTTCTTAATCGTCGTTTGATTCTTAACTTTGAAAGTTTTTATTTAAATAAATGTGAACATTACATATACGAAAAATAATCAAGGTTGTCTTTTAAAACTAAGAGACATGTTAGCAAAGGACAACTTGATTATGTGCACTCGAATGTGTGGGGGTTGTCACCCATTGTTTCTAAAAGAAGGTCATCATTTTTTGTCACATTTATTAACAACTTCTCTAAAAAGGCATGGGTTTATTTCATGAAATATAAATCCAATGTTTTCGCCACTTTTAAGACATGAAAGGCAATGGTTGAAAGCAGACTGTGAAAGGTGAAAATTCTAAGGACTGATAATGGTGGAAAGTTCACTTCCATTGAACTTAATTAGTATTGCAAGAGTGAGGAGATCGTGAAGCATAACACAATGAGGCATATACTAGAGCAAAATAGTGTGGCGGAACATATGAATCAGAATCTTTTAGAAAGACCCCAAGTATGCTGAGTAATACTAGGTTAGGCAAGGAGCTATGGACTAAGGCCATTAACACAACTTTCTATTTAGTGAATCGATCTCCGTATGCGCCGATTGATTGTAAAATTTCAAAAGTGGTATAGAGTAATTAGGAAGTTAACTACTTGAGGCTGCGCATATTTGGTTGTGATGCTTAATCTCATGTACTGTCAGTTAAGAGAGATAAACTAGACCAAATGGCTAAAAAGTGTACTTTTTTTACTATGGTAATGACGTTAAAGGATACAGACTGTATGATGGGTTTTTACACAAGATCATATTTAGTAAGGATGTCAAGTTCGATGAGGGTTCCTTATTTTGTAAGGATGAGCATAAGGAAATGAAAAAAAAAAATCACCAATAAATTTGAAACACTTAAAGAAGTTGAGCTAAAGGAAGAGATACAGGAAGAGGTGGTGGCAGCACCTATTAGAGGAAATCCACTAAGAGATACAAGAATTACTCAAATGTTGTGTTTTCCCTCATTACGGATAATGAGGATCTGTTTACCTTCTAGGAAGCATTAGATGACACAAATGATGAGAAGTGGATGACAATAATGCATAATGAGATAGATTCTCTATACAAGAGCGAAATGTGGGTGCTGGTAGAGCTACCCGTTGGGCAGAAAGTGATCGGGTGCAAGTAGATCTTCCATCAGAAATTAGATAAGTACAAGGCAAGGCTAGTTGTGAAGGGCTATGCTTAAAAAGAAGGTATCGACTTCAGTGAGATATTCGTACTTGTGATCAAGTAAGTATCTATAAGATTTGTATTGACTTTAGTGGCCTAATACAATATGGAATTAGAATAGTTGGATGTGAAGAATGCATTTCTACACAGGGAATTAGAAAAGTAAATCTACATAAAGCAACTTGAATGGCTCAAGGTACAGGGAATCGAGAATAAGGTTTGCAGGTTAAATAGGTTATTGTACGGCTTAAAATAGCTACCTAGGTAGTAGTACAAAATGTTTGATTCTTTCATCTGAGCCAACGGTTTAACAAAAGTGAGTTCGATCATTGTGTCTACTACAAATCATTGAGTGATGGAAAATTCATTATTTTAGTATTGAATGTTGATGATATGTCCTACTGTCTGAAATCAACATATCGAAGGCTCGGTTATCCAAGACATTCGAGATGAAAGATCTGGGGGTTGAAAAAAGGATTGTGAGCATCAACTTACAAAGAGTCAAGGAAATGAGCAGGCTATGGTTGTCTCAGGAAGAGTATCTTGAGAAGGACTAAGTCAAGTTTAAATTTGAAAAGGTTAAACCAGTTAGCACACCCCACACAACTTACTTTTGACTTTCTTCGGAACAATGTCCTACGTCAAATGAAGAAAAGTGGCATATGTCACGTGTGCCCTACTCAAGCGCAATTGGTAATCCTCTGTACACCATGGTCTATACTAAACCAGATATTTCACATATGACAGGTATTGTGAGCATATACATGTTAAACCATTGCAAGCAACACTAAGAGACAGTGAAATGGTTACTTCATTATATACGAGGTATGGCTGACTACCTCTTGTCATTCAAAAAATCTGTGGAAAGAATAGTAGGTTATGTGGATGCGGATTATGCTAATAATCTGGACAATAGAAGGTCGACTTCTGGTTATTCATTTGTATCAGCGGATGGAGCGATCAGGTTGATGCCGAAACTTCAGTCTGTGGTTGCACTTTACACAATCGAAGCGAAATATATGGAAGTGACGAAATCATTAAATGAAATTGTTTCGTTGAAAGGGATTATGAATGAAATGGGGCTTTATTAGGAAGTCGTGCCTATGCATTGTGATAGTAAAAGTGCGATCAATTTAGCGAAGAACTCAGTGTACCATTCCCAAACTAAACACATTGATGTTCTTCATCATTTTATCTAGTTGATGCTAGAGGAATGCGGTGTTACTCTTGAGAAAATTCACACAAGTGAAAATTTAATGGATATGCTTATGAAGGTGGTTCTTGTAGGTAAGTTCAAGTTTTTCTTGATTTCTCTGGGCATGCCAAAGAAGGAATGAAGATGGAGTATGCACAAGAAATGATGATGAAGGATTTATTATAAAGAAATTTAGAGATTGAGAAATTTAGAGATGGTGCAGCTTGGAACATTGGAGACGCAAGATTAAAGCCACGGTGGAGATTACTGATTGGGTGCCTTCAATTTATTGCTGAAATAGGGTTTTTGATTTGATTGACAATAGTGTCGATTTGATTGAGAAAATCCAAAAATATAAGTTTACTCTCTGGACCCTTTCGATTCGATCAACAAAGGGTGTCTCTTCGATTGATAGGTTGTCGATTGAAGTTGATTCAATCAACGGTTCGCCTAATTTTTGCGTAAGTGCACGATTTTGTTTCTAATTCTATATGGTGGTTATATAAACCATATTAATACAGGATTAGGGTATCTTTAAGAGAGAAAATTGTGAGAGCTTATGTGGAGGTTTTGAGAGCGGGAACTGTAGGGTTTTCACATTTGTAACTTGTTTCATCTCTTAACTTTCATGGATTATTTATCACTTGGTAGCCTGGTTTTTTTCTTACAAGGATTTTTTCACACAAAATTTGTGTGTTCTCTGTGCTTTTTTTTTTCTTTTTTCTTTTTCCTTCTTTTTTTAAAACTAAGTTCTATATATTCATATCGAAAGATTTACAAGTGTAGAGGTAGCATTCGGGCTACCGCTGGAGGAGAATAGCCTAGCGGCAGCCTATCATAAGAAAGAAAAACTAGAAACGGTCTTGTCGCTCGGTCTCCCATGGAACTTTCCTAATGTAACCCAGTCGCACTTTATCCAGAAACATTTGTCCCCTTATTTGAGTCAGGAGTTCGGAGACTTGCCTGAACCAGTAGCACTCTTGCTTGTCACTGCCCATTCTAGTCAGTCCTTCAACCAGGGCATTGCCTTCTCTCGGGATATGACAAAAACTTATCTGCCCTCTCATCTTCAACTTCTCCACCCTAGTTGCCCAGTATTTCTAGTGCGACACTAGTTCCACTTTCCCATTAAACAGCTCTATCACAAATTTAGAGTCAGATTCCACTTCTACTTTAAAGAGACCCAACCTCATGCAATGGGATAAACCGTCCCATATTGCTCTCGATTCTGCACTGTTATTAGAGCCTTCACCATAACCGATTAAGAACGCAAACAATAGGTTCCCTTTCTGTCCCTACAAATGCCACTACCACTTGAAGGCCCCGAGTTCCCTCTAGCTGACCCGTCGACGCTCAGTTTTACTCAACCCACTTTCGAGTGTCTCCATTTCAGCACTACAGCCTTCCTAATAGGATTAATCGAGTAATCTACCCCCACTGAGTTGAGGATGAGGTCCGATACTAGAGAAGGGGAGGAAGGCATAAGCATTCCTTTGCATAAAACCTGAAACCACCAATTTATCTTGTCAATGGCATGAGGTACCCGAGTCTTTAGATCTTCAAATCTTGCACCATTTCTAGATTTCCAGATTTCCCAGCAAATGATACTAGGAGCTAGTCCACTAATGGATGATAAAGGACCCCTATGCGTAGGGGAGAGCCACCACTGCCTCAGTCTATCTTCCACCGTATGGTGCAGCAGGAGGGAGATGCTGAAAATATTGGTAAAATGTTCCCAAATTGACAACACCGGGCTGCCAAAGAGGAATAGGTGTTCCAATGTTTCTACCGATGGTCATTGATTAAGCGACTCTTCGCAGCAATTACATTTCGACACAAGCATGATCCCTCTGCTTTGCACTTTGTTGTCGACCGGGATTGCACCCTGCAACAGCCTCCAGATAAAGGTAAAGACACTACAAGAAATTGGCCTTTTGCCGATGAACTTATTTCCAATGAAATTGATTTTGTCGGTAATATGACTTTCCTAGACGAAATCATATTTCGTCGACAAAAGATTCCCGCCACGACCAATTTTGTTCCCGCCACCATTTACAATGACGGCCTGGAAACTTTTCCCGACGACATTATGTATCGCTGGTGAAAACTATTTTCCCGACCATTATTTCATCGGTAAATGTAATTATTCTCGACAAACCAAATAGTTCGTCGGCAACTTTTTATCGATGACAACAATTGTCGGTAAAGGGAGCTTTTTACTGATGAAGTAGATACGTTGTCGGCAAAAGATCGGAGAGGCTATTTTTACTGACGTCATATAATATCGTCGGTAAAGGAAGTTTACCGACGAAAAAAATCATCGGTAAAGGAGCTTCGTCAGACAAAATGAACAGTGGACATATTATTTCACTTTGTGTGGTTGATCATGGATGTTGAGTTGTAATTTTATTTTTTTTGGTGTAGCTAATAAGTATATTTAAAATTTGATAATAAAAATTTAGAATTTGTATTTTATTACTATTATTTTTTTAAAAATATTTGTAATAAATATGACATTTTGTTAAAAGTTTTGAAAGAAAAATTAAGAGTAAAAAAATATACATTTTGAAAAAAATGTGATTTTTAAATGGAAATTGAGATTTATCTATAAAAAAATAACATTTTTTACTAAATTATTAGGCACATCTAATAATTGAACCTTTAACCGTTTTTAGACAATCTAATCAGTCCAAATTGAAGAATAAATAACTTCAGATGTTTAAATCAATTTTCACTCAAATTGCTGATCAATGTTGTATGCCCAATATCTTTCTCATATGTACCCTGATTGGGGCAAGTAACTAATCAAATTGAGGGTATTGATCAGTAAAATAGAGTGAATGGACCAGACTTATAAAATGGGCCAAATATTTTGGTCAAGATTGTGACCTAACTTAATGACCTCGTGAGAACTTAAGAATTAATGTAAGTTTTGTGGGTCCCATCATGATGTGTGTCAAACATCAACACCGTGTATTTGATGTGTCCCCTTTAGGTTATGAGATATCTTAAAACTCATCTGTATACAAAACTCAGGTGGGCCATATCATCTAAAACTATGTGAAGACATCCTAAAAAATATAAAAGTACTTGGTGGGGCCTACATGAGTTTTGGATACAGCTGAAACTTGGTCAAACCCCTCATCCAAGTGGGACGCACATAATGAGTGGGTTGGATATGTGAATCACATTTAGGCAGGCACAATATATGATTATGAATGTTTTAAGGAAACCGATCTCCATTACATTTAGGTGAGTTACTCATTACCCTTAGCATACTAAGTAAATTTTGTGGGGTCCACCATTATTTATTTATTTTATCCACTCCATTCATCCATGTTAACAGATAATTTGAGGTCTAAAGAATAAAAAAGAAGCATATCCAAAGCTCAAGTGGACCACACCACAAGAAATAGTGTGATTGAACCTCTACCGTTGAAAATTTCTTGGAGGCCATAGAAGTTTTGGATCAAGCTGATGTCTATATTTTCTCTTCATTCATATCTTTTTGATATTATGAACAACCTTTAACTGTTTTTGGATAATCTGATCAGTTCAGATAGAAGAGTAAATAACTTTAGATGTTTAAATCAAAATTCACTTAAATTGTTGATCAATCTTGTATGCCCAATATCTTTCTCATATGTAGCATGATCGGGGCGAGTAACTAGTCAAATTGAGGGTATTGATCAGTAAAATAGAGTGAATGGACTAGACATGTAAAATGGGCCAAATATTCTGGTCAAAATTGTGACCCCGTGAGAACCTAAGAATTAATGTTAATAAGTTTTGTGGGGCCCATCATGATCCGTGTCGAACATCAACACCGTTGATTTGATGTGTCCCCTTTAGGTTATGAGATATCTCAAAAATCATCCGTATACGAAACTCAGGTGGGCTATACCATCTAAAACTATATGAAGACATACTAAAATATATAAAAGCACTTGGTGGGGCCCACATAAGTTTTGGATGCGGCTGAAACTTGGTCTGACCCCTCATCCAAGTGGGACACACATAATGAATGGGCTGGATATGTGAATCACATCTAGGTGGGCCCAATATATGATTATGAATAAGACAGGTCCAAGGCTTAAGTGGAGCACAAAATGGGGATTGAACGCCCACCATTCAAAACTTCTTGGGAGTTGGAGAAGTTTCAGATCAAGCTGATATTTGTGTTTTCACTTCATCCACATCTACATGATATTATGAATAGGTTGGATGGTAAAAAAACATCACGGTGGCCCTTGGAAAGGTTTTAATGGTGGGTGTCATTATCACTGCGGCTTCCTTTGAAATAACGGTGAAGACCGCTTTAGTTGAAGTAGGAATATGCCAATATGTCCTAAAGGGGGATGAATAGGACTTTTTAAAGTTTTTATGATTTATTTAAAATCCTATTACACTAATCCTAACAACATGCACATATTAGGATTACTCAAAAGTAACTCTACTGGCTTCCAAGCCTGGCAGAGGATCCAATCACAAATTCTTTAAGAAGTGAACAATATGTAAACTAGTTTATGATGGATATGACTGTATATGTGTGTGAGGTGTGATCTTAGATATTTAAATATAAAAATATTAAAGTAAATCACACAAACAGAAGAATAGCAATCTCAAACACAGTCATTTTTATAGTGGTTCGACTACTTGTCTACTCCTCTCCCAGTAACCGCACTCAACCCTTGAGTGTATCGGATTTCACTAAGGAGGTTTCACAGTGGTTCACCTCAAACCTAAGGTTTTAAACCAAGTTCACCTTCAATCTTTACAACCTACACTGAGGCTGATTGTTTATGCTCTCACGAGCACAACACACCCACTTTTAGGCACACTAGCTAAGGATCTTCCATAAGACCCTAATGGAGGTTTCACTCAGATCACCTCGAACCTAAGGTTTTAGACAGGTTCACCTTCAACCGGAAGTTTATGCTCTCCACAGAGCAAGGGTCAACACTACGTACGCACCATGTACACTCTCGCCGGAGGCCTCTTACGAGGACTTCCAAGTGTGAGAAACACCTAAGACCCAATCCTAAAAAGGAATGATCACAAGTGTCCTCTGGACTCTAATAACTTATAAATAAGTGGATGAGTCCCATTCAACACGTTGACAAAGATCTCCTCCTTCTTAATGAAGAATCTTTGGCTTCCTTGATTCGCAACCAGATGATGTACCAATGTGAGGCTTTGGGTTGGGTCAAGGTCAAGATGGAATCGTAATCTATAAAATATTTTCCTATAAGGAAGATAGAGTGATTCCGATTATGCATTTAAGGCATCCCAGCTTAATGATTTTCCATTAAGGTAGTAGTTGGAAGATCCTTGAATGCGAAAGTTCATTTCCCAATCCACTCTATTGAATATCAATGATGAGGGTAGATTGGAGGATGAACTTCCCTGAGAGAAAGGGCTTTGGGTATATGATCTAAGGTAAAACACTCAAAAGCACTCTCTTCTTTCTCTACCAGTAATAATAGACAAGTCCTCTATATATAGGCAAAAGGTTCCAATGGACATAAAACGGTCACATTTATGACAGAGTTCGATATCATCGAGCAGGGTCGATATCATTGAGCGTATACTCTCAATTGCATCGACTTGCCGCTCGATGACACAAACTCAAATGTCATACATTTTTGACACCTTTTGCTAGCTGGTCGATGGAATTGACCCACATGTCGATGTCATCGGATTTTGAACTCAGATATCATCGAGACTAGTGTCAATTCATCTACACTTGAAAAATGAGAGAGACTTGCTATAAAGTATTTCAAGTTTTCACGAATGATCGAGGGATCTTCGAGATCATTAGAATTTGAATGTCGATGATATCGATAGGGTGTTGATGCATCGATAAATCTAAGAGATTTCCATTTAAGCTTGTTGGACAGTTTCTGTCCCTGTTCGATGCCATCAAAATCATACCGATATCATCGATATTTGAATATCAATTCTATTGAGTGACCCCCGATCATAGATAAACCATCCTGAAATATTTTGCTGGAAGAACATGGCGCCCATGACCGATATCATCGAGAACCTTCCGATATCATTGAGACTTGAATTTTGATTGTATCGAGAGGCTTCGATATATCGATGCATATATGATATTCTTAAGAAAAAATAGGGGCGTCGGAGATCTACCTGTCGATATTATTGAGTCACCTTTGATGGACTCGAGATTTGAATATCGATGATATCGATAATTCCGTCCAAATGAGTATATGGTTGTTGGACGTATTTTGTCCTCAAATCGATGATATCGTTTAGGTATTAAGGACATCAACAGCGCAGGTCGATCATATCGAGTTGTGTATGGATAAAATCGACAAAGAAAGAAAACTTAGAGAATTTTCCTATTTTGAAAAGTTTTCTTAACTTATAAACCCTATGATGTTCTAGTTTGTTTTAAGGGTTTTATATACCTAGTGTTTTGGGACATGGAATGTGATTCTTAGATTTACCTGTGGCGAGCTTGCATACATCCGGTTGAGGCAGACGCTTTGAATTAATCTTCCTATGAGGCTCTACAGTCTAGCTGACTCAACACTCATGTTAATTGACAAACCAGGGCACTTTCATCCTTTGGTGTGGTCCAGAGGAGCTGTGAACCAGCTTCATTTTTAGGAGCATACCTTAAAATGATCTGAGAAAAGTGATGAACGGAGTGGATAAAACAGTTACGTCATGGTGGGCCCCATAGAGCTTTGCCTGGACGAACTTATTTCTGATGAAATAAATTTCGACGGTAAACATGACTTTCCTCGACGAAATACTATTTCGTCGGTGAAAGATTCCTGTCACGACCAAATATGTTCCCGCCACCATTTACAACGACGACCTGGAAACTTTTCCGAATGACATTATGTATCGTCGGTGAAAACTATTTTCTCGACGAACTAAATAGTTCATCGGTAAAAGATCCTTTCCGTTGACAGAGAGGCTATTTTTACTGACAATTATTGTATAACGTCAGTAAAGGAACTTTTTACCGATGAAAAAATTATCGGTAAACATGACTTTTCCCGACGAAATATAATTTTGTCAGACAAAATGAATGATGGACATATTATTTAACTTTGTGTGGTTGATCATGGATGTTGAGTTATAATTTTTGTTTTTGGTGTAGCTAATAGGTATATTTAAAAACATATGTATGGAGTGGATGGGGTGATAGAGCACAGGTGGGCCCAAATATTTTTGAATCCTTCTATCGATGAATTGTGAAAACTATCATCGACGAAAATTTTCGTCGGTAATAATGTTATGTTTTAAGTCAAAAAGTTACAGACTACTCCCTCCCTCCGCAACTTCTCTCTCCCTCTTCCTCCCATTCTCTGCTTCTTCCTTAACTTCATCTCTCTCCATCCCTCTTTCTCATTCTCCCTCCCTACATCTCTCTTTCTCTACTCTCATCATCTCTCTCCACCCAACAACGCAACAACGCACACATACCATCTATCTATCTTCGCTCCAACTGAACCGATCTACAATCGGTAGCCATTTCAGTAGCGAGGGGCCATTGTAGTAGGTATTTCTCTCCTCTCCTCTCCTCTCTCTTCAACATCAAATATCTAAACCCTAATTAGGGTTTTCCAATGGTGTATGTATTTGGGGATTTCTATTTTTTAATCCCTAATTAAGGTTTTCCAATGTTGCATGTTTTGGGGATTTTCATTTTTTTAATCCCGAATTAAGGTTTTGTATATTTAAATATTGAAATCCCTAATTAGAGGTATTCAAGTGCAAATTCTTAATTAGGGGTATTCAAGTTCAATCCATAATTAAGGTTTTGCAAATCTCAGGTGGACCATACTATAAGAAACAATAGTGATAGAAAGTCCCACTGTTAAAATCTTCCTAGGGCCATTCTGCAATGTTTATTTGCCACAAGGTGAAATATACTTGGATGAATGAAAAAAACAAATATCAGCTGATAAAATTAGGGTTGTCAACAGGCTGGGCTGGGTAGGTCTTAGCCTGGATTTTGAACTGTTTTTAGTCGGGCCTGCCCTATTCAAAATTCTAATTTCAAGACCAAGCTCGGCCCATTGACACCCTTAGCTAAAGTCATAAAACTTTTGTGTCCCAATATAGGTCATTAATGTTCAATCACCACTGTTTCCTATGGTATGGTCCACCTGAGATTTAGATCTACTTCATTATTGGGCTCATGCCCTAAAATGATATTAAAAAAATAGAGGAATGATATGGATATGAAATACATGCATCAACGTGGGGCCCACAATAAGGGCTGCACCATCTTGGGTGAGGCCAACTGCACCTTGTTCACTCTACAATCTCCCAATCTTATTTTTCTCAGCTTCAATTGAGCTTTTCGAAGCCAACATATTTCTATAAAGTAAGTTAATGCACACACCACCACATATGCCATCCATTAGTGGACCTTATGAGGTAAATTTTACCACATAGTTAATTAGCATGCTTAAATAGGTCTGTAATGATATTCGGTGGCATTGGATAACTACTTATGCCTCAAGTTGCTTCGCTTATCTTGGTTTCTACTCATTAATCATATAAACAACATACTTATCACTTCCCTTCTCTTTCTCCGCATCTAAGGTTAGGGTTTTACGTTCTCCATAAAAGAAGTTAGGGTAAACAACATACTTATCACTTCCCTTCTCTTTCTCCACAAAAGAAGTTAAGGTAAACAACATACAAATCTGTAAAAACTAGTCATGTGCCCAACATATACTAGAGTAGGACTTGTAGCCCCTTCTTGTACTATCAACATCTTATTTATTTAGAGAGGTTTTATCATGTTTATACCTTGGATGGTACAGTAAAAAAAAATTCCAAAGCCAAGCATGTATATTTGTGTGCTCCTACAAATCACTTTACATTATTTTTCATACTTGCTCATTTTCATATTTACTTATATGGTTATTATTTTTGTACAATTTCACACATTATAAATTAATAATATAAAGGAATAAAATTTAAATAACATCCCATAATTCTTTTAACACCAACAACTTTGGTTGGTGAGTTACTCTTATACAATGACAGAGTGATGGTTCACGAACAATGCACCCAATAGTTGTAAGTTTGACTTTCTTTAACTTGTCCAATTTGCAGGACACTGTAGATAGATCATCATCAGAAAATTATGTCAGTTGAACAGTCTTAACCACTGATTGGTTGATACTTGTTCGTTGAATTTAGGTCATTGGCTACTTTCACCCAACCATCTAATAAAACGACAAATAATGGAATAGATAAGATATGTGTAGCTCATGCCGCCTATCATTTTCTCTATGTATAATCTGCATGAAGTGTTTTATTAAAGAGATTGTGAGGCAAATGCTTTGTGAAACTTATCATAATAATAACCATATGACGTATGCTTTGTATGTTTATTGAGTTGACTTATATTGCAAGGTCATATCAAATTTTATAGTTGCGATTTGTAAGTTAGATAATTAGTTACCCGTTTGAGGATTTCTATATGGCCATACATAGATATGGTGTGTTTTTGGTGGTATAGAAATCACTCAAATTGTCCCATTTTGGACACTTCAAGGTTAGATGAATAGTATGCTTTCATATAATCTATTTAAATGTTCATGCCTAATCCGTGGTCCATCTCCTTGTTTCTCTCTGAATATATTTCTTCTGTTCCGTATCCAATGCTAAATATCTTTACATTGCTTTAAATATTTGGCATCAGAATGTAACGTAAGATCAACTTATCTAAGGAGGCATGGGGAGATGCTGCCGGATTTTTAGCGTGGACATTTAAATAGGAATATGAAAGTATTACAATCTATTCAACCTTAGATGGGTAACTAATTTAAGATTTAATTGTTAGTTGTAAGTTAGATAATGAGTTTTGAAAGAGCATGACCCACTTGATTGAGCATACTCGAATGTCCGTCGGAGCTATTCGAATGTTGAGTGGTGGTCCCTGGAAGGTAGGAACCGTTGTTATGACCATGATGAAGCTGTCCATTTCTTATGGACAATAATATGGGTAGGCTGACCATTTGGATAGGCACGTGTTTATGTATTAGCTCGAAATTGATAGAGCAGACCCGAATGTGCATCGGAGCTATATGAATGTTGAATGGTGGTCCCTGAAAGGTTGGAACCGCTGTTATGACCATGATGAAGCTGTCCATTTCCTATGGACAACAATATGGGTGGCCTGACCATTTGGACAGCCCCGTGTTTATATATTAGCTCGAAATTGATGGAGCAAACCCAGATGTGCGTCGGAGCTATCCGAATGTTGAGCGGGGTCCCTGGAAGGTGAGAACCACTGATATTTATTTTTTCCCTTCATCAATGTCTGTGTGATCTTGTGAATAGGTCGGATGATAAATAAACATCACCACAAGCCTTAGAAAGGTTTTAATGATGGAAATCATTATACCCACTGTTTCTTGTGGTATGGTCCACCTAAGTTTTAGATATGATTCAATTTTGGTTTTAACCCCTTAAATGATCTGGAAAAGCAGATGGACGGTGTAGATAAACAACATATATTTACACTGAGCCCAACCAAGCATACTGAGTAACTTAGGACGCAATCCGATTTCAGGCATAACTAGCTTAGTGGGTTAGGCCTTGACTGTGGGACCCAACTCGATCTATGTGTTATACATCTACGTCGTCCATCTGCATTTACGGCAGCTCATTTTAGAGGATGTCCCAAATTGAGGCACATCCAAAGACCAAGTGTGGATCACATCCATCCCTAACTTAAACCTAAACCTAAACCCGATCTCGAACCCGAACCCGAATCCAAATCCCTAAACCCTAAGCCTAAACCTAAACCTAAACCTATTCTCAAATCCTTAAACCTAAACCTACACCTAAACATAAACCTATAACCTAAACCTAAACCTAAACTCAAAAACATAAACCTAAACCCGATCCCTAACCCGAACCCGAATTCCTAAACCTAAACCTACACCAAATTCTAATCTTAACTCCCTAACCTAAACCTAAACCTAAACCTACACCAAATTCTAATCTTAACTCCCTAACATAAACCTAAACCTAAACCTAAACCTAAACTTGAAAACCTAAACCTATACTTGATCTTGATCCCAAACCCGAATCAATCCCTAAACCCTAATCCTAAACCCAAACCTAAACCTATTCTCAAATCCCTAAACATAAACCTACACCTAAACCTAAACCTAAACTTGAAAACCTAAACCTAAACCCGATCCTAAACCCGAACCCGAACCCGAATTCCTAAACTTAAACCTAAACCTAATCTCAAATCCCTAAACCTAAACCTATAACCCTAACCTAAACCTAAACCTAAACCTATAACCCTAACCCTAACCGAAACCTAAATTAAAACCTAAACCTAAACCCGATCCTGAACCCGAACCCAAATTCCTAAACCTAAACCTAAACCAAATCCCAAATCCCAAATCCTAAACCTAAACCTAAATCTATAACCCTAACCTAAACCTATTCTCAAATCCTAAACCTATAACCCTAACCTAAACCTAAACCTAAACCCGATCCCGAACCCGAATCCCTAAACCTAAATTTAAACCTAAACCTAAACTCAAATCTCTAAACCTAAACCTACACCTAATCCTAAACCTATAACCCTAACCTTAACCTTAACCTAAACCCGATCCCGAACCCGAATTCCTAAACCTAAACCTAAATCTAATCTCAAATCCCTAAACCTAAACCTACACCTAAACTTAAACCTATGACCCTAACCCTAAACCTATTCTCAAATCCCTAAACCTAAACCTAAACCTATAACCTTAACCTAAACCTAAACCTAAACTTAATTCACTTAACTTAAACCTACATCTAAACCCAAACCTATAACCCTAACCCAAACCTAAACCTAAACTTGAAAACCTATACCTAAACCCGATCCCGAACCCAAAATCGAACTCGAATCCCTAAACCTAAATTTAAACCTAAACCTAAACTTAAATCTCTAAACCTAAACCTACACCTAATCCTAAACCTATAACCCTAACCCTAACCTAAACCTAAACTCGAAAAACTAAACCTAAACCCAAACCCGAATTCCTTAACCTAAACCTAAACTTAAACCCAATCTCAAATCCCTAAACCTAAACCTACACCTAAACCTAAACCTATAACCCTAACCTAAACATAAACCTAAACCTATTCTCAAATCCTAAACCTATAACCCTAACCTAAACCTAAACCTAAACTTGAAAACCTAAACCTAAACCCGATCCCGAACGCGAAACCGAACACCGAATCCCTAAACCTAAATTTCAACCTAAACCTAAACTCAAATCTCTAAACCTAAACCTATAACCCTAACCCTAACCTAAACCTAAACTCGAAAACCTAAACCTAAACCCAATCCCGAACCTAAACTCGAACCCAAATTCCTAAACTTAACCTAAACCTAATCTCAAATCCCTAACTAAACCTAAACCTATAACCCTAACCTAAACCTAAACCTATCCTCAAATCCCTAAACCTAAACCTAAACCTAAACTTAATTAACTTAACTTAAACCTACACCTAAACCTAAACTTGAAAACTTAAACCTAAACCCGATCCCGAACTCGAATTCCTAAACCTAAATTTAAACCTAACCCTAAACTTAAATCTCTAAACCTAAACCTACACCTAATCCTAAACCTATAACCCTAACCCTAACCTAAACCTAAACTTGAAAACCTAAACCTAAACCCGAACCCGAATTCCTAAACCTAAACCTAAACCTAATCTCAAATCCCTAAACCCGAACTTACACTTAAACCTAAACCTATAACCCTAACCTAAACCTAAACCTAAACCTAAACCAATTCTCAAATCCTAACATATAACCCTAACCTAAACCTAAACCTAAACTTGAAAAGCTAAACCCAAACCCGATCCCGAATCCCTAAACCTAAATTTAAACCTAAACCTAAACTCAAATCTCTATACCTAAACCTACACCTAATCTTAAACCTATAACCCTAACCTAAACCTAAACTCAAAAACCTAAACCTAAACTCGATCCCGAATCCGAACCCAAACCCAACCCGAATTCCTAAACCTAAACCTAAACCTAACCTCAAATCCCTAAACCTAAACCTATTCTCAAATCCCTAAAACTAAACCTAAACCTATAACCTTAACTTAAACCTAAACCTAAACCTAAACTTGAAAACCTAATCCTAAACCCAATCCCGAACACCGAAACCGAACCTAAATCCCTAAACCTAAACTTAAACCTAAACCTAAACCTACACCTAAACCTAAACCTATAACCCTAACCTAAACCTAAACCTATTCTCAAATCCCTAAACCTAAACCTACACCTAATCCTAATCCTATAACCTTAACCTTAACCTAAACCTAAACTTGAAAACCTAATCCTAAACCCGATCCCGATCCTGAACCTGAAACCGAACCTGAATCCCTAAACCTAAACTTAAACCTAAACCTAAACCTACACCTAATACTAAACCTATAACCCTAACCTAATCTTAAACCTATTTCCGTAAACTGACTCTAATCTTTTCATTGTAGAGATGGATAAGAGTTAGATGTAAGCTAAGAACAGGTTTGGCCTAGAGTATAAATAAGGGGTTCAAGAGTTCATGGAATATGCGTGATATTGGGAAGATTCAGGCAATAGGATTAGATGTCCATGCCAAAAATGCAAGAAAATGGTTCATAAGACTTTAGACAAAGTTGAAAATGATTTGTTCATAGTTGGGATTGACCAGGGTTACACATGGTGGATCCATCATGGTGAAGAGTTCCACCAAAGAGTTGAGGCCATTGAAGTCCTTGTTACCCAATTGTGCCGGATGATGAGGATGAAGACGTTGACGAAATGCAAGATATCATAGGAGATGTGTTTAGGGAAACAATAGCAGATACTGATTTTGCAGCGACAAGTAGTAGCCAAGATATTTCTCCTATGGGTGATGTCAAATCAGAAAAGTTTAGTAGGTTGTTGAGGGATGGGCAACGTCCACTTTATCCGGAATGTGAGAACTTCTCCAAGTTGAATTTTCTTACTAAGTTATTTCATTTGAAGATGATAAATCGTTGGAGTAACAAATCGTTCGACATGTTGCTTGACTTGTTGAAAGAAGCATTACCAGACAATGAAACATTGCCTAAGTTTCATTATGAGGTAAAATCCTTGATGCGAGACTTAGGCCTTGGTGACATCCCCATATATGCATGCATTAATGATTGTGTATTATATTGGAAAGAGCATGAAAATGTTGAAGAGTGTCCAAAATGTGAAGAGTTTAGGAGGAAGTATGACGAAACCAAGCGTAAGCAAATCCGTAAAAGGTGTTGAGGTACTTCCCATTGAAACCCAAATTGCAAAGATTGTTTACGTCTCACAAAACGGCTGAAGATATGAGGTGGCATAAGGAGAAACACATTTATAATGATAGTACACTAAGGCACCCTATGGACTCTGAAGCCTGGCAAAATTTTGACAAGCAATATGACTGGTTTGCAGACGATTCTCGCAATGTTCGATTAGGTCTTGCAAGTGATGATTTTAATTCATTTGGTAATATGAGTAGCTCGTACAGTATGTAGCCAGTGGTACTTATACCCTATAATTTACCTCATTGGTTGTGTATGAAGAAGTCATTTTTCATGATGTGATTGCTTATTCTTAGACCCAGGTCACCCGGGAATGACATTGATGTATATTTGCGACTGTTAGTAGATGAGTTAAACGAGTTGTGGAGTCAAGGTGTGCAGGTGTATGACACATTTAAAGGATAAACATTTCGATTGCATGTAGCGGTCTTATAGATAATAAATGACATCCCCGCATATGAAAATTTGTCTGGGTGGAGCACAAAGGGAAAGTTGGCTTGTCCTACATGTAATATTGAGACTTGTTCATTATCATTGAAGAGTGGTAAAAAAAATGTGTTGTATGGGCCATCATCACTTCCTTCTGAGTGATCACAGTTAGCATAGGAAGACAATGATCTTTGATGGGAAACAAGATCATATGCTACCACTGAAAGAGCTATCTGGAGAAAATGTGATACAACAACTGAGTAACATTGGAGAAGTTAGATTTGGTAAGGCACCGCACTTAAAGAGGAGGAAACGTATAGTATTGGAGTATAACTGGAGGAAGTAGAGCATTTTTTTAAGTTGCCCTATTGGAGTGATCTGAAATTGCGACACAACTTGTATGTCATGCATATTGAGAAGAATATATGTGACAATGTCTTTGTAACATTGATGAACATAGAGAAGAAAACAAAAGACCGTTTCAAGGCTTGATTAGATCTACAAGCAATGGGTTTAAGGAAAGAGTTGTACTTCTAACCACATGAAAATTCATATACTATACCGGCAGCCTGCTACACATTGACAAAACTAGAGAAAAAGTGTTTATGTGAATGGTTGAGATCGGTGAATTTTTTCGATGGGTATGCGTCAAATATATTTCGGCACATAAACGTTACAGACTGTAAGGTAACAAGAATGAAAAGTCATGATTGTCACGTCCTTCTGCAATGTCTACTACCGGTTGTGATTTGTGGATTCCTGAGTAAGATATCAGTGCGGCGCTGATTGAGTTGGGGATATTCTTTAAGGATTTATGTTTAAAATCATTGAATGTAAAGGTTATTAAACGACTGGAGAGGGACATTGTCATAATTCTTTACAAACTTGAAAGAATATTTTCACTTATGTTTTTCGATGTCATGGTACACCTAACAATTCACTTACCGCATGGACAAATCTTACAGGCCCAGTACAATATCATTGGATGTATCCAATCGAAAGGTGGTTGAACCTATTAAAAATTTTATTCCTTCCATAAACTACATATATCTATGTTTTCATACGTATAACATAATGGTTTTGTGTACAGATACCTTTACACACTAAAATGATTTGTAATGAACAAGGCACGTCCAGAGGGATCCATTGTTGAGGCGTACATTGATAATAACTGCCTGACATTTTACTCTATGTATCTTCTTGGCATAGAAACTAGATTCAACTGAGAAGATCAGAATGTCAATGAAGGGCAGGAGCATGAAAAAAGACTCATATCTATATTCACACATAACGTCTATCCTTTAGGATCTTCGACATTTCAGGATATGGACCTTGGGGATCAAGCAAAGGCACGGTGGTATGTGTTGTATAATTGTGAAGAAATAGAGTCATACTTAAAGTAAGTCTTCTCTCGATAATTGTATCTCTACATACGATGATCTTAACGTTTCTTGCTAATGATGTGTCAATTATATGTAGTGAACACATAGAGGAGATGAAGTCCCAATACCCGATAAATTATTATCGAATGCATCAAGATCAGTTTCCAGAATGGTTCGCAAAACGTGTAAGATTTCACCTTGTATCTCACCACACTTAGAATTTTGTTGTATTGCACAATATTTAAACCAAGAAAATCCCTAAATAATTACATTTTGTACATGATAATAGATGAAGACGTTGCGCTCTAGCAACTTTATGGATGCGCCTGATGCACTCTACTCACTGGCATGTGGCCTTGATAGACGTGTATCTAGTGATATAGGTTGTATTGTAAATGAGATTCGGCTCCACACTGAAGAGTGTGAGAAGTATAGGACCACACAAGATAGTTGGGTGGTTGTGAAGGGAACGCATGAGGAGGTAGAACTTTTATGGCATTTTGATGAATATTATTAAGCTGAGTTATTGTATGAGAAAGCGGGTGTACTTATTTAAATGTAATTGGTGGGACATTGGATATAAGAAGTTGGGAATACAGACTAACGAATACTTTACGAGCATAAATTTATCTCAGAAGTGGTTTAAGAACGACCCATTTGTCATCGCTAGCCAAGCCGAACAAGTATTTTACCTCACTGACACTAAGTTAGGAGGCTCTTGGCACATGGTGTAGAAAATAAAGCCCAGGAATGCATTTGACGTTCCCGAACTAGATATTGAACATAGCGAGGATGGAAAAAGTGAAACATTTAGGGTTGAATAAGTATATTAAGAAGACATACCATCTGGGGATAGAGGGATTGATCCAAATGTTGATTTGATGTGGTGCAATTGGACAAAAATGATGTGCCACCTGATCATGTTGATAACTTAATAATACATGACATTGTTAGAGATGATAGCAGTTTCATTAATGACGATGTTACAGATGATGAAGAGGAAATACTGATCAGCGATAGTGATGGTGAAGAAGAAATAGTCCTAAGTGATAGTGATACAAATGACGATTATTAAATATACACATGATTTACATGTCATTTTTTAATTCAAATAATTTGATTATTACATGTATACATGTTTTACAAGTCATGATTTATTCATTTAATTAACTTGTTTACAATCCACATTTGCAGTTAAGTCAATTTCTGATCATGTCCTCCTCAAACCGGAGCGTAACGGAAGCACGCAGCATACTTCATCAGCTGTTGTAGATAGACTTTTCGGCCCTATCTTCTTCTGGTATGGCCAAAGAGATACCCAATCTAGTCGATGAGTGTAGGGAGGAATATATCGACAATGACTCAAATCAAAGATTATACAATCTCAAAGAAATTCTGAACTTGATGGAGGAATATAACCACCGAAAACTTCGTATGGAAGATGTGGTTTTGTACTTGCTCATCTGAATGGAGTACCGAGAGACCAGATTTCTCCTATTGTGACTAACATGTTGGCTGTAACAATGTCAAGTACTTCACACAGCTTGACATATACTTTTGCAGCATACGATAACTTACGTAAGGAGTACTTCGGATAGTAGATCCAAAGTTTTTCGTATTACAATGAAATACATATATTTAATATAAAATGACAAGGTGTAATGGAATTTCCAAATTTTACTAGAATGTTTATGGTTTTATTCTATTCTGCTTGCATTATAGTGTAATGGTCTAATCATATTTTAATCATCTCTCTAAGCATAAGCACAAATTCATTCTACTATCAACACTACTTGTATAATGTTTTAATATATTCCACTTGCACTGTAAAGTTTAATGTGTTTATTATATTGATGTTCATACACTTGTACTAACATTGTTTAAATTTATAAGTTCACAGTTCGAACATATTCAATCATGGCAGCAGGTGGGAGATCTAGTCGTTCGCTCACTAGATCTACCCCTTCGACCTTTGATGCGACGAAGAAAGCATCGACGTCGCATGCTGCATCACAAGCCTCTGAGCCCTCGGTTGAGCATATACCGGGCACGGCATGTAAGTCAAGACATATATTTATTTAGTGACTTCTGTTTATGTTTAGACTTATATATTTCTTTTGCAATAGCATCGTCGACCAATCGACGAGGACGTGGACCCACGCGTCGATTAGTTTTAGAGCAACTTACATGTGAGGGTAGGGTGACGGTAGAGTTCCCACAGGACTGCCCTAGACCTGTTGGGTACAATGCCAAATTATTTACGTCAGAGGTCGGTGTCCTATGTCAATCTCTAATCCCCGCCACCACCCCCCGTTGGGCAGACGTGATAGATGATGTGCGGCAATTCATCCGTCAACGCCTTCAGGTAAATTTTACTAAATTAAATTTTCTTTTGTAAAAGTTCATTTACAGTTAAGTTATTTTCTGAATAAGTTTATTGCCTTAATCTATTATTTATGAAATTATAGGATAAATTTGTCTTAGATCTGAGAGTTCCCTATATTTCCCATGCCGTCGACCACATGGTCAGGGAGCAGTTTAAAGAGTACCGCGAAGAGTTACACCAGCGATACATCCGGTGCAAGACCCACGTAGAGGCCGTACTATCCACACCGCGCACGTGACTATAGACGACTGACGGATACCCTACGAGAGATTTTCGTTTGAGGCTTTTCAAGTAATATTTACATATTTACGATATCTTAAGATAACAATTAAATTCACAATTAATAACAATGTATTATAAATAATGTGTTTAGAAGAGGAGCAGAATAAATTCTGCGAACAGGGAAAAGTTACAAGTGAACCACGTAGCTGGTTCAAAGTCATTTGTACGACATCGTTATGATATGGTAAGAAATTACTGGCGATTATTAAGTTGATATATTCTTGCCATGCATTTATATTAACTCTATTATCCTTTCAATTGCGCAGCAAGATTCTGTCACCGGCCAGGAGCCTGGACCAGTAAACCTCTACAGAGGGACTCACTGTCGGCAGGCGATGAGATCTTGGGTTTATCCAAGAGCCAGCGAGAATTGAGTAAAAATCCTTACATTGAAAATTTTAATTACATTGAATTATAATAATGTCATTCGTTATGAAAATTCATATGTTTTCATTACAGGCGGCGATGGACACCATACGCAGTTAGCCCACACCTGATAGTAGTCAGCGGAGTGAGCCAGATATCCTGAGCGAGATGCTTGACACCCATTCTGGATATGTTTGTGGGCTTAACTATGGTGTCAAGCTCATGACACCCGCTAGACCTGCCTCCAACTAATTCGTCGCAGGGGAAAACGCCCTACGCCAAGCTGATATTTGTAAGTACTATGTTTTATAGCTCCTATGATTATCAAATTTTGTAGTGCCAAAACCTCTAGGAATATGTATCTTGTGTAGGTCATCTACATATTCAAGATCATGCATCTCATGTACAAGAACAAAGGTCTTCACCTCAAGAACTTCAAATGCAAGATCAAGAGATATACAAGTTCAAGTTCAAGTTCAACACCAAGTGTTAGTTCAATCTTTCAAGCTTCAATAGTTAAAGGTTTCAAAGCTTCATCCATGTCAAGACAAAGTTCTTTACTTTGGTACTTAAAGCTCAAGATGAAATATAAGTTAAGTATCTCAAGCTCAAGCTTCAAAGCATTTCAAATTCAAGCTTCAAAGAGTTACAAGTTCAAGCTTCAACACACTTCAAGATGTCAAACTTCATTTACGTCAAGAACAACTATCAATCGAAGCAAAAGAAGATTCAATATTCATATATCGCTTATAAGGTATAAATGACCTTAGATTGACCATAGGTTAGGTCATATTGATTACATATTTTAATTGGGTCACTTTATAGGTGTATAGACTATTTTCTCGACTAGTCTTAGCCTATGTTCGACTAGTCCTAGTACTGGCTCAACCAGTCTAAGAAATTCCTCGACCAGTCCAAGGTTTGTTACTAATTTTTGAGATTTTTTGTTATAGCCTCGACCAGTCCTAGAGACAGCTCAACTAGTCGAGTGAACAGTGCTCGACCAGTCGAGCAGGCTCGACTCAAAGTCAAACAACCAAATTGGGTCCCACACGACCAGTCATGGGCATGGCTCGACCAGTCATGGAGGCCACTCGACTGATCGAGCAAGTCCTTCAACCAGTCGTGGAACGACTTAATCTTATCGCGCCTAAATTTTCAAAAGTTTGTTGGTCCTTGACCAATTAAGCTATCCTCTGGGCCAGTCGAGAGAGCAGTTTCTTCATTTATAAATAGAACACGATTTTTAGAGTTTGGTATCTAATTCAATCAAAATCAAGATACTACTCTGAGAGATAAGTTTGTGATATTCTTAAGCTATTTAGTGTTCATTTAATATTCTCTTTAATTAGCTTTTTGTATTTGATTTTGTATTCTACATTCCAATCATATTTGAACAAGGGATTGAAAATTTTCCATTTCTTGGAATCAAAATCAAATCAAGATAGCCCAAAGTGATTTAATCTAAAAATCATTTAGAACTTAGAACCTTTTCATAAGTGGGTGTAGACATTAAACATTTACGTCGAACTTCTACTTCGAATTAGTTCTACCGAGTTGCATCAAAGGAGAATATCCAGATAAGTATTTTACAGTTTTGTAAATCTCTTTCTTTTGGTTTCTTTGAGATTGTGCAAGAAAAATCTCTTTCTTTTAGTTTCTCTGAGGTGATTCAGAAAACTTAGAGTGTGGGGTTTTTTGAATTATGTAAGCCCACTTGAAAGACACAATTGTGAAGGTTTTAGGTGAACCTTGAAAAACCTATTTCATAGTGAATGATCTAATATCCACTGTGTGAGGATATTAGGAGTGGAGTAGTTGTGTGGCTATTTTTCTAAACATTTGGTGTACACACAAGCGAACTACTATAATTTCTGGTCTTGTGGTGGATGGTTGATTATGGCATTGTGTGAATGTTATAATTTCCTTTTAAACATTTGTGGAGAATATTGTAATCTCTTTTATACAAGTGTGAGAATGTTGGAATAGCTTAGTTATTTTCTTTGTTATTTATTTCTTTAATCCTCTGTATTAGTTTGAGATTTTGATATATAAACTGTTCTAAGAATCAGGTTGTCCTACCATAAGCCATTGCTTTTTGGTGTAAGGTTGTCCTTAAAACAACATCTGTATCAACCTCTCAATACTTGTACATTTGAGGTTGTTATTGATTTTTGCATTGTGAGATTGATTAAGTGTTATCTGTATTTATATTTGTTAAATTCAACATTTAATTATTAATTCGGCATAGTCCTATTCACACCCCCCCCCCTTCTCTAGGACTCTTAGCTCAGCCTTTTCAAGTGGTATCAGAGCCTAATAGCTTGCTTTATTTGTTGTTGGATTAATTTTCTAAGTTAATCGTTCTGAGCTTTTTAAGATGTCAAATTTTGATAACCTTTCAGTCACTAGGCCTCCATCATTTGATGGCTCCAATTATGCCTATTAGAAAGCCAAAATGAGGATTTTCTTGAAATTCATGGATGAGAGCGTGTGGCAAGCCATAGTGACCAATGGACCCCTCCTACCACTGAAGTGACTGGTACCGATGGATCTATAACTATAAAAGTAACACCTTATTTTACTTAGACCAATCTTCAGAAAAGTGAAAGTAGTGCCAATGCAAAGGCTCTAAATGTACTTGCACACTATCATCAAATAAATTCAAGAGAACTATATCTTATGATATTGCAAAGCAAGCCTGGGATTTTTTGGAAATGACACACGAGGGAACAACAATTATCAAGAAATCTAAAGTCCAAATCCTCACAACTAAATTTGAGAAAATATGTATGGAAGAAAGCGAAACTTTCATGGACTTTTATACAAGATTGAATGACATTGTAAACTCTATGTGAGGTCTTGGTGATAGAATCCCAGAAAGTAAAGTCTGTGCAAAGATACTACGCTCACTCCCTGAACGGTACAATTCAAAGGTGACTGTGATCCAGGAACTTCATGATACAGATAATATGAGGGTAGAAGAATTAGTTGGTTCCTTAATGACCTATGAGTTAAACTTTAAAGCTCCTAAAGGTAAATCCATCGCCCTTAAATCTTCTAAAGTTATTTCTCAAGAAAATAACAATATTGACTTAGAAAATTCTGAAGATAATATGGCCCTTTTTGCTAAAAAATTTTATAAGATTTTCAAAAGTAAAAGGAGGGTTGATTTGCAAAAATCTAATGAAAAGAAAAGATCTTGATCTAAAACTTGGAAATCTTTAAAAGACAGTCAATGTTACAATTGTCATGAATATGGGCATCTAGCAAACAAATGCCCTAAAAAGGACAAACCGAAAAAGAAAGGTCTGTTGGCAACATGGGATGAATCTTCTTACTCTTAAGCTTCTTTTGAGTCAGAAGATTCTGAAACCGAGTCAGCTAATGATGTTAAAGCCCTAATGACTCAAGCTAAATTCACTTTTTCAGATAATGATGATTCAACTAGTGAAGAAAATTTGAGTAGTGATCATAAAAATGAAGAAGATCTTCAAGATGCTTATAATGCCCTATACAAGGAAAGTTGCAAAATTGCTGTAAAATTAAAACTTAAAAAAGAAAAGTTTTCAAAACTTAAAGAAAAACTTTGATAATCTAGTCTTAGAAAAATCACACATTTCAGATTGTTTTGAAAAAACTAAATGCGATTTAGATTTCAAAACCTCCCTTGTTGAAAACCTAAAATTTGAAAATGAAAAGTTAAAACTAGAAGTCTCTTCACTTTTGAGATTAAAAGACACATGGAGGTATGCCCAAGGTGATCCTATGTTAGAAAAACTCTTATCCGGATCCAGAAAATCTGGCGACTGATCTGGATTGAGCTACAACAAAACTATTCCTCCAAAACATAAGAATACTCCACTCACATTTGTGAAAGGAGAGTCTTCTAACTCAAAAGGGAAAAGTCTAAATCAAAATTATTCTAAAAATGTTAAGACTTTTTAAACCTTAAAACCTAAAAGCAACCACCTCAACTATAAAAATTAGAATCGTAATCCATTAGCTAAAAAAACTGTTGATTTACTTAAGGAGATCTTAAAATCTAACTCAATGGGTCGGTCTTATAACAACTACAAACATAAGAAGACCAACTATACTCCTAAACCCAAAACTGTAATGAAATGGGTCCCTAAGGTTACGTGTTTGGTTGCCCACACCGCTTTCAAAGCTTCAAGCCATTCAAAGTGGTACCTAGACAGTGGTTGCTCCAGACATATGACAGGTGACAAAGGTCTGTTCACCAATCTTAAAGACATGACTGATGATTCAGTCACATTTGGTGATGGCAGCAACTACAGAATTATTGGCCAAGGTACAATTCAGCTCTTTAACCTCCCTCTATTTGAGAATGTTTTATATGTAGAAGGGTTAAAACATAATTTATTAAGCATCTCTCAAATTTATGATAATAATCATGGTGTAAAATTTAGTAACCAAGGGTGTGAAATTTTAAATAAAAATGGTTCTATAATATTAACTGGTCGTAGAACTTCTGAAAACTACTACATTATTTGTGATTCAAGCTCATCTAATCTATCGTGTTACATGGTTTATACTGATGAAACTGAATTATGGCATAAACACCTCGGACATATACACTACTGCAACTAGTATAGATTGAGCAAAAGAGAGTTGGTAAGAGGTTTACCCAAAATACAGAATGTAGATAAAATATGTGGCGAATGCTAGATTGGCAAATAAACCAGAAGTACTCATAAAAAGGTGAACTTCAATGTCACATTTAAACCACTCGAACTTCTCCACATGGATCTCATTGGACCAACTAGAACAGAGAGTCGAGGTGGCAAGAAGTACATTTTGGTAATTGTTGATGACTTCACTAGGTACGCTTGGGTAGTCTTCTTGAGAGAGAAATCAGAAACTCTCAATGAAGTAAAGAGGGTACTTAAACGTATCCAAATAGAAAAAGGATCTCAAGTTTCTAAGATCCGTACTGACCATAGATCAGAATTTGAAAATAGCAGTTTTGAGAAATTTCGCAGTGATTAGGGAATATCACATGAATTTTCTGCACCCAAATAGAGTGCTTCAAGAAATGACAAATGTAATGCTAAATAATATGAAGCTTCCTAAAAATCTTTAGGTCGAAGCCATAAATACTGCTTATTATATAATTAATCGACTTTATACTAGAAAATCAAATGCTAAAACGGCTTATGAAATATGGTTTGATAAGAAGCCTACTGTCAAATACTTTTGAGTTTTTGGCAGCAAGTGCTACATCTTACGTGATCGAAAAAATCTGGGTAAGTTTGACTCCAAAAGTGATGAAGGGATATTTTTAGGGTATTCTCTGAATAGTCGAGCGTATCGAGTTCTTAATAAGAGAACTGGTGTAATTCAAGAGTCTATTAATGTGGTTATTGACAATCACTTGAATACACCTGTCTTAAGTTCAAAAAATGATGAAGTTCTTCTAATTGATAAATCAAATTCTTCATCAAGCTAAAATAACACTGAACTGAGGACAGTTAAAGACCATCCAACTAATCAAATCCTTGGAAACCCTCTCACTGGTGTACGCACTCATAAACAACTTGAAGATATGTGTAGCTACGTGTGCTTTACGTCTCAGATAGAATCAGCTAACATAAAATAAGCTCTTACTGATGAAAACTGGATTGTTGCGATGCAAGAAGAGCTCAATCAATTTGTCTGAAATGATGTTTGGTACTTAGTTCCAAGACTGAAAAATAAACACATTATCAGAATAAAGTGGATTTTCAAAAATAAGTGTGATAAACTTGGTAATATTATTAGAAACAAGGCTAGGCTGGTTGTACAAGGGTACGCTCAAATTGAAGGCATTGATTATGATGAGACCTTTGCCCCAGCAGATCGTCTTGAATCTATTAGACTATTTATATCCATTGTGTGCTTCAGAAAATTTAAAATATATTAAATGGATGTAAAGAGTGCATTCTTAAACAGTGATTTATATGAAGAAGTGTATGTTGAACAACCAACAGGTTTTGAAGACCCTAAGCATACTAATCATGTCTACCACCTGAAAAAGGAACTCTATGGTTTAAAACAAGATCTCAGGGCATGGTATGAAAAGTTGACTAATTTTCTACGAAGTCATAACTTTATAATGGGAAGTGTTGATAAGACATTGTTTGTAAAGAAACATAATGATCACATTTTAATAGTACAAATTTATGTTGATGACATTATCTATGGATCTACCTGTGCTAACATGACTGTTGAGTTTGCAGATCTTATGAAGTCTAAATTTGAAATGAGCATGGTTGGAGAATTAAATTATTTCCTAGAGTTGCAAGTTAAACAGCAACCTGATGGTTTCTTTATCTCTCAAACTAAATATGTTCTGAACTTAGTTAAAAAGTTTGGATTTGAGAGTAAGAAAATTTTTGATACTCCAATGAGTATTACTTTAAAAGTCTCAAAGGACTCTACAGGTTAGAGTGTGGATCCTAAGTTGTATTGCAGTATGATAGGTAGTTTGCTTTATTTAACTGCGAGTCGACCTGATATTGCTTTTAGCGTAGGTATTTGTACAAGATATCAATCTGACCCTAAAGAGTCACATCTAATTGTTATTAAGCAAATTATGAGATATTGTAATGCCCCGACTTTTTGGGACCTGAGTACAGGACTCGTTTCCCAAAAACCCGAGTGTTAACCTTAAAGGATGGTCGAATATATTTTCTTTTTCTTTTATCAGAGTAAGCAAATGAGCGTAGAATGGACAAGTAAGCATAAAGGAAAATTTCATTAACATTTAGAATATACAAGAGAGTGCTCATAATGACTTATACAAACTAATGTCTCCATTCTTACGAATACAAAATGAAATAACGTTACATGAAAAACAAAGTAAATTTGCAACAATCTTGAGCTATGAAATCCTGTAGCAGCCCTTAGCAAATATAATCAGACACACTTGTCAACCAAGGCTTGCTCCTCACCAATATGAATGTGAACATCATCAGGGCCACCTGTGCTACCTGTATAGTTATATATTTGATGGATGAGTAGCCAACTCAGTGTGAACTCCCCTCAAGATTACACACCACCACATTAGGTAAGAAATAGTATAAAACATCCAAACAACTAAAACAGAGTAAATGCAGTCTTATTAAGTGCATGGATGTATGAAATGCGTTCACGCCCCGGGGATGCTCATCCGTGCGGACAGCGGGCCGTCACCCATGTAATCATCGAACCTGCGAAACATCAACCAGTCAGAAACAATACGTACCCCACATACGATAGCAATAGATGCTGGTCTGTGCGATGTATGCATGATTAGCCAGTCCATTATTAATCCAATTACACTCAGCCATTTTAAATAAGCTCACATTCACTACGGGGAGTACAAGGCCCAGCGTAGGCCGACGGCTCAGGCATAGTATCCCATGACTACATCCCCGGCCCATGAGGCTACCACCTTAGGATGTTTAATGGAAACCAGTCGACTAGTGGCCAATCATATTATGGTATATGGGGCTTACCATCGCATGGTTGTATAGAAATGATACATCGAACCACATAAGAAAAATGTCAAAACCAAGCCACATAGGGCAAATGTCAAAACCAAGCCACATAGGACAAATGTCAAAACTGAGCCACACAGGACGAATTTTGAAACTAAGCCACATAGGGCGATTATTAAAACCATGCAATAAAGACCATCTTTCAAAACCACCTAACATAACGACTCATGGATGGTAGACCCACATCAATGTCCAATTCAAACTGCTATTCAACAACCACTAAGTTGAAGGCCCATTATGATCACAATCAATCTGGTTACATCCCAAGTATGGGTGCACATTCGTATGTGGAGGTTTCCCACTAATGTACCAATTTAAATTCCATAAATAATCCACAAATAATTCACAAGCATGAACAAATATACAGGATGAATCATTAAGCATGTAACATAGCAATTCAATTTCCACCAGCTAACACATGTGATTTTAAGAGAGATATATCAATTATAAATTTAAATAAAAACTATAACTTAAGCTAATAAGAAGATGGAAAGCTCAAGGGGAAGAATCATCACCTTATGTATCGAATCACCAACTGATGTTGATAGGAAACGTGTGCATCCTTAGAATTGAATCCTACCATGGATTCTGAAATTGCACATGAGATCAGTGTTCTACCAAATTCCTACGGTCAAGATTTATACATCCTATGGATTATTTTTATTTTTAGGGTTTTAGTATAGAATTAGGCTTCATCCTAGGGTTTAGTTAAACGCTTTAGATTCTAGAATTTGAATCCTAGATTAGTATCACTACTCTTATTAATTTTGTGCGGTAGATTGAATAATATTCTTAGTAAGAGTACTAATCCCTTATTAATGATGGCTCCTAGGTTCTTATTTAAATATACCGTCGTTATCTAATATCCCTATAATGACTAAAAATCTCCTAAATAATGTAAGTAATAATGATCGAATCCTTACTAACAATAATAATAAGGGCTAATACTACTAGTTATATTAACAAGTATCTTAGTAATCCCATACGGAAAAATGATAAATACTTCTAGACGCTCATAGTTATGATTATTAAAAATAATGGATACTAGAAGCTGCCCTGGGTTATGAAGTTCTTAACATTAGATCCAATCTTAACACATTGGTTAGGGTCAAGGTCTTAACCTAGGTTTAGGGTTTTAATGTGGGACTAGGGTTTTATTTTAGAGTTTAGTTGTAGCTAACTCTATGATTTGAATTTTAGTTGGCGTATAACAAATTAAATATTGATTTAAATAGTTAGAAAATAATTATCGAGTTTTGTTTATAATCAATATAAATTAACATAGTAATAACAATTGTTATGATGATGTTAAATACTACGATCTATTACTAAGGACAATATTTAAGAGAGTCGATTAAAATACTACTATTTGAGAAATAAAATTCTTGTTTATAATAGACAGTTATAGCACAATTAACCTACCAATGTTCTAAATGGAAATCCCAATGCAATGGATGAGAGGAAAACGCACCTATAGTTAGTTCGACTCCGATCAACTCAGTTTGGTATCTGAGTTGACTCGACTCAACACAACTCCCCTCTCTCTCTCTCTCATTTCCTCCTTCTCCCTTCCTCCTCTACTGGTTCAACAACACCAGGTCAACACCAACCCGACGCGAACTCAGCGATGGCCTGCACCTGACCAGTGAGTTGACTCGACTCAACAGCTGCGAGGGCAGCAAGCCATGCAGCGAGCAGTGCGGTTCCAGCTCGAGCCCGGCTCACTCTCTCTATCTCTCATTCTTTCCTTCCCATTTTCTTTTTTCTTTCTTCTCCTCATACTGCTGGGGAAACTCTAGCAGGGAGATTGACCAGCCCATACCTCGAGACCACCTGACTCGGCAATGAATCAGCCAACAACCCAGCCCAACTCAGTTCGGTTGAGCTGCTGCCGCACCAAGCGGCCAACCTCTTTCTCCTTTCCTTTCTCTTCCTTTTTCCCTTCTTTCCTTTCTTTCCTTCACTTCTTCCTCTCACCTTCTTCTTCACTCAGAGAGGTCTGACCACATTAGACGGCCGAGCTTAGCCAGCGGTGAGCACCAGCGCAGCGAGTTGGGTTATGTTTGGTGTGGTGCAACAACTGAACACTCACCCTTTTCTTTTAATCTCCCCAACTTCCTTTCTCCCTTCTCTTTCTTCCCTCTTTCATTTCTCCATGCATCTCCTCTATTCCATTCTCCCCAGGCGCACCCAAAAACAGCTAGCAAAGGTGCAACTAGGTTCGGTTTCGTTGGGGAAGACGAAGTGGCAGTAATGACGGATCAAACTCCGGCTGGTCTTTCTTCATTCCACCTGCTGTGAATTGTTCTAATGGATTTCAGGAAGCTTAGAGCAGAGGAGGAATGAAGCTCGAGCACCATTTGATCGGCGGGTTTTGAGCGAAGAAGATGGCAGCTGTTTCCACTTGCAGTCGCAAGAATGGCAAGGAGGTGAAGTGTTATGTGATTCTCTCTTGTTTTAAGCATACCCTAGGTCATTCCTCAGCCATTGGATTGATGACAAATGATCCGAATTTGTTCTAGTAGAAACCAACTCCAAATATAGCTGGTAAGAGAGAAATCCGCCCATTGTTTTGCTCAGCCACGAGTGAAAACCCTAAGGAAATTGGACAGCCAATATCTCTCCATTTTGAACGATGGGGATGCAAGGGATAGGACATTCACACGGATCGCTCTCCTGGAAAACTGAAATAGAGACGACAAATTTCCATTTTTAGATATAGTGTGTTTGTAAGGTCTGTTTGCGCCGTAAACTGTGCCCACACACACGCACTTCAACACATGATACGAGTTGGGTTTTGGTGGGGCCCAATCCCTAGACACAATGGACGGTCTGGATCGTCCAGGTGGGTGCTAGTAGTGGGCCACGGGTGGTCTCAAACGGACGGCGTCCGTGTGCTGTGAAAAATAAAGGGAGAGAGAGAAACCTCTCCGCTTTTGGTGAAGCACGGGTCAGCTCGTGCTAACCGTGTTGGCAGTCCCGATGCACCTCGAGTGCACGACTACTATGCACACGCACAACCCCAAAGTGGGGTCCACCATGATGTTTGTGGTAAATCCACACCATCCATTTTATTTTACGGGCCCTTTCATAGCCTTTTACCAAAGGTGGGGCAGATCCAAGGTTTAGGTGGGTCGTACTAATGGTACTAATGTCCTTTAGTGTTGATTACGTCGACCCGACGGGTGGATCACCCTGAAATTTAACGTCAACGGTTGGAAAGGTCCAATGGACTGTTTAAGCTAAGATCCAAGGGTCAAGTTACGGATATATATAGCCTGTTCTGATTTGATGACACTAAATATTATGGTATACTACATTTAATAATATTATTTACTGTTATAATAATAATTATTATTATTAAATATTACTTTCCTTATATATTTTGTCATATATAATTTAGATTATCACAAATTGTTAATACATGTAAATTATATGAATGTCAATAAGCATAGATTAATGTGTGTATATATATACATATATGTCATTTTTATGTATTACAAAATCTATAGTTTATAATTTATACTAATGATATTGTAAGTATATGCATATGATATGAATTATAGTTACATATCCCTTTAACATGAAACTCCAAATATTTATAAATTATGTAAGTATCATTTCATAGTATATTTTTAGATTGTACTATATATATATATATATATATATATATTTGTATTAAATTAAATCACGTGGTAACACTCGAGTACTGGAAAGTACGGGGTGTTACAAACTACCCCCCTTAAAGAGAATTTCGTCCCGAAATTCATTACTTCAACAGTGATTGTTAGTGGTAATTTATTCTACAGTGTCCGATAGTTTTCCCACTAGGTTCATTTGTGTGCGCAAGGGCCTTTGACTTACTATTAGAACATGAATCATTCTGACTACCCCCTTTAAAGAAGGTTTTACCCGCAAGATTTAATAATACTCGCCCTAATCGTTAAAAGTATAAGTAGAAGGGTTATCCTAATGGTGTATCCTATCTCGCACATGTCTGAGTGTGAAATCACAACTTCCATCAAGAGATCTCTAACTCAACAAGTCCCTAGGCTAGTCAATGGGCTAATGTGTATGAGTTCTATAAAAACTTACAACTCTTCTCAGTACCCACCAAAACTAGCAATTTATTTTCATGCCTACCAATCCCATGGTTTCCTACGTTCGAGCTGTCACGAACAAATGGTTGTAGTGGGTTTGAGTCCGATACAACGATCATCTGCCTACGTAGAACAAAGGATCTATTGGTATCAATTTATAATCCTGTTAAATCTCGATCTTCTGCCTGATCAAGGCATTGAGATCATTGAGACTTGCTAGGACTTAGAATTTGAGACAAACTGCGTACAGGTCGCATAAACATGATTCCATCAATTCGTGATCCCGATTACTCTAAACTCTTAGGAAATATCATCTGGCCATTTACTTTCATAATGAATAAGACTATGTGGCCCATTACGCTTCCAATGCATACTCTGATTGTCTAAACACAAAATCTTAGGACCAAGGTTTCTACATGAAATCTAAGTTGTCATTTCTAAGTACTGGAAATCACGAGAGACATCGTCTCTAGTTAAAGAGATACATTGAGGGATTTGAGTTACAGTTCCTACGTATGGTTCCTAAATTTATAGAGCACTTGTGCCCAATCAAATGTACAATTTGGTGATCAAGGAAATCCCTTCGAAACATAAGTTCATTCCATTCACTACGTGTCGTGACAATGCCATCTCTAACTAAGGAAAATTATAGGAGTTTGAATCCTAAATTTCTAAAATGTTCTTTGGGCGTCAAGTCTAAGGAATGTTCTTATTCGATCTCAAATATGTCATGGTGGGTGTTTGTTCTTTCACGATACATGAGCTTAATTTCTAAGTTCAAACAACAATTCTGGTAGTTTTCAAGGAAAATAAAGTTATATTTCTAAGTTCAAATAACCGATCCTAAAATGTTTAAGGGACTCAAGTCCACTCCTAGGTTCTTCCATTACCCAAGCAATTTTCTAGGGAACCTAACATTTGAGTTCCTACATTCTCATTTCTTTCCAATTCTAAGGGATTTCTATATAAGTTGACATCCAAGGGTCTAACCAAAGCTTCCAAGGGAGCCTAAAGTTGAAGTCTCTATGTTCTAAAATTGTCCAAAGTTCAGATGGAATGTCATGTAAGTTTGGATTGCCACCCAACAACTTCTAAGGGAACTTAAGTATGGATTTCTAAGCTCTTGAATCTTCCTAAGTTTAATGGGAATTCACCTAAGTTCAATTTTCTAAATTGAAACATCCTATCTTGAGACATTTAAGGGTTGCATAAGATCATTTCCCAAGGCCAAGTTTGTCCAAACTATGCTTTGATACCAACTGTAATGCCCCAACTTTTCGAGACCCGAGTACACGACCCGTTTCCCAAAAACCTGAGTGTTAACATTAACGAATGGTCAAATATATTTTCTTTTTCTTTTATCAGAGTAAGCAGATGAGCATAGAATGGACAAGTAAGCATAAAGGAAACTTTCATTATCATTTAGAATATATAAGAGAGTGCCCATAATATACAAACCAATGTCTCCATTCTTACGAATCCAAAATGAAATAACGTTACATGAGAAACAAAGTAAATTTACAACAATCTTGAGTTGTGAAATCCTGTAGCAGCACTTAACAAATATAATCAGGCACCCTTGTCAACCATGGCCTGTTCCTCACCAATATGAATGTGAACATCATCAGGGCCACCTGTGCTACCTATACGGTTATATATTTGATGGATGAGTGGCCAACTCAGTGTCAACTCCCCTCAAGATTACACACCGCCGCATTAGGTAAGAAATAGTATAAAGCATCCAAACAACCAAAACAGAGTAAATGCAGTCTTATTAAGTGCATGGATGTATGGAATGTGTTCACGCCCCGGGGATGCTCATCCGTGCGGACAGCGGGCCGTCACCCATGCAATCATCGAACCTGGGAAACATCAACCAGTTGGAAACAATACGTACCCCATGTACAATAGCAATAGATGATGGTCTGTGCGATGTATGCATGATTAGCCAGTCCATTATTAATCCAATTACACTCAGCCATTTTAAATAAGCTCACGGTCACTACGGGGAGTACATGGCCCAGCGTAGGCCGACGGCTCGGGAATACTATCCAATGACTACCATCCCCGGCCCATGAGGCTACCATCTTAGGATGTTTAATGAAAACCAATCGACTAGTAGCCAATCATATTATGGTATATGGGGCTTACCATCGCATGGTTGTATAGAAATAGTACATCGAACCACATAAGGCAAATGTTAAAACCAAGCCACATAGGGCAAATGTCAAAACCAAGCCACATCGGGCAAATGTTAAAACTGAGCCACACAGGACGAATTTTGAAACTAAGCCACATAGGGCTATTATTAAAACCATGCGATAAAGACCATCCTTCAAAACCACCTAACACAACGACTCATGGATGGTAGGACCACATCAATGTCCAATTCAAACTGTCATTCAGCAACCACTAAGTCGAAGGCCCATTATGATCACAATCAATCTGGTTACATCCCAAGTATGGGTGTACATTTATATGTGAAGGTTTCCCACTAATGTACCAGTTTAAATTCCATAAACAATCCACAAATAATTCACAAGCATGAACAAATATACAGGATGAATCATTAAGCATGTAACATAGCAATTCAATTTCCATCAGCTAACACATGTGATTATAAGAGAGATATATCAATTATAAATTTAAATAAAAAAATATATCTTAAGCTAATAAGAAGATGGAAAGCTCAAGAGGAAGAATCATCACCTTACGTATCGAATCGCCAACTGATGTTGATAGGAAACATGTGCATCCTTAGAATTAAATCCTACCATGGATTCTGAAATTGCACATGAGATCAGTATTTTACCAAATTCCTACGGTCAAGATTTATACAACCTAGGGTTTGGATTATTTTTATTTTTAGGGTTTTAGTATAGAATTAAGCTTCATCCTAGGGTTTAGTTAAACGCTTTAGATTCTAGAATTTGAATCCTAGATTAGTATCAATACTCTTATTAATTTTGTGTGGTAGATTGAATAATATTCTTAGTAGGAGTACTAATCCCTTATTAATGATGGCTCTTAGGTTCTTATTTAAATACACCGTCGTTATCTAATATCCCTATAATGACTAAAAATCTCCTAAATAATGTAAGTAATAATGATCGAATCCTTACTAACAATAATAATAAGGGCTAATACTACTAGTTATATTAACAAGTATCTTAGTAATCCCATACGGAAAAATGATAAATACTTCTAGACGCTCGTAGTTATGATTATTAAAAATAATGGACACTAGAAGCTGCCCTGGGTTATGAAGTTCTTAACATTAGATCCAATCTTAACACATTGGTTAGGGTCAAGGTCTTAACCTAGGTTTAGGGTTTTAATGTGGGATTAGGGTTTTATTTTAGAGTTTAGTTGTAGCTAACTCTAGGATTTGAATTTTAGTTGGCGTATAACAAATTACATATTGATTTAAATAGTTAGAAAATAATTATTGACTTTTGTTTATAATCAATATAAATTAACATAGTAATAATAATTGTTATGATGATGTTAAATACTACGATCTATTACTAAGGACAATATTTAAGAGAGTCGATTAAAATACTACTATTTGAGAAATAAAATTCTTGTTTATAATAGATAGTTATAACATAATTAACCTACCAATGTTCTAAATGGAAATCCCAATGCAATGAATGAGAGGAAAACGCACATATAGTTGGTTCGACTCCGATCAACTCTGTTTGGTACCTGAGTTGACTCGACTCAACATAACTCCCCTCTCTTTCTCTCTCTCATTTCCTCCTTCTCCCTTCCTCCTCTACTGGTTCAACAACACCAGGTCAACACCAACCCGACGCGAACTCGGCGATGGCCTGCACCTGACCAGCGAGTCGACTCGACTAAACAACTGCGAGGGCAGCACGCCATGCAGCGAGCAGTGCGGTTCCAGCTCGAGCCCGGCTCACTCTCTCTATCTCTCATTCTTTCCTTCCCATTTTCTTTTTTCTTTCTTCTCCTCATACTGCTGGGGAAACTCCAGCAGGGAGATTGACCAGCCCATACCTCGAGACCACCAAACTCGACAATGAGTCAGCCAACAACCCAGCCCAACTCAGTTCGGTTGAACTACTGCCGCACCAAGCGGCCAACCTCTTTCTCCTTTCCTTTCTCTTCCTTTTTCCCTTCTTTCCTTTCTTTCCTTCACTTCTTCCTCTCACCTTCTTCTTCACTCAGAGAGGTCCAACCACATCAGACGGCCGAGCTCAGCCAGTGGTGAGCACCAGCGCAGCGAGTTGGGTTATGTTTGGTGTGGTGCAACAACCAAACACTCACCCTTTTCTTTTACTCTCCCCAACTTCCTTTCTCCCTTCTCTTTCTTCCCTCTTTCATTTCTCCATGTATCTCCTCTATTCCATTCTCCCCAGGTGCACCCAAAAACAGCTAGCAAAGGTGCAACTGGGTTCGGTTTCGTCGGGGAAGATGAAGTGGCAGTAATGGCGGATCAAACTCCGGCTAGTATTTCTTCATTCCACCTACTACGAACTGTTCTAATTGATTTCAGGAAGCTTAAAGTAGAGGAGGAATGAAGCTCGAGCACTATTTGATTGGTGGGTTTTGAGCGAAGAAGGTGGCGGCTGTTTCCTCCTGCAGTCGCAAGAATGGCAAGGTGGTGAAGTGTTATGCGATTCTCTCTTGTTTTAAGCATACCCTAGGTCATCCCTCAGCCGTTGGATTGATAACAAATGGTCCAGATTTGTTCTGGTAGAAACTAACTCCAAATACAGCTGGTAAGAGAGAAATCTGCCCGTTATTTTGCTCAGCCATGAGTGAAAACCCTAAGAAAATTGGACGGCCAATATCTCTCCATTTTGAACGATGGGGATGCAAGGGATAGGACATTCACATGGATCGCTCTCCTGGCAAACCGAAACAGAGACAACATATTTTCATTTTTAGATATAATGTGTTTATAAGGTCTGTTTGCGCCGTAAACTGTGCCCACACACACGCACTTTAACACATGATACGAGTTGGGTTTTGGTGTGGCCCAATCCCTGGACACAATGGACAGTTTGCATCGTCCAGTGGGTGCTTGTAGTGGGCCACGGGTGGTCCCAAGCGGACGGCGTCCATGTGCTGTGAAAAACAAAGGGAGAGAGAGAAACCTCTCCGCTTTTGGTGAAGCACGGGTTAGCTAATGCTGACCGTGTTGGCAGTCCCGAAGCACCTCGAGTGCACGGCTACTGTGCACACGCACAACCCCAAAGTGGGGTCCACCATGATGTTTGTGGTAAATCCACACCATCCATTTTATTTTACGGGCCCTTTCATAGCCTTTTACCAAAGGTGGGGTATAGCCTGTTCTGATTTGATGACACTAAATATTATGGTATATTACATTTTAATAATATTATTTACTGTTATAATAATAATTATTATTATTAGATATTACTTTCCTTATATAATTTATATTATTTCAAATTGTTAATACATGTAAATTATATGAATGTCAGTAAGCATAGATTAATGTGTGTATATATATATATACATATATGTTATTTTTATGTATTACAAAATCTATAGTTTATAATTTATACTAATGATATTGTAAGTATATGCATATGATATGGATTATAGTTACATATCCCTTTAACATGAAACTCCAAATATTTATAAATTATGTAAGTATCATTTCATAATATATTTTTAGATTGTACTATATATATATATATATATTTGCATCAAATTAAATCACATGGTAACACTCAAGTACTGGAAAGTACGGGGTGTTACAAATATGTCACTAGTTTAGAAAATCTTGGTCTCTGGTATCCACATGATACTAGTGTGCAATTAGCTGGTTACACGGATGCTGATTGGGCTAGTAACATTGATGATCGAAAATCAACCAATGGTGGTTGTTTCTATGTAGGGAACTATTTAGTTTCTTGGCTAAGTAAGAAATAAAGTTTCGCATCACTTTCAACAGATGAGGCTAAATACAATGATATTGGTAATGCATGCACTCGGCTTGTATGGATGAAAAGAATGCTAAGCGATTACGGAATTGTGCAAGATTATATGGTCTTATATTGTGATAATTCAAGTGTAATTAATATCTCTAAAAATCAATCCAGCATTCACGAACTAAGCAAATTGACATTAGATATCACTATATTCATGAATTAGTGGAAGACAAGACAATTTCTTTGGATTATATTCCGACCGAGACTCAACTTGCAAACATATTCACAAAATCGCTTGACAAAAGCAGGTTTACAAAATTGAAATTTGATCTTAGTATGTGCAATGTGAATTGATAATTCATGTCTTTCTGTATCATAATGTATATATTTGTTTTTTTAAAAATTTTAAAACTCAAATTTTATGAAAAATAGCTAAATTTGTGAGGTGCACGACCAGTCGAGTACATACATGTACTCGACTAGTCATGAATCACGGTTTTAGCCTTTTATTTGGGGAAAATTCACTTTTTCTTCATTTAGGTCTTCTTCTCCAATGAGCCCTACCTCGACCGGTCGAACCCATCTTTGATTGCTCTATGGTTAGTGCATTGTTTTCATTTTTCTTCTAGATTCAAGTCCCTTACACTTCCTTTTTATAATTTATGTGGTTTATTTCTTTTTATGTTGGTTTTTGGAGTTTTCTACTCAAAAATCTGATCTACTAGAAACCCACTTTACTTCTTTGGCAATCTCTTTATTCCTTGCTTTCTTTATTACAAATGGAAAGTATAACCAAGAAGAAAGGATCTCGTGGTCCCTCTTCCTCTTGTTCTGCTCCTATCACGGTGCACCACCTTTGGTTGTCCGAGGATGATCCCAATTATGTACGGGATATTCGATTGCACAATGTGATAGAATGAACTATTAATCTTGTTCATGTGGCACCATTTAATATTGTCTCTCTCCTTCTGTCTGTAGGATGGGATAACATACTACATTGGGGTGGGCTGGCATACCGCTCCATTGCGCAGGCTATGTATGCTTGCATTACTAATTTTTCTACTGAAAATTGGACATTTACTATTGCGACCAGAGAAGGTCCAGTTGATGTGGACCATCATCTTATCTCTGGATTAATGGATATACCTATCAATGGCGAAGGTATTCCCATTAGTTCTCTAGTGGCAAAACCATCTGAAACTAAGAAGTGAATGCTTAATAGAGATTTATGCAAAATAGATGCGGAATGGAATACTGGGAATAAGCCTGCCTCCATGTTTTTGTTACCCAGATACAGAATCCTTCATAGGATTTTCATTTCAAATGTCTATCCTCGTTCTGGTAACAAAATCGAACTTACTACGTTCATAGTTCGTATTCTCCATTCCATCATTTATGAAGTCTCTGTATGTCGTCCTTCTCCAATTTGTCATAGCATCATTCAATTCCGTCTCCATCCAGGTCACAGTGACATACCCTTCGCTTATCTTATGACTATTTTAGCCACCCATAGCTTAGTGGCTATGCCTATTGGAGAGGCTCCCATTACCCAACTACCATTCAACAACTCTAACATTAACAAGATGAATTTGAAGTTGGCCCCATGCCAGGTTGATGTGGGTGTTGGTGGTGCTGCAGCTCCAAATGAAGAGAAGGGTGGTTTGCCTCCAAATGTGGTGAATATGGATGACCTCTTTGATGAAATCGAATCTGATTCTGCTGCTGATCTTAATTATCAGTCATCTGACTTTGATGCGCGTTTGCGCTCTCTTAAGGAGAAGGTTGAAAGTATGAAAGTGTCCCACGAAATGTAATTTAAATATATGCACAAATATCTAAATCGCATTAACAAGGAACTTCATTAAATTAAACCTTCCATACCTGCTCCTTCTTCGGGTTCGGATTAGTAGTTGAATTTTTTATATGTAACTTTTAAACTACTTGAGTTTCTCTTGTTTTATGGGATTGGACATGCTTGAACATGCTTACTTCTAGATTTAGTTATCTTGATTATCTTGTTTCTTCTTCCTCATTACTCTTCTTTTACTTCCTCGTTTATGTACTTCCATTATCATTTGATTGGTTCCTTCCTTTGTCATATAGTGACAAAAAGGGGGAGAATTTTATTATGCTTGTGAAATGTGGATTGTGGATTGTGGGTGTGGATAGGTGGCCACCATTATTTTTTTTCGTAAGGGGGAGTAAGTAAGGGAGAATATTGTTGGGAGAATATTGTTGTATTGATGCATATTTCTTTAACCTATTTATAACTGGTGCATGATTCTTTATTGTGCATGTTATGCTTATCTTATGTTAATGAAGTGTGTTTCGTCACAAATTTGACAAAGGGGGAGATTATAAGTACTTTTCTACCTCCTATGATTGTCAAATTTTGTAGTGCCAAAACCTTTTGGAATCTGTGTCTTGTGCAACTCATCTACATATTCAAGATCATGTATCTCATGTACAAGAACAAAGGTCTTCACCTCAAGAACTTCAAATGCAAGATCAAGAGATATACAAGTTCAAGTTCAACACCAAGTGTTAGTTCAATCTTTCAAGCTTCAATAATTAAAGGTTTCAAAGCTTCATCCATGTCAAGACAAAGTTCTTTACTTTGGTACTTAAAGCTCAAGATGAAATACAAGTTAAGTATCTCAAGCACAAGCTTCAAAGCGTTTCAAATTCAAGCTTCAAAGAGTTACAAGTTCAAGCTTCAACACACTTCAAGATGTCAAGCTTCATGTACATCAAGAATAACTATCAACCGAAGCAAAAGAAGATTCAATGTTCATATATCTTTTATAAGGTATGAATGACCCTAGATTGACCATAGGTTAGGTCATATTAATTATATATTTTAATTAGGTCACTTTATAGGTGTATAGACTGTTTTCTCGACTAGTTTTAGCCTATGTTCGACTAGTCCTAGTACTGGTTCGACTAGTCTAAGAAATTCCTCGACCAATCTAAGGTTTGTTACTAATTTTTGAGATTTTCTGTTATAGCCTCGACCAGTCCTAAAGACTGCTCGACCAGTCGAGTGAACAATGCTCGACCAGTCAAGCAGGCTCAACACAAAGTCCAACAACTAAATTGGGTCCCACACGACCAATCATGGGCATGGCTCGACCGGTCGTGGATGCCACTCGACCGGTCGAGTAAGTCCTTCGACCGGTCGTGGAACGACCTTATCTTATCGCACCCAAATTTTTAAAAGTTTGTTGGTCCTTCAACTAGTCGAGTTGTCCTCTGGGCCAGTCTAGTGAGCAATTTCTGCACTTATAAATAGAATATAATTTTCAAAGTTTGGTATCTAATTCAAGAAAACTCAAGACACCACTCTGAGAGATAAGTTTGTGATATTCTTAAGCTATTTGGTGCTTGTAACGCCCTGAAAATCGGGGGTCAAGTAGCAACTCAACACCCGAGTTCCAAAACATCACTTATGCAACATAAATGCTTATGATTGAATGTTATCTGTGTTAGTGCAATAATCATGAGTGGGATTATACCAAAACAGTAATTCATACTCCAGATCAAGTTATAAAATGCAAGTGAAAGACTGAATGATGTATATAAATGTGTATAAAGCCAGAAACAGTTACAATCGGTCTCCAGAGTATGAACACCTTACTGAGTCACCATATACATGTATTAGTTTCAAAATCAAAATGCCAAAAAAAATGGTACAACTATAATGGTAAACCCTATAGCCCCATCAGCTGAATGGCTTAAGTAAAGCCTCCAGAGAACTACATATAGGAGAACTCATCCTGATCATCGTAGTAGTCAGGCTCAGCCTCCTGCGTCTCGCTGATACCTGTATCTAAGATAGAGTCTGGTTGGTGTGTACAACACCGTCCCGTAACGTGGGAGTGAGTAGCTAACTCAATGAAACGATAAAGCATAGGTTAACATGTTATCAATTCAGTCAAGCAGTAATGATAAAGCAGTACAATCAAACACTCTTAAATACTCTTATTAATGCAAGTATGGAATGCAGTCATGATGCATCCCTCGCCAAACCTCCCTCGTGCGACAACATCTTACGTCCGCGGCATACGTTCATCCCTCAGTGCTCCACAACGCCGGGCACATGCAGTGCTATATTATGAGCGTGATTACTGAGTTATTATTAGTCCTTTTCATAAGTACCTCCCTTATATCATTCCCAAACAATGATCCATTCTAGGGTCGTCAATCCTAGATAATCTCATACGATGATGCGGTTCTAGGTCGCTATAAAGGGCTACTAGGGCTGTTGCATGCACTCGTTGCACCGTTCCCCCATCACCTTATCCATACAGGCCTAGTTTATACTCTGCTTACTACAGGAAGGCTCGTCGCATCTCCGCAGATTCAGAGTATGCTAGAGGTCACTATAAAGGGCTGTCAGGGCTGTTACACATACTCGTTGCACCGCTCCCCCATCACCTTATCAGTGTAGGCCAACAGCTCGAATACAGTGTCTCATACCACCATATTCAGTTCACGAGTCTGGGTTGCTCACTGGTCACTACGGGGAGGCTTGTGGCCCCAGCGTAGGCCGACAGCTCGACCACGGTGACCCATACCACCATGCCCGACTCATGAGTCTTAGCGGATCGAGGTACCAAGGTTAACGGGGTTACACTAGTAAGTTTAGTACCTTAGGTTCAAGCAGAGGCGTCCATACATAGTGAATATACATCGGTAGATCAGGTTACTTGACGGGCTCGACTAGCACGAGCGTACATTGCATCAATCGACATGAAGTGCATAAGCACTTCATATGGCCTAAGCACTGTCGACGACCAACACACGGCTCGGGTTTGTCAAACACGTCCTACGTGGTAAAGGAATCTCAACCACAAACTCAAGTTTGTTATCGATCTCCTGGACTATAATATAGCCCCAATCATATTCAATCCTTAACCAGAAGCATGTAGAGTAAAGCAGAATAAACAAAATAATTCAAACATGTTATAAAGCACAAGGTAAGCAGGAAATACAAACACATATATTTCATAAGTAAGCAATTAATTTAAGCAACTTGCATGGAAGAAATCATACACATCTCTAAGGTAGTTGAGAATCCTATCTCAACACCTATCTAAAGCATTATCATCTAAGTACTTACTCTTACAAGCATTTTCACAAACACTTGGAATACACTCATTTAACGTACATAACGTATATTAGCCAAAACATGTATTTGGGCGAATCCTTTCGCCGAGTAAGTATTATATACATATATAGCATATACATACAGTAATTTATCATGGCAAACACACTTTCATAATTTGTACGTATACGGTATTTTTTACAAATATACAAAATGCACTAAACACCATAATTTGCATACGTAACTGAATCACAAAATAAACATCACATTTTGCATGTACAATAATACCCAGATTATGAATCTATCATTATCTGACATTGAAAGCTTTGAAAAACTTAACCTATACGTCTAAAGTTTGTACCTTACACCATAGAAGCACAATGAATTTAATAGAAACTCTACGCTTTCGTCAACGTCGATATGACAATCTATAACACAAGGTAAGTTAGCTACTCCGCTACTTGTACTAATAGAAACCCTAAAACAGGTTAGGGTTAGGGTTTTCTCACCTAGAAATGAAGCCAGAATCGCCGAAAAAGTGATTAGATCGTGATGGTTAAGCACGTAGGATTGCAGGGTAAAGTATCAGGAATAATCTCTCACTCTTCTCACACTTTCTCTCTCTTTTCTCTCTTCTCTCTCCTAGGGTTTCTCTTAAATTCGTATGGGCTGAATGAGAGAGGGTTTAAGGTCCTTATATAGGCTTAAAACTCACCAAATTAGACTCAAGGCCATGGTATACTTAGGTTATGTCCAAATACGGACTGTTCTGTCTCAACAGAGCACTTCTGGAGCCCCCCCTTGAGCCAAAGGTTGGATTTAAGCTCACTGACCTTGGATCTAGGTCAAGTTAAGTTTTTGTTCTAGTTGGGTTCCCAGATCACACGTGGCGGACCAGTTTTAGTTCAACGGTCACTGAAACTCGATCAGGGTTACAAGTACACAGACATGTATGGGAAATATTCCCTGATCCGAGGGTGTATTTGGGTCAGATTTCGATAGTGTATTTAGATCAGACTAAATTAGATTTAATTTCTAAAGAAAACTATGTTTTCTCACACCCTCGCTTCGGGCTCAAGCGAATAGCCCCGGGACACTATCTAGTTTTGACTTCCGAGATGGTTGTCAAGCCAAGCAAGGCGGTCCTAATTCTATGACCTTGTATTATTTAGACTTTCGATGTGCGGTCTAAATCTGATACAGAGTTTCGTGATGCTCCCTAGAGCAGCCGGGTAATGAGATTAATCCTAGAGTTTTGGGTAATGTAGCGTCAACAATTCTACAAGTTTTGAGTCTTGCAGATCGTATTCAAAGTGATTAGTACAGATTTCGTATGTAATCTAGTTTAACACTAGTTAATCCTCGCCTAATTTCTAAAGGATTTGGTCCTGAGTGATTTCTGCCTAAGGTGGTACTCGGGCCTTTCTATGGGATTTTTCGAGTCATTACAATCTACCCCCTTTAAAGAAAAATTTCATCCTCAAAATTAGTACCTTTTCACACTCCTCGAGAAGCTGAGGGTAGTTCTTTCTGACCTTAGCTTCTGTCTCCTAGGTAGCTTCCTCCTCTGTATGATGCGTCCACAGTACCTTCACGAGTGGAATCACCTTACTGCGTAACACCTGCTCCTTTCTGTCTAGGATACGCATCGGACGCAGTACATATGTAGCATCCTCACTCAACTACACTTGCTTCCAATGGATGATGTGTGAAGGATCAGGGATGTATTTCTTCAGCATAAATACATGAAATACATTGTGCACGCCTGCAAGTGGTGTGGGCAAAGCGAGACGATATGCCACCACTCTCACTCGATCAAGTATCTGAAATGGGCCAATGAACCATGGCGTAAGCTTCCCCATCTTTCCAAACCGAAGGACTCCCTTCTTATGGAAAACTTTGAGGAATATAAGATCTCCAACCTCAAACTCAAGTGGTCGCCGCCTCGTATCGGCATAACTCTTCTGTCTACTCTGGGCCGTCAGGAGTCGACGACTGATAATGTCGATCTTCTCTAAGGTCACTTGTACTAATTTTAGGCCAACCAAACTGCGCTCGCCAACCTCTACCCAGCAATGCGGTGCTCTGCAAGGGCGCCCATACAAGGCCTCATAAGGAGTCATGTCAATTCTTGCCTGAAAACTGTTGTTATAGGTGAACTCTGCATATGGGAGGCAGTCATCCCAACTGTTCTTGAAGTCCAAAACACAAGCCCGCAGCATATCTTCTAAAATCTGATTCACCCGCTCTGTCTGCCCGTCGGTCTGAGGGTGAAATGCAGTACTGAACTTCAACTTCACACCCATCGCTTCCTGGATATGAGTCCAAAAGATAGACGTGAATCACGTGTCGTGGTCTGACACAATCTACAAAGGAACTCCATGCAGACGCACTATTTCTTTGATGTACAACCTAGCTAAGTCATCTGAAGAGTTTGTCACTCTAATAGAGAGAAAATGAGCCGATTTGGTCAACTGGTCCACGATCACCCAAATAAAGTCATAACCCTTTCTCGTCTTCGGTAGCCCCGAGATGAAGTCCATAGAGATGAAGTCCCACTTCTGTTCAGCAATGGGCATGGGCTGAAGGAGTCCAGGAGGTCGGTGATGCTCGGCCTTGACCTGCTAACACGTGAGGCAATGAGAAACATACTCTTCTATATGAACCTTCATATTGTCCCACTAATACGACCGCTTCATATCCTGATACATCTTTGTGCTACCAGGATGCATCGCAAGCTTCGATCTGTGGGCAGTCTCGAGAAGCTCCTATCTCAAGTTCTGAATATGTGGGACGCATAGGCGGCCAAGGTATCATAGGCCTCCGTCTGTGCCAACTCTCCACTCAAAATCCACATCATCGCTAGCTTGCTCTCGAAGCTCAGACAACCGTTCGTCGCCCTTCTGGGCCTCGATAATCCAGTAATCAATAAGTTGCCGCAACCGAACATGTGCGACACTTTTGAATGGCTCCTCCACTGTGAGTTTCTACTCAAAGTCTCACATGAACTCCAACATATCCCACTCTGCTATCATCGGCGGAGCCGCAAATGCTATAGCCTTCTTATGACTCAATGCGTCTGCTACAAGGTTAGCCTTGCCAGGATGGTAGGAAACCTCAAACTTGAAGTCCTTCAAGGTCTCCATCCATCGGCGCTGCCTCATATTCAAGTTCCGCTGAGTGAATATATACTTAAGGCTCTTGTGGTCACAGAAAAGCTCAAACTCCTCTCCGTAGAGGTAATGTCTCCAGAGCTTCAATGCGAATATGACCACTGTTAACTCAAAGTTGTGCGTAAGGTAATTCTCCTCGTGTTTCCTCAACTGTCTCAAGGCATATGCAATCACCCTGTCCTTCTACATAAGGACATAACCCAAACCAATGCGAGACGCATCAATGTATATAGTATACTTAACCCCTTGCTCTGGCAATACTAGCACAGGGGCGGACGTCAACCTGGATCAGTTTCCTTCGATCCTGGGCCAGTGGGGCAGGGGCCAACCATGCTTCCGTTACGCCACTTTGATCAAAGAATGTATAAACTGACTTAACTAGATTAGGCTCTTAATGTTCTACCCCCCTTAAAATTATTCTCACCCTCAAGGCTCAAAGATTTATGTCATGATCCATATGTCGGAACAAGGCGTAATTTGAGACCTATCCTTGACACGGAATGGGAAACGGTCATCGCTGATGTTACTACAGCATTGGTACCTATGGTTATAGAAAGGAGCTAAAGATAATGGGCATTGTGGTTGATTTCAAGAGTTTGTGGCAAGATGTCTAATTCTACCCAAGGAGGACCCTTTTTTGTTAAGGTCCCGACTTACTTTCTTTAATCATATCTAGTTTGATACTGTAAGATAATCTATACATTATTAGCACATAAGGGGTTGGGACACAAGAGGTTAACAAATAGGCTATCTTTCTAAGTTCATATGCACAACATGGATGCCCAAATGGTCTATGACTGGGGACCTAATTCCTAATTATTTGTTGCCCATTTGAGAAATTTCTTAGGCCTAAAAAGAAAAGTCCCTATTGACTACACTTTCTTAACACTTCTCAAAGATGAAGTTATAAACTTTTGGTTGTAAGTGGTAGGGCCAACACGGAAGGAAAGTTATGTAGTGGGTCTGAGCTGGATACACAGACCTTCTGCCTAACTAGGACAGAAAAATTTGTCGTATCAGTTCTTAATCCTAGTTGATCCTGACCTTCTGCTTGATCAGAGCATAGAGTTCATTGGTAACTACCAGTATTAAAAATTCGATTCAAACCGTGAATACTTCGCTTACATGTAGGTTCTTTACTGCATGTTCCTGATTGTAATAAGTCCTTGAGAAGGCATTTCTAAAGGGTGCATTGATTTGACCTAATATTAAATCCAAGGGATATATAAGTTTCCTCTGAGTGTGAATAGTTACTAATCAACAACCTTCCTAAGAGTTACTAAAGAAGCCTATAGTATTAGGGGGATTCAATGAAAGAATGAGCTTTCACTCCAACCTAATTCAAGCCGAATAACTAAGTCTATCAGTCTCTAACATTCCCTAGTGTAACCAGTAGCCTACTCTTAATTTAGGAGTAGCGGTGATCCAATAGGTGTAATCCAAAGTCCATGCTCATACGCTAAATGATTTCATGCTATTTCTAATACAAGAAATTATTTTATCGCTTAGGGCCAAAAGTTGTTTGATCGGAATTGAGTTGCCCGAACTTGAATTTGACTACGCACAAGCACTACACATATGTTCATACTACCTAACGTGGTCCTAGGGTTCGCGTTATCAATTTATTGAATTTCCTACACTGTCAATTCCTTTAAAATCTAAGAGTACCATCTTTAGTTCCAAAACTCTAAGGGCCTATTTAGCTAGTGGTATTAAGTTGTATTAAATGGATTGCATTGTTAATCCCACTTCGGGATTGGGAATGACATGTTTGGAAGGAAGGTGGGATGGGATTTGTGGGTTTGGAAGGTTATGAGACACAAAAGTTAGGTTTTGTGCTTATGTGAGTGCGAAATGGTGAGGCCAAGAGGAGTAAGAGATGGGCTTAAAGGAGTAATGGTGGAGGGGTGGAAGGAGTTCACAATTGTCAAGTATAACTCCAACTTGTCAAGTATTCTACAAATTCAATAATAAAAGCAGCTTCATGCATTTCATTTAACCCAAAATCGTCACAATACATGGGATGTAGAGTTACATGAATCATGACAGAAGATGATGTGAGCTAATATAACCAAGCTTCAAACATCTAAAACATTCTACCAACTACTACACCCATCAACATGAAAACATAAACATCCTAAGGCGGTAACCAAAGCAAACTACAAGACAACAGTATGGATGATTAGGCATCCAAGTCTGGCGATGGAGAAGGGGCACCCTTATCCTTCAGATAGCACAGGATAGTCTTCAGTGTACGAGTCACTTTCTTGAACTTGTGTTTCACATGGCCCCGAAGATCCATAATATCCTGCCTTAGGACCGCCTGACCCTCCTCAAGTCAGGCTATATGAGCATCCTTAGTAGCTTGATCAGCGTCCTGCTCTGGTGCCATAGGCGGTGAGCTCTCCTCTGTATCTTGGGCTTACTCTTCCTCTTCTTCTTCTTCTTGTTCCTCCTCTTCTATCTTAGCTCCATCTTCTTCCTCATTCTCTTCCTCCTTGCTCTCCGTCTCATCATCGTTCTCCTCAAGTCGAGTCAGGCATTGCCGTGGCCCGATTCCTATCTGGTTGAGGGTAGCCTCGTCGATGTGATGAACCGGCACCAGCATCTCTGCCCCAAGATTGTAGCTAAACTCATGTGCAATCTTGCATATGAGTTGGTCGAAGGGAAGCGAGTCAGTCCTTTTAGCAGAGCGTGCAGTATTGATTATCTGTCGCAACACGAACGTAGGCACCGCACAGGTTCGCTCTCTACCCCACTTGATATAGGAAATCTACCATGAGGCGCGTACACTCACTACGATTGCTCCACCTGGGGTAGACGTTGAATGTGAAGATGTGATGGAGTAAATGAAAGTCGTCAGACATATCAGTCGCTAGAAGACTTTTGTTTGGCTGCCACTGGACCAGTCGGTCACCACAGAGGAAATGTGTGTGGCGATCCCTTTCACTTCCACTCCTCGGATTCAGCTCGCTAGCATGCACCTCGCCAACGGGTACATTCAGAAGCCGAGATATCAATCTGACATCAACTGTGGCCAACCGATCCCTTCCACATGGGATCTAGAACTGCAAGGGTTCAAGCGTAGGCTTGTGAATGTTGGCAAAGAAAGCTTGGACAGTGCTCGCGTTGGCGCGATACCCGCCATCAAATAGTGGACCCCAATGGGCCCTTTCCAGGAACTCGAATAACAGATATTCTCCAAAGAGCCACCCATCTACCTGAGCTTCAAAAAGGACCCTACGACCCTCATAAACTCTATGAGACAGCTCCGCCAACAGAGCCCTTCCAGCAGGAGTCCGGGGATCAAGATCCTACTTTGTTCGAAACTCCCGATTGGCACTTGTGCTCGCGGCGGCGCCTCTCGACCTCCTTGAACGCATAGGGCGACTAAGCTCAGCCTCATCCACGGCCTCCTTTCTCTTTCCCATGAGAGAAAGGACGGTGGAAATCGAGAAAATGGCCGCAATGAACTCAAAGAAGGCCATAGAAAGTGAAGAGAAGATAAGGGGGAATAGAGCTGGGGCTTTTTGGTTCTCCACGGATTTGAGCCTCAACAGAGGTCGTAAAGGCTCAAATGACAGGGATTGAAGAAAGAAAATAAAGAGATCAAATGGGTTAAGAGCTTACACGAATTTGAGCTTCAAATGGGGGTGTAAGAGCTCAAATGAGAGGAAATGGAGAGGGTAGACAGTAATAGAGGAGGGTTTACAACAGGGTGATGGAGAGAATGCACGAAAATGGGAGAGGAATCGATTGGTGGGGTGATTTTTGTCAAAAATCAGGAACTTGGAAGAGAAAAGAGAGCTTGAGGGTGTGGTTTGTGAAGGAAGTAGGTCTTTGGGAGAGTTTTAAGCCACGGCCCACACCTCAGGGGGTCACCCTAGGCTCCAAAGACCATCGGCCCTCCCGGCTAGGCCCATTAACCGACAAGGCCTCACCAACTCGGCGAGGGCCTCGCCACTCTCTGGATAAACTGGCGAAGCCTCACCATTTGGGCAAGGACCTCCTGCCCCCTAGGCCCCAAAAAGGTCTAAATCCTACCCTGGGTCCCTCTGGATTAGCGTAGGTAGGCCCATGACTCCGTTTTGAGTCATTTCGAGTCGTTTCGGGAAGTTTCTAATACATATTTATATTTACCGATTTCTAACGGCTGGGATGGGGTGAGTTGTGATCTAAACCTGAAGCTTGATGGTCTAGAAATATTTTGGGCTCGACTCGTGTGATCATGGTTGAGTACAGACTCAAACAAAATGACCGATTTCAGTGAACTTCACCAATTAGTTAAATCGGGATACCTATGACTGTTTCTACGTTTTTCTCGCACCCACCTATGTCGAAATGCGTCAGCATACATCGTGTGACCATAACTCAGGTCCGGTTTAATCCAAATCATGCTCTGATACCAACTTGTAACGCCCTGAAAATCGGGGGTTGAGTAGCAACTCAACACCCGAGTTCCAAAACATCACTTATGCAACATAAATGCTTATGATTGAATGTTGTCTGTGTTAATGCAATAATCATGAGTGGGATTATACCAAAACAGTAATTCATACTCCAGACCAAGTTATAAAATGCAAGCGGAAGACTGAAAGATGTATATAAATGTGTATAAAGCCAGAAACGGTTACAATCGGTCTCCAGAGTATGAACACCTCACTGAGTCACCATATACATGTATTAGTTTCAAAATCAAAATACCAAAAAAAAATAGTACAACTATAATGGTAAACCCTGTAGCCTCGTCATCTGAATGGCCTAAGCGAAGCCTCCAGAAAACTGCATGTAGGAGAACTCATTCTGATCATCGTAATAGTCAAGCTCAGCCTCCTACGTCTCGTCGATACCTGCATCTAAGACAGAGTCTGGTTAGTGTGTACAACACCATCCCGTAATATGGGAGTGAGTAGCTAATTTAGTGGAATGATAAAGCATAGGTTAACATGTTATCAATTCAGTCAAGCAGTAATGATCAAGCATTACAATCAAACACTCCTAAATACTCTTATTAATATAAGTATGGAATGCAGTCATGATGTAACCCTCGCCAAACCTCCCTCATGCTACAACATCTTACGTCCGCGGCATGCGTTCATCCCTCAGTGCTCCACAACGCCAAGAACATGCAGTGCTATTTTATGAGTGTGATTACCTAGTTGTTATTAATCCTTTTCATACAGCAATATTGGAAAACTAAGGTACCTCCCTTATATCATTCCCAAACAATGATCCATTCTAGGGTCGTCAATCCTAGATAATCTCATACGATTATGCAGTTCTAGGTCGCTGTAAAGGGCTGCAAGGGCAATTGCACGCACTCGTTGCACAGCTCCCCCATCACCTTATCAATACAGGCCTAGTTTATACTCTATTTACTACAGAAAGGCTAGTCACCTCTCTCCATATTCAGAGTATGCTCGAGGTCACTACAAAGGGCTGTCAGGGCTGTTACACGCACTCTTTGCACCGCTCCCCCATTACCTTATCAGTGTAGGCCGACAGCTCGAATACAGTGTCCCATACCACCATATTCAGTTCACAAGTCTGGGTTTCTCACTGGTCACTACGGGGAGGCTCGTGGCCCCAGTGTAGGCCTACAGCTCGACCACGGTGTCCCATACCACCATGCCCAGTTCATGAGTCTTAGCAGATCGATGTACCAAGGTTAACAGCTTTACACTGGTAAGTTTGGTACCTTAGGTTCAAGCAGAGGCATCCATACATGGTGAACATACATCGGCAGATCGGGTTACTTGATGGGCTCGACTAGCACGAGCGTATATTGCATCAATCGACATGAAGTGTATAAGCACTTCGTGTGGCCTAACCACTGCCAACGACCAACACATGGCTCGGGTTCATCAAACACGTCCTACGTGGCAAAGGAATCTCAACCACAAACTCAAGTCTGTTACCGATCACCTGGACTATAACATAGCCCCAATCACATTCAATCTTTGACCAGAAGCATGTAGAGTAAAGTAGAATAAACAAAATAATTTAAATATGTTAACAAACATGTTATAAAGCACAAGGTAAGCAGGAAATACAAACACATATATTTCATAAGTAAGCAATTAATTTAAACAACTTGCATGGAGGAAATCATACACATCTCTAAGGTAGTTGAGAATCCTGTTGAGAATCTTATCTCAACACCTATCTAAAGCACTATCATCTAAGTACTTACTCTTACAAGCATTTTCACAATCACTTAGAATACACTCATTTAACGTACATAACGCATATTAGCCAAAACATGTATTCGAGCAAATCCTTTCGCTGAGTAAGTATTATACACATATATAGCATATACATATAGTAATTTATCATGGCAAACACAATTTCATAATTTGTACGTATATGGTATTTTCTATAAATATACAGAATATACTAAACGCCATAATTTGTATACGTAACTGAATCGCAAAACAAACATCACATTTTGCATGTATAATAACACCCAGATCATGAATCTATCATTATCTGACATTGAAAGCTTTGAAAACCTTAACCTATATGTCTAAAGTCCGCACCTTATGCCGTAGAAGAGCAATGAATTTAATAAAAACTCTACGCTTTCGTCAACATTGATATGACTACCTATAACAGAAGGTAAGACAGCTACTTCGGTACTTGTACCAATAGAAACCCTAAAACAGGTTAGAGTTGGGGTTTTCTTACCTAGAAATGAAGCCAGAATCACCGGAAAAGCGATTAGATCATAATGGTTAAGCATGTAGGATTGCAGGGTAGAGTATCAGGAAGAACCTCTCATTCTTCTCACACTTTTTCTCTCTTTTCTCTTCTCTCTCCTAGGGTTTCTCTTAAATTTGTATGGGCTGAATGAGAGAGGGTTTAAGGTCCTTATATAGGCTTAAAACTCACCAAATTAGACTCAGGGCCATGGTATACATAGGTTATGTCCAAATACAGACTGTTTTGTCTTAACGGAGCACTTCTGGAGCCTCCCCTTGAGCCAAAGGTCGGACTTAAGCTCACTGACCTTGGATCTAGGTCAAGTTAAGTTTTCGTTCCAGTCAGGTTCCCAGATCACACATGGTGGACCAGTTTTAGGTCAACGGTCACTAAAACTCGATCAGGGTTACAAGTACACGAACATATATGGGAAATGTTCCCTGATCCGAGTGTGTATTTGGGTCAGATTCCGACGGTCTGATTACTTATATTTGGCCTGCAAACAACAAGTTTCAGATTACTTAAATTAGATTTAATTTCTAAAGAAAACCATGTTTTCTCACACTCCTCGCTTCGAGCTCAAGTGAATAGCCCCGGGACATTATCTGGTTTTGACTTCCGAGATGGTTGTCAAGCCCAGCAAGGCGGTCCTAATTCTATAACCTTGTATTATTCGGACTTTCGAAGTGCGGTCTAAATCTGATACGGAGTTTCGTGATGCTCCCTAGAGCAGCCGAGTAATGAGATTGATCCTAGATTTTTGGGTAATGTAGCGTCAACGATTCCACAAGTTTTGGGTCTTGCAGATCGTATTTAAAGTGATTAGTGTGGATTTCATATGTAATCTAGTTTAACACTAGTTAATCCTCGCCTAATTTCTAAAGGATTTGGTCCTGAGTGATTTTTGCCTAAGGTGGTACTCGAGCCTTTATACGGGATTTTTCGAGTTGTTACAGTGCTCATTTAATATTCTCTTTAATTAGCTTTTTGTATTTGATTTTGTATTCTACATTCCAATCTTATTTGAAGAATGGATTGAAATTTTTCCCATTTCTTGGAATCAAAATCAAATCAAGATAGCCCAAAGTGATTTAATTTAAAAATCATTTAGAACTAAAAACCTTTTCATAAGTGAGTGTGGACATTAAACATATACGTTAAACTTCTACTCCGAATTGGTTCTACCGAGCTACATCAAAGGAGAATATCCAGATAAGTATTTTATAGTTTTGTAAATCTCTTTCTTTTGGTTTCTTTGAGATTGTACCAGAAAAATTTCTTTCTTTTGGTTTGTCTAAGGTGATCCAGAAAACTCAGAGTGTGGGGTTTTCTGAATTGTGTAAGCCCACTTGAAAGACACAATTGTGAAGGTTTTAGGTGAAACTTGAAAAACCTACTGCATAGTAAACGCTAATATCCACTGTGTGAGGATATTAGGAGTGGAGTAGTTGTGTGGCTGTTTTTCTAAACAGATGGTTTACACATAAGCGAACCACTATAATTTTTTGTCTTGTGGTGGATGGTTGATTATGGTATTGTGTGAATGTTGTAATTTCTTTTTAAACATTTGTGGAGAATGTTGTAATCTCTTTTATACAAGTGTGAGAATGTTGTAATAGCTTAGTTATTTTCTTTGCTATTTATTTCTTTAATCCTCTGTATTGGTTTAATATTTTAATACACTGACCGTTCTAAGAATCAGGTTATCCTACCATAAGCCATTGGTTTTTGGTGTAAGGTTGTCCTTAGAACAACATCTATATTAACCTCTCAATACTTGTACATTTCAAGTTGTTATTCATTTCTGCATTGTGAGATTGATTAAGTGTTATCTTTATTTATATTTGTTAAATTCAGCATTTAATTATTAATTGGGTATAGTCCTATTCACCCCCCCTTTAGGACTCTTAGCTTGGCCTTTTCAAGATCGCAGAGAGAGAGAAGTTCAGCAGCTACGGGTCATCATCGATAACATCAGAGAGTAGTTGGAGAGGCAGAGGGAGGAGGAGCAGAGGCATAGGGAGGAGGATCAGAGGTGTGGGGAGGAGGAGGAGAGGCGACGGGAGGAGTAGGAGAGGAGGATTGAAGAGATGCAGGTGGAGCATGAGCGACGGATGCAGGTGATGTTTCAGGCTCTCGCTGCACGCTTTGCCACCGATGCCCCACCACCTCCGCCTTGATCTTCGTGATTTTTTTATTTTATTTATGATTTATTTTATATACGAATGTTAAACTTATATATTTGTACATGGATGAATGTGATATGAATAAGATTGTTTATGTATGGATGGACGTGGTTTGTGTTTAGATAGATGAAGTTTGTGTTTGGATGGATGTAGATGTGAATATGATGAAAATGTATTGTAACAGCTATATTTACAGGTGTATATCAAGAATTTTTTCCTAAATTTTGAAAATAAATGAAACCATGAAGAAACAGACTATTACCGTTGGTAATAGTAGGTTAAAAACTTATACTGACGAAATATTTGGTAGGTAGAAATTAATAGAAAAATTTATACCAATGATCTATATATGAGATATACGGACGAAATAATTCATCGGTAATAGCGGGCTTATGCCAATGAACATACTCGTCGATAATGTTGGTATTAGCAGGCTTATGTCGACGAACATACTTGTCGGTAATAGTGGGCTTATATCGACGAATTATTTCATCGGTATTATTATTTTACCGATGAAGATATTCGTCAGTATAAGCTGTGTTTACCGACGAAATATATTATTTTTTCCTACCAAAAGTAACATGTTTGGCCAATTATTTTAGTCGTCGGTATTTATTTTATCATTGCCGACAAAGTCATATTTCGTCGGTAAAGTCTTTAGCCATGGTCTTATTGCGACGATCTTAGCGACAACTTATTTCATCAGTAATAATCATTACCGACGAAAAAAGATGAAACACCGACAAATTATGTCATCAGTAAAAGTACAATTTCCTATAGTAGGATTTTTGGGGGCATCCTTAAGTGCCAAACCCACTTTGCCCAATACCTACTCTGCCCACCTGTTACTTAACTTCCAAGATGATTTAACATAAAAACTATCAAAAGGGTCAAATGGCTAGCAGTAGGAGTCCTGAGACTCTGAGACGTAAAACCCTCCTTGGAAAATAAAATCCAAAACATATTGAGGAAGATAGGATAGAGCAACTAAGGGAGGGAAGGGGCCATCTTGGCCTAAGAATTTCTTGACCGAGAGCTCTCAGATGTTCTCTGGGATAGCCCCATCCGCCTGCTGCTCTGTGCTTTCTTGAATTTTCTTTCCCTATTTCATCGTGCGATTATGTTTGAGGTTGCTTCCATGCCTGACGAGTCGTGCTAGGGCTTGTTGCTTCCCAACAACAATTGCTTAACAAAAGTGATTCTTTAGAACCCAAAGACAACCCATGATGAGTCCTTATAAATAGATGGATCATAATGTTGGTTGAACTTATTTTTGTGCAAATAATCTTGATGATCCCATATTAAAGGATATTGATCAAATGGTTTGTATTTGTCCGATTGATGTGATGTTCTCATGGTAGCCCATGAAATGTCTATAGGACTTAATGAACAGTTTAGATCAATGGATTGGACTATCCAAGTGTCCCAACTAATGCAACTAAATGCACTATAACTAATAGTGCTCGGAGAGCACTAGAGCATTGCTTAATTAATATAACCTACAACCTATCTTGTGTTATTACTTTTTTTTAAACACCGAGAATTCATTGATCAGAAAGGCTGGGACCGGCTCACAAGGACTTCAGGAAGGCCCAAATACAAAAAGGGAATAGGCCCTCCTATCATATGAGCTAAGTGGAACAAGAAAGAAACAACGTAACTTAAGAGTGGCGGAGTGAGCCTAGCCCAACTTTGTCGAGAAACAATGGCCCTTTGATGACTTGAGGGAGGGAATCTCTTCTCAGGAAGTTGGAATTGGCCTGGGCCTCACTCCCCAGGCGGGCCAAACCATCCACAACCGAGTTCGCTTCCCTTAGGGTATGTACAATTTGGAGTTGAAGGGAGCAAGCGAGGAGGGCAATTCTTGCCTTCCATTACCAGATTTGCCAAGAAAAATTAGCCGAGTCTAACAGGGCCTTCACCACCACCAAGGAGTCACTCGCAAGAACTATTCTAGAGTATCCTCGTTGATGCGCCAGAGCAAGAGCATCCAATACTGCCTTAGTCTCAGCCCGTGTGTTTGTGTCGATACCATAGCCCTGGGTGAACCCAAACAAGAATCTCCCTGTTTCATTTCTCCCAACCCCACCTCCTCCCGAAAGCCCCAAGTTTCCCCTAGAGGAACCATCCACGTTTAGCTTGATCCAACCCGAGGAAGGTCTGCTCCATTTCACAACGGAGAATTTTGGCGGCCTTAATTGCGGGTTTGTGATTCTCCAGCCTATGTTCATGGTAACGACCTATCTGAGGAGAGTTTTAGGAGCAGGAAGCGTGGAGCTGACTAGCTACGCCCAGTGGAGAATACGCTTTACAATGATGGAGACTCCAGAAGAGGCATTGTTAAATCTAGTGGCATTTCTGGCTTGCCACAGTTCCAAGAAGATGAAAATGGGGATCAGGCCCTTCAGAGGAGAAGACGATGTCCTGGAAGAATCCCACCAAAGAGCAGCTCGGCCAGTCGGTGTGGGGGGCAAAGGCTGGGGGATCCCACAATCCCGACGAAATCGCTCCCAAACCCCGAAGGCAAACAGGTGGTCGACCGATTCACAATCTGGATGGGCAGGCGGAGGACAGCAGGTGCACATGGAGGCCAGACTGATACCTTTTCATTGGATATTGGCGTTGACTGGGACTGCATTATGAACAATTTTGTAGGAGAGGAGGGAGACCTTCAGAGGGACTTTGGAGTGCCAAACCCAAGAAGACAAGCTGGTCTTTGGCGCAATAGGCCTGATGATCTGCCAAGTCGAGGTAGCCAAGAGCTCCCCGTTCCCCAACAAAAGCCATATTCTTCTGTCATCTGAGTTCGACTGCAGATCCCTTCAAGGGCTATGTAATCTACAACGGCCAGAGGCAAGACCTGCAAGGCCTTCACTCTATCTATCCAACCTGCGGGGTCGATCTAGTCCCGGACACTCGCTAGCATGCTGGCTTGCTGATGCAGCTACAGAACCCGCAAAGAACCAAGGCTCAACCAATCCTCCTCCCAGAAATCAATGGAGCCATGCATGATCAGCCATTTCAATTTTTCCCTGAGCAGGGGAAACACTACCCTGATCCTTTTCCAGATTGGAGCTGCATTGGGGACAATAGGAGAGATCGGCTCGGCAGTAAAATCCTGATCGTATTTGGCTCTCACAAACTTGCACCAGCAACTATTCTTGCCCCGGAACAGGGCCGCCCAAGCAAGCTTTAAACGGCAAGCCTACATCACCGAGTTTTAAGGGTCTCAGGCCCAGACCACCTTCAGATTTTGGTAGCAGAAGACTTCTCCAGTTGCGCCAATGACACTTCTTCTTCGGCCCTTCCCAGCCCCAGAAGAAGTCAGCAAACCGTTTCTTTAATTCAGCTAGGACGTTAGAAGGGACCTTCATGGCCGCAAGAGTGTGCACCAGGATACTATTTAGAACGTGTGTGATGAGGGTGAGCCTCCCAACCTGAGTTAAAATCCTGTTTTGCCATGCAGAAATTTTGGCCTTGATCTTTTCTATTATGGCCTGAAAATAGCTTCTCCTAGGCCTCCCCTTGAAAATAGGAACACAAAGGTACGAGAAAGGCGGCAATGCTTTTGAGAAACCAAGAATGGAGGCCACGACCCTACATCTTGATTCAAATGTTGCTAAAAGAGGAATGAAAAATCTTTTTACGACATTGATTTTTTTACCCGGGCACTTCTCATATTGGGTAAGAAATTTCTCAATTTAAACGAAGGACCTTCTAGAACCGTTGGCGAAGAAGAGTGTATCATCTGCAAATAGTAGATGGGAGACTATGGGGCAGTGAGGACGCATCTTGTATGGATGGCAAGGATGAAGAGGCCTAGGAAATCAAGCATGCCCGAGGCGACCAACTGATGGAAGCCTCTGTTAAGCCCTTGTGCTGCAAGAATGAAGAGGCCTAGGAAATTAGATCACCTTACCTTAGTCCCCTAGTGGAGTGGAAGAAGCCGGTCATGATGCCATTAATGAGGACTGAGAACCACCATTCTGACCAATAACATTCCACCAGCTGGCTCCAATCCCTGTGGAACCCAAATTGGTTGAGGGCCGCTTTCAAGTAGTTCCAGTTGATCCTATCGTAGGCCTTCTCCATGTCTAACTTCAAGAGGAAATTACCTCCCCTGACTTTCTTATTTATGTCCCTGAAAGTTTCCTAGACAAGGGCATAACTCTCTACCATGGATCTTCCCTGCACAAACACAGCCTGTTTTATGGAGACAATACTGGGGAGAATCCCTCCCAGTCTCACGTCAATAATACCAAAAAAAATTTTATACAAGCAATTACAAAGACTAATTGGTCTGAAATTAAAGAAAGAGAGAGGGGCACTTATCTTGGGTATCAGTCAAATCAAAGAGGCCGTGAGGGCTCGAGGGAGATCAGCTCCACTGAAGAAGTATCTTGCAGCCATGAGGAGGTCATGGCAAATCATAGACCAACAAGCCTGGAAGAACACCCCAAAGAAGCTGTCTAGGCCAGCTGCACCGTCTGACGGAATAGCTTTCACCGCCTGAAGAAGTTCTTCCGAGGATGGTTCGGCTAGCAGGAGAGCCTTGTCTTGGGAAGACGCTACTCTTAGGATGGACTGTAGGAAATCCTCTGAACTGAGGTTATCTTCAACCTGAAGAAGATGTTTGAAATGAGCCACTGCAGCCCCTCTAATATCTGCAATTTTAGAGATTATCGTACCATCGGCATGCTTGATTTCCTGAATTACGGCTCTTCTACTATTGGTCGTCGCAACCGAGTTGAAGAACTTGGCATTGCGATCACCTTCTTCCAACTAATGAGTCTGTGATTTTTTCTTTCAAAAAATCTCCTCATAGAGTTCCAGCTGAGAGAGGTTATCTCTGAGCCTCTACAGATCCTACTGAGTATCCTCACTTGGAACCACAAGCGCCGCCACTTCTGCGTGGATAAGATCAGCCGAAGTTGCTTGAATTTGGCTGAAGATGTTACCAAAGGTGGCCTTATTCCAATACATAAGAGCCTGCTTAAATGCCTTCATTTTTGCTATCACAATTTGAATTGGATTGCCATCCATGGGAGTTGCCCAGATCACTTGAACCAGCTCCTAAAACCCACTGTGAAAGCACCACATTCTTTGGAACCGGAAGGCTTTAGGGCCCCCCAGTTGAGGCGATGGAAAGTGTAGAAGCAAAGAGCATGGTTAGAATTTTTTCTGGGAAGGTGGTTGACTTGAAAGGAAGGAAATTTATGTAGCCAATGATCATTACAACACACTCTATCAAGCCTGGCCTAGACCCTAGGCTGACCCGACTGACTACTACCCCACGTGAACATGTTACTCGAGAACAAAGCATCCACTAGGTCAGCATCATTTAAACCCTCTACAAAGTCAGTCGCACTCCTAGCATTGAAGACCGTGGAGCCCTGTCTCTCAGATGGCGACATTACTGCATTAAAATCTCCACAGACTGCCTAAGGGGATGAGCACCCCGAGCTGAAAGTAGACAGGTCCTCTCATAACTTCTTCCTCAACACTTGGGAGCATTTCGTGTATACAAATGACATAAGCACCTTGTATGGCGCTTGATTCAAACCCACTTCCAAAGAGATCATCTGGTCTGACTTTGCCATGGTCCTAGCGAACAGGAAAGAGGCCCAAAACACCCAGATTTTGCCACCATGGGTAGCATTGGAGCAGGAGGTGTGATATCCTAACTTCAACCCTATTCTAACTCTTTTTTCATCCCTGAGCATCGGCTCTAGAATGGCCAGAATGACTGGCTTGTGGTGCCCAATAAGCCTTTTAAGAGTCCTAATCGTGGGAGAATTCTCCACCCCACGTGTATTCTAAACAAGGATGTTTAGCATTGATCACCTTAGAAGAAGTCTCACCTCGTCTCTTCAAGGTTCTAAGTCTTTCATACCAGTTCACATCTGAAACTTTGAAGGTTCTCTTGGCTCTCCGTTTAGACTGGAAAGTCTCTGAACCTGTTGTCTTCTCTATGCATTGGAAGAGCTTTTTTCTAGGTTCCTGGACTATGCTTGGCACTTCCGCTGGTTCTCCGGGAATAGTCAGACTCAGTCCTCTCCATGCCCCCTGAATTGGATCTTCTAGGATGTTGAGAACCGGAGTGACAACTAAAAAGGGTGTAAGTGCTATGGTCTCATGCTCCTTTGATTGTCAAATTTTATAGTGCCAAAACCTCTTGTGGTGTTAAAACCTCTATCTATGTGTCTTGTGTTTATATGGATTCAAGTCGACATCAATGGTTCAAGGCATGTACGGTGCTCTACTTCAAGGAATGCAAGGTTATGTACTTTGTCCTCTTCCGTATGCATCAAAGTTCAGAGCTACATGAATAAGAAGAGTGTTTGTTCAAGACTCAAGTGCAACTCAAGTTGAAGTTTAAATTTAAGCTGTAGAAGATCTCAAGATCAAGCTACATCAAGTAGAGATCTCAAGCTTCAAAGGTTAACCATCATCTGAAAGAATGAAGTTTAATGTTCATACTTCATGTCCCAGGTATGATAAACCTTAGTTTGACCTTAGGGTAGGTCATTTTGTATACATAATTCAAGATGAGTCTTTTTACATGAAGTTGGTCTGTTCTAAGACTAGTCTAGAACCTTGTTCAACTAGTCCTAGACCTGGTTCGACCAGTCTAAGAAATTCCATAACCATTCCTAAGTTGTTTCAATTTTTCAGAATTTTTTGGTTATTCTACGACCAGTCTTGGAGACTGTTCGACCGGTCGTAGGAACATCATGACTTGTCCTTCGACCAGTCCTAGAACTACGACTCAAACTCTAGCAACCAATTCTGGTTATCTACAACCAGTCCTGGGTCAGCTACGACTAGTCGTAGAATCCTAAGACTAGTCGTAGAACGAATTTTTCAGATCACGCTTAAAATTTTAAAATGTCGTTGGTGCTACAACCAGTCGAAGGGTTCCTAAGACCAGTCGTCGACGCGATCTTTGCATCTATAAATTGAACACGAATTTCAGAGTTTTTCAGTGTTTAATTTGAAAAAATTCGAGCTTCTACTCTGAGATAAGTTAGTGTTCATTTTAAGCTACTCTGTTCATATTTAATATTCTCTTTTTGTTATCTTATTTATATTTGATTTTATTCCTATATTCCAATCCTATTTGAAAAAGAGGAATTGTTGTATTCCTTCTTCGTTGGAATCAAAATCAAATAAAGCTACGCCCAATTTGGTTTAATTTAAAATCAATTAGAACCTAGAACCATTTCTTAAGTGAGTATTGGACATTGAATATTGATTCGAACTTCTACTCTGATTGGTTCTACCGGGCTGCTACAAAAGAAGAAATCCAGGTACTTTTACATTTATTGTAAATTCCTTTATTTTAGTTTTGTTTGAGATTCGCCAGAAAAATCTCATTGTTTTGGTTATCTGAGGAGAGCCAGAAAACTCAGATAGTGTGGGTTTTTGGATTGTGTAAGCCCAAGTTAAAAAGACACAATTGTGAAGGTTTTAGGTGAACCTGTGAAACCTATTTTGATAGTGAACACTGATATCCCCTGTGTGAGGATATTAAGAGTAGAGTAGCAAGCTGTGTGGCTGTTGTTTAACAGTTGGTGAACACACAAGCGAACCACTATATATCGATGTGTTTTGTGATTTGAATGTTCTTTTAATTTCTATATCTTTAATCATTCAGATTTGAGGAATGTATATGTGGATGTGAATGTTGTAATATTTACATTTCAAGTAAAGTGGGGAATGTTGTAATAGTTTAAAATTTATTTCTTGCTATTTCCTTTATTTCCTTTCTTTTTGAGTTTTGATATTCAATTTGTTCTAGTAAGGTTGTCCTGCCATAAACCCTTGGTTTTTATGATGCAAAGGTTGTCCTTAGAACAACATTAGTATCAAGCTCTTTATTTTGAGGTTGCTTTATATTTCTATATTGTGGTTTGTTTTCTTTATTTTGTTGGCTATCCTATTTCTTATTTTCCGCTATTATATTTTAATTTAGCACAGTCCTATTCACCCCCCGCCCCCCCTCTAGGACATATAGCTTGGCCTTTTCAAAGGAAACTGGTGGTCTGTCGTGCAGAGGAAAAGCCACTGGGTTGTGTGCCCCATGATTGGGCTGATACGGCTGGTGCCAGCCGATGGAAATATTACTGGGAGTCTGTTGGGTTGCAGAGCATCTCTGGAGAGATGCCTGAGGACTGTTGGTAGGTGAATTCCCTTGAAAATAGGGTGATAAGTCTATCGCCAAATGACCCCCTTGAGCTGGGCACTTCTTGATTTCGACCACATTCCAAGCAACAACCTAAGTATCTTCCAGGTCCTCAAAGTTGGATCCTACTCTCAGCGGGCTGCAGCCTATAAAGAGGGCTTTTCTAGGAGGAGGTAGCACGTGAATCTGAGGGTTGTGTAAAAGATGATCCATGTAAGTTTGAAGGGATAGAATAGGAGGATTGAATGTGGGTTGGTTCAGAGCCAGGCAATTAGTTGGGGAATGGGGCGGTACAGGTGTGGGTTGAAGGGTGGAAAGGCCCTGGGCGAGGGGAGGTTAAAGGATGGGGGGTCGAGGTTAGGCGGCCTACTTATCGGGGGAGGTGGTAGCTCTGGGGGAAGGGTGGGACTAAAATGCGAGGCCTGGTGTGGGAACGTTTGTTCGACCCATTGCCTAATAGATACAGGGTATGGTAAGGTAGGTGTAGGGGAGAGATCAGTTGTGCTGGGATCCGGTTCAGCTTCAATTGAGGGCCAGATTAAGAACAGCTTCTCCGCAACTTGCGGCCTTCTAGGCGAGTGAGTATCCGCCCCTGACTGGATACACACTCTGATTATAACATCCTCCTGAGGCAGCCCCGAGAGAGCGCTCCTCTCTATCTCTGTTACTTCACCGAACGTACGCCCCAAGTCCTTAAAGACTGATTCCATCCAGGTGTGGGCTCGAATGCCCTGCAGTTTGATCCATCTGCATTGAGTTAGATGAATAGAGTTTGGGGACCTCTTCACAACCCCAAGTGTAGGGTCGCGATGTAGTAATAATCTCGGTAAGACCGAGGTCGAATCCACAACTGAACCTTATACGTAATTTGAAAGTAACTGGAACTAGAACTAGGCGAAGATGTAATATAAATCAAAAAGAATTAAGAGAGTAATGGTTAATTATTAACTAAAACTTGAAAAATCTAAAGGTGGGAAACTAGGGTGCCAAGGATCCACTTGTAGCAATCAGGAAGTTACCTTGCATTGATTCAAGGACACAACTGGAATCAGAGTCCTATCCTATCCAATTGGTAAGAAGAGATTTGTCAGATCTCTGAACTTCTCATAGATCTAATCATCAATAGATAAAAGTGGTGAAGATTTGGAAGTGATTCCGTCACCTAACCATGCCTAGGAGACTATGGCAAACAACAGTAATTTGCCAATCTCACACCCAATCATAGGAGAATTGTGAAAGTTAAGAAGGATTTTGTCACCCTACCATGCCCATGGGACGATGGTGAACAACAGGTCTTACTAATTTCACAATCTCAATAATGGAAAGAGCATACTTAAAGCTATCGCAGATCTATTGTAATTTAAGTCACAACAAACAATTAAAAACTAAAAGTATACCTTCATAATTAAACTAGAATCCAAAAGAGTTCAACAAAACATGAATCAAAACCAAGCAAACATCGCAATCACGCTACAAGCTTCACCTCTTAGCCCTAGCTAAGAGGTTTAGCTTATCATAAACATGCTAAAATCTCAGAAACGGAAAGAAATAAATAAAAGAAAAAAAAAAAAAAGGAACTTCTGGAAACTGGCTTATAGATTTGCCTCCACGGCTGCCCTCCACGTCCCAGCTCTCCTCTCTCTCCCTTCTTCACGTGTGTAAGATGATCCCATCACTCTCTTTCTCTTCCCCTTTTATAGCAACTGATGATGGCAGTGGGTGGACGTCGGTGGTGTATAAGCTAGTTACACAGAAGGAATTACGCAGCAGGAATTACACAGTAACGTTTGCGTTTGTTTTAACTTTGGGAAGTCAGATTTCTAAGAGAGTGAAATCCAACCACATGAATTTGGTTGAAATCATCTTCTCCTTTGGTTGGACGGTCTAGATCAGTGATCCGACCCTGACCGTGATCGTTGAATCATCCAAATCCTCTGGTTTTTACAGACGTGCGCAACCTGCGCAATTCATCTTGCACTGATTCTTGGTGGGGCCCATGATCGAAGTTGGACAGGAAATCCACTCCGTCCATCAGATTTGTAAGGTCATGCCCAGCAATGGCATCAAATATGGGACAAATCTGAGTCTCGGGGGGCCACAACACATTTGACAATCCGACCGTATTAACGCTCTAACGTGGCTGTTGAGGCAACGTAACATTGGCACATATTGGTCGAAGCATCAGGTGTGGTCCACTGTGATGTTTAGTGAGCAATCCACTTTGTTCACCATCTTTGTCCCACTATTTTATGACATGGGGTAAAAGATGAGGAAGTTTCATAAATCAGGTGGGCTGCACCATCTAAATAAGAAGAAATTGATACTCACCATTAAATCTGGTATTAATTACACAGTTTCATGCATGGTGCTAGTTACATTTACAAAATTACCATCGATTCCTCAATCACCTTCCGATGTCAATTATGTTAGAGTACATCGTCCAAACGCCTTGAAATTTGGCGAATATCCATCGTTTTTCATGTTCTTTCCATCGATTCAGTTTGAGTCTCAATCTCCCAAGGATGTCCAAGATGCTTTCTTAATGGTTATTGTCTGATCTTACACATCGGGTCACTTATACACTGATCGAAGGATTAAATTTTGACCTGTACGGTTAATTTATGGTCCTCAGGCCAGATATAAAGTTTCGAGCCGAATGGATGGTGAGAACCCTGTGATCTTGCATTCCGGATGACTTCCAGGCCCGTTTAAACCCAATCACTTGATCTTCTCAGATTTTTGGCGTGTAAATTCCTCGATCTTGGTCCCCTGGGGTCTGTCCATTGCCTTTGTGATTTTAGAGCGTTAAATCCATGCTTTTAATACCCTCTTCAGTCCAAGCTCTTTAAATTCACCTTGCAACAAAAATACGATTAAAATAGGGCAATAAACAGTATCGTGTTCGTAAAATCAGATAATAACTGCGGTCCACTATGCAATATTTGACCCTCAACACAACCCTCAATCAACATTTTGCTAGTCCCGAGCAAAGTATGCAAAAATAAGTTAAGAATTACAGGACAATTTCTATAAACTCGAGTGATTTTTGAAAAACAATCCAGATACTAGAATTCTAAGATTCGTGTATGTTGACCATTACTTTCTCCTAGACTCTAGCACACGGTGAACTTAAAAATCAAGTTCAAGGTATTAATCCATCAATTAGAAAAATTCTAAACATTGAGTTCCATGGGTGTATTGTGTAATCTCGGCTTATCATCATTAAGAGTTTCAATCATCAATTTCATGATAACATTGATAATCAAAAGTGTATTAAAGACAACCAAACCCTAAATCAAAACTTGCCTTACAGTTCTTCTTTTCATTCTTTCAGCTTTTGATTTTTCCATCGATGGCTTTCACGCTATGTCAGCCTTTTAAAGGTAAAGCCAAGGAGGGGAATCGAATCCTTACCTATAGGGAGCAAACCCATGGTGAAAACCATTCGCCCAACCCTTTCTGATGACAATTATTTTTTTTGTAGCTAGGTATTATTAGTCTTTCTTTGAATATGATGGACAAATTCCCCAAGTTGGTTCCTTCCATTATTAGTGATTACTAGGTTAATAATTCAATATTGAACTAAAACCTTAATGTGTAAGCTAGGTGTAACATGTGAAATCATGACTCAATCGATGTTTAAAACTTCTAATCATGGATTAACAATTCGACTTAACTGTGAAATCTAACAGATAGCTGAATCCAAGAGTCTTAAATTACCAACATTACATGTAAGGCCCGTATCTTAGACTGTACCGTTCCGTATACTCAAATGGTCCTCCCGGTCGAATTTTGGCAACCCGCGACCTGTAACCAACATTTGCACGTGATCTTAAGTCGAGTCCTACATATTTGAGTCGACTCCCCGAGACTTCTACCAGTGCGAGCGCACCGTCGCCGCGGTTCCGATGTCATGTCTCGCGCGCCGAGGCGATACCCTGGTCAGGAGATGTGGGCCCGTGTTCAGTTCGAGGAAAACGCCGCACGTTACAAACCCTAAGAAAATATGTCCCATCAAATATCAAGTACACACCCCATCACTCCCATCACTCACACCCATCCCCAAGTACAACTACCCTCCCCAAAGTCAACTCTTCCTATCACCCATCACTCTCTCACCCATCCCTCTCTCTCTCTCTCTCTCTTTACATCACATCTCCCATCTCTCTTACCTCTCATTTCTCCCAAGCAACTCACGTCCCAACCTCCATGAGAGAGAGTTTGGTGTGGCCCACCTTCCTATCTCTCATCCCCACCATCCAAAGCCCATCTCAACGGTTAAAAACGTCCCCTTGGAGCTCTAGAGGCTATAGGCAGATGAAGTAAGAGGGGATCTTGAGGTGGGTGCTCCTCTCTCTCTCTCTCTCTCTCTCTCTCTCTCTCTCTCTCTATCTCTATCTCTCTTTCCCATCTTGTGATCCATCATGATGTATGTATTTTATCTATACTGGCCACCGATGGGCCCACCTTACTGACTGTCCAGACGGACCACTTGGCTATCCGTCTGGACAGGCCTGGTTGAAAGGAAAACATAAATATTAGCTTTATCCAAATATGTGGTGGGCCACACGTGTGGATCCATAGATGGTGCATGCATTTCATCCATTTGGTGGAGCCCTACCATAAGGTATATGTTTCATCCAGACCATCCAGCCACCTGGACGTGGTCATGGACCCCATCACGATGTACATGTCTCAATTGTTCATCCAGCAACAAGGAGTGGGACCACTCCACGCGTGATGCACGTGTGGAGATGGGCCCACATCGATGCATGCATTCTATAATCCACAGCGTCGTCCATCCAAGCATCCAGAGTCTGGACGCTGGACCCCTCTCCCCTTTAAAAATATATAAAAGTTTTTTGGTGGGCCGCTCATGCAGGCCCCACCTTGATATATGTTTCTAATCCAAGCCGTCCATTCTGTTCCCCAGCTCATTTTAGGCGTTGAGCCAAAAAAATGGAGCCAACCTGACTTTCTGGCAAGCCATAGCATGGAGAATAGTAATTTTTACCGTTGAAATATACCCTGATGTTTCTGTACACTAAAACCCATTGAATATTGGGCTTGTTTGGCTTGTCTTGAGCCATAGAGACCAATTGTGGAGAGGGATTTTACTGATGCGGGCCCCATCTGGGAAAATCTACAAAAAAAACCAGATTTAAAAAAAAAAAAAAAAAAAAAGGCAAAAAAGGCGGCCGCTGCCGACACCTCAGACGCAAAGAACATCGTGGACGCTGGGCGGGTGGGCCCCACCATGATGTGTGTTGTTCATTAACACCGTGCAATTGTTGGGTCCTTCAGACAGTGCCCCCCCCCCCCCCCCTCAAAAAAATCAGTTGTATTTGGGACTCGAGTGGCCCACATGACAGAAAACAGTTAGAATGAATGTTTGTCATTGAAAACCCTTTTGGGTGTCACAGGAGTTTTAAATCATTATGAAATTTGTTTTCTCTCTTCATCTGGGTCTGTGTGACCTTATCAATGGTCAGGATGGCAGATAAACGTTATGGTGGGCCCCACATGGGACCCACTGATGTATGTATGTATACCCACACCGTCATCATTCTGGTGGGAACCACCAATGATGAATGTGCTCTATCCACACCACCATCCACTGTTTAGACGGTGGGGCCAACCATGATGCATGTCTTGCATCCGAACCGTCCAACCATTTTGAAAGCCCGTCTTAAGGCTTGAGACTAAAAATGAGACAGATCTAGCTACCAGGTAGACCACACTACAGAAAATAGTGGAGTATATGCCTACCATTGAAACCCCTTTTGGGTCACAAAAGCCTTGGATCAATATGATATTTATTTCTCCCCAGGTCCTTGTGACCATGGGGATAGTCTAGGTGAAAATTAAGTGTTGTGGCGGGCCCACTGGGAGTTGAAAGTGGGAAGATAATATCACCACTGTTAGTTGTAGTATGGTCCAGATGATCTTTGGATATGATTCATTTTATTTATTTATTTATTTATTTATTTATTTAATGCTCTATAATGATCTCTATTGATGGATGATTGGTACAGCCTATTCGATCGGCCAATTGATTTGGCCCAATGTGATATATGAGACCCGATGTTGATGCCCACCTGGATATAAATGTGGCCCATTTGTCAGGCCCACCTAAATATATTTTGTGGCCCATTTGTCGGGCCAACTTTGATGTATTTTGTGGCCATTTGTCGGGCCCACTTTGATGTATTTTGTGGCCCATTTGTCAGGCCCACCTTGATGTATTTTGTGACCCATTTGTCGAGTCCACTTTGATATATTTTGTGGCCCATTCGTCAGGTCCACCTTGATATATTTATGACCATCCATGTGGTGTATCTGAGGGCCCATGAGCAAGGCCCACTTATGATGTGTATGTGGCCTTTGTCGAGGCCCAATATGCTGTTTTTTTATGGCCCATCCCTAAGGCCCACTGATGCAACTCGTTTGATGAGTATGATATGAGGCCCACCTTGATATATTAGTGCAGCCCACTGATGCAGCTCGTTTGATGAGTATGTATGAGGCCCATTAATGCGGCCCATTGTGATGTATGTGGCCCACAATGATGCGGCCCATTGTGACGTATATGAGGCCTATCATGATGTATTTTGGCCCATGTGGTAAGGCCCACCTGCCTCTTATTTAAGGCCCGTATAAGGGCCCACCTACTTGAATCTTAGGCCTATGGGCAAGGCCCATTGTGATGTGTATTAGGCCCATGATGGGTTGTATTCACAATGTCTGTCCATTCAATGGACGTGTCGTCCGCCTTGACATATGATTTCATCCACGTCATCTGGGGATGGGGGACCACCATGATATATGCCTGTCCGTGGGACGTGAGACCCACCTGATGTATGCATTCTATATCCACGCCGACCATCTGGTGGGGGCCCATTTGCTGCACGTGCTGGGCCCACCTATTATGTTTTAGTGCAGCCCATTGTGATATATGTTAGGCCCATTGATGCGATCCAATTGATATATATTGAGGCCCATGGCTCGTAGCCCATTATGATGTATATCTGAGGCCCAGATGTGTGAGGCCTATTGTGATGTAATTGTGACCCATATGATAAGGCTTGGTATGAAGTATCTGAGACTCATTTGGTAAGGCCCAATGAGATGTATTTTCGGCCCATGATATGCAGCTCATTGTGATGTATATAAGCCCAGGTATGTGGCCGTTGTACAATATTTGTGGCCCATTTGGTGAGGCCCGATGTGGTGTATATGTGGCCCTTTTATGAAGCCCATCACGATGTATATTAGGCCTTTATGTGAACTCATAGGCCCACTTTATGTTTGGCCCTATGTGGGCCACTCCTTGGAAGTAATGATGGTTAAATGTCCACATTGATGGGCGATGATGGTTGGATGTACACATTGTGACCTTCCCTTAGGCCTTGTTAGGCCCATTCACATTATTCTCTTAGTGGGTAATCAAATAAGTGGGCCCCATTCACCATAGACGGATGGCTTCATGCTTTGGATTTGATATAACTACGGCTGAGGACCGATCTTTATATTATGGTTGATCAGCCATCCATCTATGGACCTCGCCTTATTTAAAGGCCGATTGTAGAGGCCGATTCCGATTCCGATTTGTCAAGGACAATTATCGAGACCAGTTATCGATTCCGATTGTCGAGGCCGATTCCGATTGTCGAGGCCCAATGAGATGCATATGTGACCCATATTTGAGGCCCGTTGTGATGTGTATTCAGCCCATGTTTAAGGCCTAATGTGATGTATATGAGGCCTATGTGAAAGGCCTATTGTGATGCATTTGAGGGCCAAGCGATGGAGCCCATTATGATGTATGTTAGGCCCATGTGAAAGGCCTATCGTGATGTATATTAAGTTCTTGAGTGAGACCTAAGGTGTTGTATATTTGGCCCTTGTGTGAGGTCATGGGTCCACTATATGTTAGGCTCTATGTGGGCCATTCCTGGGGGGCAATGTTGGCTAAATGTCCACATTGTAGAGGTCAATCGTCGTGCCAGTTATTGATACCGATTTATGAGTACGTGACAGTATAGCATCATGATACAAGCCTATATGCATCATCTGCATGTTTGTTATGAGATGTGGTTGACCATTACATATGTCATTAGGCAGGTTATTATGGGACTCCCTGATAGGCAGAGGTTATCTCACATGAGCGCACGGTATGCGCAGGATTGATGCATGACTAGACTGTATGACTCATGTATATTGCATTATGAGATGTGATTACGGTACGCCCTAGTGACATCAGGGTCGTAGCCTCCACAGGCATATCGTGGATGGCTAGATGGGAAATCGAAAATGTTTGGTTCTAGCATACAAGTGCCATAGATGTCCCTGGATGAAAATTTCTAAACCTTCGTGGCTAAGAGATACCCTAACGTCGAGACCGAGTGGATGTATATGAGCACATGAGGGTTGTATACCAGTAAGTCGCGTCTCCCATTGTGTTGTGGTCGGTTGGGAGGGGGTGTGACCTTACCCCCCTGAGTGAGGGGGTAATATTTAGGTTGAGTCTGACCAACTTAAAGAATGGGTCCGCTATCGACGATCCGGGCCCGATATTGGCAGGTGGATAGTGAGGTCTCTTCCACTTACCCAGTTTTGTGCTTGGATAGGGGCGGCAAGCTGGCGTAGAGTGTAATAGACCCCGGTGATGATCCCAGACATGAACTGTATTGAAATGTGGACTTATTGGGCAGAAGTTACATAATCATTTATTCATACATTCACTATCTACTCGGGCTAGTGGTGTGCAACTATTTGTTACGTGTACCTTCACTTGGCCAGGATTTCGGTTAGGCGCGCGACTAACTTGAGATCAGGAGTTTACCACATCGAGTTTGACTATCCAAATTTAGATATGGGATTGGTTTGGATAGAAGGCCCATGTGATGAACCCCATAGCCTGCGATACTACGTACTATCATCTCGACTTCGCACCGCATATTATATTACATTCGCGGCATATGGCATTTTGGGTTACCTGTGTTTCTGCATTTATATGGTTTAGATACGGCATCTGATATTTGACTCTTTATAACTCCTCATTTGTATAATTGATCTGTAACGTGTATTCTGATATTGTTCCTCATTTGTATAGTTGATCTATATTGCGTATTCTGATATTGTTTGACTCATGAACTTGTCAATATTTTCGTTTACTCTGATAACGTATAATTACGACATTGTGTTGAATACTTGGCACTTACCTTGTGCGCACACTTACACCACCCTCTAAGCTTTCTATAAGCTTATGCACGATATATGCATGCAAGTGATGTTAGGTTGTAGCAGTGTTGAGCTTGGAACATGCAGCACTCTTCTGGAGCTTAATTTTCGATTGATGTATTTCCTTCTCAGCATTGTGCTCAAATGTTTATATTAGTGGATATGTGATGATGATGTTACCTTTGTGAATTGGGTAATCTTATGGTTATGCTTATTGTCAAAAAAAAAAAATCTTCCTTATAGGATCCCAAGATTAGAATCTAGCATATGAACGCTAGGAGCCGAGAATGGGATACTACGGAGGCCGTCGGCACCGGATTCAGCGATTGGGATTCCTGTGAATCCGATTTTCGGGTTGAGGGCATGACATTACATATCTTATACGTCTAGATCAAAGATGGTCATCAAAATCACTTCAAATTCACAAAAATTTCCAAAAAAAAATTTAAAAATTTTCACAATTTTTGCTCAAGACTGAGAAAACATTAATTAGGTAACCTAATCTCCCATCCCCAACCTGAAATCTACATTATCCTCAATGTAAAAGAAATAAGCATGCAATGCACATGGGACAACGAAAGTAAAAGAGAAATGATGGAAAGATAGTAGCTGACGAGGAAATTGAACAGTCTCTCCAAAGAGATATCAGCGTGAGAGCGGGTCGGCACAAGAGTGAAACCAACGAAAGCAACATATCCTAAAATAACTTAGAAAGCAAACTAACCTAACGACATAAAACTGACTATCCTAGAATGGCACAAAGCAAACTACCCTAGTCCTATGAAAGCAGAAGAAAAGCTACTCAATCATGTTACAAGGTTCCTCTTCCGGCCAATATCTGGATAAATTTCTTAGTAGGTTTCTCGACAGGATCATCTAAAAGACCTTTTTACAATAGGCTTGGATACCCTGGAGCACGAATGTCCAGAGAAATTTATGGACCTCATAAAAAATTTGTCGTTGAATCAGTTGAGGCATCCAAAGGATATATGATTCACCTGTGATAGAAAAAATGTCAATGTTAGTACTCCATGGTGAATCATAGACTACACGTAAATAAAATTTAGAAAATTTTGCAGAAAGTGATGTAGTATCAACACATTCTGGAGTTTCATACTCCGGTTCAATTCTCAGCTCTTCCTCCTTTAATGGTAAGCATTCAAGATCTATGGAGGGAAGGATTTCAAAGTATGGGTTCCCTCGATCTATGACAACCATTAAGGTATTATCTTGCAAGGCATCTACTATTTCTTTTATCATACGATCGTTTGAATCTACAAAGTGTGTCAAGCAATCATCCAAAGAGTTGGAAAAGTCAGCAGAGTGTGACTCATTTTCCATATTGAAATCTTTAAAGAGATGATCAAGGACTCCATCATCTTTAAAAGTACGTGGAGGCATGCTCTCTCGCTCCAGCCACGCACAGAAAAATTGAGAGTCAGTAGACGAAGTATTGATGTGAGAACTTTGTTCATCAATACTACTCAGAAGAGGCATTGAATCGTAAAAAATTGACAGTTCAGATGGTGATCTCAACTGGGTGGTTTCAAATTCCAGAGTCATATTGAGCAACTCGTCCCTCTCCCGAATCATATCATCATTCAATTCAGGGGAGTGGTCTAAATATGTCTTATAAGAGTTAGAAGGGTCGGTTCTAAGGGGCTCATCCTCCACATTTAAATCAGGCATGTCAGATGAGTGGAGTAGATCCTTATGACCAATCACTTCGTGTACTTCTTGATCACTGACTTGGACCATACTTAAGATTGATTCCAGGGGAATTTGGGCTGAACATTCATGATCGTCATCCTAATCGCATCATCGTCCAATTCAGTGCAGTACATACTTGGGATGGGATCGCTTTCCTCACATTCTATTCCTAAATTAGGTTGAGGTTCGAATAAACTAACCTCTTTCTCATCATTGAAATCATGTGTGTCATGTGAATGAAATGTGTCATTATCATTATATTTGAAAGACACCCACGTCTCTTGATCATTCTTTTGAACCATCATCGAGATCGACTCTTCGGAAAATTGAACCATATGCTTATTAACATAATCTAACTCTTCATTCCAAATTCCAGAGTTCTTCAAGAACGAGTTAGAATCACTTTCCTCACATTGTATTTCTGAATTGGGTTGTGGTTAGGGTGAACAAACCTCCTCTTTCTTATCAAGACGGGAATTAAGCGCTTCCAACGTTTTTTCTAATTTTCATAAGACAGGCCATGTTACGCTGAAATGAATCCTCTTGGATTGTTTCTGGTTGGATCTCAAAGATAGGGTATCCAAGAGAATAATCATTATAAAATGTTGTTGGTTCATCTTCCCAATTTTGATGTTTCCACTGGTAATAATCATACGGATCATATATGGGAGAATATGATGGTTGATAATAGTCCTCATTCCCATAATTATGACCGCGTAAGGACTTCTTAACCGATGGAGTATAATATTCTAGTCGGTTCTCGATGATGGTTTGAGAAAAATCTTGAGATATAGGTTGAATTACATCGCAATCATTATACATCCCTCCCCAATATCTCTTATCCATCTCAGCATACTGACGTACCCACTCTTCCACGGGTTTTATTTGAATTTCCTGGCCTATTGGCTTACACAATTCAAAAACCCTCACTTATAAGTTTTCTGGCTCTCCTCAGATAACCAACAACTTTGAGATTTTTCTGGCTAAACCTCAAATAAAACGAAAATACTGTAAATTATAAAATGTAAAATACTTATTTTTCTTCTTTGATGTAGCAGACCGGAAGAACCAAGTCGGAATAGAGATTTGAATGTCAAAGTTCAATGTCCAATACTCACTATATAATGGTTTTAAGTTCTAATAGATTTTAAATTAAAACACATGGGCTAGCTTTAATTGATTTTGATTCCAAAAAAAAAAGGAAAACAACACTTCCTCTTTTCAGATCAGATTGAAATACAAGAAACAAAATCAATTTAAAAAGCTAAAGAAAGAAAATATTAAATATGCACACTTAGCTTAAATGGAGCACAGACGAATCTCTCAGAAGGCCGAATTAAATTAGCTTGATTTTCCTATTTTATTCGGAGATTCATGCTCTATTTATAGGTGAGCAAATACGTCTTCGACTAGTCTTAAGTCGCTACGACTGGTCGTAAGACCAACTGATATTTAAAAATTTGAGCACAATCGGATAAGGCAGTTTCACGACTGGTCGTAGGTAGTCTACGACTGGTCGAAGGACACTTTCGACTAGTTGAAGGTTGCTCAAGACTAGTCGAAGTAAGTCGAATTTCATCGCTGGACTTTTAGTCGTAGGTCTACAACTAGTCGAAGAATCAGTTGACACTGTACATATGACTAGTCGAAGAGACCCTAGGACTAGTCGAAGCTTAACATAAATTTTTCGAATTTTGCAACAAACTTATGACTAGTCCAAGAAATTCTAAGACTGGTCGAAGCAGTGCTAGGACTAGTCGAATAAAGTCCAGGACTAGTCTTAGAATAGACCAAACTCACATATATAAAACATATGACTTATGTATCCAAAATGGCCTACTCTAAAGGTCAACCTAAGGTCAGTCATACCTCAAAAGTGAAGTAAGGACATTGAAACTTAAAAATGAGTGACCTTGAGCATAATGAAACTTGAGATCTTGATGTACCTTGAACTTGAAAGCATCTTAAAATCTTGAGTCTTGAAAGTCAAACATTCTCACATTCTCGAGTCTTGACTTGTGAACATTGCATGTCTATCGAAGCTGATCTTGTGAGACTTTTGTCTTGACTTGACATACCATTTGTAGAGCTTTGTTCTACACATATGCAAGCTTCATAACAAGATACATACAGTATAGTGAAGCTATGTTGGCACCTCAAATTTGACAATATAGTGAAGCTATCAACTATAGCACTTACATATATCCCATGGGCCTTTGAAAACATCACAATGGGCCTCGTAACATGGGCCTCGTATATATCAAAGTGGGCCTCGACAACAGACCACAAAAACATTGAATGGGCCTAATTACATGGGCCTTATGTATATCAAATGGGTCACACCAGTTGGGCCCCATATGTACATCAAATGGGCTACAACCAAATAAGAGTGGTGATAATGATTTCCACCATTAAAAGTTCCTAAAGCCCACCATAACATATGTTTCCCATCCAACCTGTTCATAAATTAACATAGTGATAGATGAAGGGGAAACAAATATCAGCTTAATAGGGAACTACTATGGCTCTTAGAAATTTTGAATGGTGGACGTCATTGTCCACTACTTAAAATGGTGGGGTCCACTTGAACTATGGATCTGACTCATTCTTTAGCCCATGCCATAAAATGAGCTTTCAAAGTGGCTGGACAGATTGGATGTAACACCTGAATCATGGTGGGGGTCCACATGAAGGCACACCATCATGTATATTATATATAATATAATATATAATCTATATATAGTATATATCTACAATATTATATATAATATAATATTATACACACACACACACACACCGTCCCACACGTGGGGGTGGGTCCCACCCTCCAGTGTGGACGGTGTGGATAGAACACATAAATCAGGAGAGGTTCCACCGTCCACCGTCAGTGGACGGTGTGAATGAAACACATACATCACTGTGGGTCCTATGTGGGCCCACCACAATCTTTATTTGACATCCAACCATTGATAAGGTTGCACGGACCTGACTGAATATGAAAAACAAATTTCATCTTAATCGAAAACTTCTGTGGCCCAGAAAAGAGTTTCAAGGGCAGACGTTCAATCCCACTGTTTCCTCTGATGTGGGCCACCTGAGCTTTGGATGTAGCTGATTTTTGGAGGGGGCCCACTTCAAGCAGGGGCCCACCTAATGAACGGTTGGATGACATACACACATCATGGTGGGGCCCACGGCTGGGGGCCGTGGGTCCCTGCGTCCGTCCGCCTACATGCCGCAGGCGCTGCTTGCGCCTCTGGTAGCAGTAGCGTCTGCTGCATATAGTTTTTTTTTTAAAAAAACCTTGTTTTTTCATGGTTTTTACAACGTGGGGCCCGCATCAAGTGAATCTACCCCAGCCAATGGATTCTACAGTCCATAACTCATCCATCAAGCCCAGTATTGAATATATTTTAACATATTGAAACATTGGGGTGGATTTAAACGGTAGACACACTGTTTTCAACGCTATGGCCCATTAGATATTCGGATCAACCTCATTTTTCGGTTCAACGCCTAAAATGAACTAGAGGATGGAATGGACGGTGTGGATTAGTCCCATACATCAAGGTGGGGCCTGTAGGAGTGGCCCACCCAATAAGCTTTGAAACAAGCTCATATTTGTGTTTTCATTTCACGTCCGGGGACGTCCCTGGTCGTGAACGGTCTAAGCAAAACACATGTAGCAAGGTGGGCTTTGCTCAGGTGGGCCACCAAATGATGGGTGGTATGGATACAATACATATAAAGTGGGCCTCACCTACAAATGACTTGGATCCAATACATGCTTCATGGTGGGGTCCATCCAAGTGGGCCACACGGCCATATCATCACACACAAAAATAAATAATAATAAAAAAGAGAGGGAGAGAGAAAGAAAGAGAGGGACACGTGGGATGGAGCGACCCCGACACTATGGGCCCTCTGTTTTAAGCATCCAATCATACATCAAGTGCGTCTCATTGTATGTGGGCCCACCAAATCAAAGATCAATGGTGGAGATCCCTTCTCCACCAAGATGTAAGGTCTAGATGACCCCTTATTTTTTCGGACTAGAAAGTAAACATCATGATGGGGTCCATGGAGAATGGCCCCATCATGAAATGATAATAAAATCAAGGTGGGTCATCGACCATATCTAGGGTCCCAAGTGAGATCCATACCATCAATCGGTAGGCCTTACTTGGCCCATCATCAAAACATGGAAATATCTAGCCTAATAAGCACCCACCATTCGATCTTCTTGGTCTGTTGGAAAGCCGGTCTCCTTGTGCTCCACTTTGATGGTGGAAGATGAGGTTTGAATGGCTAGGATGATGGATTTGGGATGGGAAAGTGGGTCATACATAAACTCACTTTTCTCTCATAAAAGAGCTTAGACGTGTGATTCTCTTGTTAGCTTAGGAGTTGTGTTGAGAAATGAGAGAGAGAGAGAGAGAGAGAGAGAGAGAGAGAGAGAGAGAGAGAGAGAGAGAGAGTTGTAAGGAGAGAGAGTGATGGATGTGAGTGATGGGTGAGGTGATGGTGTACTTGACATGTATGGGTGTGTATGATATTTATTTACCATCCAACCTGTTCATAAGGTGACATGGACCTGGATGAAGGGAAAACATAATTATCTGCTTGATCAAAAACTTATGTGGCCCTCAAGAAGTTTTCAATAGTAAGCGTTCAATCCACACTATTTCCAATGATGTGGTCCACTTAAGCCTTTAATCTACCTAATTTTTTTGCTCATATCCTAAAATGATCCTTCAAATTGGATGAAAGGCGTGGATAAAAGACATACATCAAGGTGGGCCCCATCTCATTGAGTACTGGCCCTATCCCACCCAAGAGCTTTCAAATATACTTTTGTGTGGGCCCAGTCCAAATCCAATTTGCAAAACAAATGTATGGTCCCTGAAGAGTTTAGGGAAAGTTTCATAGCCCATTCCCATGTTTCCAACATTGGGCCCACCTGCTGAGCTGGCCAGATTTATCTCTCATTAAATATGCAGATATTAGCATTTGCCTGATTTTCTCAAAAACAAAAGGAGGTTAGCAACGTGGGATTCACGGTCTCTCCAAACATGTACATACGTGCCATGAGTTCTAAAATCTAAACCGTTCATCGAACTCGGCATCACAGATAACTCATTTGGCTGAAATTTCAGGCCTATTTAACATCTTGGTGGGCCATCATTTAAAGCAGGAATCAGTCATTGGCATGCATGCTTAAGAGAAAATGCCCTAAACATTCATTCTCGGTGGCACCCAAACACGCCATCAGATTGCATTGGGTGGCCCTAGAGAGATGAATGGACATGATGCTTTTTAGCCCATATCAACGTCAGAGCTTTTGGGTGAGCCAGCAAACTATTCATGTGCGACCCACCTTCGTCCATCCTATGATGGGCGGTTAACGGCTTAAGTATCTGAAAGCTGGGGCCCCACTCTATGAAAAAAGAATATGGGAGCGGATTAGGTGGAGCACCTCACCCAACACAGTGGGGCCTACCTTGATATATGTACTGTATATCCATGCCGTCCATCTGTTTTTCCACATCATTTTAGGGCAGATCCAAATCTCGGGTGGAACACACCATTAAAAACTTCCTAGGCCCACCATAATGTTTACTTTCCATCCAACCTGTTGATAATGTCACACAGACATGGATGAAGGGGAAAAAACAAATATCATCTTGATTCAAAGCTTTTGTAACCCACAAGAATTTTTTAATGGTCAATCACTACTGTTTCATCTGGTGTGGTCCACCTGAAATTTGGATAAAAACGGACGGACAACGTGGATATACAATAAATATAGTGGGCCCCACGGTAGTGCCGCACCGTGTTGGGTGAGGTCTAGGCCGGATCTAATCCGCCGCCAAAGAATACATCATCTCCTGACTCGTGGCAGGTGGACGGCGGATCCACACTGTCCATCTAGTGGGTCCCAGTTTGGACGGACCCCAGTGGAAAGTCACATTGAAACCGAACCATAAATATTCGACCAGTAGTAGCCTGGAAATGGACAGCAGAAGTTGAAATCGTCGACCATCAAAAATCATGCCTTGAGACGGACGCGGTTTCGGTGGAGCCCTGACTGCGAGGCCCACCTTAATATGTGTTCCTTACATCCATACCGTCCATCTATTTATAAATATCATTTTAGTATATGATCCCAAAAATGAAGCAGATCCAAATCTCAGGTGGACCATACCACAGTAGAGAGTGGTGATAGAATACCCACCATTAAAAACTTCTTGAATGTTTTCCATCCATCATGTTGCTAACGTGTCGAAGACCTGGATGAAGGACGACACAAATATCAGCTGGATCCAAAACTTTCCTGGCCCACGACAAGTTTTTAATGGTCAATCACAACTGTTTCCTGTAGTATGGTCCACCTAAGATTTGTAACTACCTCGCTTTTTGGATCATGCCCCAAAATGAGCTGTCAAAATGGATGGACGGTACGGATGTAAGCCACATAGATCAAGGTGGACTCTACAGTCAGAGATCCACCGAAGCCGCATCCCTCGAGACCAGGCTCTAGTGGGCCCCACCATTTGGGTGGATAAAAAATGAATGGACCTTATTAATGCTTTAATACGCAAGTTATCTTTCCACTAACGCTGGTCAATGCTATTTTATATATAGTAAAAACAAATCAGAAGGTTCGTTTTGCGTGAGTCGGCATATCAAAGTTACTCTACTGCTCCCATATGGCTGCATCCAAGCCGACCATTTGGTGGGCCATAGATGGGAAAAGGGATTTTTTTTTTTATGGTCAATAAATATAAGAGTCCACATTAACACGCAAACCGATGGCTGACGTGGCACGCGTGTATGAGATCCAAGCCGTCCATTGGATGGTTTGGATCTTGTAGATGCCCCTTCCCTAAAAATACTTCAGTCCATTCATCAAGTAGGCCACGATTTTTATCTCTTTCTTCCTTTTCCTAGAAAATGGACAGGTTAGAATTTTGGTTCTTTTTTATCCATCCATTTATTTTGTTGATTTGTAGCTCAAATGATCGGGGGACAGGTCTATTTCTCCTCAAATGCATCTGCATGGTGAGACATATCTGATGGACGGCTTGGATTTAGTATACTTAAGTTGTTGGTACATAAGGTGGCATGTAGATGGGTCCAACTTGTACACGCATGAGGGCTTAACAAGGACCCCTTACATTCTCTGATTTAAACCGCTGCTTTAAATAGCACCAATAGGATGGTCCGGATGGAAACGGATTGGTGGCTACTCCCCCTGCCATTAGCCCGGTGGCTGATTGTCGATGCTCTGTGGGCCCACCATGATGTATGTGTTTCATCCATGCCGTTCATCCATTTTTACGGATCATGTTAGTGTTTAGCTTAAAAAATGAAAGGGATATAAATCTCTGGTGTATCACACCACAGGAAAACAATAGTGATTGGATATCCACCATTAAACTCCTTCTGAGCCCCACTGTACTGTTTATTTAACATCGAATCTGTTGATTAGGTCATAAAGACGTAGATGAAGGGAAAAAAACAAAGATCAGCTTGATCCAAAACTTTTATGGGCCCAAAAAAATTTTAATGGTCGACGTTCATTCAACACTGTTTCTTGTAATGTGGTCCAATTGAGATTGGGATATATCTCATTTTTTGTCTGATACCCTAAAATGATCTATAAAAATAGATGGACAGCATGGATGAAACACATACATTATGGTAGGGCCCACAGAGCACCGACCATTAGCCGTTGGCGGTGGCAGGGGGAGTAGCCAATCCGTTCCCGGTCCGGATGGGAGTGGAGTAGGTGTTAATTAACCGGGTATCACGGCGGGGCCACCTTGATATATGTGGTGCATATCCAGCCGTTCATCAGTTTTTCCAGCTCATTTTAGGCATGGTCCCAAAAATCAAGCATAATACAAATCTAAGTCCGGTCCACACCACGGGAAACAGCGGTCATTGAATGACCACCATTAAAATTTCTAGAGCCCACCGTAATTTCTACTTACCATCCAACCTGTTGATAAGGTCACACAGATCTGGATGAAGGGAAAACACAAATATTATCTTGATCCAAAACTTTTGTGGCCCTCAAGAAGTTTTTTATGGTGGACATTCAATCCCTACTGTGTGGGACATTTGAGAATTGGATCTACTTAATTTTTAGGAATATGTCGTAAAATGATCTAGAAAAACTGATGTACGGCATGGATAAACAACCCATACATCAAGGTGGGCCCCACAGTCAGTGAAACACCCGCTGAGGTGTTACCCGGGCAACACCTAACCCTCTCCCTGTCCGGATCGTCAACCTGCGAAATTTCAGACCAGTAATAAGGTGGACAGATCATCAACCGTGTTTATGAACAGTGGTCCATCCATGATGGGATGTAACGGTTGCATCACGCAACATCAAAGCCACGTGGACGCCATACGCGGCAGATAGAGGAGCATATGTCGTAGGAGGATTCCTACAATAAATTTATCTCGGGACTCTATCAGCTGCATCTGGTTTCATATTACAAATGATCCAAACCGTTTATAACATGGACCTTATACTGTATGGTGATACCCAAAAAATTATCTTCAGGAAAAAAGACTTCATCAATGGCCCACGAAACAAAGGTTAAAGGGGACTGTCCATATTCAAAAGAAATTTCTTAAATGAAAAGAAAAAAAGTTTAAAATATAATCCCCATCTAGGATGAGACCCACCATATAGACGGTGTAGATCATTGTAACATGACCCTAAATCGGACCTATATGGTACCGACGTGAAAATGTCTGTACGTAGGGATACATTGTACCGAACCACCTGTCATGAAACAGGCGGGAACAGGCCTACGCAATTTTCTCAAAACACAAGCCTTCGAAAAATGCAATTATTGGACCACTAAGGTAAAGTAGGGGTGCTAAAGTTCGAATAATACTATTATATAATCGAAATGATATTAATACCCCTTTATTTTGATAGACTAGTCATTACCTACAACCGGATGTAGGCTGTAACAGTTTTTTATGCCTCTAGAAACTTTTGTTACCAATCTTGCCTTAGAAAAATATCTTACATCTTCAATAGTACTGCTTACCTGCGTGCAGTATGATGCATGCTAACTTAGCATGAAGTCCCATCTTTCTCACTTGGGTGTCACATGTGCGAAAGATCTCAGCCATGAGAAGGATAGGCCCCGCCAGGAAGATCGCATATCTTGAAAATTAGACGGATCTAATGAGAACTGAGAGAATTGACCGTGCTCTCATTCCATTGATGACTACAGTTCTTATTATAATCCACTCATTACATGGCCAGTATTTGCATGTAGGGGTAGATTGTAAATCAGTGGACGACTAGACTAGGCTACATGGTTAGGATGTATTGAAGAAGTAAGACAAGTAAAAGATATTTTCCGAATCCCATTTAGTTGGATTAGAATTGTTGGATATGGAATGTGATGAGGTCTGGATAAAGTAAGATAGGATGAGATCCAAGAATAACTTTCAGTTTTCTTTTTTTCTTTTTCTTTTTTTCTTTTTTTTTTATTTGTTAGCTTGTTAGTACACACCACCTGTCAGTACATGCACTGTTAGCCAACCCCCACTAGATACCAAGACCTCAAGTGTTGAAACGAGGTATATCCACTCAGTCTGCCAGTTGAGCTCTGGATCTAGGTGTAAGTATAACTTTCAGTTTCATCCAAAGTTACCCGTCATTTCCTATAAAAATTATAGAAATATTCTCTTGTTAATTGCATCGGTCAATGATAAGAAATGAAAGAGAAATTATAATACATACATTACATGAGCCGTATGTACATGCAGGGGTAGACTTTCAATCATTGGATGACTAAATTAGGGGGAACAGATTGGCTACTCCCCCGCCACCAGCGTGGTGGCTGATGGTCGGTGCTCTGTGGGCCCCACCATGATGTTTTTGTTTCATCCATTCAGTTCATCTATTTTTACAGATCATTTTAGGGCATGATCCCAAAAATTAGAGGGATATAAATCTCGGGTGGACCACACCACAAGAAAACATTAGTGATTGGATATCCACCATTAAAATCCTCATAAGGCCCACTGTACTGTTTATTTGGTGTCCAATTTGTTGATTAGGTCATACAGACCCAGATGAAGGGAAAAAAACAAAGATCAGCTTGATCCAAAACTTTTATGGCCCCCAAAAGTTTTTAATGGTCGACGTTCTTTTAACACTATTTCTGGTAATGTGGTCCCCTTGAGATCGGGATATACCTCATTTTTGGTAACATACCATAAAATGATCTAGAAAAATAGATGGACAACAGGGATGAAACACATATATCATGGTGGGGCCCACATAACACTAGGGGTGTACACGAACCAAGCTAGCTCGGTCAACTCGATCGAATCAACTCGATTCGAAGCTGAGTTCAATCCGAGTTGAGCTGGTTTTAGAACTCGAAAATAAGTTCGAGCTGGCCCCAACTTGACTTGACTCGGTTCGATATATAGCTCGAACCCGGCTTGACTCGAATCGACTTGGGTATTCTCTGATGTTGCTCACCGAGTGTTTGATGAAATGACTCAATGAAGTGTCGACTAGTGGCAAGGAAGGTATGTTTCATCAAACAAATCCCATTTTTTCTTGATTTTGATGTTGCTTACAAGGTGTTTGATGAAATACCTGTAAAACCGTTGCCAGTGTTTTACATTCAGTGAGAATTTGAAGGTGCAGTCCATGTGTTTGTGAAAATGTTACATAGCAAAATCAACTTGATCTTGGCTCGAACTCAACTAGAACTGGCCCGAACTACTAACCGAACCGAGCTGAGCTAGCCAATCGAACTCGAGGATTGAGTCAAGCTGAGGTCAGCTAGTGGTTGAGCCGAGTCGAGCTGAAGCCATCTTGACTCAGTTCAACTCGATGTACACCTATACATAACACCGACCACCAGCCATTGGCTAGTAACTTGGGGGAGTAGCCAATCCATTTCCTAAATTAGGCTAGATGGTATGTATGTCTTGAAAAAGTGATACAAGTATTTCCAAATCCAAATAGTTGGATTAGAATTGTTAGATATGGAATGGGATGAGGTTGGGATAGAGTAAGATGGAATGAGATCGAATAACTTTCAGTTTCATCCGAGCTCGCCAATCATTTCCTATAAAAATTTTAGGGGGATTCTCTTGTTAATCGCATCTGTCAATGATAAGAAATGAAAGGAAAATCTAGTGTATCCATAGATTTTGTCCATGATCTGGCCCATCCTTCATACGATCTAAGTCATTGATCCTAACTTGAGACCTTCTTAACCGTAGAATTAGAAGAGTGATCACACCTCTTTACTTCTGAAATAGTTACGCAGACCACAGGGCATTCATTGTCCATCCTCAACTTTTGCGAAGGCTCTAAGATTGTGTAGACTGTCGGATCCTATAGGACCACCCATCCGGACAGTCTTTCAAAAATCTCTTATAAATAAGGATTTTCTAAAACATTGATGCAACTCATCAAGGAGAGGTTGCAACCCTCTCCGAGATTTATCCTTGGGAAATATTAATCTGTTTTGATGAGGGTGCATGCCCACAATTCAGCATATGTATGACGATAGATATCTCTATTCCTTTTTAAGACCAGACTAAGGAAATTGAACTCGCGTGTGTGGGGAGCAAACCCACGATGCCATCCGTTTGCCCAAACCCTATGCAGATACCACTTGGGCATTATAACAGAATTCATCGCATGGTCATCAACCTATATCGAAATAGGTTTCATTCTTATGGACATTTCATAAAAAGAATATTATTATAGGTTTTTGGACGACCCAACTTTTCTTTTGTGATACTATCCCACAAAACGCGTTATTTTCACCTGTTCTTGCTCATATGTGCGACTTTTCATTTGTGATTCCTCAACGGTGACTCTCATCACTTTAAAATTCCCAAATATTTCCACCATTTCACTTGAAGACAAGTAACTTGCCAGCTGCCACTACATAATTTCTATCGAGAATATCCTGATTATAATAACAATATTCAAAGCTATATATTAGCTCTACTTTGCATGTATTGAATATTTATATTTTTTTGAGCTTCAAGGCTTGAAAATTAAAACCCAATCGAGTGGACCATCTCAACAATTAGAATATTCCAAGAAAAAAGGACACAAGAGCTTGATCTACCTCTCAAATGTTCAGCAATTTGAAATAGACACTAAATTATAAAGAAATAAAAGTTCACATGCAACAATATTGTATGCAAACTCTAGCATACTGCCTTTTTTCTTTGTTATGTGGCCCACCTTTCCAAGGGCCCTGATGTTTTACATAGTTAACATGTCAGTAGAAAATAAAAACTTTATATGGTTAGACATTAAAACGTTGTACGTGAATATTTATTAATTTCTCATTTGAAAAATTACACTCAAGCAAAACAAATGCCAAGAACAGATTTTGGGAGTTGACTGTTAGGTCTGAAAGAGAGTCCTGACCGTTGATTTCATCCCAAGAAAAACATGATCATCTAATTAGCTTATCAGTTTTGTACAAGTGGGGCCCACCTTTTAAGTGACATGAGTATCCTGACCTTTTGGTCTCTTCAGCTCCTATCAATGGAATCCAACACAAAAATATCTTCAATGGCATATGGTAGGCAAGTTGCTAGTTAGGAGGACAAAATGGACAGCCGACCTCATTCTACCGAATGAGAGTTGTCATGCGAACAAAGGTATTGCAACTTGCGAGGAGTGGATTAGATATTACCCGGGTAACACCATAGTGGGTGTTACCCTTACCTTGTGGACCCCACCTTGATGAATTTATTTCGTATCCGTGCTGTCCAACTGTTGTTTCAGATCATTTGAGGGCGTAATCCAAAAAATTAAGAAGATCCACATATTTAATTGACCACACTACTGAAAACATTAGCAAATGACCATTAAAATCTTTTTTGTAGGCGACGGAAGTTTTGGATCAAGCTTATCTTTGTATTTTCCCTTCATCGTGGTATGATTGACCTTATCAGTGGGTTGGATGAAAAATATACATTACGGATCTGCTTAAAGTTGGCACTGGGAAGTTTTTAATGGTAGACTTTCAATCACTACTGTTTCTTGTGGTGTGGTCCACATAAGATTTATCTCTACTTAATTTTTGGGAAAACATCCTAAAATAGGCTGAAAAAATGGATGGACGGCGTGGCCCACCTGATGGCTGGAAAGGCATGATTTTCTACCTAAATAATCATCATGGTGGGGCCTCCCATTTTCACGGCACTGATGTCATACACGAGGCAAGTAAGCAAGCGGGAAAAATGACGCGGTACCACAAGCTGCGGTACCTTGCGTGTATGTGATCAGTTCTCCACCGAAAATAGGCCCAAGATGGGTGATCAGGATCTTCCAATCCAACAGATTTTTATAGCATGGTCTATAAATGGTGGGCCTTATCAGACCAACTTCTGATGACTGAAGTGAACCGTCGGGAATGGATGAAGGGAAAATTCCTTCCCAAAGTCTCTTAACCTCCACCTCACATACCAGATATAGGGAATGGATTAGGATTGAGTGTTACTCTTACTGTGGGGCCTACCATGATGATTTTTTGTATATCCAAACTGTTCATCCGTTTCTCCATCCCATTTTAGGAAGTCATACGAAAAAATAAACAGATCCAAATCTCAGGTGGACCACACCATAGGAAACAGTGGTGATTGAACGTCCACCATTATAAACATCCAAAGGCCCACTTTAAGCATATACATAATATTTATTTTCCCATCCAATCCGTTGATAAGGTCAACAAGACTTGGATGAGGGGAAAATACAAAGATCAGCTTGATCCAAAACCTCTTTGTCCTAAAAAAGCTTTTAATTAATAGTCATTCGCCATTTTTTTCAGTGGTGTGGTCTACCTAATACTTAGATCTGCTTAAGTCTTGGGAGAACATCCTAAAATGAGCTGAGAAAACGGATGGACCACATGGATATTAAAAATAAATCATCAAGGTGGGCCCCACATGACAAGGGTAACACCAGTTGTACCGGGTAACACCTAACCGGGATATAACCTTAGCCTCTATTTTTGGTGGTTAGAGAAAGAGATGTCCCAACATGCAACATGAGGTCATTTTTTTCAATCCAATTCCAACCACATCCACCAAACAATACCCAAAAAGAAAATTAATTAGGGTGCGTTTGTATGCCACGCATGTTGTCTCTTTTTGAATCTGTGGAGAACGGCTTCTGTCAAGAAATATGTTATCCTTTGGGAATTTATTTATTTATTTATTTTAAATATTATCTTAATTGAGGTTGGGAGACGTTTGGATGCACTTTGTGGTTTCTGCAAAAGAGAATTTCAGCACCAACACGGTTTACTCGAGCATTTGATTTGCCTCTTTTTTAGGCTCATGCCTAAAATGATCTTTCAAAATGGATGGGATGGACAATTCGGATAAAACACATATATGACGGTGGACCCAGCAGAGCCCTGATACGACTGCTAGTGGGGGTAGTACCCAATCCTTGCTGTCTTGAAATAGGGGGGCATTGGGTAGAATTACATGAAGAATCATGGGGCGTGATAATGGAAAAAAATAACCTGTAACACTCTCTATGGCCCACAAAAACCAAAAGGATTCAATTATTGACCATAAATCATACACTAAAAACAAAAATAGCGTAATAATAATTATAGACATTAGATTATAGATCATATCATAACAGAAGGGTAGTCTCGTTATAAAAGTCACGACCCATTACAATTATTAAATACCATGTAATGGAGCCATCTGTAGCGTGCTTGGGTGGATCGATGTGGATGGGACCCTGACAGTGGACCTCAGACTGGCACCATCTAACGATTTTAAGAGCTCATTTTAGGGCATGATCCAAAAAAATGAGACAAACTCAAATCTTACGTGAACCACACCAAAGGAAACAGTCGAAATTGAATCCTCACTACTAAAAGCTTAGGGGAGTCCACCAGAATATTGATTGGCCATCCCACCTTATAAATGTTTATTTTCCATATCACATGTTGTCACAGAGACTCACGTGAAAAGACCACACAAATATCATTTTGATCCAAAGCTTATGTGATCCGGAACAATTCCTACTATTCCTTGTGCTTTGGTTCATGGCTCATCTCAGCTTTGGATATTGTTCAAATTTTTGGATCATGCCTCAAAATAAAGCTTTATTCAGATAGACAACATGGATGTGGTCACAAAAATTGGATTTCCTCCTGAGTTACTCAGTGCGCTCTTATTATACTGAGTAAACTCAGTTGGGCCCACCTTAAATGTATGTGGTATACACGCCGGTACATCCATTTTTCCATTTAATTTAAGGGTTTGAGCCCAAAATTGAAGCATATACAAAAATCAAGTGAATCATGTGAGGATACTGATTTCCACAGTTGAAACCTTTTCAGGCCCCTTGCAGTTGATGTTTATTTGTTAATCAACCTGTTCATGAGATCATAAATACATGAATGAAGGGAAAACAAAAAAAGAATTTTTTTAACCGTAGACGTTCAATTCAACTGTTTCCTGTACATTAGATATGCCTCATTTTTTTTTTTGGCTCAAGCCATACAATTATCTGTTAAAATGGATGGACAGAGTGGATAAAGTATATAAATCATGGTTGACCTCAAATAGTTAACTCACCCAATCAGGTTCCGTAGTCACAAACATCACGGTGGGCCCCACAGGTCCCCACGCACCTCGGTGGATCCAGTGTCTCATCTTAGACCCAAATCTTAAATGGACCACACCATATAAAATAGCTGTGATTGAATTCACACCATTAAAAGCATCCTCAAGTCTACCGGGATGTTTATTTGCCATTCAACCTTTTCACAAAGACCCAGATGAAGAGACCACACAAGTATATTTTTGACCCAAAGCTTTCGTGGCCCACGAAAAGTTTTTAATTGTCAATCACTGCAGATTCCTGTACTATGGTCCATACATCGCGATGGACCCCACAGCCAGGGGAAGCCGCACCCATGCATGACCTGGTTATCCATCGATCTTAACTGTTCAACTAGTGGGCCTCATCTCGCCTCCTCATCTTTCTAAACTCGTACTTACCATAGCCATCTCTTGCCTTTGCTTTCCATCACTGTTTTTCTTTCCCACTGTCAATATAAGTCCGCTATTTAGATGGCTGGGATCATCCGATCATTAATTTCCATCCAGTGGGTCCAACACGATGAACGATCCTGATTGATGCCCTGCCACGTGTACTGCAGCTGTAGCAATATGGCTCTACCTCTTGCTCTTGAAATGCAACCAGATTCCATCCGCCCATTGAGAAAAACGCCCAACCATTCAATTCAGCTTTTGCGTGGCCCAGCATACTACTGACGTGGATCCATCCTTGCCATAGAAAAAATTGCAGGACTCGCCTTCTCTGATGATAGAAATTCCTATATGGTTGGCCGCATGATGGATGGAAGAAATACAGAGCACCCTTTTCCTTCAGAAAATCCTGACCATCCAATTTGGGCCCTGTCAAAAGTGGACATGTAGCCCACGGATTAAAGGCTTAGATTGTATGGGCCCAACTACGACAAAAAAAAAAAAAAAATACGTCTCCCAGATTCAGATTTTGCATTGTATAAAATAGAGTACTGCTTGTGCATTACCGATTACGATCCGGGGTACATCCAAACGCACCCTCTCAAAACTTAAAACACAACTCCTTTTAATCCGATCACTTGCTCATGTACAGTAAAAAAACGAAAGAAAAACAGCAAACTCCACTCCCCGCGGCGGCAGATCATATTTACATTCATGTACAAACAGAGGGCTAGATACCTGACAAGTGGCGATTTGGCAATTGGACGGTAGATTCACACCGTCCATCTGAATCACAATGAAAAACAGTAGTAGCCTTTGAAACGGAGAGTAGAAGTGGAAATGGATTCGCCTCCTCCGTACACGGCACGAACATCAGGTATGGGGCGAAGATCACACGGTCCTGATCAAGTGGGGCCCACACCTCAGAGACGCTCAATTACAGCCATGAACAAACTCATCACTGCCACAATTGCCATTGCCGTTATTACAGTTATCCCCCTGCCATGTCCACACGATATCCTTCAATGCGGGCCGCACGTCCTCCTCGCAGAATTTCACGTATTCCAGCGTATCGCCGGCCGATTTCGAGAATTCAACTACGGCCACCTCCGGCGCCACCTCGAACACCTCTGCCGTCACTGCGAGCCGCCCCTTCCGCCCTTCGACGGCCCCCTGCATACGCACCTTGAATTCCTTCAGCTTCATTACCCGAAAGCTCAGCCCCTTCGCCACGCCTTCCAAGCGAGCCATGATCGCCGTCGCCGAGCACCTCGACGTAAAGATCGACCCCGCTTTCTTCTTGTTCTCGAAGAGATTCGAGAGATCGAACCCTGACGACATTGACGATATCAGCTCGAACGCATTGTAAAAAGGCGGGACCGACACCGATCGGGCCGGGCCAGTCAATTCGCCCTTCGGTGACTCCTCCTCTTCAAATCTATCCGTCGGTTCAGCAATCGAGAACGCCAGCGGCCGGCAGAACCCCTTCTTGAACCAGGGAACTTGCATTATCGCAGCGATCGTGATCCGCTTCTCTGGATCAGCGACGAGGAGCTTTGAGATTAGTCGCCGGGCGTCGGACGAGATCCACGGCGGAAATTCGAAATCCGCCTTGAAAACTCTCCGGTACATCTTCATGATGTTTTCCTCTTGGAAAGGGAGGAATCCGGCGAGGAGCACGTATAGAATCACTCCGCAGGACCATAGATCCGCCTTCGCCCCGTCATAGCCCTTCTTTCTCAGCACCTCCGGGGCCACGTAAGCCGGTGTCCCGCACTGCGTGTGCAGTAGTCCGTCGTTGCGAAGCTGCTCCGGCAGGGCGGAGAGGCCAAAATCCGAGATCTTCAGATCCTCGTTCTCATCCAGCAGCAGGTTCTCAGGCTTCAGGTCCCGATGCGAGACCCCGCGGCTGTGACAAAAATCAATGGCTGAGATCAACTGCTGGAAGTACTTCCGGGCCACGTCTTCCTTCAGCTTCCCTCTAGCGACCTTGGCGAACAGCTCACCGCCGCGGACGTACTCTATCACGAAGAAGATCTTCGTTTTGGTAGCCATCACCTCCTTCAATCCTACAACGTTGGGATGCCGGACCATCCTCATCACAGAGATTTCGCGCTTGATCTGCTCGATCAAGCCCTCTTTCTTCACCTGATCTTTGTTGATGACCTTGATCGCCACGCTCTCACCCGATCTGAGGTGTTTTCCGTAATACACCTTCGCGAACGTGCCCTGCCCTAGAAGCCGGCCCATCTCGTACTTTCCAAATATGAGATTTCTCGGATTTTGAACGTTTGGATCCTCCATCTGGAATCTGGAGTGAGAAGTTCAGATTAGAGTGGGATTTTACTACAGAAAATGGGAGATTCTTGCGGAGATGTGGTATGGGTTTGGAGGAGAGAAAACGAAGAGCGAGAGTGGGAAGGAACGGCTGGGATTGACTGTCGTGATGCGATTGGAGCACCTGGTTTTAGGGCGTAGAGAGAGCGGCAGGCACATAGAAATATCGCGATTTAAAGAAATGGAGATATAGACCAATGAAGGAGTCACACGTGGATAAGGGGTTTGGAGTGGTTCTTCCCCTCTCTCCAGAGTTCCAGAGGTGTGTGTTCTGCGACTGTGGGCGCGTGGGATGGGATTTTATTCGGTTTTTTCTCCAAAAGGTTGCTGTCAAGAAGCGTCAAACGGAAGGAAAAAAGGCGTCGACATCTTGACGCTATTGCTATTTCTTTGGAGAAAATTAGGGAGCGGATTAGGTGCGGCGATGGATGGACCCAACACGGTGCAGCTCTGTATTTGAGGCCCATCTTCATGTATTTATTAAATATCCACGCAGTCTATACGTTTTTCTAGATATTTAAAGGCTTAAATTTTTTTATTTTTTTTAAATGAAGCAGATCTGAATCTAATCTGGACCATTAGAAAGAAAATAATGGGGAGTGACCATTAAAGACTTTTTATGGGCCACAAAAGCTTTTGATCAAGATGATATTTTATTTCATTTATTCAGATATTTTTGAACTTATCAATATTTTTTTATAGAAAATAAAAATAACGGTGAGCCATAGGAAGTTTTAATGGTGAGCGTTCAATCACCACTTTTTCATGTAGTGCCGTCCAATGAAGTTTTATTCTTATTCATTTTTACGTTCATACTATAAAATAAATGTAGAAACGGATAGACGGAATGGATATATAATACATACATCAAAGTGGCCCCAAGTTCAGGACCGCACCGTGCTGGGTGCGGCCGGGGACGCACATAGTCACCTCCTAAGAAATTATCGCGTACGTTTGGGTGTACATAATTTCTACACGTTGGAGTCTTGGAGATGTGTGGGGTAGACTCAAGATTTGCATGTGGAAACCAACCCGTAAAAGTGGCGGTGATAAATCAAAGTTACATTGCCCACAATGATGTATTTATTATATTCATATGATTTTTACATTTTTAGAGATAATTTTAGAGCATTAGACAAAAAACGAATCATATCCAAAGTTAAAATAGGCCACACCTAAAACAGCAACGAAGATAATGATTTTCACTGTTGAAATTTCGTAGGGCTCACCATAACGTTTATTTTCCATCCAATCTGTTAATGAAGTTACAAATACACAGGTAAAGAGGAAAAACAAATTTCATATTGATACGAAACTTCAGTAACCCCAAAAGGGTTTCAGTGGTAGGCATTCAATCCTCCATTGCTTTTTTGCCGTGAGGTCCAATTGATCTTTATATATATCTTATTTTTCTTTTCTAAGCGTTAAGACAAGCTTGCCAAATGGATGGACGGTTTGGATATAACACATACCTCATGATAGGACCCACAGAACCCGCTGACATGAATACATCACCTATATAGCTGGTGTGTGGTACACCAGCCAATCCGCTTTCCGCAAGTGGGGCGATGGGTCAAAAGAATCCTTGTACCTCTAAATTCTGTGGGGCCTCTGTGATGTTTGTCTTATATTCACTCGGTCATCCATTTGGGCTGCTCGTGATAAGGCCCGTTTGACCGGGCGGATCAAGAGGGACTAGGAGGGATGGGATAGTAAAATCTTATAATATACCAAATGGGTTAAACAGACCGATGAAATTGTCCCCGGATATAGCAAACCCACGGATCTTAAACCAATTTACTGTTACCTTAAATTTGATCTCATCCTTTCTAATCCTGCTCAATCATTCTGGGGCGTGTTTGTATGGATGAATTGAAAGGGATTGGAAGGTAAAATCAAATATCCATGCCAAATAGGCTTTGAACTTGTCTTCCAATCTTAAACATCCACTCACCCCCCCCCCCCTTGAGCCTATTTGGGATGGGATCCTTTTTAAGGGATGGGATGGATTTTAAGGTAATGATGTTGGTGTCAGTGGATTAGTTTAGGGCTTGTTAGGCCGGACAAATCCCATGGGATTAGGAGGGATGGGATGGATTTTAAGGTAACGATGGTGGTGTCAGTGGATTGGTTTAAGATCCATGGGATTGCTATATCCTGGGACAAGTTTGTTAGGTCTATTTAGCTAGCCCAACATATCCTCGGGATTTTACCTTCCAATCCATCCAACCAAGGGATGTGATCAATTTTAAGGTAATGATGGTGATGTCAGTGGATTGTTTTAAGATCCATGGGATTGCTTATATACCCAAGTTCATCATAGGATATCTCGAATATCATATCTCGAATATTGCATATCTCGGATTGATACATCCGGGACAAGTTCACTGGGTCTATTTGGCATGCCTGGCATATCTCAGGATTTTACCTTCCAATCCGTCCATCCAACAAAGGGATGGGATCAATTTTAATGTAATGATGGTGATGTCAGTGAATTGTTTTAAGATTCATGGGATTGCTTATATACCTGGACAAGTTGACCCGGTATATTTGGCTCGCCATGCATATCCTAGGATATCATGATCCCATCCCTTCTAATACGGTAGGATCGGTTGGGCCAAACAAGCCCTAAAATCCATCCCATCCCTCTTAATCCCACGGGATCCGTCCCGTGGCTCACCAAGATGTATACGGTAGGTGAGTCCCTGAACATGGGTGAGATGTACAGGTTATATATCCTTTCCATCCATCCGGTTTTCCAGATCATTTTAGTCTATGGTCTCATAAATGAAGCATATAGAAATCTACGGTGGACCTGCTGCAGGAAACTATGATCATTGAACGGCCACCATTAAAAACTTCTTAGGGCTCACCACTGTTTCCTGCAGTGTGGTCCACTGGAACTTGGATATGCTTCATATTTTTTAGAACATTAGTAAAATGATCTTTACAAACGGATGAACAGCGTGGATATACAATACATAGATCGAGTTGGGCCCACCGCCAAGGACTCACCTGTTATGCTATTACCGGCCGTGACTTACCCAGTCCGGGACCCGATGACAAGACGGGGTGTGTGGATGAAAGCATATGCGATCATTCCCAATGGTGTATGTGATGATCCAGCCCCTATTTTTCATTACCGACAATATGTCACAATCTTAGAATGTCTAATCCTTATAAAAGGTGGACCGCCCCATGATTAGCACTTGATCTGAAATCAGTACCAATCCAGTCATTAGATGGGCCTCACATTTGTACATGCAATCCTGGAAGCGGATTGGCTAGCGTACGCTGCGTACCACAAACGACAGACGTGAGTTACACGGAAGCGAATTGGCTGGTGTACCACACACCAGTTATATAGCCGCTGTAAGTACGTGTGGTCCGAAGACAGCACTTACACTCCCCGAGCTCCAGGTTGTACGGACAGTTCAACTGAGATCAAAGTTACATGGCCTACACAGTGATATATTTATTAAATCTATGCTGTTCTTATATTTTTTAGATGACATTATAGCGCTTTATAAAAAATAAAAATAAAAAATGAACCACATCCAAAAATTATCAGGACCATATCACAAATAGCAGTTAAGATAATGATTATCACTCTGATCAATTTGTAGTGCCCACCGTGACGTTTATTTTTTATCTAATCTATTCATAAGATCACAAAAACTTGAATGAAGAATAAAAACAAATTCCATATTCATCCAAAACTTTTGTGACCCTAGAAAGGGTTTCAATGGTAGACATTCAATCCTCCACTGCTTTTTGCAGTGTGGTCCACTTGATGGTTAACCTATCTTATTTTTCATCTCAAGCTTTGAGACAAGCTCGCTAGATAGATGAACGGTTTGGATATAACACATACCTCATAATCAAACCCACAGAATTTGTTGACGTGAATACAACAGCTATATAGCTGGTTTGAGGTACACCGGCCAATCCGCTTGAGTTATACGAATGGTTTAAAGGATATCAAAGTTAAATGGCCTCACAATGATCTATCTATTATATTTATACTGCTCATTCATTTTTAGAGATATTTTTTGGCATGACCTCTGTTAATGCAGTTTCCAGCTCACCCCCCTTTGCTATTTGCTACTCGAACACCTGCACGGAAAGAGGACAAAGGAGACCCTGTCTAGTGCGAGGGACCCTCCGATGCCAAAGTCGGGCTTGGAATCTGAGTCAGTATATCCGGATGGCTCATGCTGGCCGATTCGTACGCTGATCATGTTATGGCCGACTGAAGATGGTCGACCCTTAATCGACTATTAGGTAGGGCACGGTCTATCTATAATCAACCTATTGGTGACCGATGGGCGACCTATGGCCAACCTAGAGGGTAGGTCAGACTTAAGTCGGGTCAAGGTCCAGTCGGTCCATACCTGATCTATAGACGACCTATGGATTGGGTCGGTATTAAATGGCCTCTGAGGAGCTCTTTGAGTGTCCTTAAAGGTGCATCGGCCTCCTTGGAGGTCTCATCTTTTGGCTCATGACATGTAGGCCTCAATTAGGCTCGGCGCCTAGAGAATTTGGACCATGTCAGTAGAATTGGTTCATTCTATAAGATGACTTATTAACTTGTCATATTTTTCTCCCAAAAACCTCAAAAATAGCAAATAATGATTCTCATCGTTAAAATATTTGTAGAGCCCACCATAATATTTTTTTCCATCTAATATATTCATAATAATATTATTTTCCATCTAATATATTCATACTATATCTATATGGTCACACATACTTAGATGACGAGTAAAAACAAATATCATATGGATCCAAAATTCGTATAACCTCCATAATATTTATTTTCCATCTAATTTATTCATAATATACCTATATGGTCACACTTATTTAGATGAAGAGTAAAAACAAATATCATATGGATCCAAAATTCATGCGACCTCCAAACGGTTTCAATGATAGATTGCTTTTTGCCGTGTGGTTCACTTGATCTTTGAATTATCTTATTATTTTTGGCTCAAGACTTATTGGCCGTTTTGCCCCGTGAATTTGGAAGGATTCCATGAATTTGGAAGGATTTGAGGGAATTTCAAATTCCTTGGTTATTTGGTAACACAATGTAACAGCTGGTTTCAAATTTAGGAGGTTTCAAATCTTCAAAGAAGGGTCTCAAATCAAAGGGTTTCAAATCCTTTCAAATAAGGGTTTGAAATATGTGATGAGAGTTTGGATTACCCTTAAAATCCTTTCAATATTTGCATGTGTAACATGTGTATTATTGTACTTTTATTCTATTGGGCACATGACCCACTAAAGATACCAAAAACAATTAGATTATCAATTGCATTACTATAATTATTTTAATATAATCATCAGTACCTCCAAACATTGTCCATGTAAATCAATAGCTAAGAATTGTTGGTTAGTCACTCGGGTATCATCTTATGCTTGTGGCTCATCCGAAACCTAAAATTTCATCATCTCCGAGCAAATTATAAATTAATTCAAACCCCAGTAAATATACCATGCCAAATCCAGTCGGATCCGAATCCAAGGGTTCCAAATCCACGCTACTCCTAAATTGAAGGACGGTTTGGATACAACGCATACAATGGGACCTTGGTGACATCAACACACTAGCCAGGTTGGTGGTGTGTGGTACGCCAGCCAATTCGCTTCCCCGAGTCATATCATCGACCGTCCATTTATGGTGATGTTGCGTCTTGGCCGTTGAGCGTATAGGCCTGATTTTCACTGTCTCCCTGTTTAACGGATAGGATATTACGAACTTGTTACGTAATGGCACGAAAGCGCTGTACCATGACTTTTGATACAGCCGCTGTGTGAGCATTCTTGTATTTTTCGCGGGAGGAATTATACGGCGCATGAGACGCGGATTGCCCAACTTCCTATAGTAGGAAGCTGCGTGGGGCCTATAGTAATTTAGGTGACAAATCCACACCGTCCATCAGTTTTACAAGACCACAATAGGATAGGATTCTGAACTTTGAGCAGATCCAAAACTCTTGGGGGCCATGCCGCAAGAAAGAGAGGGGATTGAACAACCACAATTCGTTACTTAGTGGGTGCCATAGAAGATTCGTATCATGACTATATTTTTCATACAGTTTATCTGAGTAGTAATAACTCTTTGAACGGTTTGGATAGCATATAAACATCATGGACGGCTCCGGAAAATTTTCAACGGTGGATGTTTACATTCAACTGTCTCGTGTGGTGTAGCACAAATGAGTTTTTAGTATGCCTGATTTTTAGAATTATGTCGTATTGTGGTATTTCAAAACTGATGGACGGAGTGGATTTTCCACAGGATTCTCTGTGGATCCCAGACAGGCTCCGACTGCAGGAACTTTCGGGCAGAGGCAATCCGTGTTCCGGTGCACGTCCCTCTTCTCTGCAGAATATGCAGGAGTTTGCATTTCAGAGAGGTGATGATCATGGTTTGGGCATCTAGACCGTTGATCTGTTGTTTTCCACCCTAAAATGAATCGGACACAGAAATCTTTCAAATTGTAATATCTCAGCCGTACGCAAAAATTGTGGCACTTATTTGGATGAATGTAGACCATTGCCACATGTACCTTATTTTGTATCTCTCTTATCAACCGTCCATCATTAGTCGATATATGAAAGTTCAGACTTCCCTAAGGAGGAGACTATTCAAATAGTCTAACCACGACTATGGGAAACAGATCAATGGTCTGGATTACGGCGCCACACTTTCTAGAAGTGAGAACTGGCATATACAATGTAAAGACACGCGTAGCGCAGCATCTTCAAACGCACCACACGTGCCACTGTGGCATATGCATGTGGGATCTGGAACGTTAGTAGGGTGGTCCCTATGGTGAACAATTCTCTACCGAAATTGCTAGCTGGTGCATTTATCAAGTGCCCCACACATGTAGATGTGATGGACGGTCCATAGATGACAACCATCTTTCTACATTCGAATTGCCTGATAGTAAGGATTGAAAACATGGTCTGATAGGAAACTTAATGGACATCTGAGATTCTCCGCACACTTGACACATGGACACGTGTGGTGCCTTCGTATTTGGCGCTTGAAGATTGGCTCGTGGAACTAGAAAATATCATATTCCTGACTTTAATTTGAATCGGGAGATACAAGATGGTCTACGGAAGTGGAATATACTTAACACAGATGCTCTCGTATTATAGAACGTGGTCCACATATAAATCAAATCAAACCGTTCAATCCTTTGGAAAAATTGTAGATACATCACCACATGTAATAAAACTGATCTGAAACGTCTAACCACTATATTTTTCATTATGTACGGTTGACACCAGACGATCTGAAATTTCGAAGATTATTTCATTTTAATTTTTCATAAAGCAATCCATATATCTTTTTCCTACAATCAGAACGGTCTATTTTGTGTTGGATTTATCAAAATTTTAGATTCTTACGTGCATGTGTACAAACAATCATGTCTGTGAAAGTATGAAAGATTTTCACACTTGGAATGGGAAATTTCAAACTTGGAAAGACTGCTGTGTTAGTTCAACACCGTTTCGAAAATTCCGGGGCCATCGTAATTGTTGACGGAAAGTAACGCGTAGTATTCTGAAAATGGTGGACTTTCCGTGGGAGTCCTACTCTGTCGAAGACGTGCTTGCACGAACTATCGACGGCTAAGATAGTCCAATTTCGAGGAAGCGGATTGCGTCCTGCTATCTCCCGTCTCTAGCCCCGACCGGGCAGCTCTTTGGGCGGGCCTACCGTGATGTATCTGTTTATTCATACCTTCCATCCATTTTCTTATATGCAGATCCAGCGCTTAAATGGACGTAACTGGCATTTAATGCTTTTGTGCATTTAACCAATCTCATTATTTGGTGTGGTCCACTTGAGGGTTGGATCTGCTTTAATTTTTTGTTCGTGACTCAAAATAATATGAGAAAAGGTATGGACGGCTTGGATATATAGATAAATCACGGTGGCCCCACCTACAGAACTGCCCGTTCGGGGCTACAGAGACTAATCCGCGTCCGTCGAGGAGGAGACGAATGGCTACTCCCCTGACACCAGCCGTGGTTGGTGGTCGGTGCTCTGTGGGCCCCACCGTGATGTATGTGTTTCATCCATTTTTACAGATCATTTTAGGGATTGAGAGAAAAAATTATAGGGGTATAAATCTTAGGTGGACCACACCATAGGAAAACAATAATGATTAGATATACACCATTAAAATCCTCCTAAGGCCCACTGTACTTCTTATTTGACATCCAATCTGTTGATTAGATCATAAAGACCCTGAAGGGAAAAAATAAATATCAGCTTGATCCAAAACTTTAATGGCCTCCAAAATGTTTTTAATGGTCGACGTCCATTCAACAATTTTCCTGTAATGTGGTCCACTTGAGACTTATATATATCTCATTTTTTTTTTATACCATAAAATGATCTATAAAAATAGATGGAAGGAATGGATGAAACACATACACCATCGTGGGGCCCACAGATCGCTGACCATCCGCCATTGGCGGGTGGCAGGGGAGTAGCCAATCCGTTTCCCGTCGAGGAAGCGGCTCTTTGGGGCCACCGTAATGTACGGGATTTATCGACGCCGTTCATTTTTCCATATCATTTTAGGGTACGAGCCCAAAAATAAAGCAGATCCAAGGCTCAAGTGGACAACAGAGTGGTGATTGAACGCTTGCCGTTAAAAACTTTTTGAGAGGAGAGGTTTTGGATCTAGCTGATATTTGTGTTTTTCGCTTCATTCAGATCCATGTGAGCTTATGAGTAGGTTGGATGGAAAATAAACATCACGGAGACCCGAACGGGCAGTTTCAACGGTGGGTGTTAGTATCACCGCTGCTTTGTGTGATGTGGCCCACTTAACCCTTTGATCTATCTAATTTTTGGGATAATTACCTAAAATCATATGGAAAAATGGATGGACAGCGTGGATAAAACCCATACATCACGGTGGGCCCCACAGATCCCCTCCATGGACGGAGTCTGTCCAGGCGGGGGCAGGACGCAATCCGCTTACCAATTTCTATTTCCGTCCATGGAGGATTCACGCACGCACATGGCACATGGTATTCCTCCGTATAAACCGGCCCGACCGCGCCAACGGTAAATTCCTAAATGGGGAAGCTATGTGGGGCCCACGGTGATGTCTGGGTGACATCCACCGGTCCATCAGTTTGGACACAAGCCTAAAAATAGGTAGATCCAAAACTCCAACGGCCACATGAGGGGATGGAAAGGCCCACCGTTGAAACCTTCCTAAGCCACAGATTATTTTTATTAGGCTAATTTCTTTTATTTATTTATTTATTTTAAGTTCGTCTAAGTGAAAACAACCGCATGGACAGTTTGGATGGCATATAAATATCACGGTGGGCCCAGGAAGCTTTCAATAGTTGGCGTTTCATCCTAACCGTTCCCTGTCGTGTGACCCACTCGAATTACATGTCTGACTAATTTTAGTCTTATGTCCTAGCTGGAAAAAATATGGATGGGTGTGGATGCTAGATGGACAACTAAAAATATATCAACGGTTCACATTCAAATGAAATAAAAAAAAACATAATATTACTGGTTGGGATCTTTAAAATGAATCACCGTGATCAATCTGAATCGTGGGATCCAACTCATTAACACCCACACACACTCTCGAATTCTACTACCGTGCCAATGGGCGCGGAGTAGATACTGACAAGGTCAGTAGCCCAAATCGAAATCGGTACTGAAGTGACGTCACCAGGCTCCGTAGACCCCACCATGATGCATGTGTTGTATCCATACCGTCCAATCATTTGTAGAGATCGTTTTATGGCATGAGAAAAAGAATGAGATAGATCTAATGTTCAAGTGGACCCACCACAGAAAACCGTGGGATCAGTCACACCCACCTTTGAAACATTTGTAGGGCCCACCATGATTTATTTTTTAAATCCAACCTATTCATAAGTTAACATAGAGATAGATGATGTGAAAACAAAAATATAATCTTGATCGGAAACTTCTGTGGCCCCTAAGAAATTTTGAATGATGGATGTCTCTGTACCTACTTTTTTCTTTGGTGGGGTCCACTTGAACTTTAGATCTATCTCATTATTTTCCTCAAGCCATAAAACGTTCTCTCCAAATGGATGGACGGTATGGATACAACACACGCATCATGGTGGGGTCCACAGAGCTTGGTGACCTCACTTCAGTAGCGATTTGGCTACTGACCTTGTCAGTATCTAATCCGCGCTCCTGTGCCATGAGCATGGACCATATGAAAATATTAATGCATGGACCATAATATAATATTGATGCCCTGGCTCAATAATCATGTTGATCAATTGTTCCATGATGTATCCTGAAACGAGGAGGTGCAGTGCCCGTAAGGTATGATACACACTGGTGTTTGGAAGGATATATAAATTAATTTTTGGATTAGCTTATTAGTACACACTCCATGTTAGCCACCCCACTAGGGATCGATACCAAGACCTCAAGTGTTGAAACGTGGTATCTCCACTCAGTCTGCCAATTGAACTATGGATCTGGGTGTAAGATTTGTTGGCATCTTAAGTTGACCCAAGTCGGCTATATATCCAGTTGATCTACTCACCAAGTTGAGTGAGGTTGTCACCAAGTTGAGTGAGGTTGGCATAACAAATGCACGGCTTTGAAAAACTTTGTTGAAATTTTCTAATCATCCACTTGTTTCAAATATTAGGCTTCACGTGATTAATGGACCAAATTTTCAAATATGTACAAATTAAGTTGAATAACTCAATGGATGAGATGAAATCGATCTCATACTTTTTGGCTTGTTTGAACATGTGTGGCATGCGTTTATACCTGATTTTAGCACACTTGTAACTGGGACAATGAGATGCATGCCGCCCCCTGTTGACATCAGGTGCTAGGCGAAATTTACTCATGGCCTCCATCGTTGTTTACATCTGATCTGGTCCGTTAAGGCTAAATCATCCGAAAAAATGTCACGTGACAGGCCTGCTATGTGTGGGGTAGATTAACTTTAAAATAAGGAAGAACCATGCACTTAAGAGAGAGAGAGAGAGAGCAATAGTCATTAAAGCAAGATTGTCTCTCCCACCGTTAAATGCCAAAATCTCGTATAAAAAAAGATATCTCCAAGTAGCATTAAATGATAGAGCCCGCCCAAAGCAACTCTATATATGTCAAAGTCAAGCGACATAGGACCATAACAAATTTTCAACAGGGAGTATAAAGACGTGAAGTCTTGGACTGACCCGTGTGAGGTACATCTCTCTGGTATATGTGGTCACACACAATAGGCCATGCTAACGTGTAGGGCTAACAATGGGTTCGGCCTAGGGTAGGTCTTAAATCGAATTTTGAACTGCTATTGAAAATTTTGATTTATCAGCCCGAGCCTAGCCCATTAACACCCCTTAATGTGGAAGAATAAAAAAGATTTACACAGCTAAACATTCAAATCTTCATGATGTTAAAGACGACGTAAGGTCATCGCCTCATAGAAGCTTATAAAAGGAGCACATGACAAAGAGCTCCACACCCCACGCCCCATTACAATCAAACACGACTTTATTTTTCCATTCATTATGAATGTTTATCTTTTTATTTATTCATTTTAGTTTAGCCCCATCGCTGCTCATAACACGGGCCCGTAGTTACTTTTACTTCTTAATTTATCCCTCCACCCTTCATCGATAGCATTCTGATGGATCACAAGGAAAATCGTTTAGTTTCGAATTGAAGGCTACAGGGCTTTCATACCACATACTAGGTGATTCTACCGACCATCTTGTCAAGAAGTTTGATCCATACTAGATGACGAGCAAATAGTTGATTCACGACCATCTCGCCATGTGCTTGGTTTTAACTAAGACCATGAACAAGCTATCACCTCACTGGCTAGTTGCCATAAGGTCAAAAGAACTCATTTGGAAGGATTAACCTAATTTCCTTTCATAAATCACCTGAACAGAGCGCAATATCAGTGGTCGAGTGGACCTTGGATCTCGGTCCAGTCTCCAATTTGTTCGTCTTGGTGAAGGGGACACCAACAATTCAATCAACCCTAGAATCAGGAAGACTCTGGCACACCTTCACATATTACTCACACACACATGCATCTAATATAAGCCCTTGCTCACACCTATGACTTGATTTAATTAAATTGAGAGTAACTCTTTTTGTAACACCTGGTGGGACATGTGTGCATTCAGAAATTCAACCATTTAATAATATGGTCAGAAGATCTAAAATCAAAAAGAAGACAGAAGATCAAGGAAGGCTTGTGTAGAAGAATATACCCTTATAAGCCAATTACTTCTCAACACTTACAATACATGATTCTGGATCCTCTTTCAACAACCATTTACTAGAGAGTATGACTTGTTGCTTGGAAAATATGTAGACCCTCTTAAAATGGATGGGAATGCCAACTGAGTATATGTGCTGGTTTGCAGAATTTCTAGATAGTCTACCACTTCTTAATAGTCCGCATTAAATAAGGTAGGCATGTGAAGGACGACAAAGCCTTAATCAAAGCTTGACCAATAAAATCATATTATCATTTCTCAAACTAATTGAGAAACGATAACCAATGGTCGACATACGGCCAATACAACCAATATATCCCCCCATAACTCATATCCTGAGGGCAATATTATATCGGTATCGATCAACTTAGGGGACAACCTCTCATGACTCTAGTGTCATAACTTTAATCTACAGGTGTCGAATAACTCGAGGGGCAATCTCTCGTGTCGCTAGCACCTAAAAAATGGTCGGTAAATAATGTTATCGGCCATATGAATAGTGAAATCAGCCGATGACCAGTGAAAGAGACCGAGTGAATAGTGTTACCGATCGATGAATGGTGTTGTTGGCTGAATGAATAGTGAAATCGGTTGGATGAATCATTCGGCAAGTCGGATGAATAGTGAAATTAGCTGAGTGAATAGTGTATCGATGATAGTATCAGCCAATGAATGGTGTCAGCGAATAGTGTTAGACAATGAATAATGACGGTCGATAAATAGGCTGAATGAATGATGCCATCGACCAAATAAATAGTGTCGTTGGTCGGATGAGCATTGAAATCAACCAAATGAATAGTGCACGAATGAATAATGTCGACTACAAAGAGTAGCTAATGAATAATGACCAATGAATAGTGGCCGATGAATAATGTTGGTCGATGAACAGTATCAAGTGAATAATGGATGTGAAAAGTTAAAAAAATAAAATAGAACAATCTATTAGTTAACGTCTCTTTACATTCTCTAAGTACATTCTTCAAATGCAAAGAGACATGGGGGTATTATTCATACCTACTTTTAGTACACTTATATAGCCCAATGAGATGTCGTCATGTATCGGCTGTTGGGGTCCTTGTACAAAACCTTAGGATCTAGCCTCCCAAAACAAACCAAAAGCATAAACCACACCATACAAGAGATTTTTACGTAGAAAACCCTCAAAGAGGTAAAAACCACGGGACCTAGTCCAGATCAACAATCCACTATAAATTAGAACGTGTAATGTCCCGTCCAACCAGCACAGTATCCTAAGGCGTCCACGTCGGATTTGCCGCAGGACCATCTATTTAAACTGCTCAAGGTGAGGTACCACCAGTAAAATTAACCTAGGATTAGCCCATTAGAACAGACCAGGCTGGCCATGATGGGACATGGCGTGGCCCGCCAAGCCTGATGGCTGTTTGCACTTGACAACAGCCCGGATGGGCCACCTAGTGACTGAGGATGGTCAGAAAAATCTAAAACTTCAGGAAATTATAGATCTCACTGGGCTTGTGGTCCATCGTGGACAGCGGACCCAGTGGAAGCCCAGAACTGGGATCTGGCACTAGCCGAATGCACCCCACCAATGCCAAAATTGGAATCTGGCACTTACAAATGAAATCGGGATACCAGACGTTCCTGCCATCGGATTCCTTCCAAATTTGTGGTGATGGTTTAATATATTTTTCTACGGCCGTCCACCAAATCTGGGACCTGATCGTGGAACGGTGACCGTTGATCGCAAATCGGACCCGTACGACCAAACCCCGCATCCGATCGTTCCTAAATTTGGCATGGCCCTTCATCGGGCCATGGAGCATCTACCCTACAAGTTTCATGGCCAGAGGGCCTCCAGAACTGCCCCAATCACAGATCAGCCCCCACAGGGTCATTTATGGGACGAAAGTGCCTGCTCAGATCATATATCCGTTCATCCGTTCATCCTCAATTTTTGCATAGACCCTAGTCCGGCCATTAGACAACTACACGCCGAATTTGGTGGCCAGAGGGGCGTTAGGGCTACCCCAACACCAATAGGAGTCACATAGGTCTATTTTGGGAATTTTGGAAGCTTGGGGACAAAGGGGCCAAGTCTAGAGAATAAAGCCCTAAAGCCCTCTTTCTCATAACCCTTCTCCATTTTTCAACAAGCTCTCTCTCTCCCTCATCGCTTCCTCCAACCTCCAACAACCAATCTCCCTTCCTCATAGCTCCACCATTTTCCAACAACTATGCTCTTCCTCAAATCTCTTACAATCTCCAACAACCTATCTCTCTCCCTTGTAACTCCCACCATCTCCAACGACCAAGGAGAGTAGAGAGAGTGAAGGTGAGCAAAGGAGCACCCTTAATCGAAGTGGGGCCAAGGAAACTCAACCCTTTCAACTTCCTACCCATCCTCCAAGAAGAAACCCTCCACCACAACCCCAAATTCGTCCGTTGGCCATCTAGGTAAGAACTTCTTACCCTTTCTTCATGAGATCCGAGTATTAAGAAGGGATTGGCATGAAGTTTCTCACATGCAAGGTTTGGTTTTAGGGATTCCGGCCGATCTATCCCGAAATCCACATCTCCTAGGTCGTTTCCAAGCCTCCATCAAATCCAAGGTGCGGACTATTGTTCTTAGGTGGCCTAACATTAATTATAATACGGGTTTAATGATTTTGTATGTTTGGATGATGCCTTTGGAGAGTTTAGGAAAATTTCTAGGAATTGTTGGGTTGTTGAAATTGTATGGAATTGTATGTCATGTTGATTTCCTCATATAATGTTGTTCTTATCTCTCACATGATTTGATATGAATTGATGATCTCATGTTTAGGTCATGTTTGGTTTCCTTCACATGATGTTGCCCTAGCATGTAGGTCTTACTAATCCTTGTGCAATTTGGCTCTATGAGATGTAGGAAGTACTTAACTTCTTCATCAACTCACACAATACACATGCACTTGAATTTTACACATTGTATCTTTGCTTGGTAGGAATTATGAGTCCTATGTTGAAAAATATGAATGTGTGGTATTGCATATGCTAAATGATAACCTTGTTAGTTGACATGTTATGAATCACCATCTAAACTCTTTGGTTGGTCAGAAATACAAGGAGAACGAAGGTGGCCCCGTTGGTAGGACCGTCTTAAGGCTAAACCCATGGATTTGGGCGGGTGTGTTCGGGTGGCTGTAGTTTGACTACATGGGTCTCTCATGCCCAAGGTCACTCGTCTCACGCTGGCTTGACTCGTGCGGTCTAGTCTACTATCTGACTAACCCGGATTGTTAACCATGTTCGCTCACATATGTATGGAACCTGATGCACCTTATAACCATTGTAGCCCATTGATAACTAGATTGCAATTAGTCCACAGTCTCGTGAGCTGGGCATGGTGGAATGGGACACTGTGTTGGAGCTGTCGGCCTACGCTGGGGTACCGTGCCTCCCCGTAGTGACCGCAAGCGATCCCTTCCTATCGGCACTCCTCATGTGCTTAGAGTCTTTGATAAGGACCCCGATGGAATCACCGACCGCGGGGATTCGGCCTCACGTGTTGATGGGGCCTTGGCCTCGCAACCAGCTTAGGGCAGTGATACGTAGGGTGAATCAGGGTCCCCAAATCTGCTGGATGAATGGACTTAACTAATAACTCGATAACATGATCGCACTGCATCACATTAGCTAGGGTGGCGACTCGGCAGTCGAGGTCGCTTTGAGGGAGTGTAGTCATATGCGATCGTTAGATGGAGTCGCTCGAGGGAGCGTTGTGGCGAGGGCATGCATCATACCACCGCATTGCATACGCATTTAACAAGAGTTATAGGTGTGGTTGATTGACTACTTTTCATTAAATTCATATTATAATTGATGCCTGTTATAACTTAAGATTAATAGTTTACACTGAGTTGATCACTCACTCCCACTCTGGGACAGTGTTTTAAAACACCAACCAGACCCAATTATAAATGCAGGTGACTCAGGGCTGGAGGAGCCTGGCAAGGCATGTTCGAGGAGGAGGATGAGCTGTCCTATTTCCAGTTGATGGATGGTTTCCCGCCAGCTGGAGAGGCATGATCCGATCGCGGAGTTGTGGGCTCAGTCCTATTCTTTTTGGACATATCATTTTTGTGATTTTGTTGGGTGGCGCCATGTGCCCCTCTTATTCTTTTGGACATGTATATACGTATACGTATGCATTTCTTTCTGTCTCTTTCATTTCAGTAATCTGTGTGGTGATTCTTCATGTTTCAGGAAATTCTAGATTTGCGCAACTAACCATAAACGCACTTTAATTGAAAACCAGTCATAGGTGACCCCGGGAACTCGGGAACAAGCCAGGGGCGGACGGTTCCTAAAATACGGATAGTACCACCCAGGCAGAGGCCCCAAATGCTCCGCCGCCATAAGTCGCGGCACCTATACCCCCTCCGCCACCGTCCATGGACCAGATGAGCCAAATGTTGCTTCCCATGCAGCAACAACAACAGATGATGGCCGCAAGTATGCAACAGCAACAGCAGATGATGGCCACAAATATGCAACAACAACAACACATGTTGGCCACTGTAATGGGGGCCTTAGCCCAGAATTTGGGCACGCCACAACCGGAACTACCCACTATGGCCGCGCCTGCGACTAACGTAAACAACCTATTTCAGCAATTCTAAAGGCATAGGCCGCCTACCTTTGCCGGTACCCACCGCCCAAAGGAAGCGGAGTACTGGCTCAATCGAGTCACCAAGCTGCTACGACCTCTCCACTGTTCTGAAGCGGAGAATGTGGAACTCGCCTCTTACCTCTTTGAAAAAGAGGCGGATTTATGGTGGGAAAGCGTCCTCATGTCCCTTCCCGAGGGCCACATATGGACGTGGGAGGCGTTTGAAACCCATTTCAACAGGAAGTATATTCCCCAATCCTACCAACATGAGAGGGAGAATGAATTCCTCTGCCTCCAACAGGGGAGAATGAGCGTGGCGCAATATGAGAACCGGTTCACCGAACTATCTCTCTACGCTTCCGAAATGATCGCCAACGAGGCGATCAAAATGAGGCGATACAAGGCAGGGCTGAGGAGTGGCATTCGCTCCAACCTGTGTTGCATGAACATTGGAACTTATGCGGAGCTCGTTGAGATGTCTTCTCGGGCTGAATAGGATGAGGAGCGTGTCTCACGGGCCCGTACACAGCTGGGGCCCCAAAACCGGATAGAAGGACCGTCCTCTTCTTTTATGGGAAAAAGGCCGCGCCTAAATTCTCCACCACGATTAGCTGTTGCACCGGCACCTCCTACACGACCTACTTAGACGTGCAGCTATTGTCGGAGGTCGGGCCATTCCGAACCATACTGCTTTACCAGGATGAGGGACCTTGGCTTCACACCGCCTCAGCGCAACAACAGGCCTCCACAACAGGCATTACAGATTCCGCCCATACGGACGATGGGGCCTAGCCCACAGTTTCGTCGTCCCCCTGCACCTCAAGTTAGGCCGCCACAACGGCCTATGCAACGACCGAACTTTTCTCAGTAGGCGCGAGTCCATGCATTGGCGGTAGAAGGTCAAGATGCTGCCATCCCCACTCCTACGGCCTTCGAGGTGACGGCACACATCGAAGGTACCCCCATCTTTTTGTTGGTGGACACGAGATCTACTACTTCTCTCATAACACATGCTACTGTCAAGCGTCTAGGATTGCGTGCTACCCCCTTTACTGGGGTGAGGATCATTACGGTCGCTGGTACTGTCTTAGAAGCGACGAAGATATGCCATGATTGCCCCATCGATTTGGGATGGAAGGTGGCATTTGTGGACTTGATAGTGACTAAGATCTTCCACTATAATGTTATCCTGGGAATGGATTGGTTGACCACGATGAAGGTTGAGATTGACTGTGAGACCCTAACAGTGAAAATATTCGAAGACGATGGCACTTCTCTCACATTTCCAATCCAGGTTAGCCACGATCGTATGATTTTATGTTATGCTTCTTTGGAGGACGGGTATGATGGGCCCTCATATACATGCACTCCCGTAGTTCGAGACTTCGACGATGTGTTTAAAGCCATACCTGGACTTCCTCCTCGACAGGAAATAGACTTCATTATCGATCTGACTCCGGGTGCTAAGCCCATCTCCTTGCCTACTTACCGCATGCCCCCATGAAGAGCTACGGTCTCAGATTGACAACTTGCTAGAGAAAGGCTTCATCCGGCCCAATGTCTCGCCGTGGGGAGCCCCAGTCCTATTTGTAAAGAAGAAGGACGGCTCATTACGATTGTGTGTGAATTACAGGAGATTGAACCAAGTGACGGTTCGGAACAAGTACCCATTGCCCAGAATTGACGACTTGTTTGACCAGCTGAGGGGTGCCAAATACTTCTCAAAGATCAATCTATAATCAGGGTACCACCAGCTGCGAGTCAGGGACGAGGATATACAGAAAAAGGCCTTCAGGACCTGCTTTGGCCATTATGAGTTCCTAGTTATGTCGTTCGGGCTCACCAATGCCCCAGTGGTATTCATGGATCTCATGAACAGAATCTTCTGGCCGTTCATATATAGATTCGTTGTCGTGTTCATCGACGACATATTGATTTACTCAAAGAACCGCGAAGAGCATGAAGAACATCTAAGGGCGGTTCTTGAAACCCTTGAGAAAAATCGGTTATTTGCGCAATTTAGGAAGTGCTACTTCTGGAAGGAGGAGGTTAAATTTCTGGATCATGTAGTGTCCAAGGAGGGCATATCAGTAGATCTCGCCAAGGTTGTGGCCGTGCAAGATTGGAAGCAACCGAAGTCGGTCACGGAAGTGAGGAGTTTTCTCAGTCTCACCGACTATTATCGAAGGTTCATTAAAGACTTTTCAAAAATAGCTCGGCCGCTATCCCAGTTGACGTGGAAGGACCTCAAGTTTGCCTGGAATGAGAAGGCGGAGGCGGCCTTCCTAGAGCTGAAGGATAAATTGACTTCGACACCCGTGCTTGTGCTTCCTGAGTAAGGGGTCAAGTACACTGTCTACACAGACGCTTCTCATGTGGGCTTGGGTTGTGTGCTCATGCAAAGGGACAGGGCAATTGCTTATGCATCTCGACAATTAAGGAAACATGAGGAGAATTATCCTACCCATGACTTCGAGCTTGTGGTGGTAGTTTTCACATTGAAGATATGGCGACACTATCTTTACGGTGAAGAGTTTGAGCTCTTTTCTGATCACAAGAGCCTCAAATACATCTTCACCCAGAAGGACCTGAACATGAGGCAACGTCGCTGGATGGAGACGTTGAAGGACTTCAAGTTCGATGTCTCGTATCACCCTGGCAAGGCCAATCTGGTGGCGGACGCATTGAGTCGCAAGAAGACAATTGAATTTGCGGCCCCGCTGATGGTGAGAGAGTGGGACATGGTAGAATTTATACGGGACTTCGACATGAAGCTAACCATGGAGGAACCATATGAGGTAGTAGCCCACCTTCAGGCTCAGCCAATGATTGATAGCAAAATCATTGAAGCCCAAGAGGGCGATGAGCTATTGCAGAAGATGAGGGAAAGAGCGAGGAATGATGTGAAGTCCGAATGGAGAGTTGGGAAAGATGGGGGATTGCGCTACCGAGGCCGCCTTTGTGTTCCTAACCTTCTGGGACTGCGAGAGGAAGTCTTAAATGCCGCTCACAACTCTAAGTTGGCGATGCACCCTGGTAGTACGAAGATGTACCGGGATTTGAAGCGGAACTATTGGTGGGACAACATGAAGAAGAAAATAGCGGAGTATGTGTCCCGATGCCTCACATGTCAACAAGTCAAGGCTGAACACCGCCGACCACCGGGCCTTCTGCAACCCATGCCCATACCGGAATGGAAATAGGACTTCATATCAATGGATTTTATTTTCGATTTGCCCAAGACTAGGAAGGGGCATGACTCGATATGGGTGATTGTGGACAGGCTAACCAAATCAGCCCATTTCCTGCCAATCAAGACTTCAAGCTCTGCCGATGATTTGGCTAAGTTGTATATTAAGGAAATAGTGCGGGTCCATAGCGTCCCATTGGAGATTGTGTCGGACCGGGATACTCGCTTCACGTCGATTTTCTAGACCCGCATTCAAGAAGCTATGGGAGTGAAACTGAAGTTTAGTACTGCCTTCCACCCGCAGACAGATGGGCAGATCGAGCGGGTGAACCAGATTTTGGAAGATATGTTGCGGGCTTGTGTTCTAGACTTTCAGGAGAGCTGGGACGATTGTCTCCCATATGCCGAGTTCGCCTACAACAATAGCTTCCAGGCTAGCATCGGCATGGCGCCTTATGAGGCTTTGTATGGGCGTCCATGCCAAGCCCCACATTGTTGGGAAGAAATTAGCGAGAAGAGCTTGCTAGAACCAGATTTGGTACGAGTCACGACTGAGAAGATTGGAATTATCCGGCGCCGCCTCTTAACGGCTCAAAGCAGGTAGAAGAGCTATGCCGACACAAGGCGAAGGGATTTAGAATTCAAGGCTGGGGACCATGTATTTCTTAAAATCTCCCCAATGAAGGGCGTTTTACGCTTCGGCAAGAAGGAAAAACTCACACCGTGATTCATTAGGCCCTTCCAGATTTTAGACCGGGTAGGTGCAGTTGCCTATCGCTTGGCCCTACCTACGCCACTTGCCGGAGTGCATAACGTCTTCCATGCATCCATGTTAAAGAAGTACATCCCCGATCCTTCGCATATCATCAAGTGGGAACATGTGAAACTCAAGGAAAATGTCACATACATTCTTCGACCCACTAGAATATTGGATAGGAATGAACAGGTCCTACGCAACAAAGTCATCCCATTGGTCAAGGTCCTATGGACCCATCACGATGAAGAAGAGGCCACTTGGGAGACAGAAGCAGAAGTCCGCAAGCATTACCCAAACCTGCTTCAGCAATACGAACAGGTACAAATTTCGAGGATGAAATTTATTTATAAGGGGGGTAGATTATAACATCCCGTCCAACCAGCATAATATCTTGGGGCGTCCATGTCGGATTTACCGTAAGACCATCCGTTTAAACTGCTCAGGGTGAGGTACCACCAGTAAAATTAACCTAGGATTAGCCCATTAGAACGGACCAGGCTGGCCATGATGGGACCTGGCATGGCCTGCTAAGCCTGATGGCCATTTGTACTTGACAACAGCCCGGGTGGGCCACCCAGTGACCGAGGATGGTCAGAAAAATCTAAAACTTTAGGAAATCATAGATCTCACTAGGCTTGTGGTCCATCGCGGACAGCGGACCCACTAGACGCCTAGAAATGGGATCTGGCACTAGCCGAATGCACCCCACCAATGCCAAAATTGGAATCTGACACTTACAAATGAAATCGGGATACCAGACGTTCCAGCCGTCGGATTCCTTCCAAATTTATGGTGACGGTTTAATATATTTTTCTACGGCCGTCCACCAAATCTGGGACCTGATCGTGGAACGGTGACCGTTGATCACAAATCGGACCCATACGACCAAACTCCGCATCCGATCGTTTCCAAATTTGGCATGGCCCTTCATCGGGCCATGGAGCATCTACCCTACAAGTTTCATGGCCAGAGGGCGGCCAGAACTGCCCCAATCACCAAATCGGCCCCCATAGGGCCATTTATGGGACGAAAGTGCCTGCTCAGATCATATATCCGTTCGTCCTTAATTTTTGCATGGACCCTAGTTGGGCCATTAGATAACTACACACTGAATTTGGTAGCCAGAGGGGTGTTAGGGCCACCCCAACACCAATAGGAGACCCATAGGTCTATTTTGGGAATTTTAGAAGCTTGGGGCCAAATGGGCCAAGTCTAGAGAATAAAGCCCTAAGGCCCTCTTTCTCATAACCCTTCTCCATTTTTCAACAAGCTCTCTCTCTCCCTCATCGCTTCCTCCAACCTCCAACAACCAATCTCCCTTCCTCATAACTCCACCATTTTCCAACAACCAAGCTCTTCCTCAAATCTCTTACAATCTCCAACAACCCATCTCTCTCCCTTGTAACTCCCACTATCTCCAACGACCAAGGAGAGTAGAGAGAGTGAAGGCGAGCAAAGGAGCACCTTAAATCGAGGTAGGGCCAAGGAAACTCAACCCTTTCAACTTCCTACCCATCCTCCAAGAAGAAACCCTCCGCCACAACCCCAAATTCGTCCGTTGGCCATCTAGGTAAGAACCTCTTACCCTTTCTTCATGAGATCCGAGTATTAAGAAGGGATTGGCATGAAGTTTCTCACATGCAAGGTTTGGTTTTAGGGATTCCGGCCAATCTATCCCGAAATCCACATCTCCTAGGTCGTTTTCAAGCCTCCATTAAATCCAAGGTGCGGACTATTGTTCTTAGGTGGCCTAGCATTAATTGTAGTATGGGTTTAATAATTTCGTATGTTTGGATGATGCCTTTGGAGAGTTTAGGGAAATTTCTAGGAATTGTTGGGTTATTAAAATTGTATGGAATTGTATGTCATGTTGATTTCCTCATATAATGTTGTTCTTATCTCTCACATGATTTGATATGAATTGATGATCTCATGTTTAGGTCATGTTTGGTTTCCTTCACATGATGTTTCCCTAGCATGTAAGTCTTACTAATCCTTGTGCAATTTGGCTCTATGAGATGTAGGAAGTACTTAACTTCCTCATCAACTCACACAATACACATGTACTTGAATTTTATACATTGTAACTTTGCTTAGTATGAATTATGAGTCCCATGTTGAAAAATATGAATGTGTGGTATTGCATATGCTAAATGATAACCTTGTTAGTTGACATGTTATGAATCACCATCTAAACTCTTTGCTTGGTCAGAAATACAAGGAGAATGAAGGCGGCCCCGTCGGTAGGACCGTCTTGAGGCTAAATCCATGAATTTGGGCGGGTGTATTCGGGTGGCTGTAGTTCGACTACATGGGTCTCTCATACCCGAGATCACTCGTCTCACGCTCGCTTGACTCGTGCGGTCTTGTCTACTATCTAACTAACCCGGATTGTTAACCATGTTCGCTCACATATGTATGGAACCTGATGCACCTTATAACCATTGTAGCTCATTGATAACTAGATTGCAATTGGTCCACAGCCTCGTGAGCTGGGCATGGTGGAATGGGTTACTGTGTCCGAGCTGTCGGCCTACGCTGGGGTACCGCACCTCCCCGTAGTGACAGCGAGCAATCCCTTCCTATCGGCACTCCTCATGTGCTTGGAGTCGGAGATGAGGACCCCGACGGGATCACGGACCACGGGGACTTGGCCTCACGTATTGATGGAGCCTTGGCCTCTCAACCAACTTAGGACAGTGATACGTAGGGTGAATCAGGGTCCACAAATCTGCTGGATGAATGGACTTAACTAATAACTCGGTAACATGATCGCACTGCATTGCATTAGCTAGGGTGACGACTCAGCAGTCGAGGTCGCTCTGAGGGAGTGTAGTCATATGCGATCATTAAATGGAGTCGCTCAAGGGAGCGTTGTGGCGAGGGCATGCAGCATACCACCGTATTGCATACGCATTTAACAAGAGTTATAGGTGTGGCTGATTGACTGCTTTTCATTAAATTCATATTATAATTGATGCCTGTTATAACTTAAGATTAATAGTTTGCACTGAGTTGATCACTCACTCCCACTCTGGGACGGTGTTTTAAAACACCAACCAGACCCAATTATAGATGCAGGTGACTCAGGGCTGGAGGAGCCTGGCGAGGCATGTTTCGAGGAGAAGGATGAGCTGTCCTATTTCTAGTTGATGGATGGTTTCCCGCCAGCTGGAGAGGCGTGATCGGATCGCGGAGTTGTGAGCTCAGTCCTATTCTTTTTGGACATATCATTTTTGTGATTTTGTTGGGTGGCGCCATGTGCCCCTCTTATTCTTTTGGACATGTATATACGTATACGTATGCATTTCTTTTGGTCTCTTTCATTTCGGTAGTTTTTATGGTGATTCTTCATGTTTCAGGAAATTTCAGATTTGCACAACTAACCATAAACGCACTCTAATTGAAAACCAGTCATAGGTGACCCTGGGAACTCAGGAGTTGAGCATATACACGACTCCCGATTTTCAGGGCGTTACAGAACGTTTCAACCTTCTTCACTCACACAGGAGTGGATAAACAATAAGAGAATAAAAGAAAAATGAAAAGATCTAACCGATTACGAAGACGTAGAAGCGTTGAGATGTCGACTACGAAATAAATCACTTCTACGAGCAGAACCTCCCTTCCACAAGCTTTCTCTCTCTCTTTCTCTCTTTCTCTCACACCTTTGATAGCTCTGAATCTTTAACAAACCCTTGTAAAGCTTTAGGAAACTCTCTTGCATTACCTAGAAAGGCCCTAGGCACCCATATTTATAGATTTGGAAATCCCCTTTCACACCTCTTGCGAAATTGCCTCCAATTTCCGCAGTCCGCACAAGATCAGGACTCAAATCTGCGTAAGCTCGACTAGTCGAGCAGAGTCCTCGACTGGTCGAGCCCTATATCACTCGACTGGTCGAGCCCTATATCACTCGACTGGTCGAGTCGGTTTTCAACTGGTCAAACACTGTTCACTGAGCTCGCTGGACTTTAAGTCGAGTGACCATCGACTGGTTGAGCACTGTTCACTCGACTGGTTTAGCAATCCGGTGATTCCATTATTTGTGGCATCCGAACCGCACCACATCTCCTTTAACCTAAGGAGAAAAACTCCATCAAATCTCTCCCTTTCCTACTTAGGATGAATTCACCTTCTTCAAGCCAGCCTGGTTTCTACAAACCTCAAACTTGCCCTTGAGCAAAGTCTTGGTCATCATGTCTGACCCATTATCGTCCGTGTGAACCTTCTCAAGCTATAACACCTTCTATTCCAAAGTATCCCTGATTCAGTGATACCGAATCTCTATGTGCTTCGATTTGGAGTGCTAACTTGGATTTTTGCTCAAGTGTATAACACTTTGAATATTGTAATAGACCACGTGCTGCTCCTGCTTCAGGCTAATTCTTGTAGGAACCTCTTCATCCAAAGCATCTCTTTATATGCCTCTGTGACTGCAATATACTCAGCCTATGTTGTCGACAATGCTACGATCTTCTGTAGCTTACTCTACTCAGAGACCGCTCCCCCTGCAAACGTGAACATGAACCCTGATGTAGACTTTCTAGAGTTTATGTCACCTGTCACAATTGCATCTGTGTAGCCCTCTAACACAGGTTTTCTGTCACCATAGCATAGACTTAACCTAGGTGAGCCTCTTAGATACTGCAGTATCCACTTCACCATATCATAGGTGTGGTTCTTATACAAGGATTCTACTCTTCTTGCATAGCTTTCAACCACTTCCCCTTATGCTCGTCGGCTAGGGCCTCAGAATAATCTTCTAGCTCTCCCCCATCAATCATCATAATGTACTTATGCGGCGAGTACCTCTTGGACGGTTGTCTATCCCTAGATGACCTCCTCACCTGTGCCTCAACAGGAGGATCAAGTGGGGGCTGCTCCCCTGGTCCATTGTAACGCCCTGGGTTTTCGAGGGCCGTGTAAGAACTCGGCTCTTGAATTTTTAGGTATCATAGATGCCCTAATGGGCTTCATATTTTGATTACATTTAGATGATTCATAAACAAAGGAGGATGTAGCAAGGCATGGAGCATAAGTACGTCATAAAGCAGTATCAAATGCTACTAAATATAAAAAAAATCCAGACAACGAATCCAAAATCATCTAAATAGGGAACTAGTCTCACCCATACATGGCCCAAAGCGACTAGGGCCCTGGTCCATACCCTGCGGTAGCCCGAACTCAACTAAAAGGATCTGTCGAAAATCTGAAAGTAGGGAAGCTCCTCTTCTCTATCCTTGCTCACCTCACTCGGCTCATCGAGCTCCGCCTCACCTACATCTAGTAAAATGTTTAGTTAGTGTTTTAAAACAGCATCCCAGAGTGGGAGTGAGTGATTAACTCAGTGGGTGCTATTAGTCTTAAGTTATAACAGGCATCAGTTATAATATGAATTTAATAACAAGCAATCAATCATAAACACTTAACTAATCTTATTAATGCGAATGCATGATGGATGATATGATGCATGTCCTCGCCACAACACTCCCTCAAGCGACTCCATCTAACGATCCCGCATGATCAATACTCCCTCAGAGCGACCTTAATTGCCGAGTCGCCACCCTAACTAGTGCGATGTAATGCGATAGTATTAGCCGAGTTCTTAGTTAAGTCCATTCATCCAGCAGGTTAGAGAATCTGATACACCCCATGCATCAATGCCCTGAACTGGTTGCTAAGCCAAGGTCCCCCAACGTGTGAGGCTGAGACCCCGTGGTCCTTGATCCCGTCAGGTTCCCCATCCCCGACTTTAAGCACATGGGGAGTGCCGAGAGAAAGGGATCGCTCGTGGTCACTATGGAGAGGCGCGGCACCCCAGCGTAGGTCGACAGCTTGGACACAGTTTTCCATTCCACCATGTCCAGCTCACGAGGCGGTGGACCAGTTTCAATGTGATTATTAATGAGCTACCCCGGTAGTGGGGTGTTCTAGGTTTCCTTACATAGGTGAGCAAACAGGGTTAACAAACAAGGTTGGTCGGTAAATAGGTTAGACCACATGAGTTAGGCAAGCATGTCATGCCCCGAACTCGGAGACCGGGCTCACAAAATTCCCGATCGTCGAATCCTGCGCCGACAGCCTCCGTAGTACCCCATTCTCGGCTCCCGGCACCCATATACCAGGTTCCGATCCTGGGATGCTACAAGGAGGATTTCTAATATCAATTTGATTCGTAATGAGCATAACCACAGAATAACCCACGAATAATAACCACAAGAACACCATCACAAAATCCACTATGAACAAAACTTTGAGTACAGTGCATATAAAGGGAAATACAAGATAGTGGTAATATCAAAACTCCAAAAGCTCGGTGGCACACTCCAACTACGGTGAGACTATAGCTGCGTCCTGGTGTCACCTGCACGCATCAATCGTGCATAAGCTTATAGAAAGCTTAGAGGGCGGTGTAAGTGTGTGCGAACGTGCTCAGAATGTAATGCCGGAGTAATGCAGAATTATGCTGATGAGTACGTAAATGCATCCAGCCATACCAAGGCTATGCAGTACAAGATGTAAATGCTATCGGTCATACCAAGGCCATGCGATGCAATATGTAAGTCAAGCATGCCAATCCTCATACCAATACAACTCCTCAGTAGAGCATCAAATCAGTACAGTTCTCAGTATGGATAATCACCGGAGTTCAGTACACTCCAAATGGCACTGTCTCTCTCCAAGCAGCACAGTCCAAGTGAGTGTAAGAAACCTCACTATCCGCCTGGCCAATAGTCAGCCAATACCTATCCGGCACGTCGATAGCGAACCCATTTCCGAGCTGGTCAAACTCAGCTTAGTAATGCCCCCTGCTCTCAGGCGAGTAAGGCCACCACTCCTTTCTAACCGACCATGACATAGTGGGAGATGCGGCCTCACGGTATTCGGCCCTCGTACGCTCATATATCCACTCGGTCTCGACGTTGGAGTCATCCTCTGGTACCATCGGGTTCAGGGACTCTCACCCAGGGACATCTATGGCGCCCCAATTGCTTGGAACAAGATTTTTCGGTATCCAACCAGCCACCCACGATATATCTGTGGAGGCTATGGCCCTGATGTCGCTAGGGCATATCTCAATCATACAGATGCAAGTGCATGAATCATACTGCCAGACATGCATCAATCTTGTGCATACCGTGCGCTCATGTAGGGCAACTCCGCATATCGGGGAGCCCGTAATCAGTCTGCTCGAAGGCACATGCTATGATCAAACACTCCTCATCTCAAGCATACATATGATGCGTATGATCATAAATCATGGGGCTGTGCTAAACATGTTATAAAGCAATAAACTATTCTCTCAATGAAGATGGGCCTAGATGGCCTACATGAAACCGATACAGGCCTATCAGTGGCCTTAAGGAGAGTTATAATGTGGACATCTAACTAACATTACTCGTACAATGTGGACGTCAAACCAACATTGTCCCCAAGGCTCGGTTCGTCTTAAATACCATTAAATAAACCCTGGTAGAATTACACATTGCAATGTGCCTTAGGTACATTCCATGGGGCCCTAAATATATCAAATGGGCCGTATCTCATAGGCCTTATATTCATCAAGTGGGCCACCTCAATGAACCTCACCAATGGGCCTTAGGTACATTGCAATGGGCCATCATCCATGGGCCTGAGAATGCGTTAACATGAGCCCAATCACATAAGCTCTATATGTATCAAATGGGCCTAATCACATAGGCCATATACATATCAAAGTGGGCTTCAAAAATGGGCCACAAATACATCAAACGGGCCTCATAACGTGGGCCTATATATAACATGGTAGGCCCCAACAACGGGCCCATAAACACATCAAGATGGCCTATATACATGGGCCCATATATATACCAAAGTGGGCCTCAATATTGGACCTATATTCATGCCAAGATGGGCATAAAGACATGAGCTCGTAAATATCCAAGTGGGCCTTAATAATGGGCCTAAACTCATGGGCCTTATGTACATATCAAGGTGGGCCTCGACAATGGCCATAGATACATCAATATGGGTTCCGTCACATGGGCTTGGGACCCACCATAATATTTGTTTTCCAGCCAACCTGTTGACAGTGTCACGTGGACCCGGGGCCCACCATAATATTTATTTATCATCCAACCTATTCATAAGGTCATGTGGTCCAAGGCAGGGCCCACCAAAATGTTTATTTGCCACCCACCCTGTTCACAGGGCCTCACGGCTAGGGAGGGGGCCCACCGAAATGTTTATTTGCCGACCAACCTGCTCACAAAGTTACGTGGGCCATTCAGGGAGCCCTCTGTAATATTTACTTGCCATTCAACCTGTTTATAAAGTCACGTGGACCCGGGGGTCCACTGTAATGTGGTTTGCAAATCCAGTCCACCCATTATGCGTGTCCCACCTGGTTGACCGTTCAGACCAAGTTTCAACCGCATCCAAATTTCAGGTAGGCCCCACCAAATAATTTTATATGTTTTAGTCATGTATTCACATAATTTTTGATGGTGTGGCCCACTTGAGATCCGTATACGGCTGATTTTTGGGGACAGCCCATAATCAAAGGGGACCCATCAAATGCTAGGTGTTGATGATCGAAACGCATCACAGTGGGGGCCCACAGCTGGAGCCGTGAGGCCCAGCCACCTTCGCCCGTCACCCATGCAGCGCTGCTGCTACAACAGCCTTTTTTTTTAATGGGGCCCACCGAGATGTGATTCACAATCCAGCCCACCCATTATGTGTGTCCCACTTGTCTGGCCGTCCAGACCAAGTTTCAGCTGCATCCAAACTCCAGGTGGGTCCCACCAAGTACTTTTATATGTTCTGGCGTGTCTTTACATGGTTTTAGAGGGTATGGCCCACCCGGTAATCAGATCACCTTAAGACCTTGGCTCAATGCCTAAAATGAGCTGGAGAACAAAATGGATGGCGTGGATCAGTCTCATACATCAAGGTGGGGCCTATATGAGCGGACACCCCAAAAGCTACTTATTTTTTTTTTGTTAGCTTGTTAGTACACGCCCATGTCAGTACACAACTCCATGTTAGCCGCTTCACGTCCAGCGTCTCTGACGCTCGGACGGTGTATACATGGGCCTCATGGTGGGTCCCACATGCACGTGGCCCACCATGCACATGGTGGGTCCCACATGTATGTGGCCCACCATGCATATTTATATATATACATATATTAATATATATTATAATAATATAATATACTACTACATATATATGCATATATGAAGGGTGGATTTCACCTAAAATGCGGTGGACCACACCGTCTAATGGATGGAGTGGATTTAACATAATTTGGTGGGGCCCACAACATTCAAGGGGAAAGAAGGAAAGAAAGAGATAGAGAAAGAGTTAAGAGACAAAAGACGGTGATGGTGGGGCCTCGCCACTATGGGTCCCACATGATACAATTCATACATAAAAAACGGGTCCCACCAACAAGTGGCCCTAAGTAAAGAAATTTAACGGTGGATCACCCACCTTGTTGTGATCCTCCTTGCTCCCTTGGCTTGAAAACTCCTCACCTACGGTTCTTATGGACGTCGATCAGGTTTTAACGGTGCGGATGATGATCGGACGGTTGAGATGGAAGTTGAGGAGGTGGGCCACACTTAGAAATGTTTTAGGAAATTGGGTTGCTTAGAAGAGGCTTGGACGTGAGAGAGAGGGAATGAGAGAATGAGAGAGAGAAAGAAAAAAATTAAAGGAAGAAGGGATGGAGGGAGTGGTGTGATGATGTCATGGGTAAGGGTGGCTTTGAAAAATGGGAGAGAGTTGACTTTGAGTAAAGGAGGCATGGGTTGCTTGTACTTAGGTATGGAAGTACATTTATGGTTGATTGATGGGACATCGCATAGAGATTCCCTCCAGATTCGCAACATGCGGCGTTTCTTTGAACCGAATGCTGACTGGCATCTTCCCACCTAGGTATCGGTTCGGTGTGTGAGTCGCGGCGTTGGAACCGCGGCGACAACGCGATCGCCAAGGTACGAGTTTTGGTTCGAGCCGCCTTCGGTAGGCAGGACTCAGCTTAAGAACGCGCGCAACATCGGATATGAGTCGAGAATTGCCGGAATTCAACCAGAATGATCGTGAAAATCGACGGAACAGTACGGTCTACGATACGGGTCTTACAAAGCACATGGCAGACGACATCGGGTATGAGCGATCCATGTAGTCTAACTACAGTCGCCCGCACGCCCTTGTCCAAATCCATGGGTTTAGCCTCAGGATAGCCCTACCAGCGGGATCACCTTCACTTTCTCATATTCCTGACCAACCCAAAGGTTTAGATGATGGTCCATAACATGCCAACTATCAATTTATCAACTAGCATAGACAACATCATGTTCTCATTTTTCTCAACATATAATTTCAATTTCTCCTAGCAAGCAAGGCTAACAATATCACGAACAAGGTGTGTGTGTGTGGTGTGGGTTGGTGAGGAAGTTAAGCACTTCCTACATCCCTTAAAACCAAAATGCACAAGAATCAATAAATCATACACGTTATAGGACACATCATATGAGATATCAAGCAAGACATAAACATGTCGTCATCCATGGCAACCTAATCATGTAAGAAGCACAATCAACATTATATGAGAACTAAACAAACATACGATTTCATGAAATCCCCAAACGAACATTCAAATCCTAAGTTTTCTCTAGATCCTCCAAATGCATCATTCAAGCAAGCAAAATCATTAAGCTTATACTAAAATTGGTGTTAGGTCACCTAAGAACAATAGTCCGCATCTATGGATCATTGAAGGCTTGGAAAACGACCTAAGGGTGCTCGAATTTGGGGTCGATTGACCGGAATCCCTAAAGCAAAGCTTGCATATTAGAATCTCATGTAAATCCTCCTTCAACATAAGGGGTTTCCAAGAAGATGAGAAATTTACCTATCATATCGGCGGAGAGGGGTTCTTCCGGTCGTGGTGGAGGTTCTTCCTTGAAGAAGAGGTAGGGAAGTGTAAGATTGAACTCCCTTGGGCCTTACCTTACCTACGGTCCACCTCCACTCTCCTTCACTCTCCCTTCCTCTCTTCCCTCTCCTTTTTCTCTCCTCTCTCTTTGTTCCACTTAAGGCAAATTTGTATGGGGAGAGGGGGTGCCCAAGGAAGCCCCTTTTATAATGCCAGATTTGGTGTAAATGACCCCAAGTGTTGGGTTTTTACTATACTAGCCTTTAAGGCCCACTATAGAGTGTAAGAGTCGATACCCACCGTTGGATAGTTTGCCCTAGTGATAATCTAACTATGGATATGATCGGCCCACCATTTGGATGTGTCGATTAATAGATATGATTAGAAGTCTATTCAACGATCACCGATAGTTGATCGGAGCCGCAACTATACAGATATGAGCAGGGAAATATCTCTACTCCACGTGTGAAGTTTGGTCGTAAACCGATAGTTCGAAATCCTTAACTTTGCATGAGAGTGGATGACCCAATTCACTTAAGTTCCAGCTCCTTTCTTTAGAGTATTTGCACATCTCATGCACTCGTCCTTTGGCTCAAGTTGAGCGGTTCTGGACAGTACTCAGGTCTGACTCCTGCGATGGACATCAAGCCCAGGAAGACGGACATTACTCTATAATTTTGGAACTAGTGGCCCACCAATGAGAGGTTTAGGGATTATTTGGAAAATCGAGGCATTTCTGGAATGAATTTGGTAGTGAGATTTCTCGTGGGCACTGATTAGGGTTTGGATTAACTATATTTATAGTGTGACCTATTTATAACTAGTGAAAGTGAAGATTTGATCATGATTACTCTAAACCATCGGTTTTAGGCTAAAATAGTAATGGGGTTGATTTAGTCTATTATTCAAGATCCGGGCCTTATTTGACTCGGCTTCGGTTAGATCTTCAATTTAGTCATGATTGTCTTGATTAGTTAGCGATGGGTCGGTTAGATTTGAGTCCTATGTGAGTAAATCATGGGGCTACACCTGATGTTCAAGCGATCGGGCGGATTTGTTAGCTTCCTACTATTGATTAATTGGACTTATGCGGTTCTTTACTGGTACCACTCCTGTATAAACTAACATTGAGTGCTAATGGTCATTAAGTAATATTATAAGTTAACTAATAAAAAAAACTTTTCAATAATTTTTGGAAATCCAAAACAATGAAAATCGAGAATGTTACATTCATCTTCTTAAAGAACTCCCTCGTCCTCTACACATTGTTGAACTCCCCCATTAGTATGATCTCAATTTCTTGAGATCTTCTTCGTAGGCGAGAAACCCAAGAAATTCGAGATGGGTTCTTCTCAGATTTGTTAGAGCTTCAAGGAAATCCAATGATCTGATTGGCTAAAGCTCTTTACTTGAATTTCTGATATGTGTTCTGCTCTGTTTCTTTTCTAGTACTTGGATTTCTGCTGGTGGAAGAAGATCAAGAACAGACCGGTTCTTACAGGTTTTCTTATTTGATTCGAAGCTTTGTTTGGTTTTTTCATTGGGTTTTGCTTTGATTCTCTTAAGATTTTTAAATTTTTAATCAATGGAGGAGGATCAAGAACAGAATCCATTACTCTCTCACCTAACAAGCTCGAGCTCGACTCGAGGTAAACTCGACTCAACTCGAACCATTAGCTCAACTCGAACTCGACTTAACAGCTTTGGCAAACAAGCCAAGCTTCAATGTTGAGCTCGAGGCCAAGCTCGAGCTCGAGCTCGAACTCGAGTACATCATGGACAAGCTAAGCCAAACTTGGCCCACCTTGACTCTACTCGGCTCGATGCCCACCTCTACTTAAACTAGGCTTGTTCTTCTCTGGCTTACCAATGTTTTCTATACACTGATCTTCAAAGAAAACCACATCTCTGCTACTGATGAGCTTCTTTTCGGTCGGATCCCACAATCTGTAACTGAACTTTTCATCACTGTACCCCAAGAATACACACTGTCTGATTTTCATATCGAGCTTGGACCTCTCGTCCTTTGGTACGTGAACAGATGCCCTACATCCAAACACCATGAAATGACTATACGATGGATCTTGTCCAGTCCACACCTTCTTAGGTACTTCTTCATTTAATAGGGCTGATGGAGACCTGTTTATCAAATACACTGCTGTGTGCATTGCTTCTCCCCAGAGCGTCTTGGGCAACTTCACATGGGATAACATGCATCTAATTCTCTCTATAATGGTGTGATTCATTTGCTCAGCCACACCTTTATGCTGGGGGTCTTGGGAACCGTCTGTTCATGCTGTATACCTAGTGACTTGCGATACTCATGAAAGTCACCGATGTATTCACCACCATTGTCAGTGCGGATGCACTCAATAATCTACCTGTCTCTCTCTCGACCATAGCATAAAACAATTTAAACACACCAAAGACCTTGTCCTTGGATTTCAAAGCATAAACCCAAACCCTCCTAGATGCATCATCTATAAAAGTGACAAAATACAATGCCCCACCTAAGGTTTTTGTCCTCATAGGACCACAAACATCAGAATAAACCAAATCTAATGCATGCACTTTATTAACATGAGAAGCAAATTTAATAAATGAAACTTTATGTTGTTTCCCTGATAAACAATCAATACAGGTTTTGAGAGGTATACCTGTCATGTCTGGAATGAGTCACTTCCTCACTAGTAGTAGAAGCCATTTTTCACTCATGTGGCCCAGACGCATGTGCCACTTGTCAATAGCTGAATCTTCCATTGTGTTCAACCTACCTTTACACACACTAACACTTGTCTTATAAAGGGTGCAACACTTCTTTCCTCTGGTTGCGATCAACGAACCCTTTATAAGCTTCCACCGCCCACTAGCAAATCGATTTTCATAGCCATCATCATCCAACCTTCTCGTCGACATCAAGTTAAGGCGAATGTTTGAGATATGCCTCACATCTCTGAGAATCAATGTGCAGCCCACATCAATCTTCACGCAAATATCACCAACCCCTACGATCTTCGATACGCCAAAATTTCCCATCTTCACGGTCTCATATTCACCTAACTTGTAGCTTGTGAAGAAGTCCCTGCGTGGAGTGGCATGAAACGAGGCTCCCGAGTCTATCACCTAGTCGGTGTCCTGACTCGTAGTTGTGAGACAAACATCATGATTTGCTGAAAGAATAACTATAACGTCGCCATCTGAAGTGACCACAGTGGAATCTGATTCATCTTCCTTCTCCTGTCCTTTTCCTTTCTTTTCGTTCTTATTCTTATGACATTCATGCTTATAGTGGCCATTCTTGCCACAATTTCAGCATTCAACATCCTTCCTGGTACTCGACTTGATTTATCTCGGGCCTTCCCGCCCTTCCTGTTCTTTCTTCTCCCCCGTTCCTGTGTCACAAGGACCTCTTGCTGAGTAGACCTCTGAGACTTTTTCCTTGTCTCCTTATTGAAGAGAGAGCTAGTTACCTATTCCATGGATTCCTTTCTGTCTGGCGCGGAGTTATTTAGAGACACCACCAATGTCTCCCAACTATCAGGCAATGAGTTAAGCAATAACAAAGCTTGTAATTCATCATCCAGGATCATCTTCATAACAGAGAGCTAGTTTAATATATTGTTAACCTCATTCATGTGCTCAACCACAAAACCACCATCTTTGATCTTAAGATTCACAAGTTATCGTATCAAGAAAATCTTATTGTTGGCTGTCTTCCTCTAATACAGCCCTTGTAATTTCTGTCATAGGCTAGCGGCTGAGGTCTCCATAGACACATGGTGGAATACGGAATTGTCCAACCATTGTCTAATAAACCCCACCGCCTTCCGGTCCAATTTCTTCCAATCATCATCTGTCATATCCTTTGACTTTGTTGATATACCTTGAATTGGAGAATACAAGTCCTTGTAATAAAGCAAGTCTTCCATCTTAGCCTTCCATATGTTCCAGTTAGAACTATTGAGGTTGATCATCCTTGATGAGCCACCTTTCATAATTCAAAACCGATCCCACTCCGTTCAATGAACTTAGCTCTGATACCATTTTGTTGGGGGCCTTGCACGAAATCTTAGGATCTAGCCTTCCAAAACAAACCAGAATTATGGGATAATAAAGCAATGAAATAAATCAAAGCATAAACCACACCACACAAGAGATTTTTACGTGGAAAACCCTCAAAGAGGTAAAAACCACGGGACCTAGTCCAAATCAATAATCCACTATAAAGCAGAACATTACAACCTTCTTCACTCACGTAGGAGTGGATAAACAATAAGAGAATAAAAGAAAAACAGAAAGATCTAACCGATTACGAGGACATAGAAGCATTGAGATGTTGACTGCAAACTAGATCACCTCTACGAGCAGAACCTCCCTTCCACAAGCTTCCTCTCTCTATTTCTCTCTTTCTCTCACACCTTTGATAGCCCTAAACCCTTTAACAAACCCTTGTAAAGCTTTAGAAAACCCTCTTGCATTACCTAGAAAGGCCCTAGGCACCCATATTTATAGATTTAGAAACCCCCTTTCGCACCTCTTACGAAACCGCCTCCAATTTTCGCAGTCCGCACAAGATTCGGACTCAAATCCGTGTAAGCTCGACTAGTCGAGCAGAGTCCTCGACTGGTCAAGCACTGTTCACTCGGCTGGTCGACCCAGCCCTCGACTGGTTGAGCACTGTTCACTGAGCTTGTTGGACTTTAAGTCAAGTCACTCTCGACTAGTTGAGCACTGTTCACTCGACTGGTCGAGCAGTGTGGTGATTTCATTGTTTGTGGCATCCGAACCGCACCACATCTCCTCTGACTTGAGGAGGAAAACCCCATCATTAGCATTACATGTTAAATGATGGACGAAATACTACTCGCGCCCTCTATCATTATTTACACCCAATCTACCATACCTAAATCAAATAATATAAAAGACGCTACGTGGCAGTTGTGCCATGTGTAGTGTAAATCAACTTAAAGAGGAGTTAGAGCCGTGCACATGATCGAGAGCATTAAATGTTAGATTTTATTAAAAAGTATTCTCTTCAAAATAAAATAAAATAAATTAAAAAAGAGAGCAAGAGTCTCTTTAAAGCACAATTCACTACTCTCTCTCTCTCTCAACATTAAATGTTAGATCCTATCAAAGGAGATTTTTATCTATCATTGAATGCTAGAGTCTTGCCAAAAGCAACTCTTTACATATGACCAAGACAAGTGACGTAAGGACCACATAAACTTTCCAAAATAGGAGTCTAGAGACGTAAAGACTCTGGCCAACATGCGTGAGGGTACATTCTCTGGTACACGTGGCCACACATAATAGGCCATGCTGATGTAGAAAAATAAAAGAGATTTACACAGTCAAACGTCCAGATCTTTCACAATATTGAGGACGACGCAAGGCTACTGCCTCTCAAAAGCTTATAAAATGATCACATGTCAAAGAGCTCTACGCCTCACGCCATTATAATCAAGAAAATCTTTATTTTCCCGTCCACTATGAATGTTTATTTATTTATTTTAGTTTAGCCCTATCATTGCTCATAGCATGAGACCCTTAGTTAGCTTTAGTTATTAGTTTATCCCTCCACCCTTCATCCATGGCATCCTGATAGATTGGACGAAAGATCGCACATTTTTAACAAAAGGTTATAAGGCTTTTCTGTTATGTCACTAACAAAAAATCGAGCAAAGGCTATGGATTGTGAAAGCTTTTAGTTACGGATTAAATTCGTAACAATTTAGCTACGGATTTAATCTGTAGCTAAATCCTAATTGATCTGTAGCTAAAGCGTGCCTCCTCACCTAAACCTGATTAAACATAGCTGGTGCTTAAGGGGCTCCATGGGGTCCATTGGAATATATGTATTTGATCTAAGCTGTCCATCAATTCTGATATATAATTTCAATGGATGAGCTCAAAAATTATGTAGATTGAAGGTCTAAGTGGACTACACCATAAGAAATAATTAAAAATAATTTTTTATCATTAATACGTTATGTGGTCCGCTTACAACTTCGATCTGAATCCTTTTTTGAATCAACTATTAAAATGAGTGGACGGAGTGGATAAATAACATACATCACGGTGGGCCCCACAAGTGCTAAAAGCAAGCACTGAAGGTGCTGTCCGTCACCCCCAAAACCCAAATGTCCACGCTAACCTCCCGCGTGCGCCTATAAACCTTCTCTCTCTCTCTCTCTCTCTCTCTCTCTCTCTCTCTCTCTCTCTCTCTCTCTCTCTTCACCCCCAAAACCCAAATGTCCACGCTAACCTCTCGCGTGCGCCCATAAACCCTCTCTCTCTCTCTCTCTCTCTCTCTCTCTCTCTCTCTCTCTCTCCTCGCCATCTCTCCATCTCTCACGCTTCCTCACCCTCTCTCTCACGCACTCACGCCTCTCCCTTTCCCTCGCCCTCTCTCGATCTCTCTGTCTCTTGGCCCCATTCCCTTCTCTTTGTTTCCCAACTTCTCTCCCTCTCTCTCTCTCTCTCTCTCTAGGGTTTCAAACCCCTTTCATGAAAACCCACCATTGATTTGTGAGCAGACCCTATGTCAGGGTTTTCGAAACCCCTTTCTCCAACCCTTGTCACCGTCTCGGCTCATCCACCGGCCGTAGCATTCGTCCGATTGCAATTTCTTCTTTGCTCAGGTGCGTTGATAGATCTGGACTTTATCTAACTCCATGAATCAACCCTTAAAGCCACGTAGGGCAAAATGGTCCGTATTTTTAGGGATTTTCCAATTTTTACGGTATTTTTTAGGATTGAAAGTTGTTTTTGGAACTGGATTTAGGGGTTTTGTTGCCAAAATGGTATGAAGAGGGGTTTAGGGACTTGGAGATTTGATTCTCATCCGTTGATTTGATTCCATTTCTTAGGTTTTTGGGAGGAAAAGGAAATGTCCCTTCTCTGAGGAATGAAAACCGATTTCATCACTGCTTTGGGCTTCCACAAACGAGGGGAACCATTACATAAGAGGAAATCAATTTCTTTTTTCTAGTGAATCTTGTTCTCCACCAATCTGAACAGGCCCCAAAGTGATGCCTGTGGATCTATTGTTTGAGAATCGCTTATGAGACTTTTTTTATTTTATTTCAGAAAGATATTGTTGTTTATCTTTAGTGGCAACTCTTATTTTTGTCATCTTTTGTGGTAGTTTGTAGATTTCTCATTGTTTTATTTCTAAACAGCCCTTGTAGACCTCAATTAGCATTTAATCTACATTAATAATACAAGGAGTTATTTGATACTCCAGCAATCTATGACTCTAGATGATTGGAATTTTAGAGTGTTTCCTGGATTGGAATAGAAAAAATTGTGGATCCCATTGTTTGTCTTTCAAATTCTAATTTTATCTTTGGAATTTCTGTTTCTATGGTCGGTTGACCTGGTAAGCTCTTTATTTTGTAGCTCTATACCATGTCTCTCTTTTGGAAAAGCATTCGATGTAGAATCCTTGGCCCTCATTCGGCAGTGGAGTCTAGTGCTAATATAGTTATAGTTTCAAATTGGTATTTACATAAAGAGTATAAATGCTAAATGCCATGACTTCCTATACATTTTTCTGCACACAAATTCCCATGGGAAATGTGGCAATTTTTTTTTACGTGATCGGGACCATCCATTCTGCAATCCACACTGTAATAGGCCATGACCAAAGATCGGTCCAATTGGACAGTCCTAACTGCTTGATTTGAGGAAAAAAGGCAGGTCCTTGGGCCCGGTTCTAATTGAGCATTTAGGATGGTCTGATAGGCCTGATTTTTTAAACCATGCTCATGTATGGTGATATTGTACAAGTCTACCTTATATTCTTGTGGCAACTTGTGTGTAAAAATGTGTATAGGTCTGATAGGCTTGATTTTTAATTCATCAATATCTATTTTGGGTTTTCTTTTCATTTTCTATTGATTTGTATTTTGGGTTTCCTTTCAATTTCCATCTAATGGTTTTTTGGGTTTTGATTAATATTAGTTTCTTGGGTCTTCATCAATGTCTACTTTGGGTGTTCTTTTGATTCCCTCAATCATCAATAGAAATCAAGTAATAATAAGTTGTAATCTTATTTTCTCAATGCAGAAATCCAATGAGAATGTTGCTCAAATGCAGAAATCTAATGAGAAAATCATCACTGGCATATGTGAACTGCTCGTAAATTTCTTTATTTAAACTTAGTTTTATAAGTTTGTGATTTGTGATTTGAATTCTGCATTTGGATGTCTTTAAATGGTTCTTTCATGAAATGGAGAGCCACTAGTGGTGTTTATGATTGCATATTGGGCTCTGTTATGGATCATATATGGTCATCTAAATTCTTTATTTTTCCTTTTTGATTAACTGTTTTTCTGCTTAGCATCCATTGGTGTCACAGCTTCCTTTCTATGATATGCAGGCACTTAGAAATTGCATACGTGGCATACAAGTATCCATTTTCAAAGGTCAGGATTATTCGACCAATCTGATTGTAGGATGTGACTTATTGACTGCCAGTTCCATAATTTAGTCAATTTAATTTGACTTCATAATTAATATATGCCACAGACAAGGTGATGGGGGTGTTACCTGTTAAAGGAGCATGTTTTCTGGTAATTTTAGTTGCTTCTCCTATTAAATGGGAGTCTAAGATGTTGGGGGGATCCATAAAAAATTATATTTTTGGAAACTGAGTTCCTGACTTTTGTTTTATGCCAGAAATCCAAATAATGTAGCCTACCTGGTGAAAAAATCTGATCAAGCACACAATTGTGGCTGAGTATGGACGGACAGGGACAACACTATCCACGTGTGGAATTAGCAAACCTCCCGAATGCATATTATTGCATTTATAGTTCTGTAAATTTTTTAATTAATTTTTATATAAAAATCTACACGCAAATTGTTTGAAGAAATGCTTTAATTCCTTCCATGAGAGGTGATCTTCAACTTGGTAGGCTAGAATAGTGTATTGAGCTGATATGTCTATTTCATCCAAGCAGGAGTAATGCCTTGGTGATCCAAACTGTTGATCTGATGGGCTCTAGACCATAGGAAATTGTGGAGATTAAGGGCTTACCATCGATCTGTAATGTGGTCCACTTGAGCCTTCGATGTGTCTCCTTTTTGGGATCAAACACTAAAACTAAATGCCAAAACAAATGAACATAGTGGATGAACCACACACATCACAATGTCTCCTTTTTGGGTCACTTTTCCTATTTATGCATTTATAAGGTTGTGGGGAAATTTTTAGAATTATTTTCAAACACTATTACGGACCCCTTCTACTTGCATTTCCACTAATTGAGAATGATTGAATGATTCTTCTTTTCTATTTCTTTTAAAATTTTGTTTTATTGTTAGTCTCAAGCCATTTATATGAAACTAATGCAATGTTTGCCATGTTCGAGAGGACTATCATGCTAACATTCATGATGCAACATCAATGGAATCAACTTATAGACCTATCATCTTTACCATTTCTCTATTGTTTCAATTGTCTTATATTCCATTTAGATGTTTGTAGAAATATGGAGAATACTTTTAGCTCTAGGAACTTAGGCTTCTCTTATTAGTGAGTAGAGGTGACTTTGACCCTGGACAACCCATAGTGGGCTCACATGGATGGACAATCTAAATAATGATGAAACAGTAAATGCATCCAATATGTTGAGAATGAATTGCACTGAACCATTCCTAAACCACAAATCATTTCCAAAATGCAAATGCAAATGCACCCAAGATAGGTTTTGTCATGTGTGCATGTATGTACTCGCTCCCTTTTCAACATGAACTAATTCCTTGCTATTATTAACAGGGAGCTCATAGGCCCTACTATGTACTTTGGGCTAATGGGTGATGGACAACCCCTTGGCCAGTACGATGACATGTGGGCAAGGTGATGTTCTAAGGTAACTTATCTAAGTTTCTCTGTTTCCCCATCATTTTTTTCCTATAGCAACTTGTTTCCTAAGATGAATTTGTTTTTCCCTCTAAAGCAACAAATTTGGGTGTAAATGACAAACTAGAACTTGCAGGGTTCAACATGAAAGTAGTCAAACCAGAATTTTATTTAAATTTTGGAAAGGATTGGTTACATTGGCACCGTGAGGCAGAAATGTAAATAACATCTATCAATTTTCCTTTTTTCCCCAAATTCATGAGAGAAGTCTATTACTCTGTATAAGTAATTTAAATTAAATTACATGTTTCAGAAACTTTTTTTTTTTTTTTTTTTTGCAGATTCAATTATTTAAATATCATATTGGTTAGGCTTGGGCTTTCTCTGGCTTGAATTTTGAACTATTTGGGTTGGGTCTGATAGGCAAAGGCTTTTCAAAATTTTGATTTTCCTTGGCCAATTTGGGCCCATTGATAGTCCCATCCATCCCTAGTTCTCAATTTTTATATGTGAGTTCTATCTATGGTTTTTGTATTTGATATCATTAGCATGTTGTGTCCGATTGTGGATAGGAAATTCTTAATATTTGGAATATGAGGCTCATTCATGGATGGTTAAAATGAGACTTACAAGAACCATTAACTTCAAGTGGAAGAGTTTTGGACACCGGGCTGCCTACGTGGTAACCCTTTCTCAACCTCGATCCTTTTGGATTTCATTATTTTCTTTTTTCTTTTTTTAGGAGCTACAGATTTCAGGGAATCTCATGGACTGGTTAAAAGAATAGTACTTCAGCTACGTAGGCACACACATCAACATGATACATGTCTACATAAGACATACACATCTTTGGTATTCATGTTTAAATAGTTTTAAGATTGTCCATTCTAATTCCATGCTTTGTTGTTCTTAGTCTCACTAGTTGAAATTTGAGTAGCATACTCTTACTTCAAATGCTCATCCTCTGCTCATATTTTATTATCGACACTTGAAGTTACTGAGCTTGATCAGATAATAAACCTTGTTCTTGAATTTGATGAACATGTTATGTAATGTGCGCATAATCAAAATGGAAACCATGCAGTGAAAAGTAAGGCATGCACATTGAGTTTGGAGAAATGGGCTTCTTTTTCTCATAGAAGAGTGATCTTTTTTATATTGGTCCAAGTCATGTTCATATATAGTGTGGGCTACCTAATGAATGGTCCGGATGTCTGGCATGCATGCCATCCAACGATGGGGATGAGCCTTTGCATGATAGCTCTTATATATACGGCCTGCATTCTATCAAAACATATGGTATGTAATGAGATCATGTAGAAAAGAAACTCTTCATTGAAGGCAGCCATATCAGTCTCAAACTTTATTTGGTTCAGGAGCCTGATCAAATGCTGCATGAACGAACACATGAATCCATAACATTTTCAAAAGACTTCTACTCTAGTTTCACATTAGCCAAAACCTATAACCTTGGTTAGGGTTTGGACTGAAAGTACGAGTGCGGGAGCCGACGCTTTCGGAGTTCGAACTCATTCTTTTAAAAAATAGAAAAATAGGAATATTAGTAAATATGAATTTTCTTGTTAAGAAGAAAATGGAAGGTAAAGAAGAGACATAACTGAAACTTTGTACTGTGAAAAGTAATATTAACCATCTTACTTTTCCCGTTGAATTTGATGTCCAGGAAATGGACCTTTTCCAGAAAACCATGGATTTAAAACCATTAAATCCTTCTCAAAAATCTGAGTTTATTGAATTGAATTGAATTATTACAATTCAATTTTGTTGAATATGCACACGCAAGGTTTCCATGAATTAGGCAAATGAATTCATTCTGACCCATTTTGTTGAATATCCAAACACAAGGATTATTATTTATTATTATTATTATTTTGTGATATGCAATAATTTTTCAGAATTCATATGTAGGTCAATACTTGTGCTCATTCACATGGACTTTGACTATCTTTTTTAAATTTCTTTAGTTTTTCTAATTTTTGTATCTATTTTTAAATTTCTAGGCCTTAAAATAAGATTCGAGGTGTCGTCAACAATGCTAACAGAATCCTCCAGGTCAGATTGTTGATTGGACCTGATTTTATTTAAATGATCTTGATAATCCATTTTATTTAAATGAGTAGACCTGGATGTGCGTCGGAGCTATCCGGATGAGCGGGGGTCCCTGAAAGGTGGGAACCACTGTTATGACCATGATGAAGCTGTCCATTTCTTACGGACAGCATTGGAGGGGCCTGGCTATTTGGACAGGCTGTGTTTATGTATTTGCTCAAAATTAATGGAGCAGACCCGGATGTGCGTCAGAGCTATCCGGATAAGCGAGGGTCCCTGGAAGGTGAGAACCGCTGTTATGACTAGATGAAGCTGTCCATTTCCTATGGACAATATTAGAGGGGCCTGACCATTAGGACAGGTCGTGTTTATTTCTGTATTTGTAAGGACCACACCCTAAACCTATAACCTAAACCTATTCTCAATTCCCTAAAGCTATAACCTAAAACCTATAACTTAAGCCTAAACCTTAACCTATAACCCAACCTAAACCTAAACCTACTCTCAAATCCCAAAACCTATAACCTAAACCTAAACCTTAACTTATAACCCAACCTAAACCTAAACTTATAACCTAATCCTATTCTTAAATCCCAAAACCTATAACCTAAACCTAAACCGTAACCTATAACCTAACCTAAACCTATACTTTTAACCTAAACCTATAATCAAATCCCAAAACCCATAACCTAAACCTAAACCTTAACCTAAACCTATAACCTATAACCTAAACCAAAACCTATAACCTAAACCCGAACCGAACTCTAATCCTTAATCCTTAACCTAAACATATAACCTATAACTTATAACCTAAGCCTATACCTAAACCTAAAACCTAAACCTAAACATAAACCTATAACTTAAACCTAAACCTAAACCTTAACCTTAACCCTAACATAAACCCTATAACTTTAACCTAAACCTTAACCTAAACCTAAACCTATACTTATAACCTAAACCTATTCTCAAATCCCAAAACCTATAACCTAAACCTAAACCTTAACTAATAACCCAACCTAAACCTATACTTATAACCTAAACCTATTCTCAAATCCCAAAACCCATAACCTAAACCTAAACCTTAACCTAAACCTATAAGCTATAACCTAAACCAAAACCTAATTCTAATCTCAACTCCCTAACCCAAACCTAAACCCGAACTCGAACACGATTTCCTAAACATAAACCTATAACTTAAACCCGAACCCGAACCCAAACCCGATTTCCTAAACCTAAACCTATAACTTAAACCCGAACCCGAACTCAGAACCCGAATCATATAACCTATAACCTATAACCTAAGCCTATACCTAAACCTAAAACCTAAACCTAAACCTATAACTTAAACCTAAACCTATAAGTTATAACCTAAACCCTAACCTAAACCCTATAACCTTAACCTAAACCTATACTTATAACCTAAACCTATTCTCAAATCCCAAAACCTATACCCTAAACCTAAACCTAAACCTTAACCTATAACCCAACCTAAACCTATACTTATAACCTAAACCTATTCTCAAATCCCAAAACCCATAACTTAAACCTAAACCTATAACCTAAACCAAAACTTATAATCTAAACCAAAACCAAAACCTAAACCTAAAACCTAAATATATTCTCAAATCCCTAAACCTAAACCTACACCTAATCCTAATCTCAACTCCCTAACATAAACCTAAACCTAAACTTGAAAACCTAATCCCGAACACGAACCCACTTTCATATACCTAAACCTTAACCAATTCTCAATTCCCAAAAACTATAACCTATAACCTTAACCTAAACCTAAACCTAAACCTAACCTAAACCTATAACCCAAACCTTAACCTATAAAATAAACCTATAACCTATAACCTATTACCTAAACCCGATCGATCCAGAACCCGAACTCGATTTCCTATACCTAAACCTTAACCTATAACCTAAACCAAAACCTAAACCTAAACCTAAAACCTAAATGTATTCTCAAATCTCTAAACCTAAACCTACACCTAATCCTAATCTCAACTCCCTAACCTAAACCTAAACCTAAACTTGAAAACCCACACTTAAACCCGATCCCAAACCCGAACCCGATTTCCTAAACCTAAACCTAAACCTTAACCACTTCTCAATTCCCAAAACTATAACCTATAACCTATAACCTATAACCTAAACCTAAACCTAACCAAAACCTATAACCCAAACCTTAACCTATAAACTAAACCTATAACTTATAACCTAAAACCTAAACCCAAACCTAAACCCGAACCGAACTCCAAACCCACTTCCTAAACCTAAACCTATAACCTAAACTCGAACCCGAATCCTAAACCTTAACCTAAACATATAACTTTATAACCAATAAACTAAGCGTATACCTAAACCTAAAACCTAAACTTAAACCTAAACCTAAACCTAAACCTATAACTTAAACCTAAACCTATAACCTATAACCTAAACCCTAACCTAAATCTTACAACCTTAACCTAAACCTATAACCTAAACCTAAACCTATACTTATAACTAAACCTATTCTCAAATCCCAAAACCTATAACCTAAACCTTAACCTTAACCTATAACCCAACCTAAACCTATACTTATAACCTATACCTATTCTCAAAACCCAAAACCCAAAACCTAAACCTATAACCTATAACCTAAACCAAAACCTATAACCTAAACCAAAAACCTAAATGTATTCTCAAATCCCTAAACCTAAACCTACACCTAATCCTAATCTCAACTCCCTAACCTAAACCTAAACCTAAACTTGAAAACCCAAACTTAAACTCGATCTCGAACCCGAACCCGATTTCTTAAACCTAAACCTTAACCACTCTCAATTCCCAAAACTATAACCTATAACATATAACCTATAACCTAAACCTAAACCTAACCTAAACCTATAACCCAAACCTTAACCTATAAACTAAACCTATAACCTATAACCTATAACCTAAACCCAAACCTAAACCCGATCCAGAACTCAGAACCCACTTTCTAAACCTAAACCTTAACCTATAACCTATTCTTATAACCTATAACCAAAACCAAAACCTATAACATAAACCAAAACCTAAACCTAAACCTAAACCTAAATGTATTCTCAAATCCCTAAACCTAAACCTACACCTAATCCTAATCTCAACTCCTAACCTAAACCTAAACATAAACTTGAAAACCCAAACTTAAACCCGATCCCGAACCCGAACCCGAACCCGATTTCCTAAACCTAAACCTTAACTAATTCTCACTCCCAAAAAACTATAACCTATAACATATAACTTATAACCTAAACCTAAACCTAACCTAAACCTACAACCCAAACCTTAACCTATAAACTAAACCCATAACCTATAACCTATAACCTAAACCCGATCCCGATCCTAAACCCGAACCCAATTTCCTAAACCTAAACCTATAACCTAAACCCGAACCAGAACCCGAACTCGAATCCCTAAACCTTAACCTAAACATATAACCTATAACCTATAACCTAAGCCTATACCTAAACTTACAACCTAAGCCTAAACCTAAACCTATAACTTAAACCTAAACCTATAACCTATAACCTAAACCCTAACCTAAAACCTAAACCTAAACCTATACTTATAACCTAAACCTATTCTCAAATCCCAAAACTTATAACCTAAACCTAAACCTTAACCTATAACCCAACCTAAACCTATACTTATAACCTAAACCTATTCTCAAATCCCAAAACCCATAACCTAAACCTAAACCTATAACCTTTAACCTAAACCAAAACCTATAACCTAAACCAAAACCAAAACCTAAACCTAAAACCTAAATGTATTCTCAAATCCCTAAAGCTAAACCTACACCTAATCCTAATCTCAACTCCCTAACCTAAACCTAAATCTAAACTTGAAAACCAAAACTTAAACCCAATCCCGAACATGAACCCGATTTCCTAAACCTAAACCATAACCCATTCTCAAATCCAAAACCTATATCCAAAACTTAAACCCAATCCCCAACATGAACCCGATTTCTAAACATAAACCATAACCCATTCTCAAAACCAAAACCTATAACCTAAACCCGAACCCATTCTCAAATCCAAAAACATAAACCTTAACTAAAACCAAAACCTATAACCTAAACCAAAACCTATAACCTAAACTCAAATCCCTAAACCTTAACCTATAACCTAACCTAAACCTATACTTATAACCTAAAACTATTCCCAAATCTCAAAACCTATAACCTAAACCTAAACTTTCCCTAAACCTATAACCTAAACTTAATTCCTAAAGCTAAACCTACACCTAATCCTAATCTCAACTCCCTAACCTAAACTTAAACCTAAACTTGAAAACCAAAACTTAAATCCAATCCCGAACATGAACCCGATTTCCTAAACCTAAATCATAATCCATTTTCAAATCCAAAACCTATAACCAAAACTTAAACCCAATCCAGAACATGAACTCGATTTCCTAAACCTAAACCATATCCCATTCTCGAAACCAAAACCTATAACCTAAACCCGAACCCATTCTCAAATCCAAAAACCTAAACCTTAACCTAAACCAAAACCTATAACCTAAACTCAAATCCCTAAACCTTAACCTATAACCTAACCTAAACCTATACTTATAACCTAAAATTATTCCCAAATCCCAAAACCTATAACCTAAACCTAACCTTTCCTAAACCTATAACCTAAACTCAATTCCCTAAAGCTAAACCTACACCTAATCCTAAACTCAACTCCCTAACCTAAACCTAAACCTAAACACTGAAAACCAAAACTTAAACCCAATCCCGAACATGAACCCGATTTCCTAAACCTAAACCATAACCCATTCTCAAATCCAAAACCTATAACCAAAACTTAAACCCAATCCCTGACATGAACCCCTGTTTTCCTAAACCTAAACCATAACCCATTCTCAAAACCAAAACCTATAACCTAAACCCGAACCCATTCTCATACCCAAAACCTAAACCTTAATTTAAATCAAAACCTTTAACCTAAACCAAAACCTATAACCTAAACTCAATTCCTAAACCTTAACCTATAACCTAACCTAAACCTATACTTATAACCTAAAACTATTCCCAAATCCCAAAACCTATAACCTATACCTAACCTTTCCCTAAACCTATAACCTAAACTCAATTCCCTAAAGCGAAACCTACACCTAATCCTAATCTCAACTCCCTAACCTAAACCTAAACCTAAACTTGAAAACCAAAACTTAAACCCAATCCCGAACATGAACCCGATTTCCTAAACCTAAACCATAACCCATTCTCAAATCCAAAAACCTATATCCAAAACTTAAACCCAATCCCGAACATGAACCCGATTTCCTAAACCTAAACCATAACCCATTCTCAAAACCAAAACCTATAACCTAAATTTGAACCCATTCTCAAATCCAAAACCAAAACCTATAACCTAAACCAAAACCTATAACCTAAACCAAAACCTATAACCTAAACTCAAATCCTAAACCTTAACCTATAACCTAACCTAAACCTATACTTATAACCTAAAACTATTCCCAAATCCCAAAACCTATAACCTAAACCTAACCTTTCCCTAAACCTATAACCTAAACTCAATTCCCTAAAGCTAAACCTACACCTAATCCTAATCTCAACTCTAAACCTAAACTTGAAAACCAAAACTTAAACCCAATCCCGAACATGAACCTAATTTCTAAACCTAAACCATAACCCATTCTCAAATCCAAAACCTATAACCAAAACTTAAACCCAATCCCGAACATGAACCCGATTTCCTAAACCTAAACCATAACTCATTCTCAAATCCAAAACCTATAACCTAAACCGGAACCCATTATCAAATCCAAGAACCTATAATTAACCTAAACCTATAACATATAACCTAAATCAAAACATATAACCTAAACCAAAACCAAAACCTATAACCTAAACCCAAACCCATTGTCAAATCCCAAAACCTATAACCTAAACCTAAACCTTAACCTAATCCTATAACCTATAACCTAACCTAAACCTATACTTATAACCCAAAACTATTCCCAAATCCCAAAACCTATAACCTAAACCTAACCTTTCCTAAACCTATAACATAAACTCAATTCCCTAAAGCTAAACCTACACCTAATCCTAATCTCAACTCCCTAACCTAAACCTAAACCTAAACTTAAAAACCCAAACTTAAACCCAATCCCGAACCCGAACCCGATTTCCTAAACCTAAACCATAACCCATTCTCAATTTCCTAAATCTATAACCTATAACCTAAACCTAAACCTAAACCTAAACCTAAACCTAAATATATAACCTTTCCCTAAACCTTTAACCTAAACCTAAACTTAAAACCTAAATGTATTCTCAAATCCTTAAACTCAAACCTACACCTAATCCTAATCTCAACTTGAAAACCCAAACCTAAACCCGATCCCGAACCCGAACCCGATTTCATAAACCTAAACCTTAACCTATAATCAAGTTTCTAAAAGCTATAACCTATAATCTAAACCTAAACCTTAACCTAAACCTAAACCTATAACCTTAACCTAAACCAAAACCTATAACCTAAACCTTAACCTATAACCTATAACCTAAACTTAATTATAACCTATAGCCTAACCTTAACCTAAACCTTAACTTTAACCTATAACCTAAATCTAAACTAAAACCTATAATCATATGGTGAGACCATTTCTTTTGTGTCAATTTCATTCTTCTTTGAATTTTTTTTTTTAATTCATTAAGGAAAAAAAAATGGTTATACATGATGCATCTCTTTCACTTTGTCTTTCTTTTCCCCAATGGGCATTCTAATTTATGAATGACATGACTGTTTGTAGGATGATGGAATATACGGAGCTGTTGAAATTTCATGGTGAAGTCGAGCACATTTCTCTAATGAAGCCAAATATTTGTATTTTCAGCATTATTGTAATTGTAAATGTAATTGATTGAATGAATTGGATTGTAATTGATTGAATAAATTGGATTGTAATTGATCGTAATTGTAATTAATTGAATGAAGGATTGTAATTGAATGAATGAATGATTGTAATTGAATGAATGAATGATTGTATAGGTGGTAATTGAATGAACAAATGATTATATGTAATTTTTTAATGTACAAAATAGCTACGGATATTGACCGTAGCCACTAATCTGACAGGTGTAGCCTTTATTAAATTTGGCATATTGCTACGGACTTTTAGCTACAAATAATATCCATAGCTGTTTGGAGTTTTCGCTACAGATATAATTGCTACGGATTAAATCCGTAGACATAGGTTCCAGACCTATTGTTACGGCACCTACGACTGCAGTCGTGCTACGGACTAAAACTGTAGCCATAGGTCTATGGCTACGGATATTATCCGTATCTTTTGCCTGTTTTTCTGGTAGTTATTGCTACGGATTATATCCGTAGCTGTTGGTACCTATAGTTACGGATTAAATCCGTAGCCATAGATTCCAGACCTATTGTTACAGCACCTATGACTACGGTCGTGCTACAGACTAAAACCGTAGCCATAGGTCTATGGCTACGGATTTAATCCGTAGCCTTTGCCTGTTTTTCTGGTAGTGTGTATTAGGTGGTTCCGCTAGCTATCTCGCCACAAAGTTTGGTCCATACCAGACTACGAACAGATAATCGATTCACAATCGTTTAACCATGTGCTTGGTTCCGATCAAGATCACAAATACTGTTACCTAACTGGCCATCTCACCACGAAGCCCAGTTTTAATCGAGCAATGAACAGATTATCGACAATCCTCCATTCATCGGTCGTCTTGCCACGATGCTGGTTCCGATCAAGCAATGAACAAGCATCCATCCCACACATCACAACTATCCCGCTATGAAGTTTGGTCCCAATTGGGCAACAAATGTATTGTCGTGCCCTAAGCCAATTGTAAGTACCATTATTATAAAAAAAATCATTAATGGAAGAACATTTTCGGCATATATCTTCTTTCTTTATATTAATTTTTACTGTTGAACCACGGTAGTGAATCACGCCAAAAGAATAAGTCCTTAAATTTGTAGATTCATGTCTATTGTCATAAGGTAAAAGGAACTTATTTGAGAGGATTAGCCTCATTTCCATTCACAAATTGTCTTAACGGTGCATAATATTGATGGTCGACAAGACTCTGGATCCCGACTTAATCTCTAATTTGTCCGTCTCGGTGAATGAGGACACCAACAATTTAATCAATCCTTGAGTCAGCCAGACTCTGGCATGCTCATGCGTCTTACTCACACACGTGCATCTAATTTATGCTCCCACTCACATGTACCGCCTCATCTGATTGAATTGAGAGCAATAACATGTACATGACTGGTATTGCACATGTGTGTATTCTTTGCAAAAATTTTCTTTCTTTTTTTTCTTCCTTCCAAAAACATTTTTTTCTATATAAAACAATTATGTTTTATTAATTTGAAAGTCTCTAAAATATAAGTCATGGTGTTGTTTACTTGATAAATATGTTTAGTAGACCAGAAGTAAAACCTATGGCGCAAGTCCTAAGCAATGATGGAGGGTTGTTCAGGTTCTCTAATTCTAGCTCACCTGTTATGGAAAAGATATTATTGTTTGCTTCATGTCTCCTTCAAGGTTTCTAACACCCCAGTGCAGCCTAGTTGTGGTCCGAGCATGGGTTGTCATCTGGGTCCCGTTGGGATCGATCGGGCTTCGAAAATAATGCTCCAATTGATAGGGCACTAGGGTAAGGTTAGTCCAACATCGGATGGATGGGTGTCCTAACCCTGGGCCATATGTGGAGTTCCCACCTACCCTATATGAGGCCTTTTGGGGGAAAACCCAGAGAACAAAATCATGCAGGCACGCGTGCGTGCCCAAAGCGAAGAATATTGTACAGTGTCGGTGGGGCTGTTACAAGGTTGTTTGGTTAATGGTAAATAGTTGTCATTGCCGGTAAATGATTAAATATAGATAAAAAGGGTTGTTTAAGTGATAGGAAACAATCACAATTGGTGTTAATGTGGAATGTAATGCAGTAAAATCAGATAAAGTGGAATCCTCTCAAAAGGTTAAGAATCATATGCAAATACTAGAAATGATTAGATTTATTATTATTATTATTATGAACTTATTTTCATAGTGCAGCCAAGGTTTAGAATTTCTTTATTTTTAGCTAAAGTTTATATTTTATAGGCTTATCACAATTATTATGTCAAATATCACATATATTAATTTGGGGTATTAAAACTAATATATTTAATGCATTCCAAGTTATTGGGGAAGTGCTTCACAATTATAGCCATCCAAACACAATTCTTGGATTCTAATGCATTATAATTACAAGCATCAAAACACAATTGAGTATTCTAATTCATATTGATTTCATTTATAATGTGATTTGTGTTTCAATGTACTTCAATTACAAGCTTACAAATGGGCAATGAAAATCCTACCGTGATTCACTCAAGGATGATTTACTTTCTACTGGTAATCATGTCTCCCTCATTGGGCAATGAAAATCCTATCGTGATTCACTCAAGCATGATTTACTTTTTACCGGTAATCATGTCTCCCTCATTTCTACATTCAAGTAGTTTGAAAAAGCACATTCGACAAAAAAGATCTTTGTGCCCACAATTATATTTGTGTAAACCTATTCCTTCCACCAATTGCAGGAAAACATATTTGGACACATGATAATTAATATAAAATTTAAGTGGGCAAGAAAATAGGAAACAATGTGAAGGCCACCCTCAACATTCAAGCCTTCTTAAGCTATTATTATATTCATATAACATCCATCCTGAGACAAAGCGATGAATATATATATATATATATATATATATATATATATATATATATATATATATATATATATATATATATATATAGGGTCGAGCTCATCGGAACGCCTCATGAGGTGGAGCTATGTGGGCCCCACCATGATGTATGTCAAACATCTACCCCATTAGTCAGATGCATGCACCATTCCATAGTGGGCCCACAGCTTATAAATCAAGTCAATTCGTGACTTGTGTGGGCCACACCACATACAAAAGTTGAGAGGGGTTACTCTCTATTAAAACCTTCATAATCATTTTTTGGGCCCACCGAGATGTGGTTCACAAATCTAGCCCATCCATTATGTGTGTCCCACTTGGATGATGGGTCAGACCAAGTTTCAGATGCATCCAAATTTCAGGTGGGCCCCACCAATTACTTTTATATGTTTTAGGTATGTCTTCACATGATTTTAGATGGTATGGCCCACCTAAGTTCCGTATACGACTGATTTTTGGCATATCCCATAATTTAAAGGGGACCCATCAAATGCACGGTGTTGATGTTTGACATACATCATGGTGGGGCCCACACAGCTCGACCTCATGGGGAGTTCTCATAAGCTCAACTGTATAGAACCTTTTCTATATATATATATATATATATATATGAAATAAAAAAAAAAACAAATATTAACCTATCACAAAATACACATGGCCTTAAGAGAGTTTTAGTGGTGTGTGCCCCATCTCTAATCTTTGATGTAGAGCGGGTTGCCGACACTTTCATTTCTAAGATGGACTAGAGAAGGCCCGATCGGAGGTAGAAGTGATCCAGTCCATCAGAACCTTAAAACAGGCATATCTCGCAAATCAAAATGATTTATTCGACGTACCATATATGATTTTGGGGTAGGAGAAGCTACTTTAGCCACCCAATCTCGTTATGACAGGTTACCCATGCCCATGCTGAATTTGTGAGATTCCACCAGATTGGCGGTCGAAAATTTATTTTATTTCCGTTTTTACCATTTATATTAAGTTTTAGTTCGATCATAACTTTTGATCTATTGAGCTTTAGGAGTTGTGTCCAACATAAAAAGTACTTAGAAAAATTAAGAGAATAACATGGTTAAGCCAAAAATAGGACACTTACTAATTTTGGCCGAAAACTAAAAAATCTAGTAAAACTCATGACCGCATATAAATAATAAGTTTACTATTTATAGTAAGTCACAGTTTTTAGGAGTTTGAGTTGGAGTTTGATTCTGCAACTTCTTCCTAGGTTTGGTATTACTATTTAAAGGATTGTAAATTTATTTTTATCCATGAATCAATTTATTTTCAATTTTATTTGAATTTATTTATTATTAGTATTATTTTTAATCTCTCCTTGTGAATTCAATTTACTTCTATGATGAGTTCAGATATGCTCTATAGATTCGGAGTAATTATCCCCTTGAGAAAGATAATGATTGACCTCATAATGCCCATCCTTGCATCAATCTTCCATGTGGTGTGGTCCATTTAAATTTTAGACTTAACTGAATTTTAGGTTGACATTCTAATAAATTATCACATATAATTAGGGCTGTTCACAAGTCAAGCTAGCTCGAAAAGCTCGCTCGACTCAGCTCGAGTCAGCTCGGATTGACTCGACTTGAATGGCCGATTCGAGCCGAGCCAAGCTAATTATTTGAAGCTCGAGTTGAGTTCAAGCCAAGTTCGACCAAGGGGCATTTCAACTCAACTCGACTCGAACTCGAACTCGAGCTCGACTCGGCTTGATTAATAAATATAATAAATATTATTATTATTATTATATATATATATATATATTATATTATATTAATATAAGTTTTAAGTTTAAACTTAAAAATTAAAAAAAAAAAACCCTAGAGTCTCTACTCGACCGCGCGCACCCCCTTCCCTTTCCTTTTCTTCTCTTTCTCTACCCACTGCCAGCCGCACGCCTGCCCCAACCACCACCACCAGTTTTTATTTCAGCTCCACAATAGTATGATTTCAATCGATCTCTTGATATCTACTTCTTAGGCGAGAAACTCAAGAAATTCGAGATAGGTTCTTCTCAGATTTGTTAGAGCTTTAAAGAAATCCAATGATCTAATTGGCTAGAACTCTTTACTTGGATTTCTGATATATGTTCTGCTCTGTTTCTTTTCTAGTACTTGGATTTCTGCTAGTGGAAGAAGATCAAGAATAGATCGGTTCTTATAGGTTTCCTCATCCGATTCAAAGCTTTATTTGGTTTTTTCATCGGGTTTTGCTTTGATTCTCTTAAGATTTTTGAATTTTTCGTTAATGGAGGAAGATGAAGAACAGAATCCATTACTCTCTCACCCAATAAGCTCGAGCTCGACTCGAGGTAAACTCGACTCGACTCGAACCACTAGCTCGACTCGAACCCGACTCGACCGCTTTAGCAAACAAGCCAAGCTTCAATGTTGAGCTCGAGGCCAAGCTCGAGCTCGAGCTCGAACTCGAGTACATCATGGACAAGCCAAGCCAAGCTTGGCCCACCTCGACTCGACTCGGCTCCATGCCCACCTCTACATATAATAGATAATTAAGATAGATTAGATGTCTCACACATCACAATGGACCTCATGGATTTGTGTAATACACGCTACCTCGGCCATTTAAATGCCGGAGATGGAGATACGGGTCAACGGTGAATCGCTTGAGCCGAACAAATACCCATAGCATCACTCTTCTTTAATCATATGACCTGAAAATTAAGTTCATTGGTGACGCCTGCAACCCTCAGTGAAAGTTGAGTCTAAAGAAGCCTGGACGGTGTTAGAGAAAATGAGTTGGTTTTGCTGCATGATAGTTTCATCATCCATCTTCTCTTCACTACCATGACTAAGTTATGGTCCCATAATCACACTTTTTAGTGATGATTTTGTGCTTCAATGTTTGGATTTGAATGTGAGCCATTGAAAATTTTATTTCTAACGTCATAGATTATTCATTCACGCATAGTGATGCTGAATCATCCTTCCAGCCTGAGTTTCCAAGGGTGGGCCATATAGAATAGGAACCAGAGCATGAGTGGTTCACATCATCTTACCATCTCAGCATGGGGTAAAAGGAACTCCACCATAAAATGTCGATTGGGTACCCATCCAAACAGTACCTCGTTGTGAGAACACACCTTTTTTATTTAGGACAAAGTCATTTATCATGATGTCTACCGTTCTCGAGTCCTTGTCTGTCAATGCCACGCTGGATCAAATCATGAATTCCAACAATTTCCAAGAATGGAAAATCTTAGCCAGCCATTGTCCTTTTTTTTTTGTTCTTTTCACTAGGCTTTTATTAATTTTTGGTGTGTGGACCACTGATGAAGGTTAGATTATCAAGGACGGCAAGGTTTGTTGTACATCACATCCAAAATTTTTTATCAAGGGCCAATGATCATTTGATGAGAGAGAATCAGCTAGCATCTGTTGATTTGGCCTAGCCGGGGATAGGTCCATGGGCTAGGCATGGCCTGAGGGTGCTCAAGGGTGTTTGGATGCCACTAAAAATGTGTTTTGATGGATGACTTGACGAATAGATTTTTTTAATTCCATGATTAAGTCCTTGGATTATTCTTATAGGGAGTAAGGACTCCATCCATATGACATTCAGAAAGAATTGTACACGAGTTGCCATGAGTTGAGCTTGGTACAACTTAGCTCGGCTCGGCCAGTAGCTAACCCAACTCAAACTCAGCTCAGCTCAGTCCCTGAGTCTGTTTGGACAGATTGGCTCAATTCTGTCAATAGCTTGGGCCAATTCAAGCCGATGGAACATTTTTTCAAACACATAAAATACGTCTTTAAATTCTCACAAGATGCAAAACAGCCACTTTACAGGTATTTCATCAAACAAACAATAAGCAGCATCAAAATCAAAATATGAGGTAGTCTTATAATGTTTTTTTTTTTGTTTTTTTTTCATTGGTAATTTATTTTGTATTCATTCTTTCCTCACCACCAGCTTATCCCATGGAATGTACACACTCGAAACAACACTTCATTGAGTCATTTCATCAAACACTTGGTGAGCCGGATCAATATCAAAATAACTGAGTCATGAAGCTGATTTGATCCTAGTAGATTTGAGTTGAGGACTCAGTTTGAAATTTTTTCGAGTTCCAATCACGAAGAGGTTAAAATTCTCTTACCCACCCAACATGAGAAAAACCAAAAACCTTATTAAAACATGCTTATTTTGAAATTGTGATTGAAATTTCTGTTGGGGTAGTCTGATGAGTGGTTCAAATCTTTTAATACATCTCATATTATAAATTGTGAGACGCAGTTAATCAACGCTATACTAACCTAATTTTTAGAAAAAACAAATAGAGAGAGGGAGCAGCTTTCAAAGACATGCATGTCACTTTCATACCAACACTACAACAAAAAGGGGAATGGTCGGCACTTTCGGAGTCGCATTGGACCAGCGCTGAGCAGAACAGGGCGCTGCTGAATGAGGTGCATAAATAGAAAAAAAAAAAAAAAACCCTATTCATTCCTATCCCACCCCAGACTCTCTCCTTCTCTCCGCTCTCTCTCTCTCTCTCTCTCTCTCTCTCTCTCTCTCTCTATCTGCAACTCCACGGCGCCTCTCTCTGCAACTCCACGAACGAATTCTCTGCTGCAACTCCAGCATCTACCCACCGCGCGGCTCTCTCTCTCTCTCTCTCTCTCTCTCTCTCTCTCTCTCTCTCTCTCTCTCCACCCCCCCTTCTGCCAAGCAAGAGCTCTCTCTCAATCGGGCGGCGAAAAAACCTCCATACGTGGCACAGTCACTCTCGATTCCCCTCTTAGGTCTCTCTCTGTGTATCAATGTCGCCCTCAATTCTCTCTCTTGAGATCGAGTATCTTCAATGTTGAAACCCTAATTAGGATTTTACAATGGTGAATTCCTAATTAGGGATTTACAATATTGAAACCCTAATTAGGATTTACTATGTTGAAACCAAACATTCGAATCTTCATGCTATCATCCTGCGGTATGAAACATTTGAATCTCCATGCATGTCATATGCCATATTTTATAGATCATATACCTTTTTTCTCTTTTCTTATTCCATATATACTCACCCTGATTTTGCCCATGTCAGTTAGTTCTCATGTGCTCATGGATATGTTCATTTAGCTAATGTTGTGTACACGATATTTGAAGCACTCTTGATTTGTGCATTGTCTTTAACTTACCTGCCTGATCTTTACTCCTACATCGGCTCTGATTTTGCAGCATTGATCATGATTTGTTACTGGATTTTGGGGAGGAATTGGAATTTTGTCGAGATTATTGTAAGTGTTGTTTGTGTATATCTTGTTTTGGGTTGTTCTTGCTCCATCTTTTTCAGGTTTATTTGGGTAATTTTTGTTGTATGATTCTGTTATCTTGAGAAATCTAATATTTGAAGTAGGACTGAGTCTGAATTTTAGAGAATTTTTTTTTATTTTTTATTTTTATTATTTTTTTGGATTCTTTGATGGGTTTGAAAATTTTGAGAATGGCAACTAATTTTTGAACAGAACCTGTTTGTTAGATGACTCCTTTCTTTCTACTTCTGCTATTACGGTAGTATAGCTTTTTGTTATTGTATTACTGAAACTTGGAAGAAAGGGTGCATCTATTTGTAAGGTGGTGTAAATAGTGTAATTGCATGTTTTGTATTAGTGTAAAGGGTGTCTGTAGTTTTTAGGCCATTTTTCTGTTTTTGTTTTTATTTTTTGTGTATGATTTGTAATAGAGGATTTCCAAGACTGTTTTCTCAAGTATAGATGGAAAGGAAATTTGTGGCACATGTGCCATCGCCTGGATCAATAAAGAGGAATGACCCATGCGGGGCTAGCCACCAAACATGGAACATCATTAATAGCTTTGACCATCATTAGTTTAAAATGGGGCCACACCCACATTGGTACTTTTCTTCATTGTAGGTGAGTTTGTGTGGTTAGTTGCACTCTTTTTAGGTGATTACACTATAGTACCAGGCACTAGAAATCCTCCTTGGATCCCGACATTACTCTACTCCTGTTGATGTGTGGTAAGTGGCACTACACCAAAATCATTTATTAGGAACAACTACTGTTTTATTATTATTATTATTATTTTTCGTGCGGAACTGTGATTTATGTGGGTCCACTTCTTGCTTACAGAGTTTTCTATCTTTTTGTTGGTCTTTTCTTTCTTCCTTGAAGATATTGATCATGGCCTTTGTGTTCGGGCAGTTAGAAAAGCGGGAAGCTACAAGGAGACTCGAGGATTTGTGGAATGGGATTGAAATACAGCCATAGTTGTATGTATTGTCATCTAGAAAAGGAAAAAGATCAACAAAATGAGACTAGACCAAAATGAAACAACAACAAGCGGCCAAACACTTTCTTGCACTTTTGTGTGGCCACTCTAAATCAATGGGTCACCTAGTAGAGGCATCTGTACAATTATTCGTGACAGATCACTGTAGTTGGCTTGAAAGATGCATTTGTTTGATTATGTTTTGTGGAGTTTCTTTTCTTCATGTCTTTTCTTTCCCTTTTTTTTCTGCACTCGTAGACAAGATTTGACTGGTGTTTTTATAAATAGAGGAGTCAATCTAGACCCATTAAGCAAGTGATCAAAGGTAAGAATTGCCTGATATTCATTTACTTATTCATTTGTCAGTTGTCACTACACATTGAGCATTTTGAGTAAAATATATAATCAATGGCAGGTTGGACTTGTTGTGTATGATTCACAAGTTCCAATTGGTGCCACTCTTGAATACATGGATGGGCACTACATGGTAAATCTCCTTCTATTAATATACATGCCAAGCTTTTATTTAGGGAAAAAGATATCTACAGATTAGTGCATGCTTGGATTTTAATTCAAGCTTGGTACTATTTACATTTTGTGCCTGTGAAATTTCTAATTGAATTTGTTTCTTATGGGTTTTTCTTTCACATTGTAGAGAAAGATTTAGATTCAGGTTCTGACTTTCGGATGGATCAGATATCCTAGAGCAATTGATAAGGAAAAGGCAAGAGAACTAAAAGATACAAAGGTAGAATTGCGAGACTCAATATCAAAGACAAATAAGATGAGTTTAGATTGCCTACAGAAGAGGCACTTCTCCATTAATTCTACTTCGAAGTTCTCCTGATTCATTTTGAATTTGGAAACTTGAGGCTCTTATGATTTTCCTTTAGGAGCTTCAAGAAGAGGCACAGTGACCACCAGATCTTCCAAAATCTTCAGCACAGAATAAAAGAGTGTGCTATCTCTCCGCTAATCTTCTGCATTTTCTCCTCTCTCTCTCTCTCTAATTATAATTTTTGGATTGATACCCTTTACTAATTATATCATTTTCAGCATTGCTATGATATAATTTTATTTTATTTTTTCTTAAATTTAGATGTTTCCAGTTGCAGAGCTTGCAGAACTTATTAAAGTGTTCGAAAATCCATGACCCACTTGCTTGGACAAACGCTCTAAAGGTGAAAAGGGACTGGCAGTCCAATCTTCTCAAGTCACATTGAAAAGATTGCACCGTTTGATCACTACCGTTCGATCTTGGTTAAGATTGTTTTCTTGAGAACCATAAGAAATTCTAGGTGATGCCCACTAAAAATGATGGCTATGATTGATGATTGAACTCATTTTGTTGCCCTTATGGTTCAGATTATCCAATCAGTGAGATATTTCATCATGGCCCATATGGAATGGACTATCTAGATCAATGCTAGGATGGTCCACATGCACAAATGTAAATTGCATTTTCATTTCCAATTCTGTAGGAATAATTCTAATCTTAGGAATAATTAATGGTCCACTAGTGCCATCCTTTCACATCTTCATTGTGGCAGAATTATAGTTTAGAATAATATTTAAAAGGAAAATACATTAGCGATCGACTCTTTAGATAACTGTACTTAGTTTAAAAGAAAAACACGAGAGGTATATGCTGAACTTATTTATGTTCGGATCAACTCCTTAGATAACTGTACTTAGTTATCTCAATTTACTTCCCTGAGATTTTAAGTGCTGGTGCTTGTTTCTGCATATCCATTTCATTATGTGGTTACGCTTTTTTTATTTTTATACTGATTACCTACTTGGTATTGATTATTTCTAAAAGTTCATGCTAGTATATTTGTTTCTTTTCCCAATGTAAGGAGTTGTTAAGTTCGGAGAGTGAGGACATGTTAAGCTGGTGACTTTTTTGTGATCTGCAATACGCCACATGATCTGTTGATGCTGCTATATGTCTGCTCTCAAAATGCAAATCCATCCAGTTTTTGGTTTTGTTGGGTTGGTTGTTTAGTGTCAAGCAGTTGCAGCAATTGGAGACTTCATCCTTTTGAGCCCCTTAATATGTAATCAATACAGGTGTGATCTATAGAATTTAGAATTCTCAGTTTGTGTCTCATGCCATGTCCATAAATCCATATTATATTCCATGTCCTGCCAATGCCAAGTATTTAAAGTTCCTATTTTCTGTTGGTTCTGTAATAATTTGTCATGTAGTGAAGTCAATTTCCTTAATGAGATTTTCGTTATCTACCATCTCACAGAATTTGGTTATTGGATTCTTGCAGCTTTCCAATCATGGCTCTTCAGAACACTTGATAGTGAAGGTGGATCCTATGAGCAAAACTTTCTTGTTTGTGAACATGAATACTCCAATTGTATTGCTCACAGTTGTTATTCCTGCACAAAAATCAAAAGGTTTTTTTTTTTTTTTTTTAAAATATATATGCTTTTCACAGGTACTGGTTGAAAGATCCATTGATTTAAGATCCCAGGTAAGAAGCACTTTTGGTTTTATTATTCTTGGTTGCTGATTTTCTATGAAAAAAAATAATATATAAATATAAAAAAGGCATGTTGCTGGCCAAAAATAATGTGGTAGTTATGAAAATTGAGGATCTTATGATGTATGTTTTTGGCAGGGGTTAGGAAACAATTCAAGTGATTACGTGAAAATGGCGGGGTCGTTAAAGGAATATGGTGTCCCCTTCTAATTGGTAAAGTTTCTTGACTTGAATTGCTAGGAGAGTAGGTTCCAAAGCACATGTTTCAATGGTTCCTCTTGGATGTGTTAAATGCTGATCCGTTGACATGAAGAACATGATGCCTTCCCAAACATGGCTTGGTAAATGGCAGTGAACATAATATGCTTGAGTCTAGCTACTGAAATTTCAATTTGCATTGCATGGATGTAGCCTTGCACACACAGTGGTTACCTTTCGGTATTGTGTTGTTTTATATGTTACTATGAGCAACTGTTTGTTTTTTTTTTTGTTGTTGTTGTTGTTGTTATTGGCTCGTTAAAATGAAAAATATCCAACGGTTCTATTTCAACAAACGAGTCTCTACAAATCAGAGGTTAGGATTGTTCAAACAGCCTGATTTTCAGATTGTGATTTAGCGACAGTGGATTCCAAAGTCTAGTCGGTCTAATTTTAGTTAGTTTATGCATGACTTTCATACAACCCCCAAGAACCCAACATGTAATAGAAAAAAACAGCAAATCCAAAAAGACCCGCATCAGAAATCTGCATGAAAAGAGGCTAAACAGCAAATCTAAAAGACCCACATCAAATCTGCATGAAAGGAGGCTAAAACAATTTAAAAAAAATAAAATGTCAAGACCATCTAAACAGCAAACACAAAGAGACCCACATCAGAAATCTCCATGATTTCTAAATCTTAGGATACAGTTACATATATTGGTATCCGATTCGCAAGATGCCTTTTATACTTGAGTGTTTGTTACTTAAAAACATTGAACCCTTCTCTTGGAATTTAGTTTTATTAAACAAGGTACTGTTTTTCGTTTTGTAACATTCAAGTGGCCCGCACTAAAGAAAGCAGTTCTCACAGATCTATTCATACCATTACAATGGATATTAATTGGATGGGAGGCATCTTTTGTTTTCGTTTACTGATGTTTTCCATTGCCATTACTTTATCTAATTTTACCTTACTGATCTTTGGTGCAACCAATGTGCACTCAGACTAATTTTGTGCAAACTTTCATGATATTTGATGATATTTGGTGCAACCAAATGCACCCTTATGGATTTTCTATCCTTAATACAAGCTTGATTGTTTTATGTTATTTATATAAAAAATTCTCAAACTTGATTGTTTTTATAGGGTCAGTTAACACTCTCCACTGCTGAACCTCCTAATCCTACAACAAGTGTGACATCTGATAAAGATGAAGATGCCCCATCTAAATACGGGGCTGTAAAATGGAAACAATGAGCAATTTTCAGGACTTGAATGGCCTGTGATCATTGGTGAGCCCTTAGGCCCCATGTAGGGATTTGCATCATGATAATAAGGCAAGAAGAATTCTCATTGCTCCTGTTTCTATTATTTCTATATTTTCTTTCTTTCTTGATTTTTGTAGGCATTTTTTTGGTTTTCTAACAAAGTTGCTTTCTTTTATGCACAACTCCAATAATAACTTTGTGCTAGAGCTGGACTTTTCGCCCTTCACTGATTCTCTTTTCCTCAGCCTACTCTGTCAAAATCCATCGGCAATGGTGTAGAGTTCCTAAATCAGCACATTTCTTTGATTTTTTTTTTTACCCTTAATAGTCTTGACTAATGATAGTCCGTTTGGTTTAAAAAAATATGGCCCACCGAATAGAAGTGGCGTTGTACCTAAGATCATGTCTCCCATTCTTTTATAATCTTCCCTGTTTATTGATTTTTTTTTTTTTTTGTGAAACGCATGAATTGTTTATTGGTCGGCATAAAAATCGTGGCATTATCATGTAAATCCGATCCATTTTATTTTAATTTCATGATGCTGTCAGATAATGGTTTTCATGAGAGACTTTCTTGTTGGGAACTATTCAACAGGTGAGGAAACATCTCTTGAATCTATGTTTGTTTTCTATATTCCATCGCATGCACCACGTGGTGGAATTTTAAGACGTTGTCGTGTTTCTTTCGGTTTTGTGCTTTGATGGTTGTGCTTTATATCGCCGATTCTGAACTTCCTTACTCACAGCCCAACGGTATGTGTTGTACCTTTATTAACTAGTTAAATGAACATCTCGAGGTGCGTTTGGGTTCTCAAGGTAGACAAAATGCAAAGTAGCATCAGACTTTGAATTGAAGAAGCACATCCCGTCTTATCTTGACCATGTTTTCGGGCATAAAAAAGCAAAAAAAAAAAAAAAAAAAAAAAAAAAAAAAAAAGAAAAAAAGGAAAAAACTGGGAGAATGTTATTAAGTTTTTCATATCATATATCACACTTGATGGTGATTGGTGACCTCCTTCTGCATCTTGCAGGTGTACATGTCAGATTTAACAACACTAATTACTTGGACATGCGAAAGGCGCAGTGATATGATCAAGGTATTCAGGCATCACAATGCTTATTGGGCTCCCATTTCATTTTACTTAGGGCTATTGTGAAATTATGGCATTCCTCCTTGATGGCTGGCAAGCTGATAAGTGTTCTTTGATGTTGAACAAGGGGTTTGAGATAATAGAGTTGATCGTTGATGTGCAGTAGCTTACGAGTGCGCTCTCATTTACAATTGTGTATAAAAGAACATTGTTGAGTCATTGATATATTTTATAGCCACTAGAAATCTATAGGCCTTCGTATAGTGCCATTTTGTTTAAATTCTACATCTTGATTGTCTTAACTCAAACACCTTATTAAACTCTCATGGCCATGAAGTCTGATGGAAATCCAGATCATGTGTAATAAAATGGCAACTTGTGTTGTTTCTTGGGATGTTCTTATGGAATCTCTAAGAGTCAAGGACCCTTACTGCTTAGAGTCACAATTTCAAACTTCCAATATAGCCTTGTTAGGAAAATGGTGGATGGTAATAGGTCCTTTCATGTTTGTACGTGGAGGATAGTTGCATGTCTTTATCTCCGAATCATTTAAGTCATCGACCATTCTCTTTTTCTCATTCTACCATGAATTGCTGATTGAATTTGCATGTCTTTATCTCCATAGCTCTCATCCTTGGAGATGGACTCTATAACTTCATCAAAGTACTATCTTTCACCATCAGAAGCTTCCATGGTAGATTGAAATGGAAGGACCCTCAGAACAGGTAAAAAAACCATGACTTCAGCTTTTTTGATGCTACTCGCGCTGGGAGTACCATATAGAGGATTTTTTTATTATTATTATTCAAGGACCATTCTCAATTTATTGTAATAAATATTATATATATTTTTTATTGTGAAGTAATATAGATTTTATTTAATATTTAGGTTAAATTGTTGCAACATTTTTTATGTTTTAAAAAATACAGGTTTCAATTAATTATATATAATAAAAAAATTATTAGCCTAGCTGGGTTGTACACTCCCGGCGCTTTTTATTAAAGCAGCGCTTCGTCAGAGACACCAGCGCCAGAAAAAGCCGCAATAGACGGTCTTATTATCGGCGCTTCTCAGAGCGCCGCTAAAGTAGCCTCGCGCCGCCAAAATTTTTAGCGACAGACCCCTCCCGCTAAAAGTCATTTGTCTTGTAGTGCAATGAAAAGTGTTTATGCAGCATGTACAAGATCCAAGCGATGTGGGATCCATCTATTAGGTGAGAACTTTATTTGAACAGTGCATACAAGGTATCAACCCCATAAAAACACCACAATGAGCTACATTAATGGAAACAATGTAAAATTACTCTTAAAATCACTAAGTTGATGCATTGTGGCCCACCTGAGTTAGATATTACTGATTGTTTATCTTAACTTCATCCTGCTTAGTTACAACTGATTAATGGTTTGATGAAATATACACCCCATGTTGACCCCACAAAAACTATAGTTGGCATCCCATTCACGTTGTTTCCAATTGTGTGGCCCATCTAAGTTTTGGGTCTCTTTGATTTTTAACCCCAGGGCGTAAAATCGACGATGGAACCTGACTGACGGAGTGGATTTTTTACATATTCAACATGGTGGGCCACACAAAGTTTGATTTTTTACGCTCATGGAGAGAACCTAGGTGAACCTCGCCTCAGCACATTAGCAGACCTATAGTACCCTACCAACAAGACAAGCATGCCAACCTGGCATAGGTGGCCCACTAACTAATGATGGCCCATTTTTCAACACCGGAAAAAAAAGTTCTTAGAGAAAACTAAAAAATCTCCTTGAAGACATTCTAGCTTCTAGCTTGCCGTGTACCAAAAGATCTTATCTCTTCAAGATAATGTAATTTCCAGAATCTGGTGTCCCATAATGTCTTTTGCTGCATCCCAACCTCCCCACATTTTGGAAGAGCTGGCTTCCACGTGAAAGGAAATGTTTGATGCACTGGCGGAGTACGATGCCTCATGTACGTGCGGATTCACACAGTTGTCATCGCCATACTTTTATATTCTGCAGTGAAATCTACCAAATTGTAGGCCCATACGGATTAGACAATCCTGATCTCTGATTGTTGGACATTTGTTCGTTGAACTCGGACTTGAGGTTCTGTTTTAACCGTCCATTAGATGTCCATCTATCAACCAAATAACGGATTCAATCTGGGTTATTGACGCAGGGATGAGTGTGATGAGGTCGAGCACCGTCTTCCTCAAGGATAGCTGTTCGGAATCCACGGTGATGAAAAACGAGATTACAACTTTTTAAATAAGGCTATGAAATTACCTAGGGGTAAGTTTCACAATTTAACTACAACAAAAGCTCTTATAAATCGATGCTTAATATAAATAGTAAAAACAAAATTAAAACAGAAATTTTACTGTCGATTTGAAAGTATTCCGAACGTGTGCAACCCCTTGCGTTGGGTACTTTACCCCAAAATCATATATGGTAAGTCTCTTAGCTCATTCTAGTTTTCTGGTTTGCGAGATACGTTCGTCTTAAGTTCTGATGGTTCATTTCATCTCCATCTCCAATTGAGCCTGTTTTGGTCCATCTTAAGTCTCTTAGCTCATTCTAGTTTTCTGGTTTGTGAGATACGTTCGTTTTAAGTTCTGGCGGTTCATATCATCTCCATCTCCAATTGAGCCTTTTTTGGTCCATCTTAACCATGAAATTATCCGTGACCCACACTACATCAGTTATTCGGTTATGACCCATCTAGGTCTTTCAACGGGTACATGAATAGGCGGGTACCCGAGTCGATTTTTTTAAGCCTGTCAAAATCAGGTGGAGCCCTATTCTTGACTTTTGGGACACGCTCAAAATCAAGTCTACTGGGTTCAGATTACGTTGGACAATTTAGGTATAGGTCGGTCCAATTAATTTTAATTGTAATATTATATGTAAATATATATTATTATTTAAAAACATTATGAGGCCTTTTAAGCCACACGCAATTAAGAGAGACCATTTACACTACACATGCCAATAGATACATGTGCGTGAGATCTAATCTATCCATTAAGGTAGGCTCAATCATATAAATGCTCTTTTTTTTTCTTTTTTACTAAAACCCAACTAAAAGCTAGGGCGTATTTGGATCAAGGGAAAAGAAGAAAAAAAATAATTTTGCAATGAACATATGATGATGATTTTTCAAGATTTTCATTTAAAAAAAAAAAATGTATTAGTTAGATAGCTCAGGGAATTTTGATAAAGCTCCCATTCTAGCTAATCACCTCATATCTTCTGTTTGAGTCATAATTATCTTTTAATATCTATATTTCCTTTGCTATCTAAACATGCCACATTTAAAGAGCCCATGGGTGTCAACCAAAACTCAAACACAATTGAATTGGGGTCCTTGACCATGGGCTCACCTTGATGTATGTGTTGTAATGTTTATTTGTCATTCACATGTCAATAAGGTCATGGCGACCTGAACGAAGGAAAAACATAAGAAGTTTTTAACAGTCAATCTACACCATTTCTCATGGTATGGTTAAATTTGGATATGCTTGGCTTTTGGAACCAGTCTCTAAAATGGGTGCGGATTGCGTCTTACCCCCGCCCAGACAGTAATCCGTCCGTGCAGGGTTCTGTGGGGCGTACCGTGATGTAAGTGTTTTATCCACGCTGTTAATCGTTTTTCTCATATCATTTTAACATATGAAGCAAAAAATAAGGTAGTTACAGGGATTAAGTGGACCACAAAGTGTAGATTTAACTTCCACCATAAAAAACTTCTTAGGAGTTGGAGAAGTTTCGAATCAAGCTGATATTTGTTTTTTCACTTCATCCACGTCATGTCCGGTGGCCCTTAAAAAGGTTTCAATGGTGGGTGTCATTATCACCGTAGCTTCATTTGAGTTGGTCCACAGAATCTGTATATATGCTTCATTTTTTATATCATATCTTAAAATGATCTTAGAAAAGCGATGAACAGCGTGGATAAAACACTTACATAACAGTGGGCTCCACAGAGCCGTCCCACAATCAATGACTTACCACTAAGTGTTGAAATTTGGTTTTTGAATAATCAAATAAATTTGAAATTTTCAAATGAAAGTGTAGGTAGTATTTTTAGTTGGAGTTTTGGAAATTGAGATGCTCGAATTGTGTGCAGAGGTATAGACAATTCACATATAACCCATCAACAATTAATAAGGGGGTGATTGGGTGAATCATGTTTTAAGGACACTGTAGTCACACGTGATTCAACCTGATCTTAAAAAGAAATAATATTCTTTGATTCAGCCAGGTCTTATTATCCAACAATTTTGACAGCTCACCTAATCCATGCCCTATCCAATAAGCCAAAGGGGTATAGGCAAGAGATCCCAGGACCCCTTTAAATGGGCCATGGAGGACACTGTCTGGATCTTCTGGCCTAAGCTAGGCCATTTCATCTCTTGTACAAATCAAGTTTGGATTTCTATTCCTTTCAAGGTCACAGAATTTTTTTTGTGTCCTTCCACAAAAGTGTCAGACCTATCTCTAGAGGCTGGGCCATGGCCGATATGGGATGAAAGGGATGGAAGGTGCTTCCGTAACGAAAGCAGATGCATCGATGTCATTCGCATAGAAGCGGATTGCGTCCTGCCCCGCCTGCACCCATTAAATGCTTAATGAGTCCAGGCAGGGGCTCTGTATGGCCCACGGTAATGTATGAGTTTTTTCCACGCCGTTCATCTATTTTTTCAGATAATTTTAGGGTTTGAATCTAAAAATTAGGTAGGTTCAATGCTCAAGTAGATCACACCACAGGAATCAGTAATGATAATGAAATTCACCGTTGAAACCTTCCTAGGGGCCACCTTGGTGTGTATTTGCCAACCTGTTTAAGGCCATATAGACGCTGATTAAGGAAAAAGAAAAATATCAGATTGATCCTTAACTTCTCTCTCACAAGAAGCTTTTAACGGTGGCAGTTCAATCACCACTGTGTGGTACACTTGAACCTCGTTGAATCTGCCTCTTTTTTATCTTATATAGAAAAATTATCTGGAAAAATGAATGAACGGCATAGATTAAACCCATACATCATGTGGCCCACGGGCTGGGTGGTTAATTTGGTAATTATCTCAACTTTGAGTCTTTGTTTTGGTTTGTTTGATTTGGTTTTTAAACCCATACATCATGTCTACCCCATCAGTCAGATTGACCATTCCATCATAGGACTGGGGCTTAAAAATCAAGTCAATCCATGACTTTTGTGGGCCACTCCACATACAAAAGTTGAGAGGAGTTACCCTCCATTAAAACAAATCATTTGTTGGGCCCACCGAGATGTGGTTCACAAATCCAGCCCATCCATTATGTGTGTCCCACTTGGATGAGGGGTCAGACCAAGTTTCAGATGCATTCAATTTTTAAGTGCCCCCCACCAAGTACTTTTATATGTTTTAGGCATGTCTTCGCATGATTTTAGATGGTATGGCCCATCTGAGTTCCGTATACGGCTGATTTTTGGGATATCCCATAATTTAAATGGAACCAATCAAATATTGATGATGGTCGACACGCATTACAGTGGGGTTCCCATGAGGTTGAGCTGTGTGGGCCCCACCATGATGCCTGTCGAACATCTACTCTATTAGTTAAATGCACCATTCCATGGTAGGCCTAAGGCTTAAAAATCAAGTCAATCCTTGACTTTTGTGGGCCACACCATATACAAAAGTTGAGAGGGGTTACCCTCCATTAAAACATTCATAATCATTTTTTGGGCCCACTAAGATGTGGTTCATGAATTCAGCCTATGAATTATGTGTGTCCCACTTGGATGAGGGGTCAGACGAAGTTTCAAACGCATCCAAATTTCAAGTGGGCCCCACCAAGTGCTTTTATATATTCAAGCATGTCTTCACATGATTTTAGATGGTATGGCCCACCCGAGTTCTATATACGACTGATTTTTGGGATATCCCATAATTTAAAGGGGACCCATCAAATGCACGGTGTTGATGTTCAACATACATCATAATGAGACCCACACAACTCAACCTCATGGGAAGTTGGCATGAGATCCACCGTGTGTGCGTGTATATATATATATATATATATATATATATATATATATATATATATATATATATATATATATACACACACACACACACACACACACACACACACGAAACGATCACTGCGAACCAGTTCGTACGTACTACGTACGAACTTTTTTGGAAACCCATCATACGTGATGTGGATCCAAAATCTGAACTGTTCATGTGAAGCAACACCTCGCGAAACCCCCCGGGCCCAAGTTTTACTTTGATCTAAAACTTTTATGGACCATGAAAAATGAAAATAGTTTCCTCCCTTGATTTGCATTTCTCTTTCCTATGGCCCACCAGAATTTTTGATCGGGGTGAAAATTTCTCACATAAGGTTTCATGGGATTCCGCATCACATGGACCATTCAGATTAGACACCCATGGCACGTGTGCAAAGGTGTGCACGTGCGTAAGTGCGTAGGGGAGCATGACTCTATATATATATATACACATATATATATATATATATATATATATATATATATATATATATATATATATATATATATATATATATATACACATACTACATGTGTGTGTGTCGGTCTACCAACTTCCTATAAGGCCGAGTTGTGTGGGCCCACCATGATGCTTGTTGAATATTTACTCCATCAGTTAAATGTACCATTCTATGGTGGGACTAGGGCTTAAAAATTAAGTCAATCACTGACTTGTATCGGCAACACCACATACAAAAGTTTAGAGGGTTACTCTCCATTAAAACATTCATAATCATTTATTGGGGCCATTGAGATGTGATTCACAAATCCAATCCATCCATCATGTGTGTCCCACTTGGATGAGGGGTTCAGACTAAGTTTCAGACGCATACAAATTTCAGGTGGGTCCCACCAAGTGCTTTTATATGTTTTAGGAATGTCTTTACATGATTGTGGATGATATGACCTACCTGAGTTCCATATATGGTTAATTTTTAGGATATCCCGAGATTTAAAAGGGACCATTAAATGTATAGTATTAATGTTCAACATACATCAGAGCAGGGCCTACATAACAGGACCCTATGGGAAGCTGGACCGCATGAAACCTTTTCATATATATATATATATATATATATATATATATATATATATATATATATATATATATATATATATATATATATATATCTAGAGAGAGAGAGAGAGAGAGAGTATGCAAATGCAAATGCTCAGCTACACAACCGTTTCGCACATAACTCGTGTGTACTTTTATGAGAAATCATTACACTTGTGCTGCAAAATCTGAGAGATCACGTGGAGAAGCACCTCATGAAACACCCAGGTCCACTGTGATGTATGGGTTTAATACACGCCGTCTATACATTTTTCAAAATTATTGAAGGGTATGAACCGAAAGCTGAGGTAGATCCAAGGTTCAAGTGAACCACACAGTAGGGATTGAACTGCCACCGTTAAAAAACTTCCTGGGACCTTCAGAAGTTTTGGATCAATGAACTTATGAACAGGTTGGATGGCAAAATAAACATCATCACGGTGGCCCATAGGAAGGTTTTAACGGTGGATATCATTATCACCGCTGCTTCCTGCGGTGTAGTTCCCTTGAGCCTTATATCTGCCTCATTTTTTGTTTGATATTCTAAGATAATTTGGCAAAATGGATGAACGGGTGGATAAAACATATACATCACGGTGGGACTCGTAGAGCCCTTCGTGGACGGATTATCGTCCATGCGTGTGCACGACGCAATCCGCTTCCATATAAAAAATAAAAAATAAAAAAGCTTTTGTTTTAAATTATTGTAAACAAGAGAAACTGATCACATGCAACTAACGTGTTTGAATTGTATACCGCAGCATCTTTCCAGCCAACATGCCACTTGTCTTGTAAATCAGTATCACGAGAACTATGGGGCCCACCATGAAGATTATACGTCTCTAAAATCAGACTAATGTACTTACTAGGTGGGCCACACCTTTATGTTGTTGTATCTGATGGTGGCTATCTCATGATGTCCTACACAAGTGGCATTATCATAAAATAAATGGACGCGCGGCTAGAAAAAGATAGTTTAGCGTGTGAAAAGACTTCCTATCTTTCATAGTCTATTTTACGCTGTCTTTCTTGACGCTGGCTTGACCAAAAATAGTGTAGAATATGCTTATTCTACAACTACATGTGTGGAGCCCTCTGTGATGTTTGAATGAAATCCAATCCGTCCATCATGTTAGCCTCCTCATGTTTCTCTTGGATTAACGGACAAGGTAGATCTAAAGCTCATGTGGGCCACGCTATGTGAAATCATGCTTAATACCTCAGTTTTGGCATGGCCACGTTTTTGGGGAGTCCATTCATCCGGTGAGATCATCTCTTAAAAATACGTTGGGCCCCACACACAATCAAAATGTTTTGAATGGGTAGCGACTCAATCCCAACTGTTCCCTTGGGTGACCCAACTGTGTTTTGCATATGCCTGATCTTTTACATACGAAGTGAACTCAAAGGGGCCCACCTTATGGACGGAGTGGATTCGTCCGTACATGACGGTGGGCCCCACACACGTGATTGCAGACTAAGCTTATTCTACAATAGTGGTAGGCCTGCCTCGTACATCCAAGGAAGATTCTCAAAGAATCTTTTTTGCATGGTCTTTCTTTTGACTTCGTATGGAAGTCGCCATTGTACCATCAATCATTTCTTGTACACATGCAACATGCCTAAGTTGATCGGGACCGTTCCTTTCTTAGAGATCCAAGCAAGGTGGACCAAGAATCATATGATCAAGCCCATCCTAAATTATAAATAGTTCAAGAGGTTCGCTACGCCCTATAAGCATCCAATCTACTCGCCACTACATGTGCTTGTATGGCATAGATCAAGAGAAAGATCCAATTCATCCATTTGATGGGCCCTACCAATTAGGATATCTGTCCAAAAATAGGTAGGCCTTGATGTTATAAACAGGCAGAGGGCCCAGTAAAATTTGACGAGTTTTCTTCAACCATCCACTTGTTTCGTGAACTGTGATTGATTGAAACATGGACTAGCCTGAATTTTTATTTTTATTTTTCTTTTTGTGCTAAACCTTTTAGTTTAGGATTGTTCAAGGAATATTTCAACCTTTTTGAAGATTTTCGGCTTTTGCTTTGAATATGGACAGTTTTATTAGCCTTTAAATAATAAAAAGGTTGAAATATTTTAATCTGATATTTGTAAAGGATACCATTAGGGCATAATATAAACAGTTTGGATCATTGAAAAGGACCTTGGTACAATGGCTAAAGTCATTGATTATGCGTCATATGGAGGAGGCACTTGGAAATGACACGCATGACATGCTAAGATTTCCTTGAACAATCCTAGACTAAACATAGCACGGTGGCATTTTATTATTATTATTATTTCATCTAAACCGTCCTATAAATGTTCATCAATGTGATAGTTATATATCATCAACATCCATCTCCCACGTGAGGCCTCCAGCCCGATCCGTGACTTACATGGGCCACACGACAGTAAACAGTTGAGAGTGGCCGCCCACCCATTAAAACCTTCCCTATTGTTTATTTAGCTCATGGAGATGTGATTTATACATATGGTCCATCCATTATACAAAGATAATTCCAATTAACAATTCAATCCAATTATTTGTTGAGTCCCATCATTAATTGCTGTGATTCTAAATAACAGTCTAATTGGGCTGTTTATTTTTCATATTAGCCCAATTCATCTTCAATTCTATGGTATTCGAGCAGCTCAAATTTAATATAGATCCAACTAAATTGTTAAACTCAATCTAACCGTTGAATCATTGACATCCAATTTTATACTATTTTTATTGTTTATCCTTAATATTGGTCCAATCAGACCATTCATTTCTAATAGCATTTGGCTTTAGCATGAGTCTAATTTAGTTGTTCTTTTTCAATATCAACATTATCAGACCACTCATCCTCAATTTCATCATAATTGAACCATTCATCTTTAATATCAGTCCATTCAGACCGTTGGTATTCAATTTTGGACTAATCAACTCATTGATCTTTAATATCAGTTCAACTCAAACCATCATCTTTAGTCTTATTTAAATGAAACCATTCTGCTTTGATATCAGTCCAATCACCAAACCATTTACCTTCAATTTCAGAACAATTGGATCATTTATTCAATCAAACCTGATTGATTTTCAATTTTGGAATAATTCAACCATTCATCACAGAGCACCGGATTATTTCACTATTCTTGTCAAAACTGATACAAATCATGCAATTGATGAAAGAGGAATCATAGATAGTTAGTTTGTAGGCATTGCACAGATTATTTGGGTTTTTAGTTTTAACCAAACCATTGATTTGTTATTTATTAATGTTGATAGGTGATGTCTCCAAAATATCCTCGATCGGACAATCCTAACTCCACGATTAGTGGGGTTTGTTGATTAATGTCTTAAATCTATAAATTAATAGGTCTATCAATGATAGGTTCGATGTCATCGAAGTCAACTTAATGCCATTGGAAAAATCTAGAATTTATTAAATTGGTTGTTGGACACTTTAGGTGCCATGTTTGATGCCATCGAAGGCTGGTCAACACCATCGAAGGTTATTTAATGGCATCGAAGCTTGCTCGATGCCATCGGTAAAATTTGAAATTTCCATGTTTAGTTATAAGAATGTTTTGGTCATTAGTTCGATGCCATCGAAGTGGGTTCGATGTTATCGATGGTCTATCGAAACTATCGAAGTCCCATCGAAGGTGACATCGAACGAATGCACAAAGTTACGCAGGATTTATTTTCAATTTTGATTGCGATTATCATATAAGGTTATATATAGGGGTGTAATCAAGATTAAAAGGTATCAAGGTACTTTCTAATTCGTTGCTAGGGTTTTCAAGGGCTTGTAAGGGGAGATTTGAGGCTTATTCGAATCAGGTATTCTCTCCATCTCTTGTAATTTTTTGCTTTCATAGTGATATATGTTGCTTTGTGCTGTATTTTTTTTTTCAAGAGAATTTTTCCACATTAAATTTGGAGTCTTTATGCTTTGTGCTTGGTTGTTGCTATTAGAATACTTGATTCATCTCTATTAATGGATCATCCATCTTCAATAATGGTCTAATCAAACTTGTTTGATTTTCAAATTTAGAGTAGTTAGACCATTCATTACTAGGGCTGAAAATTGGGCGGGTTGGTTCGGGTTGGTGCACAACCCTAGCCCAACCCAAGGTTCTTATACCTCAACCCTAACCCAACCTAACCTCAAGTTAGGAATTCTCAACCCAAGTCCAACCCAAGCGGGCTCGGTCAGGTTGTTCGGGTTGGTCGGGTTGATACATGCTAATATTTTCATATTAAATTAGTCTATTATATTTCCAATACACATCTTATTTTCGTACCTATAATTTTATTAATCATATATATATGTAGTTATTTGTCATAAAGAACGTTGTTTTTCCTAAACAAACAAGCTAAAATATAGGAACTATTCCTTTAAAAGTCATATTGTGTACCACACAATCTATTTGGGAGAGAGAAATCCGATGTATTTTGTTAGCTTAAGTCATCAGAAATGACGTGCACCAGTGAAACCCAATGGCACTGAAATTTCTTGTGCCTTCAACACAGACGATCCACACTCAATTATAATTTATAAGTAACTTATATATCGATCGGGTTTAGGTTGGGTCAGGCAACCCGAGACCTCAACCAGAGCCCAACCCAAATTTTATCGGGTTAGTGTTTGTACAACCCAAGCCCGAGATTGAACCCGATACATCCTGCCCAAGCCTAACCCAATGTCAGGTCGGTCACGGGTTGGTCGGTTGAACCGGCCTGACTTTCAGCCCTATTCATTACCGAGCACCCTATGATCTTGTCAAAACAGATAATAATAATGAAAAAAGGAATCATAGATATTTTGTAGGCATTGCACAGATTACTTGGGCTTCTAGCTCTGACCAGAGGATTGATTTGTTATGTATCATTGTTGATGTGTGGTCCCGTAAAAAAAAAAAAAAATCTCAATTGAACAATCCTAACTTCATGATTTGTGGGGTCCACATACCCTACTTTATCTATACTTCCATGAGAAGAGGAAGTTTCAAGGCATTTTTCTTTCCCATTTTACACCAACAAATCAAATATCTACAATACCGATTGTATAGGTCTTCTAGTAAAATTAAGTGTGTTTTTTTTAATTTTATTTTTATAATAGAGTAGGTTTGCTACAAAAATAAATGGATGCCTAGAAGGTCAAGATGATCAAAACATAGGTGGGCCCCACGTTTCAATTAGGAAGCCTCGTGTAACACCCCGTATTTTTATGTGCTCGGGTGTTAATATTATAAACCAGATTAGCAAGTGGTGTGATAATACAAATAACTTACGTGGTTCACCTTCATTAAATATTATCGTGGAATTTCAATAATTATGATATCAAATTTCAAATTCAACCATTAATTTTAAATTAATCGATCGAGTACCACACATTAAGACTCATGTATTGTGGGCCACTTTCAAATTAAAATAATATAATCATTCTAATCGAAGCCCGACAGGAGGATGATGGAATTGATAAATAGTGCTGACAGGGATACTACTCACATAGACAGCTTAGATAAAAATAATAATGATACCAAAAATATTGAAAAAGGAAAAATAAATATTATAAATATGCATTAGGCCATAAAATCCTTAATCTATCCATTGATTCTAGTTAAATGACCCTATAGACCCTTACCACCGTTGATGATAAATTTCAGAATAATCTGACCATCAAACCAAAAGAAACCCACGATCTAAGTTAAAATTTAGAAGCATGGCCCACCTTATCTGTAGATCTACCCCATCTATTGAACAGGACCCTAAAAGGGACTAGTAGAGCCCACTGAACGGCTTGGATCTTTCAAAACATCATTGGGAACCCCACACTCACAGTGTGAGTGTAAACCATCGAGTGTACCCGCGCAGCACTGGACCAATCATCTCGGTTTGACCGAGCTGACCCGAGTTTTGTTTGAAAAAGAGAGTTTTCTCTCTCTTTCCTTCTTTTCTGCCTGGGACGAACGACGTCCGTCCATTTAAAATTAGGGCCACCATCATGATCATCTAGGATGATCCAAACCGTCCATCATAGAGCTGGGAACGTCGTTGATCAAAACCCTGTTGATTTCACTTGAAACTACAAACATGTGTGTACACGAACACGAGCGCAAATAGAGTGAGTGCTAGTGTATTTCCCAAAATAGAATTTCCGTTGCATTGCCAGGCTGGCTACGCACATACGGGATTCTCCCTCAATCCTAACCCTACGTTCAAATCGATCTCAGCCCTCCATTCTCTTCGTTCTTTTAGGGCTTTCCTTATAACAAGAAAACTGCCGCCGTGAGTTGAAACCAAATCCGCTAATAGATGACATAGTATCCTTCCGTTTGGTGGGTCCCACAATGACCCTGGAACCTATCCACACCTTCCAAGTGCCTCTGATCGTGGGATGACCCACCCAATCCGAATCTGCCATGACCATCATCTTCCCCATCCTTTTGAAAAACTCATTTCCTTCAAGTGGACCCCATCTCTCGATCAGATCCATCCAACTGATGGACCAATGTCCCAAAAGTATATCTATGCAGTCCGATCGTATCCATACTGTTAGAATATCGTAAGATCATCTCCGATCTTATTGGCTTATACAATTGAACCTGTAACTAATCCCACCGATTAGTTAGAATCGAAGCCTCTAGAAACGGTTTAATAAAGCCTATTTAAGGTTGCTTTTAGGGCATTCTTTCCAGAAATAGAAAGAGAAAGAGAAAAAGAAAAGGCGTCGTTTCACCTGCCGCTTTGTGTAGAGCTAACTCAAACCGAGTTGCTGTAAGTTCGGGCCGAGTCTAGGGCTCCACCCAGTTGCTTCCATCATAGGAAGATGATGAAGAAGAAGAAGCAGAGAAGAACGAGTTGGAGAGAAAGAAACTGAGGAATGGAGAGCCATCCAACCAGCTACCAGTTAGATTCAAGTCTTCCTTCCACATGATCACAGACCTCCGATTCTGAATCGACCCAGTTGTAGACTCAGTGAATCGCATCGGCACCAGCAAACCGTTATCTCCAGCAGCTTGTATCAGTCATGGGACAGAAGGACCCAACCAGCAGTAGAATCCCTTCAATCAAATAGAAATAGCCAGGTAATCTCAACTATCCTTCAGCCGTTTTGAAATAAAATTACACACAACTCAATAACAAGTTAACTCGGTGTTAACACGCTAGAATGGTGTCCCTTAGAACGCCTCTCGCTGACCATTCGGATAGATAATCATCTCACCTCCTCTAGTAACGAACCTACATCAGGCTTCTGACTGACGGTGTTTGAAAATGAGTTAGAAATCGAGCTCCCCTGTTTAACTCAGTCCAACGCCGAGTCATGACCTTGGAACTCGACTCGAGCCAGTCAGAACTGAACTCCCTTGCTGCCAGCAATCAGCCCCACTCCAGTGCTAGTATGAGGATAAAACCCCTTCATACCACTGTCCGTTTTAATCCATTAGTAACTCAATCCAATGCCCTAACTGAGTCAATCCTAAGACTATCAGTGAGTTAAGTTTGGGCCAGGGTCGTGAGTCCCGGATTTCAACAGACACGGGTCAAGACTCCTTATCCAAACCCTCTCAGCCACTCAGATTAACCAATGATCTGATTGGGACTTTACAATCGGTGGATCCCATTCTTTCAACTCGGTGGTGAGTTGACTCACCCAGATCCTCAACCGAGTTAAATCTAAAATAACCCTCAAACTAGTTGTAGATATCATCCTAGGAGAGATTGAGAAGCCACACCAATTGAAGGACCCGACAGCTATTGCTACAATAGGTGGTTTTCCCTTCACCTCATATTCGACTAGTTGGTTGTTGAGAATCTCAACCGAGTCAACTCAGTAGTGACTCACTGTGATCTTGGAATGTTTTATTCAGGTGACATTTGCAGCTATTCATATTGAAGGATAATCCCCCTCAATCAACTCCAAGAACAAGACTCTTGAATTCATCCAGATAAGGAACAACACCCAACCAATGTGAGGGATATCCCACTTGGTTTCCTCATTCATGGAATTTCAAGATAGTTTGAATTTAAATTTATAATAATATTGTGATTGTGTGGATAGTAATTATGTCTCTTCTAAATTTCAATTGATGATCATGCCCCTAATTCATCTTATAAGAATAGTGTTACACACATTATGCCACATTTAGAAATGCTCATATCTATGTACACCCCCACTAGTTACATCATGAAGTAAGAGGTCTTGCTCTCATTTGAAGAATGAAAGGAGGATTGTGGACTTGTTATTAATTTAGAATGCTTGAAATGTCTCATGTTTAAATGCTAGATATCCTATTTAAAGACCACAAATCTTGATCATGCGTATGAGACTAATCTTGTTAATCCTATGGAATATGCATGAGTATCATGATGCATAACATCCACGCATGACATGTGAGCTTTTCCGAGTGCTCGATGTAAGTCACACTCTGTTCGATTTACTGGAGGTTCTAGCGCTTCAGTTAAACTTACAGAGCATGTACATTTATGCCACTTTGGGCGCTCTTTCTTTACATGAGGCTTTTCCGGGATTAGACACTCCTCGGGTGTACCCCGTGTATTTTTCCAGGAGATATCCTTGGGCGCACTCACTTATATGGCTATTTTTCCGGGTGACTAGTTTGCCTTAGGTGACCATTTATTTTTGACAGCTGGATGTGCATTCCCAAATCTGTGACTTGAACATACATTCATACACCCATACATTCACTTGGAATTTCATAATTTGTCTCCTCGTAATTTGAATATGTTGATTTAAACTGTCTTGGAATGATATGATATGCATGAATCCTTGCGGGAAGTTCCCACTGAGTTTTCACTCACCCAATCGTGCGGTTGCACCAAATAGACACAGGTATGATGAACAGGTGAAGACCCCTACGACGGGATTCCACGGACGGCTGAGGTGGAGGAAGAACTCTATTTGAATGTCGTTGAGCTGTTGGACCTCAATTGATGTTTTAAGATTTACTTGCTTTGTATTTCAGATTTTGTGTATTGTTTGAGTTGTAATAAAATATTTCCCTGTTGTTGGATTTCATTTTGCTCCCGCTTAAATGTATTAAACTTCCATTTGTTACTCTTGATATCCGTAGTTTATGCAATGTTGTCTTACTCCACATTTTGAAATTTGCCGCCATTTAGATGTATGTTAGTCCGCCTCATAACGTAATACTCGGGTTCTCGTACTCGAGCGACTACCCTCGGGTTTTGAAACCAGGGTGTTACAAGTTGGTATCAGAGCGAGTCTAGACAAACTTGGCCTTTGGGAAATAAACTTATACAAACTTTTAATGTCTTAAGTTAAAATGTTGAAATTAGATACTGAAACTTAGGTGAATCTCCCCTAGACTTAGGGAAATTTTGAGAATGTAGAGACCTAAACTTAGGTCCCATTTGAAATTATCTAACCATTTGGATGTATGTGAAATTCCCTTAGAATTTAGAAAGTCTGAGGATGTAGATAACTAAATTTAAGTTCCCTTGAACTCATTAGGGTAGGCATTCAAACTTGATTGAAATTACTTGGGAAATTGCGAACATAGAAACACAGGACTTTAGGCCCAGTAGGAAAGTTCAAGTTTAGTTGTTGGAATGTAGACATTAAATTTAGATTCCCAGTACTGGATCTCATAATCACATTAGGTTTCATAGATATACACTCACTCAGGACAACACCCTTAATTCAACCATAACAACATCTTGGACTTCAAGGGTATAAGAGAATTCTGCGAGATGGACATGCTCATCCCAACTACCCTTAAAGTCCAATACGCAGGCTCTCAATAAGCCTTCTAGCTAACAACATCTTGTTATAATTCAACTGCACTAAACTGTAAACATCTTGTTCTTTAACTAACAAATATTTTTATCCATAACAACATTACTAGTCTGATAGCTATCCTATGAAACTTGACTTTCAATTCAAGTAGGCACATTGATTTCATGTTGCTATGCAAATTGAATTCTATTATAATGTCTTCTTAAGCATAATAAACTGAAGATATCATTAATTGAATGATCGTAATCTTTGATTTATGGAACTATGATTATTAAACGTGAGCTGTTAGTTTCATTTCATAAGGATCATTCACTTAATTTTAACTGATTAGTTGATGATTCATTTTAGTCTAATTATTATTGTATATGCCATCTAAAGTGGGAACCACTATACATGTTTTACAATTTCTGAATACCTGTGTATCATGCACCACTAGAGTATCAAAGGTGTTTTCTTATCCACCTTGAAATATGCATTTGAATTCTGACTTTCCACTATCCTTTGTGACATTGAGTTGAAGCTTGCCGATTGAATATTATGATCATTGGATATTTTCATTACAACTGCCCAATAAATGTCCACCCCGTTTGGTTGTCTGGATGTAGAAATCAAACTTAGTTCCCCATAGAAAAATTTTTAGGGGAGACATTTGAATTTATTAGAGTTCCCTTAGAGTTAAGGAAAGTTTGAACATCGAGACACAAATTGTAGACCCCTTAGGAAATTTCAGATTTAGTCATTTGAACTTAGAAATTAAATTTAAGTTTCCATTGGAATTAATAGGATAACCACTTGAACTTATCTAGAATTCCTTTATAGTAAGGAAAATCGTGGACTTAGAAATTTGACTTAGGTATCGTGGGAAAACAAATGCCCACTATGATGCGATTCAGATCATTGAGAATATTTTTGGAAGTCTAGGATTTGAACTGTTTCTATAATTTTCGTTGGTTGAAATAACATTGTCACATCACTCAGTGAATGAACTAACTTGGACATCTTAGAAAATTTTAGGTTTAGTTGTTTGAACGTAGAAATTAAATTTAGATTCCTATTATGAACTACTAATTGTCCGAACTCAGAAACCAAATACTAGGTTCCCTTAGAAAATTTATTTGAAATGTCACTAGGATTCATGATAAATTCCATGGAAAATTTAAAACCTTAGCCTCCTTTGAACTTTTCAGGACAAGTCATTTAAACATAAGAATGAGAACTTTGAACTCCATGTGAATTACTAGAGTAGTTACTTGAACATGGAAACCACCTAGGCACCAAGGGAAAACCAATCCTAACTTAAAAAAAATAAAAAAAAAATAAATAAAAAAAAAAAAAAAAAAACATTGTTAGTTGGTGCATAGATCAGAGTGCGCAGTGGAAGCATGATGGCCGTTTGTGTCTATTCATGCATACCTCAGGCACTCTCATTGTCAACTTAGAAGATCACATGATAATCCCCGGGAGTCTAGAATGATTGGGAAAGCAAAGGTGCATTGTTTGATCCAAGTTCCATATCCTAGCAAATTCTAATGATCTCAATGCCCTGATCAGGCAGAAGATCAAAAGTTTCTAGGATTAGGAATTGATACAGTAAGTCCTCTATTATGCGCAGGCGGATGATCAACGTATCAGGCACAAACTCACTACAACCATCCATTCATGTTAACTCGAATACTGGAAATAGAAAATCGTATTGTACCTTAGGGATAACCTTACCACTTGTACCGTAATAATTGGGACGCACTATCAAATCTTGTGGGCGAGATTCTTCTTTAAGGGGGGTAGATTGTAACAACTAGAGGTGGGCATCGGTCAGGATCGGAGCGGATTGGGTTCAACCCGATCAGATCCGAAATGGCAACGGGTGGACCCGAACTCGATCAGATCCGGAATCAAATCTGGGTCACCTGACCCGAACAGATCTGATACATGATTCATCTCACCCGAACTGAGTCCGCCTCGGTCAAAGGAACCGAGTTGGGTACGTTTCGGATCTGTATGAAATGTGGTCCACTTCAACGTTTAATATATGTTAATTTTTTTATCAACGCCTAAATTGATATGTCAAAATGGATGAACGACTTAGATAAAACATATACATCAAGGTGGGCCCCACATGGCTCTGAAAAGACTATCCGTTACTGTATTCATATTTTTACCGAACATATATATCGTGCACTGCACGAAACTCTTTTTTTTTTTTTTATATATATATATACTGTAGGTGGGGACTTGCTGTAACGACCTTAGTAAGTTATTTGGATCTTATCATGAGGTATGTGTTATATCTAAACTGTCCATCCATTTTGCGAGCTCGTCATAAGGCTTACGTTTAAAATTAAGACAGATCTAACTATCAAGTGGACCACATGAAATATTTAATGATGAAAATCATTCACTGCTGCTACTTGTGGTGTGGTCCAATGATCTTTGAATATTAATAAATTTTTAGATAATATTCTACGTTGATCTCTAAAAATATATGAACGGTTTAAATATAATAAATATATCACTGTGGGGCCATGTAACTTTGATATCTTTGGACCGTTCGTACAACTCGGAGCTCAAGCGCCCATGTTTTTACTTAAAAGTTAAAACCGCTTTTCACCCATTGTTTTGCTCAAAAGCCGGTGTAGAGCTTGAATTGGAAACGGAATTGAGTAACTCGGTTGGCTCAACGTACTGAGTAAACTCTTCAAGGTTAACCATGATTTATATATTTAATCCACTCCGTCCATCCATTTTACCAGATAATTTTAGTACTAAGGACAAAATATGAATTATATCCGAAGCTTGAATTGACCACACTACGAGAAAGCAGTGAATGAGCGGCGTCCACCGTTGAGAATATTCTTGTGGGCCACGTAAGTTTTTATCAAGATAATATTTGTGTTTTCCTTTCATCCATGTCTGTAAGATCGTATGAACAGTTGGATGGCAAGTAAACATCACTGTGGGGCACATAAAGGTTTCAATGGTGAAAAATTATTACTACCACTGTTTCATGTGGTATGATACGTATTACTGCCAAGTTGATGTGCATGGCAGGTAACTCATAGTGATAGGCGAGTAAACTTTGTTCGGGCCCACCGTGAATGCATGTGGTATATCCACGCCGTCCATTCGTTTTTTAAGGTTATTTTAGTCGTTGAACCCAAAATTGATGCATATCCAAAGCACAAGTGGACCACACCATAGGAAAAAGTAAAAGTATTGGTTTTTACTCCGGATCGGGCCGGATCTGATCGGTCCAGATCCATTCGGATCGGGTTTTCGGATCGAATCTATTTGGATTGACCACTACCGGATCTGGATCCGGAAAATAGTCGGATCTGAATGACCCTACTCGATCAGCACCGATCCAAGCCATCGAATCGGTTCGGAACGGGTCGGATCAGGTCTGATCAAGTTGGATTCACCGAATCGGTCCAAATATGCCCAGCTCTAGTAACAACCTCAATTCTGGCAGTTAGTGATATATGTTCGCACATGTAAACAACCTTCGTAGGAAAATAATGAATGCTTAGAATCACCGCAAATTATATTATAATTGTCCCCAATTCTTTTAGAAGCACTGAATCTCGAGGACGAGATTCTCTTTAAGGAGGGTAGATTATAACACCCCGTATTTTTAGGTGCTCGGGTGTTAATATTATAAACCAGATTAGCAAGTGGTGTGATAATACAAATAACTTACATGGTTCACCTTCATTAAATATTATCGTGGAATTTCAATAATTATGATATTAAATTTCAAATTCAACCATTAATTTTAAATTAATCGAGTACCACACATTAAGACTCATGTATTGTGGGCCACTTTCAAATTAAAATAATATAATCATTCTAATCAAAGCCCGACAGGAGGATGATGGAATTGATAAATAGTGCTGACAGGGATACTACTCACATAGACAGCTTAGATAAAAATAATAATGATACGAAAAATATTGAAAAAGGAAAAATAAATATTATAAATATGCATTAGGCCATAAAATCCTTAATCTAGTCATTGATTCTAGTTAAATGACCATGTAGACCCTTACCACTGTTGATGATAAATTTCAAAATAATCTGATCATCAAACCAAAAGAAACCCACGATCTAAGTTAAAATTTAGAAGCATGGCCCACCTTATCTGTAGATCTACCTCATCCATTGAACGGGACCCTAAAAGGGACTAGTAGAGCCCACTGAACGGCTTAGATCTTTCAAAACATCGTTGGGAACCCCACACTCACAGTGTGAGTGTATACCATCAAGCGTACCCGCGCAGCACTGGACCAATCAGCTCGGTTTGACCGAGCTGACCCGAGTTTTGTTTGAAAAAGAGAGTTTTCTCTCTCCTTTCCTTCTTTTTTGCCAGGGACGAATGACGTCCATTCGTTTAAAATTAGGGCCACCATCATGATCGTCTAAGATGATCCAAACTGTCCATCATGGAGCTGGGAACGTACTGATCAAAACCCTGTTGATTTCACTTGAAACTACAAACATGTTTGTGCACGAACACGAGCGCAAGTAGAGTGAGTGCAAGTGTATTTCCCAAAATAGAATTTTCGTTGCATTGCCAAGCTGGCTACGCACATACGAGATTCTCCCTCAATCCTAACCCTACGTTCAAATCGATCTCAGCCCTCCATTCTCTCCATTCTTTTAGGGCTTTCCTTACAACAAGAAAACTGTTGCCGTGAGTTAAAACCAAATCCGCTAATAGATGACGTAGTAGCCTTCCGTTCGGTGGTCCCACAATGACCCTGGGACCTATCCACACCTTCCAAGTGCCTCTGATCGTGGGATGACCCACCCAATCTGAATCTGCCATGATCATGACCATCATCTTCCCCATCCTTTTGAAAAACCCATTTCCTTCAAGTGGACCCCATCTCTCGATCAGATCCATCCAACTGATGGACCAATGTCCAAAGTATATCTATGCAGTCCGATCGTATCCATACTGTTAGAATACCGTAAGATCATCTCCGATCTTATTGGCTTATACAATTGAACCTGTAACTAATCCCACCGATTAGTTAGAATAGAAGCCTCTAGAAACGGTTTAATAAAGCCTATTTAAGGTTGCTTTTAGGGCATTCTTTCCAGAAATAGAAAGAGAAAGAGAAAAAGAAAAGGCATCGTTTCACCTGCGGCTTTGTGTAGAGCTACCTCGAACCGAGTTGCTGTAAGTTCGGGCCGAGTCTAGGGCTCCACCGAGTTGCTTCCATCAGAGGAAGATGAAGAAGAAGAAGAAGCAGAGAAGAACGAGTTGGAGAGAAAGAAACGGAGGAATGGAGAGCCATCCAACCAGCTACCAGTTAGATTCAAGTCTTCCTTCCACATGATCACGGACCTCCGATTCTGCATCGACCCAGTTGCAGACTCAGTGAATCGCATCAGCACCAGCAAACTGTTATCTCCAGCAGCTTGTAGCAGTCATGGGACAGAAGGACCCAACCAGCAGTAGAATCCCTTCAATCAGATAGAAACAGCCAGGTAATCTCAACTATCCTTCAGCCGTTTTGAAATAAAACTACACACAACTCAATAACAAGTTAACTCGGTGTTAACACGCTAGAATGGTGTCCCTTGGAACGCCTCCCGCTGACCATTCGAATAGATAATCATCTCACCTCCTCTAGCAGCGAACCTACATCAGGCTTCTGACTGACGGTGTTTGAAAACGAGTTAGAAATCGAGCTCCCCTGTTCAACTCAGTCCAACGCCGAGTCACGACCTTGGAACTCGACTCGAGCCGGTCAGAACTGAACTCCCTTACTGCCAGCAATCAGCCCCACTTCAGTGCTAGTATGAGGATAAAACCCCTTCATACCACTGTCCGTTTTAATCCATTAGTAACTCAATCCAATGCCCTAACTGAGTCAATCCTAAGACTATCAGTGAGTTAAGTTTGGGCCAAGGTCGTGTGTCCCGGATTTCAACGAACACGGGTCAGGACTCCTTATCCAAACCCTCTCAGCCACTCAGATTAACCGATGATCTGATTAGGACTTTACAATCAGTGGATCGCATTCTTTTAACTCGGTGGTGAGTTGACTCACCCAGATCTCAACCGAGTTAAATCTAAAACAACCCTCAAACTAGTTGTAGATATCATCCTAGGAGAGATTGAGAAGCCACACCAATTGAAGGACTCGACAGCTATTGCTACAATAGGTGGTTTTCCCTTCACCCCATATTAGACTAGTTAGTTGTTGAGAATCTCAACCGAGTCAACTCAGTAGTGACTCACTGTGATCTTGGAATGTTTTATTCAGGTGTCATTTACAGCTGTTCATATTGAAGGATAATCCCCTTCAATCAACTCCAACAACAAGACTCTTGAATTCATCTAGATAAGGAACAACACCTAACCAATGTAAGGGATATCACACTTGGCTTCCTCATTCATGGAATTTCAAGATAGTTTGAATTTAAATTTATAATAATATTGTGATTGTGTGGATAGTAATTATGTCTCTTCTAAATTTCAATTGATGATCATGCCCCTAATTCATCTTATAAGAATAGTGTTACACACATTATGCCACACTTAGAAATGCTCATATCTATGTACACCCCCACTAGTTACATCATGAAGTAAGAGGTCTTGCTCTCATTTGAAGAATGAAAGGAGGATTGTGGACTTGTTATTAATTTAGAATGCTTAAAATGTCTCATGTTTAAATGATAGATATCTTATTTAAAGACCACAAATCTTGATCATGCGTATGAGACTAATCTTGTTAATCCTATGGAATGTGCATGAGTATCATGATGCATAACATCCACGCATGACATGTGAGCTTTTCCGAGTGCTCGATGTAAGTCACACTCTGTTCGATTTACTGGAGGTTCTAGTGCTTCAATTAAACTTACAGAGCATGTGCATTTGTGCCACTTTGGGCGCTCTTTCTTTACATGAGGCTTTTCCGGGATTAGACACTCCTCGGGTGTACCCCGTGTATTTTTCCAGGAGATATCCTTGGGCACACTCACTTATATGGCTTTTTCCAGGTAGATAATCTACCGCGGGCGGTCTATATTATATGGTCTTTTCCAGGCGGCTAGTTCTCTTTGGGTATACCCATGAGTATTTTTCCGGGTGACTAATTTGCCTTAAGCAACCATTTATTTTTGACAGCTGGATGTGCATTCCAAATCTGTGACTTGAACATACATTCATACACCCATACATTCACTTGAAATTTCATGATTTGTCTCCTTGTAATTTGAATATGTTGATTTAAACTGTCCTGGAATGATATGATATGCATGAATCCTTGCGGGAAGTTCCCACTGAGTTTTCACTCACCCAATCGTGCGGTTGCACCAAATAGACACAGGTATGATGAACAGGTGAAGACCCCTACGACGGGATTCCACGGACGGCTGAGGTGGAGGAAGAACTCTATGTGAATGTCGTTGAGCTGTTGGACCTCAATTGATGTTTTAAGATTTACTTGCTTTGTATTTCAGATTTTGTGTCTTGTTTGAGTTGTAATAAAATATTTCCCTGTTGTTGGATTTCATTTTGCTCCCGCTTAAATGTATTAAACTTCCGTTTGTTACTCTTGATATCTGTAGTTTATGCAATGTTGTCTTACTCCATATTTTGAAATTTGCCGCCATTTAGATGTATGTTAGTCCGCCTCATAACGTAATACTCGGGTTCTCGTACTCGAGCGACTATCCTCGGGTTTTGAAAACCAGGGTGTTACACCTCGTGCACGTTTCTACCTTGTTTCATATTATGGTGTAGACCGCCTAAATTTTGGAGTAGCCTGAGTTTTTTCTTGGCTGTCATATTTACATGGTGGGTACACCGGATGCACGGTTTAGATGCAACACACATGTCAAACAAGGCCCACAAACAACTCAACGGTGCACTAAGTCGCCTACCATCCACTTGATTGAACCATTCCATTTGAAAATTAGAGAAGACTTATTTGATGGTATGATAGTATACAAAAAAAAAAAAAAAAAAAAAATGGGGACGATTCATTTTATTCTGCACATAAGAATAATTGTACAACAATTCAAAGATTCTACACTATCCCAATCACAAACTCAATTTTAGATGAAGGATAAACAAACAATCACACAAGATAAATGTTGTACTTTACTTCTGACCGTTTTAGAAATAGTCGATGAGTACAGGACATGTATCATTCCATGAAAAGAAATAGCATGCGAAAGATCTTTAGAGATATGTGAAGCACATTTTCATCGAAGTATAGTTGGTGCTAAGCTGGATGGTATACGTCATCTGATAACGAGGCGCAACCAAGAAGCTCAGGGACAGAAATCAGTCGAGAGAGGAGGAACATTCAAAGAGACATGTCGAGAAGAAACAAAAGGACATGGGTGACCAAACATGTCAAGGATTCAGTTGTCATAACCATTGAAGTAAAGAAATAAAAACAGATGTAGAGTATCCGCATAGCCAAAAAGTTTATAAATAGAAGGAGAAACCAACAGAACAAATCATCTCAGGATTAACGATAATCTTTAGTTGTAATTTGAGTCTACACTCATACGTTGGACTATTTCTATTTCAATACAAACCGTTCTTCATTTAGGAAGGCTTCTTACTAATGTAGAGTGGGTCGCGGACAGTTTCATGGCCAAGATGGATCAGAAAAGGCCCGGTCGACGACATAAGTGATCCGGACCGTCAGACCTTAGATCGGGCGTATCTCGCAATCTGGAATGAGTTACCTAACGTAAAATATATGATTTTTAGGGTAGAACGAGCTACTTTAGTCAACCAACCTGCTATGCTGGGTTGCAATGCCCAGAATTGCGAAAAACCCCTAGATCGGCGGTCGTTTCCCTGCTTTAATTTCATTTTTACTATAAATAGTAAGTTTTAGTTTGATTATAACTCTGCATCTGTCGAGCTTTAGGAGTTGTGCCCAACGTGAAAAGAGCTTAGAATAATTAGGAGAACGGTTTGGTGAAGCCAAATAGGACACTATTTTTGGCCAAAAACCTTGCGCACTAGTAGACATCACGACCGTCTATAAATAGTAAGTTTACTATTTATAGTAAGTCGCGGATTCTAAGAGTTTTAGTTGTAGTTTGATTCTGATTTCTTTCTCATTGCTTGATACCCCTATTTAAAGAGTTGTGAACTCGTTTTTACTCATCAATTAATCAATTTCGAATTTCTTAGAGTTTATTTCTATTTTCTGCTTTCTTTCCTCATGGATTCGAGAAGTCTCTGTGAGGAGTCCAGAGAAGCTCCGTGGATTCGGAGTAGTTATCCTCATCACGTTCATCCCTGTGTCACTTACAGTCCCACCCTGCGATCATTTATGAGTATTCATTTTCTATATGATTGTTTATAATTGTATGTATACCAAAAGTCATTTCTTACAGAAGGTAGAGTACAACTCATTTTCGAAGGAAGAACCACACCCTCTGACAATCGCATGATCATCTCATAACAATCTTGTGCGAGCGATTGAATAGGTGATCAATCTTCTTAGGTATTAGCCATATATAATCGAGGTCATATACAATTACATTTGACGTATCTGCCTATGTTGGCGCTTAGGGTCAAAGTTGTTCGGTTTGAATTGAGGCGCACAATAGGTTTTGGCATACCCACACACACCACACATGACCAAAAAATAAACTAAGAGCTAACGATTTTTGGCACTCCCGGTGGGATTAAAAATTACTTGGTTGTCAAAAAATATCTATTGTAATTCCTAATTTTGAGATTAAAAAACTTGGGTGTCTGCGTGTATTGGTGTAATATGAGTCAAAGAGATTGTAACACATATGGGGCTAGTGAACCTCCTGCCACTACGCCAAAATGGCAATTTACGACGTATTTAACGACGGATTTAATCCGTCGCTAACGGAAAAGATCCGTCAGCGTTTGTCGAAAATCCAGTGAATGTCGTTGAATTTAGCGACGGACCAAAATCCGTCGCTAAAATCTGATTTACGACGGATTTTGGTCCGTCGTTAGTAGGCGACGAACGAAATCCGTCGCAAAATTTGATTTTGTGTCGGTCATGCATTCCCGCCCAAAACACCAAATGGCGCCCTTTTCAGTTGCTTTTGCGACGGATCATGGGCCGTCGTAAAAGGACTTTCGCCTAAACACAATTTTTTCATTTTTATAGTAATATGGTGGAAAATTAAGTTTTTTTGTAGTCTAATAATTGTTTTTTAATAGAATTTCAGTGGTTTAATTGTACATATTTGTATCTAAGATTATTTTTTAACAATTGATTGAATGTAAAAAAAAAAAAGTTATTGTGTTTTCATATCAAATGTGTGAAATTTTTATTTTTATTTTTTAATTTAAAATTAATATTTAAATGATTTGTAATATCACATGAAAAAGAATATTGAGAAGTTAAAAAAATTTAACAATGTTTGAGAAAAAAAATTAGATTTTGAAAAAATAAAAATAGTTATTTAATAAAAATCTATTTTGTGGGAAAAAAGAATTTTGAACAAAGTTGATAAATTTGAAAAAAAAAAATTTGATTTTGAGAAAAAAATAATATCATGAAAAAGAAAAAAAAAATTTTAATGTGAAAATTTTCACAATGTGGGCCCCACCATAATATTTTATAAAAACACTGAGATTTTGAAAAAAAAAAATATCATTTTCAAAAAGAAAATTGAAAAGTTGAAAACAAAATGATGCTTTTAAAGAAAAAAAATCGGCATTTTAGAATTTTTGGGAAAAGAAAATTAAAATTTGGGAAATTTTTTGAGATTTTGAAAATAAAAATTCAGAATTTATATTTTAATTTTTTTGATTTATTTTATAATAAAAATGATATTTTGTTAAAAGTTTTCAAAGAAAAATTAAGAGTAAAAAAATATACATTTTGAAAAAAAAAGTTATTTTTAAATAGAAATTGAAATTTCTCTGTGAAATAAAAAAATATTTGTTAATAAATTATTACGTACATCCACTAATTGAACTTGTAATCATTTTTGGACAATCTAATTAGTCCATATTGAAAAGTAAACAACTTCATATGTTTAAATCAAATTCCACTGAAGTTGTTGATCAATCTTGTATGCCCAATATCTTTCTCATATGTAGCTTGATCGGGGCGAATAACTAGTCAAATTGAGGGTATTGATCAGTAAAATAGAGTGAATGGACCAGACACATAAAACGGACCAAATATTCTGGTCGAAATTGTGACCCAACTTATTGACCTCATGAGAACCTAAGAATTGATGTTAGTAAGTTTTGTGGGCCCCATCATGATGTGTGTCGAACATCAACACCGTGCATTTGATGTGTCCCTTTTAGGTTATGAGATATCTCAAAAATCATCTGTATATGAAACTCAGGTGGGCCATACCATATAAAACCATATGAAGACATCCTAAAAAATATAAAAGCACTTGGTGGGGCCCACATTAGATTTGGATGCAGCTAAAACTTGGTCTGACCCCTCATCCAAGTGGGGGAGACATAATGAATGGGTTGGATATGTGAATCCCATTTAGGCAGGCCCAATATATGATTATGAATATTTTAAGAAAACCCCTCTCCACTACATTTAGGTGAATTACTCAGTACCCTTAGCATACTGAGTAAATTCTGTGGGGTTCACCATTATTTATTTAATTTATCCACTCATTTCGTCTATGTTAATAGATAATTTTAGGTCTAGAGAACAAAAAAGAAGCATATCCAAAGCTCAAGTGGACCACACCACAGGAAATAGTGTGATTGAACCTCTACCATTGAAAAATTCTTGGAGGCCACAGAAGTTTTAGATTAAGTTGATGTTTGTGTTTTTTTTTCATCCATATCTTTTTGATATTATGAACAGGTTGGATGGCAAATAAACATTACTGCGGGCATAAGGAATGTATCAATGATGGAAATCATTATTCCACACTGTTTGGTGTGGCATGGTCCACTTGGGCTTTGGATTTATCAAAATTTTGGGATCAACCCACACCGTTCATCCATTTTTCAAGATCATTTTAGAAAATTATCCAAAAAATAAATCATATCCAAAGATTAAATGGACCACACCACAAATACCAACAAGGGTAGTGATTTTCACCGTTAAAAAATCGTACCGCCCACCATCATGTTTATTTTCCATCCAATCTATTTATAAGGTCGCAAAGACCTGGATGAAGAGTAAAAACAAATTTCTTATTAATCCAAAACTTTTGTGACCCCAAAAGGGTTTCAATGGTAGACGTTCAATCCTCCACTGCTTTTGATTGCGTGGTCCACTTGATAGTTAGATTTGTCTTATTTTTCATCTCAAGCCTTATGATAAGCTCGCCATATGGATGGACGGTTTGGATATAATACATACCTCATGATGGGACCCAAAGAACTTGCTGACGTGACCCAGCCCATTACCATCCGCGTGTCTACGGAGTAGCTAATGACAGGAGACTTGCTACTGAAGTGACGTCACTAAGTTATGTGGGCCTAACCATGATGTATGTTTTGTATCCACACCGTCCATCCACTTGGAGAGGTCATATTAGCGGATGATCCAAATAATGAGTCAGATCAAAATCTCGAGTGGACCCCATCGCAGAAAACAGTGGAGAGAGTGACGCTCACCATTAAAAAGTTCTAAGGTCCACAAAAGTTTCAGATCAAGATGATATTAGTGTTTTCCCTTGTTCCATGTCTTCGGTAACACATAAACAGGTTGGATCTCAAAAAAACCTCATGATGGACCTTTGGAAGGTTTCAACGGTAGGAATCACTCTTCCCACTGTTTTGTGGTGGGGTCCACTCCAGCCTTGGATCTGCATCATTCTTTGGTCCATACACTAAAATGATCTCTGAAAACGCATGAACGGTGTGGATACAAAACATACATCATGGTGGGGCCCACATAACTTGATGACGTCACTTCAGTAGCGAGTCTCGCTACTCAACCTGTGTAGTAACTATTCAGCGTCTGATATCAGACGACTGGTTAGGGCGCCGGCCCTAACCACTCCCACTCCCTCCCTTCTCTCTCTCTCTCTCTCTCTCTCTCTCTCTCTCTCTCTCTCTCTCTCTCTCTCTCTCTCTCTGCGCCTCTCCCTCTACGGTAGCATTCTGCAACATCAGGTATCTCCTCTCTCTCTCTCTCTCTCTCTCTCTGTCTCTCTCTCTCTCTCCCCTTATCTATTCATATCAATTTGGGCATTTTTTATAGCATTTTTAATCCTTAAAGTAACATTGTGCAATGATTTGTGTATTGGAAATTTTTGAGTTTCGAATCCCTAATTAGGGATTTGTAGTGTCGATTCCCTAATTAGGGATTTGTAGTGTCGATTCCCTAATTAGGGATTTGTGACCCCCACTACAGCTTTCAACAGCACAATCTTCATGAATTCAAGAAGTACAGCGGCATTCACTGTTTCCTGTAAATCGGGAAACAAGAACAGCTTCTTCTTCTGGATTTTGGTTTGCCTACTCCCAGGATTCCTTGGAGCTCCAGTTGTGAACGTGAACTTCCTGTTGTTGAAGGCAGTTATTACAAATCTTTCCTCATCAGTTTGCTTCTTGAAGGCTATTGGAGGGAGCCAGCCAAAATCAGCTTGTTGCCATTAATTGCCCGAAACACTTGCTATCTATTTATTATTTTGAAAGATGGTTTTTTCTCAATTACCCAGCCTGTCTGAGACCCACACATGCAAGTCCTTTCAGAGCCAGTTGTTTGTTTGCATGGACCCTCCTGATGTCATTCCCTCGGAGCACGTGGAATTTGATTTTTCTGATGTGTTTGGTCCAATGCCAGCTCAAGCCTCAGAAGTAAATTTAGTGAATTCAGGGAATTCTGTGCCCATTACGGATTTGGGTGAAGTGGTTTATGATGATCCGGTGGTCATCTATAGCCGATCTCATTCACTGGTCGGGCCCACAACTTGTGTTAACAAAAACTTGCAGCTCAGCAAGCTCACATTACATGAGACAGAGAATTCACTGGAACTTGTAGAGTGCGTCACCAGGGAGTCCACTGCAGAAGCTGAGGAGCCATCTGTGGTTGATGCTGATGATGTTAGCCCTCAATCAATGAAGAGTCAGGGTGTGGGACTTGAGGATTTTGAGGTTATGAAAGTTGTCGGGCAAGGTGCATTTGGGAAAGTGTTTCAAGTGAGGAAGACAGGTACTTCAGACATATATGCAATGAAAGTAATGCGTAAGGATAAGATTATGGAGAAGAATCATGCCGAGTACATGAAAGCAGATAGAGATATTTTAACAAAAATTGCCCATCCCTTCATTGTGCAGCTAAGATACTCTTTCTAGGTAACACCTTTTGATAATTACCTAATTCTTGCTATTTTTTAGCCACCTATTGTTTATGTTGGAGTTTCCGCTACAAATTTTGATCATGAGCATGTTTTCTCCTCTCTCTCTCTCTAATTTTTTGGTGCTGATGAGAATTATAGCAGAAGATATGGGGAAATTTACTTTCACAAAGTGAAAAATGTTTAATGGTAGGATTTGGGTTTCTTGATAATTTGTAACATTGTGGTCAAGGAGATTTTCTGAAGTGATCTTGTAACATCCCGGATTTTTGCCAACCTGGAATTAGACGTCCTTAGGCGATGGGTCAATCCTAACACAGGTTTAACTTCTTAAACGCTCAATTAAAGCCTCAAATCGCTCCTTAAACCATTTTCTTCACAAATCCCACCCTTCACTACCTCTTTCAATTTTTCAAAGCACCTTCCACACTATCTTAAACTAGCTAAGTAGTATAACTTGGATCACTTTATATACAAACTACAATGGACTAAGTTCCACTCTCTTCCTTTAGAAATTTGACAAAGTGAACTAGGTTCCTTAGCCATGAAATCCATTTGAATCGCTTTAAATACGATCTGCAAGACCCAAAACTTGCAAAATCATTGACGCTAGGTTATCCTAAAATCTAGGATCAATCTCATTACCCTATTTGCTCTCGGGAGCACATCGAAACTCATTATCGATCCCGACCGCACATCGGGAGTCCGAACAATACGAAGTTAAGGACTTAGGACCACCTCCTTGGGCTTGACAACCATCTCGAAATCAAATCCGGACAATGTCCCATGGCCATTTGATCGCGTCCTGAGCGAGGAGTGTGAAAAATACTATTCCCTTTACAAAATAAATATTAGTGATCAATTCACTTGCGCATCGGTAAACCAGACCGTCGAGAATCGGACCAAATTACACCCTCGAATCGGGAAAAATTTCCATTTACATGTACTTGGAATTTTGGATCGTGGCACTGGTCCGCCCCGTGTGATCTTCCGATCGAGTCAAAAACATAATCCCACGTGGATCCATGAGTGGTGAGCTTAAGTCCGACGTTTGGCTCAAGGGGGGCCACCGTAAACACTCTTTTTGGAACATCGCCAGAAATACCTATAATAGTAGTAACCCTTGAACATGAGTCTATTTTGGGAAGGTTTGAGACTATATAAGGACCTTAAACCCTCTCTCATGGCAGCCATACAATTTGGGATTTGAGAGAGAGAAAAGAGAGAGGAAGTGAGGGAGAAGTGGGAGGATCTCCCTACTTCGTTCACCACCACCTTTTTTTTTTTTCCCTTTCTTGACGCTTTTCCCGACGTTTCCGGCGTCGTTTCTAGGTAAAAAACCCTAACCCTAATCTGTTTTGGGGTTTAAACTGTTGTAGGTTGTGAAATAGCTAACATATTTCGTTCATAGGTTGTCAAACCGCATCGGAAGCTTAGCAAACCTATACAACTCAATTCAATTCTACGACTAAAGGTGCGACTTTAGGTGTATAGGTTATGGTTTTCAACGCTTTCAATGTCGGATAGTGATAGATTCATGATCTCGCATGCAATTGCACATGTACAAAAAGTGCTTTCCGTTTTCGGTTTCGATTAGAATTGTAGAATTTGGAATTTCACATACTCTAGGTATTCGTATAAAATACCGTATACATATTTTTTTGGAAATGTGTTTGACATGTTTATTTGTCGTATAGATATATGACGTATGGATAAAATACTTATTTGGCGAAAGGATTCGCTAAATACATGTTTACTAATAAACACTATGTATGTAGAAATACGGTATTGTAAGAATACCGTATACATGTATATTTTAGTGATGTGTTTGTCATGATTAATTGTCGTATAAATATATTATGTGCGTATAAAACATTTGCTTGGCGAAGGGAATCGCCGTAATACATGTTTGCTTGTATACACTATGTATGTTGAAAATGCGTATTCTAGAAAATACTGTATACGTATAAATATTGGGAGATGAATTTATCATAATTATTTGCTGTAGTAATATATTATACATGGATAAAATACTCACTTGGCTAAGGGATAGCCCTAATACATGTTTTACTAACATACACCATGTATGTTGTAATAGTGTATTCTAAGTGTTTGTGAAAATGATTGAATGAGTACCGAATTCTCATTCGTACTCGCCATGACTAGTTGTCATGGATTCATGATTGTTGTGTTGGCGATCCCCCTTTTGACGAAAGGATTTGCCCTAAATCACGCCACGGCCAATATACACCATATATGCTAATATGTGTGGCCCAAGTGTTTGTGGAAATGACTGAATGAATATGGAACTTGGATTCCTGCTTGCCATGAATTCCGTCGTGGGTGTACGCGTGTTATGATTGAGGCAACTCCCTAGGGAAAGGATTTGGCCTAATGCCTATGTGATCGACATATGTCATGTATGTTGATGTATGTTTGTTTAAGTGTTTCTTGGAATGTCTGAATGAGTAGTAGTTAGCAAATTGTGATGTATAAGGGTGTTGAGATGTGATTCTCAATCTCTTTTAATTATGTGTATGATCTCCTTGGATTGTTGTGTGATTAGGAATTGAACATGTATAAACTCATGCTTGTGTTGTGATTCATAACATGCTCAACTGCTTTATATTATAACTATGTAATGCATATGTTTAAATTTATATTTACGTTGTATGATCCGTCATGGGTGATGGGGGAGCGGAGCAACGAGTGCGTGCAACAACCTTGGCAGCCCTAAACGGATAATACTATACCTTGATTGTATGAGTGAAATCTTGATCCATTACTGCTTAATCTATCTGCAAGTTATCATGTTTGGGGCTATGATTATAGTCCAGACAATCGGTACCAGAATTGAATTCGTGGCTGCGATTCATTTGCCATGTGAGATGTGTTCGACGAACCCGAGTCGTACTTCGGTTGGCGATAGTGGTTGGCCACGCGAAGTGCTTATGCACTTCATGTCGTTCAACTTGTTGTGCGCTCGAGCTAGCCGAGCTCGTTAAGTAACCCGACTCTTATGTATGTTCACCATGTTTGGTCGCTCATCGCTTGAACCTAGGGTACCAAACTTACCAGTGAAATCCCTTTTAACCATGGTACCTCGATCCGCTAAGACGCATGAGCCGGGCATGGTGGTATGGGACACCGTGGTCGAGTTGTCGGCCTACGCTGGGGCTATGTGCCTCCCCGTAGTGACCGTTGTGCAACCAAACTCGTGAGCCGAATACGGTGGTATGGGACACTGTATTCGAGCTGTCGATACTTACGGCGAGAGCCGAGTACAAAGACCCGTGCTCATCTTTGACGGCGACGAGTCCTCCGTAGTATCTTCAAGTATACTCCAAGGTCTTGATTGGCGATGAGTCTTTCACGGCCAACTAAAGTTGAGCCGAGTACGGCGGTGAGACCCGTACTCGAGCCGACGGCTGTGATTGGCCGAGTTGAGACACAGTACTCGAGCCGACGGTCAAATTGAGCCGCATACGGTGAGATCTCAGTATCCGTCTTGACAGGTGTGACGAGCCCTTTGTGATGCCTTCGCTACGCCTCTCAAACCATAATATCGTATGAGATTAACTAGAAAACGACCCTAGAATGGATCATGTTTGGGAATGATACAAGGGAGGTACCTTAGTTTCCCAATCTGCTGTTTGAAATGGACTAATAATAACTCGGTAATCATGATCATCATCGCACCGCATGTGCTTAGTAGATGTGGCGCCGAGGAGTTAAGCATTCGCGAACGTAAGATGATGTCGCATGAGGGTGGTTTGGCAAGGGCATACAAAGATCATGTCATTTCATTCTCGCACTTAATAAGAGTAGTTAGAATTGTTTGATTTGTCTTGCTTTATCATTTTCTTGATTGAATTGATAACATGTTAACCTATACTTTCTTGTTCCAAAATGTTGATCACTCACTCCCATGTTCGGGAAGTACACACCAACCAGTTTGTTGAATTTCGGATGATAGCGATGCTTATGAAGCGAGCCGGACTACTTTATGGTGATGAGGAGGAGTTCTCCTATCATGTAACTCTCTCGACGTCTCTCGAAGACCTGTACCGCATTGACGGGGCTATGGTACTTGGGATAGGAGACATTACACTTTCTCACATTAGGTATATTTTAGAACTGTATATAATTATTTAACCCAGTAACGTTATCACACTCTGAGACTCATTATAGTTTATATATTTTATCTATCTATCACAGATCTTCCGCTTGCAAATTTAATTGTCTCTCGGAGTATGATATGTCTTTTTTGGCTTAATCTCACTCATGTTCAATGCACGAATACAGTCAACATTCAATCATCATTCATTTTGTTGCATAAGTGATGTTCTGGAACTCGGGAGTTGAGTTTATGCTCGACCCCCGATTTTCAGGGCGTTACAAGAGTTGACCACTGATTCCAAGGATCTCAATCGGCTATGGTTGCCTTGGGTTTTATAAGTCTACTTCCTCCAAAGCAATGATTCGGTGAGTCCACTCTCTTCCCAACCTATTCCTCCAAAGCATCGAAGTTTTTGACTCCACTCTCTTCTACACCCATTGCCCCAAAGCATCAATGCTGTGATTTCAACCACTCTTTTGATCTCTCGCACTGCAGTGACATTGCATCAGCACAAACTATACATTTATCAACATGATGGAAGGGGCGAAAATCCTTTTTGAGTCCACTCCTCTTTTGACCTCCTCCAAGGCATCAATGCTTTTGAGTCCCACTCTCTTTCACACCTAATTCCACCAAAGCATCAATTCTGTGATTCGAACATTTTTTTTTTTTTTTTACTACCTCCTCTCTGCAGTGACATCGCATCAGCACAAACTATACATTTATCAACAATGATGGAAGGGGAAAAAATGGCTATCCAGCTGCCAATTGTGTTTGAGGGGGATTTTAAAAGTCTTGTGATAGAGGGGATTGGGGTTCTTATCTTAATGACTTTTAATTTGCAAATCTGGAATAGAAACTGGCAAATGGTGTTTCAAAGTGGTATTTCTGGTGAATGGTATTGTGCCATCAAAGAACATATATATATATATATATATATTTAAAAAAGAAAAAATCAAATGCCATTTCTGTTTTGAGAAGTGACAATTTTTTATTAAGAATGCCAAAAAAAAAAAAAATCAAAGAAAAACAATAAAGTTTGGACCAACTCAGCACTCAAAACTCGGGATCCCACTCTCAATAAAACCTTCCTAACAATTTTGACTATGGAAACACTCAATTTTTGAAGCGGTTATTCCTCTCTCCCCAAAGAGACCAAAGACCACAAAGCTCCGCCATTTCGACCTTCCTTTAGATTGGGCCCTCCTTCATGCCACGTGAGGAAGAGCCCAATTGATTTTGGCATAACCAACAAGACCTTGAAGACCGATAGGATGCTATCCCACACACTCCTAGCTTGGCTAAGTTGTAATTTGCATGCAATCAGATATGCCCTTGTAATATTCTTTTGTATCTCTCTGTTTCTCTTATTGTTCTTTAAAATAAAATAAAATTTAAGTCCTTGGGAGCTGGAAAATAAAGGAGAGAACATGACATTTTCTTTGAAAGTAATTTTCCAAGAAAGCATTTGGAGAGAACAAAAAAGAAAGGAAAAAGAAAAACAACAACAACAACAACAACAATGAAGGGACTGGGAAATTTTTCTTGGACCTTTTCTTTGAAGACACTTTCTTAGAAAATGTTTTCCACCAATAAGCGAACTCAAATTAAGGGCATTTTTTTGGAAAGCATTTTCCACTTTGAGTACTTTCCAAGCTCCCAAATAGGTTGCAACATTTCTCTTATTGTTCTTTTGCCTTCTACTATAAAGTATGTTTATGTATTGGAAAATCAGTGGATTTGGATATTGAACTTTCCGAGTTAGAATAATGATGGATAGTGGTGTATAATGCGGACCAAGTCGATTCTCTTGTATTGGATTTTGTAAATGGTGGACATCTGTTTTTTCAGCTTTACCATCATGGCCTTTTCATGTACTCCTATGTTATTAATTTCAAAGGTCATGGGAATTTCATGACATGAAGCAAATATATGTTGATATCTAATAATTAATGCTCGCAATCAAAATCCCTAATTAGGGATTCAAAATTCAAAGTGTTTGATGAAAATCTGCAATGGTCTCTTACCATGTTAATTGAGCATGAATATTGTGGGTTTCTACTTTGTTGGAAATGGTCTCCTTCCAAGTGTTCGATGAAAATCCTCAATGGTTTAATACCATGTTGATTGAGCATGCAATGTAGCATTTGTCTCTCTAGAAACTTGGCTGTTTATGGAAATTGATTGTTGAACCTAATGTGGCTGTTTATGCAAAGAAGTCTATTAATTTCTGTTAAAAACATCTATTTGGACCATGAACATTCTACTAAGGCTACCATGCAGAATCCCTATTGACTGGTTGATGCAAGCTGTAAGCATTCAAACAGCTTCCTTCTTTGTTAAAACCATCAGTTTCGTAAGAAATGAATCATATGGTTTGGACCTTCTGGTCAAAATGATTATCTAAGAAGGACAAGGGCAGTCTTAGGCGTGGCCCACTGAGTGGATTGTTGTTCTGATTGGGTGTGGAGCACGTTGTGTTGAGCTTTTACATTTTTGTTTGTGTTTAAGCAGATTTTCTTGTGTTTGATTATAAGTACATCTGCTGTTTATTTTTTGGGTTTGTTTTAGTACACTGTGTGCTGTTTTTGTTTGGACAATGAGCTGTTTCTTGCTTTTTATTGGGTTTGATTGAGTACATTTAATTGGGATTTTCTTGCCTTTTTTCGCTTGGTTTTGTTTCAATACATTTGCTGGAGCTTTAAAGATCCCTATTGGCTTCTGTTTAGGCCAGAGAGTGGGATTCTTCCTCTGTAGTCTCTGCTGTGTTTATTTATTTAATGGTTTTTTTTTTTTTAAATCCTGTTTTCTTGGTTTCGATTAAGTTCATTTCTTTTGGATTTTATAGCATTTTATTCTTGGGTTTATTTCAATGCATTTGTTGGCATTTTGAAGACTTGTAGTGGGATTTTTTTTGCCTTCTCTGTTTGGGATATTTATACCAAGTAGGATTTTTCTTTTTTGATAATTGGTTGTTCTTTGCTGGGTGCAGTTGCTTGAGATTTTCTTGCTTTGCATTCTTGGGTTTGCTTCAATGCATTTATTCTCACTATCCTTCTCCTTTTTCTTTTTTCTTTTTTTTTTTTTTTTTTTTTTTTTCAGAAATGGGCTTTATTTCGAGGAAGGTGCTTCCTGCATGCGGCAGCATGTGTGTATGCTACCCTGGTTTAAGGTCAAGCTCTCGGCAACCTGTGAAGCACTACAAGAAACTGCTTGTCGAAATCTTCCCCAAAACCATTGTAAGTATGAGCAACTTGGCTTTTCTGTTTACATCTTATTTTGCTAAATAAAATGATATGGTTCAGTGCAATATAAGTCCATTGTTCGTGTAAAGGTTCTAAAAATTGGAATTGCATTGGGAGTGCATTACGATATATACATCTGGTGAATCCCTATTTTTTTTTTTTTTCATGTTTACTACTTTTGACCAATAAATGCATGCTAAATCCAAAAACCAAGCTACACATTACTTTGATTCTGCTCACGGTCTCTAGTAAGAAATTTGCACGTATCGTTTTCATTTATATGCATGGATTCATTGATGGAGGCTAGGTGCAGGTCAGTGGCAGCTTGACAAGGTCTTGTTTCTGCTCCCCTTTTTTACTACAATTGGATGAAGTTAGAGGAAGCATTTTTTTTTTTGGCATTCCTGTATTGAAGGTTGTCTTTCCTTGTTTAGGAATGCATGCAAATGGAAAAAGGTGGCAGTTATTATGAGTTCCGGTACAACACGAATGGTGAAGCACACGATTCTTCACTTGCAGGTTACTGGATTTTCTGAATATCAGGTAGGTCACAGGTGGTTCACTTATCGAGTATTTAGATGACGATCATGCATGTCAATGTAAAGTGCACGCTATTGCTTGGGCACTTGTGCACTTAATTTTTTTTAAACTTCATTTGTTGAAATTTTTTTCTTGCATAACCTTAAAAAAACATTTATTTTTTTCTTGCATCTTCTGCCCCTATTGGTCTTGTATATGGTGCTGTATGCTATGCATGTTTGTTTTTTCGTCTTAGTTAGGAATGTCGATTGTGAAAAATCTGTTTCAATTATTCATTTATTTGGGAACATTTTTTTTTTTTTTTTGAATTATATTATTAGTTGTTCTGAAAAATGTTTGCCAATGGTATTTATTTTAAGTTTATTCAAGTGCTCAATTATCTTTTGTGAAGTATCTTTGATAGCTAATGAGGATGGTGATCCATGCTTCTAGTTTTCTTCTCTATTCTGGATAACAAACACAACATTCAAGAAATGTAAACAACTTGTTACCAATCAGGAATGCAAATAATATAGGATAAGCCCTCATTGGGATCTCATTGTTGTTTGTATGTGTACAGGAAGAATTTCAGCTAGCTCTATTAAGAATAGAAAGAAAGAGAACCTCTTCACTAATCGGGTATTCTGTTGTTACTGATTTTGTATCCTTTTTATATAATAATTTCTTGTTCAGTTTATTTAATTTAAGGAACCACGTGGATGTACCAACTTCAGCTTTGTTCATGATACTAATGTCTTTGCACGTGTGTGTGTGTGTGTGTGTGTGTGTGTGTGTGTGTGTGTGTGTGAAAGCATGGACTATGGAAGTCCTGGTGGATACTTCTCTATTTCTTGATTTGTTCTTCATATGCTTAGACTGTTGCATGTCAAGATATTTGACCTATTCGACACTAAGCAGAATGGGGTCATTGATTTTGGTGAATTTTTTCGAGCAATCAATGATTTCTTCCTATGAACATGGACCATTAACTAATTTATTTCTATCCAAATACTTGATACCCACCAAATGAATGGTTAGGATAGTTACTTACATGTGTAATTTTCATCCTATGCCCACCAAAATTTGGCCTCATTAATATGAATGGTCCAGATCAATGAATATGCATGTATGTATGTATGCCATCTATGGGTCACCATTACTACAATTCTAAATAGATGTGTCGCCACCACTTCCACTTACAAATTTGCTAATTTTCTACCTTTGAGCTGCCCTTAATTACCATGACTCCAAGGCTCCAAATACAATGTTATCCAACCCAGCCTCTCTCTATATAGCCTATGTAACTGTTAGGTAAGTACACAGGTGAATGGAATTTGAATAAGGAAAGCAGCTTCTAGGCACATTATGATCAGGAAACCCAGAAGTGTCTAACATCGATCTTCACTTGTGTTAGTTGGTCACCCCAAACACTTCTAGCTGTTGTAGTGCTATCCGATTGCGCATATGATCACACTTGTTGAGTCATAGTAGAGATCCTCATCATTGCTTGATGCACTCGGCTTGAGATCAAATTCACCCCCACTCTGAAAAATTGGGGGGTAACAGATGTCAACATTCTCCGCTTTTAGTTTGACTTTGACTTTTGCTAGATCAAGTATGGCCTTCTCTGTGTCATCCATCAGTGATGAATGAGAAACTTTCTTCTCCTCATCAATGATCTTCTCGAGCTTTGGGACATCGTAGTGTTTCATCACAGATGAAGTTAAGTACGCAGCCTTCTTCACGTTTGTAAGCTCAGTGCCATCCTTGCTAGCCTTCTTCACGTTTGTAAGCAGCCTTCTCGAGCTTAAGCTAGCAGTCTAAATTGCAAACAATGTGGTTTTTTAAAATATATAGTCACGTTATCATTTGACAAAGTTTTCTTAAAATGTTAAAAGCTAGCAGTTATGCTGTGAAACTGGCTGAATGACATCACATACCCAAATTGCAGGAACACTAACAGCCATTGCATAGTGTTTTCCAATGTTGGCAATGCTTAGAAAATCCCAACAAAATAAGAAAAACTAATCCTTGCCAAGGGTGACAGTAATGAAGCATGTGTATACAAAGATGTGTGTGTAAATATAAATGGTAAATTATTTAAATCTTTCGATTTCATGAAAATTGCAGCTCATTTAGCTTCAGGTTCGTTTGGTTTTCAGGCCTAGTAAGTCAAGGTTCAAACTTGGGCCATGTTAGAGTTGATTGCCATAATCTTAGTAGATTAATATCATCATCTAGCAGCCTTATCCAAACTAATTAGTATAATCTTAGATTAGTATCCTGTAGATATGGGTCCAGCTGTGTATACACTGTACATATCATGGTATTAAAAAATGGTATCAAGATGGATCGTGTAAGCACTGGGTGCCCCAGCAGCATTTTTGTCAGAAGGTTTTGCATTGCCATTTCAGTGTTTCGCCATTGAAGCTATGTCAGATCTAGAACAACTGAAATCCGCAACAAACCAAACATAAAAATGCAGAGATAACCACAAATTTCAGAGAAGGTATGTCTCTTCTTTCCTTTCTCTTCTATTTCACGAACAGAATGTACTTCATCTGCAAATTACAGTTTTTTTTTAAGGATTTAGAACTTATTAAAAAAATGAAAACTACTGGTAGAAAAGAAGGAAAAATAACATTTTCATCATATATATAATATATATATATATGATCCAAACTTATATATAACCCATGATCAATTCAATTCTGGTTTCCAAATTCTGTTATACAATCATCATCTGAGCCTTTCTTCCATCGATTTGGGGTTGGCTTTAAATGGTAGATTGGCAAAAAGAAATTATGATTGGCTGCCAACTAGACATTCACCTTCCTCTTTACCAAGGTCTTGGAACTGGAAATGGCAAAGGCTCACATTGATACTGATTCACATGCCAAACATAATTCCACACTACACAATTAAGACTGCCAACAAGCTACTCGCATATTGCAGCAACATTTTAAAATAGCGAAAATGCCCCTATTCCCAGTGGAGGTAAACTCCACGCTGTTGATGGGGCTGATAGGTACAATCTGAAACGTTGGTTACTACACATGCGTATGCCTCCAAATTAGCTAAATACATGTTACGTTTGTTTCAAATTCCTCCCCATGTTCCTTGAAAATCCAAAGTTCATGATCCTCTGAAAACTATTTGCATGGGAAAAATTGCCCCTGGCTGATGCATACAGAGCTTTGCTAAGCCCACATGCATGTTCAAGTTAGCTAATGCACATGCCACCACATATTCTAGCAAGGCGAACAAGTGGAATGTCCAAGCCATCCATCATGATGAGATTCCCTATCCCAAGAATCAGGTCAGTCCACTAGTCAGGTGGGCCACAATCAACTGAACGAATGTACGGTTGTGAAAAAAAAAGCCAAAGTTTTCTAATCCGCTTGGCTTATTTCTACTATCATGGCACACCATCTGAATGGACCACCTTTATCTTTGGGCTCTACACAGTGAACTCCACCTAGTGGATGGCTTGGATGTTTCACTGGCCTACCATACTAGCATATATAGTGGGTGGTGCATTAGCTGACTTGTAGACACGTGTGGGCTTAGCAAATGTCCATACATACATATATAGATTTACACTAGAATTGCTCTTTGCCGATACGTTATTGTCCACCTAGCAGATAACCTCAAGTATATTCGCTGATAAACAACAAAATAGTAAGTGTTGTCTACCTGATGAGTGGATGGGGCTGAATTTTACACTAGAATTTTTTTTTTTTGGTTTGTGGCCAGATAATGGTAGAGTGCATTGGATGAATGGTCTGAAACAAGTCCATCCCTGCATATGTATATAATCGTATGATACATTTATGTGTATGTATTTATGAATATAACTGTATGATGGTTGAATGGATGGATGGGGGAATCAAAGATATTTTTTTGGGTCTGGTTTCATGGACCAAATGGTAATAGAGATGCAGTTTCATAAATGAAAGCAATTACAAGCGCTGACAAGTTGTTGCTATCTTCTGATTATGCAGGTGTTATCTTATTGGGAAATAGGAATTTCGTAGTTCGTACACTTTCATTTGGTCATTTTGTTAGACACTAGTGTATTAAATGCAGATTACATTGCACTGTTGTGTATTGATTTCAACATCTAAAGATCTTTTCAAACTGTATTGTGCTCTCCCAATGAATGCTATGAAGTTAAGAAACGCTCTTACCTGAACCTTTAATGGCTAGGATGAATTCAGTTGATTAAACTATTCACTTTTCATGGATTTGAGCCGATTATTTGTAATATATGAAGGGTTGACTAAACTAGTCTTTTCTTGGATTGAATCTAGTTATTTGTAATATATGTAGGAAGCGCTCAAAAGAAGGATGAACAAGAGAAGATACTAAGTAGCCAATTCAAGGCAAGGCATAACCAAGAGTTGAAGTTCCGGGTAAGAAGTGTGGTTAGGAGGGTTAAAGTCAATTTTTGTTAGTGGGCCACTTGGGTCATTTCCTCTTTTATTGAATCGAGTTGTTACCAATTTTGTGAGTAGGGTTCTTATCAAACAATAGTGTGAATTACTTTTTGAATGACTATCAGGTGCAAGATTAAAAAAATAATAACAATAAATTATCAATATATTTTTTATTTACAGATATTTTAGCGACGGACCAAATCCGTCGCTAATTTCTGAACATTTGAAAATAAACGACGGATTTGAGGTCCGTTGCTTACTCATATTAGCGACGGACCTTATCCGTCGCTAATGTTTTTAGTGACGACTGAATTTTTGAATATTACCGATGGATTTTTTATTTTTTACGACGGATTGTATCCGTCGCTATGATGCGATGGACCTTATCCGTCGCAAATGAAACGACGGATAAAATCCGTCATAAAACCAAAAACGACCCAGTAAACAGCGACGGACGAAGTCCGTCGTTTATTTGGTTTTACGACGGATTTGGTCCGTCGCAAAATAGCGATTTTGACGTAGTGTGCACAACAAGAGAAAATGCAGGTGCGGTCAACACCTGAGTTGTTTTCGAAATTGGCATCCAATCCTCTAATACTAAATGGGTTACGCGATATGCAAATGTAGATTCAGCATATTATAGAACAAGCATGAGCTCAAGTCGAGTAATCACAAATATAGACTGAAACCTTCAACAGGTGGATGGCACGTCAGACTGAAAGTTTAAATCGAATGATGGATACTTTCACTGAAAGAGCACATGTTGTGCATTAACAAACTGTTGAAACTAGTTCTATCGAAAACCTGGTGCCAATACCGTCAACACTACTAGTTCTTATTCCACAACAGAACACATATCCTACTTCAGTACAAGAAGTATGGAAGGTTCCTCCACCCGCAAAGTTCAGATGATTCGAATAGGAAAACAAGAATCTCATTCCTGAGGTCAGAAATCAGGGAATGCCCGTGACAGCTTTTTCTTATGAATATCCCTCATAATGGGGAACAATACCTAGTAGGTCCTGAGCCACCTCTTATAGCCGAACCTCAGCATTTAGACCATGACCAAATTTTATAATTGGTCCAAGATGTGGCAGGTCAAGTTCTTGCTCAAACTATCACCCTGGTCTACCATAAGCCTTTGAATGGATTGATCGACAATCTTCATTGCCAATCTGGACGAATTTGATGATTTTTTACCAAGATGGCCAAGTTTGACCAAGACAGCCGGATTTGATATTTTTCAATAGAGATGGTCGAGTCCGACCAAGATGGCAAACTTTGATGTTTTTTGACTAAGATGGACGACTTTAATGTTTGTCGACCAAGATAGCCGAGTTCGGACAAAATGGCCGAATTTGATGTTTTTCGACCCATATAGTCAAATTCGATTAAGATGGTTGAATTTGATATTTTTACCCAATCGAGCAGTCGGATTTATTGCATTGAATAACAAGCTACCATTGCGTTTACCTTTCTGCCCAAAGGCAAAGTAACGTGAGGGGCAATGTTGTACCATATTTTTTACGGTTCCTAAATAGCCAATGAGGTTAGATTCAAGAGTAATATATAATTAATGGCTTTGTATGTGAAATGGAGAGAATATCTTCTCGATTATGGTATCCAAAATTTATACCAATTGAAGGGCTATGGAGTCTTTGCTGAATAGATACTCATGTGCATCTTCCAAACATTCATACCCATCACAACAAATAATATTTTTTCATGAAATGATATGACCTTTTATCATGTTACAGTTATTTCTTTATCCTTTTAAACAAAAATAGTTATTCAACAGTATAACACTATTGCCACATGTACCATATGTTCTAATCATCCAAACTATTGTCACATGAGTGACATGTGGCATAAGTGCTACATGTACAATCATGTTATAGTCACTCTCAATCAATATTAAGGTTAAAATACTTCATGATAGACCCTAGCTCAATTCAAGTTGCAATATATCTCAAATTGGCTTAAACACGTACCAAAAAGAACAAGGGTCTTTTAGCTCTTTGCGACGATGTGGGCCAAGTGATAAGTGTGTTGTGCGCTAACAAAAACTTCAAAAAGTGCCCAACCAGCCTTACAACCCACACTATGTGCATGAATAGTGCTTCGCACCGCCCTTGAGGGGATTTGAAACCTGCTCGTAAAAATAAAAACTTATTCTCTTACTATAAGGCTATACACTCTTTTTATATAAAGTTTTTGTAATTAATATATTTATTTGCTTACTAAAAATAAACTTTATTTTTGAATTTTATCTTTATTATAAAAACATAACATATATAAGTTTATCCGGATCATTCATTTAAAATACTTTACCGAGAAGAGATCCTCCGCATCCATACAGATGTTCAGTCAGATACGTCTTTCTTGACCTTCCCTTCTAACTCAACTTCACTGGACATCGATTGCGTACCGAGTAAACTATGTGGGGCTCATTTTGATGTATGCGTCTTATCCCCGTTGTCCATACATTTTAATCGTTCATTTTAGGGCATGAATATTCTAAAATTGATGCTTATCCAAAGCTCAAGTGGACCACAACATAGGAAACTATGGGGATAATGACTTCCACTATTAAAACCTTGCTAGGACCCACAGTAACGTTTATCCAAACCGTTCATAAGGTTACGAAGACATGGACAAAGAGAAGAGATAAATACTGGCCCAATAAATTTTCAACGGTAGGCATTCAGTTCCCACTGTTTCCGGTCGTCTTATCCACTTCCACTCTGGGGCTTATGCCCTAAAAGGAATTGGGAAACGGATGGACAGCGTGGATAAGACACATACATCAGGGTGGCCCCCACAGAGTTTACTCAATATGCTATCTGCATCCAACTTCACATGCCATGCGTCCAATCTAAGAGAGACTTAAAAGATGAACGGTCTGGATTATAATGATGGAAGGTCTGGTTGACCTACCATAACGCCATAATGGACAAAGAACAGCTCATTTGGTGACCCACTTTTTCAACGATAATCCGTTAAAACAGCATCAAAAGAATAATCACCAAACCCTCCAACACAAGCAAAAAGGACGTCATCCTAACCATTCGTTTTCAGGTAGTCTCTACTTCATTTCATTCCTATTATTATTTATGGAAATCTAAAATAACCTAGGACTTGCATGATGTACGTTGAACCCGGGCTTTAATTTCCGACAAGTGGGACCCATGATCCATTCCATTAGTTACGTTGGGTGCCACCATGGATGACCATGCTCCAAAAATCTAGAATAATCTTCATCTTGTGGTCTGTATATAGACGGCTCAGAAGAGAAATACAGCAGCAGTACGTGTTCAAATGGTAAAGAGACAAGATGTGTGGCTGAGATCTTCAGATACGGATTATTTGGGGAGTATGGCTCACCCATGATGACGCCCATCATGCCAATTGTCTGGATCATTGGATGGGATCTTGCTCGTACAAATAAGATTCCGAGAACCCAATAACATAGTGCATGTCCACACATGCGTGTACAAGGGAGCCCATATACATGCCACTCCATTGGCCTGCAAGGAATGTATGAGAGATCTAATCCATATATTAGATGGACCACAATTCGTAGATGCCCTTACTTAAATCATGACTATCCACTCATCAAAGAGGCTCTCTGCCCTGATGGAAGAAATAAACAGATTGTCATGGAAAACTTGGGTAAATCTGTTGTCTGTCTAATCTCTTATTATTATGAACATAAACTTAATGGAGGTATCTATGAATTGAGTTCCATCTGATAGACGGCTTGGATCTTGTATTTATATAACTATTTTGTGTATATATGCGTGTAGATTGTCTGACTTGTACTCGCGAGTGGACTTAGGAAATCTACGAAGAAATCAAAGCGCAACAGTACTTGCAACAGCCAACAGATAAAGAGTTGTTGTGACGCAAGATACCGCTCGGAATTGGAAGGTGGAGATACGGTAAGATCCAGGAGAACTGGGATATGGTACAACCATCTCTCTAAATTACATATGTCACTCTGAAGTATCAATCTGGACCATAAATATAGTGGGTCCCAACATCTATGAACCATGTTTCAAAAATCAAACTCATCAGACAACAATGACCATCCTTTTACTTGAAACTCTGACAGATAATATTGATCATTAACTTCTCCTCTCATCTACCGTCAATTTGAATCCGATTATTCAGATGGATAGGATCATTTGATCCATACGTATCTTGAACCAAAATTTCCTCCAAAGTAGGGCCCAGTAGATGGATGGCTCCAAACATGTTCTCATCATTCCATCACTACCGTTTAATCGTTACAACGACCGTGAACAATAATTGAATGCATGTCACTTCAACACCGTGGTGCCTTGTTACGTTAAAAAAGGTCGGGTGGCGAAACGCGTGTCAATGCGCCAAATGTCTGTACAGATGAAGACGGTTGATGTGGGGCCCACCATGTAGATCCTCCGTCCTGTCGTCCACCTGAGCGGATTAGGTCAGACCCCGGACTTACCCATAACAGTGCGGCCCTTACTGTGGGGCCCACCTTAATGCATGTATTCTGTACCCACTCCGTCCATCCGTTTTTTTTTTATCATTATATAGCATTATGCAACAAATGAAGCAGATCCAATTATCAGATGGACCATATTATAGGAAACAGTGGTGATTGAACGCCTTCCCGTTAAAATCTTCTTAAGGCGTAACATAATGTTTCCATAGTGTTTATTTTCCATCCAATCTGTTGATAAGGTCACATGAGACTGGATGAAGGGTAAAAACAAATATCGGGTTGATTCAGTACTTTTGTGGCCCATTAATAGTCAATCAACACTTTTTCCTATGGTATGGTCGTTCTGATAATTTTATCTCTTCATTTTCGGTATAATATCCTAAAATAATCTGGAAAAACCGATGGACAGTGTGGATATAGACTAAATAAATCAGTATGGGTCCCACGGTAAGGGCTGCACCGTTTTGGGTGCGTCCAGGGTCTCACCTAATCCGCTCACGTCGTCCACACCGCGTGGCGATCTCTCGGTGTAAGAGCGTGCCCACGCGATGGACACGTCATCGGTCAACTTTCTAAAAGGAGTGACACATGGCGCGACCACATGGGTCCGAAGTGTGGGTCCACTAGAGTTTAATTGTCGTGGAGGAAGAGGAAAAGTGGACAGTCATTGTCACTTCACTTTCAAGGAATCTGAGAGGTGGGCCACAGGTTGGTGAGAGACAGAGAGAGCCATTAACAGGGAAGGAAGTGCGACGCACGTGACCTGTGGGCCCACGGTGATGTACGCGTGACGTACACTTTGCCATACGACGCGACAGAAATCAGCTTGTACAGAACTAAGGTGGGCCACACCACGAGAACAATATAAAATCACGACTGGAACTTCAAAAGTTACCAATGTGGCCCACCTAAGCTTGAAACTAGGTGATCTTTGGAACACTCGGTTTCAGAAGGTTTCTATGGTGGATGTCCTTCCCGACCGTTCGTTGTGGTTTGGCCCACTGAGTTTGGAACGTCGTGACTATTGGTCTAAGGCCCTAACATGAGCTATCTCGGATGATGGACGGAGTGGATGTTACAGGAACAACATTGTGGGCTTCACAAAGCTCGGGTGTACCGCTCTACTTACAGCAGGTGTTGTACAAGATTCCGGTCCAACGAGTGACACGACCCTGAGAATTACCTTTCCATGCAGGAACTGAACTGATGAGGGTACTTCCAACCGCTTAACAAAAACATCTCCACACGTGTGTCAGCACGATCATCGCACGGCATGTGTCAGATCCTGAATATTGAATATTGGGTTAAGCCGTGCATTATAGGAAATGGATTGGCTACCCCTGCCACCAGCCCGGTGGCTTGATCCTAAAAATGAGAGGGATATAAATCTTAGCTGGACCACACCACAGGGAAACAATAGTGATTGGATATCCACCATTAAAATCTTCCTAAGGCCCACTGTACTGTTTATTTGAAATCCGATATGTTGATTAGGTTATACAGACCCAGATGAAGGGAAAAAACAAATATCAGCCTGATCCAAAACTTTTATGGCCCTCAAAAAGTTTTTAATGGTGGACGTTCATTCAATACTGTTTCCTGTAATGTGGCCTAAACTCAACTGGGATATACCTCATCTTTGGTATCATACCATAAAATGATCTACAAAAATAGATGGACAGCATGGATGAAATACAGAGCACGGACTGCCCCATGAACGGCCCAAAAAACTTACACATTCGCCAACTAGGAATGGCACTCGTGTGTAGAATAATAAGCTATTGAGTACTGGAAGGGGATTCCTGATGCCCGGCCTTAGCAGATCTGATTGAGCCACCAGCTTGTTAGAGATGGACCGGTTGAGGATGTAGTCTACCAGACAACTTTCAAAGTTTCCTGTAGGCTCAGATTGTACGTGGACGAATCAAATCTTGCCACATCAGCTGGGTCACCATGCAACGCAATCCGTGTCCTTTTCTGGAACGTCGGGACGCAGATTAAAGAAGGGCGTGGGCAAGGTCCGGACGCGGGGAGGTTTGATTGGTGCAGCCCCGCATGGTGACGTATTCTACCAAATCACTTCCAAAAACATGCTCTTGCCAAGCCCTTCTTTGTCGGGTGCCGATTGGATGCTACACCACGGCATTGTTAGAGTGGACGGAGTCATGTTAGGTTCTCCGTGGGGCTCACCATGGTATATATATTTTATTCACGCCGTCCATCAATTTTGACTGGCATGAGCCGAAAAAGAGCAGTTTAATGCTCAAGTAGACTACACTACAATAAACAATGGGGTATTGAAAGCCTACTGTTATACCTCGACACGAATCTAGTTCAATTAACTCACTTGGCTCGGTTCAAAAAAGCTCCACTCAACTTATCTTGAAACTTAGTTTAGGCTGAGCTAAGCTATTTCATTAAGCGTGAAAAATTTATGAGACGAGTCTGAGCTAGCCCAAGCTTGACTCAGCTCAGCTTCAAGCACAATTCGAATTCAACTCGGCCTGATTTTAATATTATTAATATATATAAGATGTTGAGGAAAAAATAGAATAAGTCCAGAGACTCGGTTATGGAATGGACCAATTCTATTGACATCACCCGGGAATCCGAGGCAAGTAAACTAAACGCCTAAAGAAGAGACTTAGCTCGGATTGCAAGAAATGAATCCTGACCGAGACTTATAAAGTCATGAGACACAAGGGAGTATATAAGATATATAAAGTTGACTCGGTAAACGAGGCAGCAACATCCGAGGAGGCTGATTAAGGCCCGAAACTCAGAAGCCACCCGACCGACCATAAAACCGACCCACATTTAGGTCGGTTAAAGAGTCGGCTATCGAATTAAGAGAGGATATCGATTACGGATCGGTTTCATTTCATCCAATAGAGGGCAAACAGTTTTATCCTTGTAGCTAGTCGAGACTCACTCATCGCTAGAGTCGGTTAGTGTAAGACCCGTACCCTAGTCCATACCGTTCCATAACCTTTCGCGGTCCTTCCAGTCAAATTCCAACAACCATCGACCTGTATCCAATGTTTGCGTGCGATCCTAAGCCGAGTCCTGCATACCGAAATCGGCTCGACCCGAAACTTATACCTTAGCGACCATGCCGTCGTTGCGGTTCCAACATCGCGACTCGCGCACCGATCCAATACCCGGGCCAAGAGATGTGGGCCCGCATTCATTTCGAAGAAACACCGTGCGTTGTGAATTCTAAGAGAATCTCTACGACCCGTCACATCAAATCAAGTTAGGTACACCACCATACCTTAATGTCACCTCACCCTATCACAAGTACAAGCAACCATCACTCTTTTTCCACAAGTCAACTCTCTCTCTCTCCCCTACCCATCCCTCTTTTACAAAAAAAATCAAACAAACCCATGCTTTCCCATTCCCCTTCCCCTTCCTTACAACACCCATCTCATATCAATCCATCATTCCTCTCTCTCTCTCTCTCTCTCATTCTCTAGCAATTTCCTAAATCCCATGAGAGCTCCAACATCCAAGCTCTCTCTTCCAAAGACTAAGTGTGGCCCACTTTCCCACCCTCTCATCTCACATCTCAACCATCAAAACTTTATCATCTTCTGTTGAGATCGAAGCTAAGGTGACTACGAGTCTAAAGAGCTAAAGGAGAAGGCCGATAGGTGGGTGATTTTATGATTTTCTATCATTGATTTTGTGATTTGAGGGCCCACATATAGTGGGACCCATCTTAATGTATGCATTGTATCAAAGAGGGGTCCATAGTGGCGAGGTCCCTCCATCACCTCTCTCTCTCTCTCTCTCTCTCTCTCTCTCTCTCTCTCTCTCTCTCTCTCTCTCTCTTTCCCTGATTGATGGCCCACCCCAATGCTTGATTTTTATCCACACTGTCCATTTAGTGGGCCCAACCCCTGTCCACAATGGACCCACCTAGCTGACCTTCCTACTGTCCGTTTGGACAAGCATGGTGAAGGGAAGTAACAAACATCAGATTAATTCAATGGGTGGGCCACACTGACGTGGACCCACCTTGATGCAATGAACTACACGATGTTTGGTGGGCTGCACCATAGCAGCAGCAAGACGTCCAGATGTCTGACCGTCTGGACATAAGTTAAACACAACTATTAGCTTGTCACACTCATGTGGACCCCATATCTTGATGTAAGGATCTTATCCACTCCGTCCATCCCACTTCCCAGCTCATTTTAGGCGTTGAGCCGAAAAATGAGGCCAAACCAAATCTCTGGTGGACCATATTGTAGAAAATAGTGGTTTTGGGCGATATAAACTGTTAGGACTATTGTGATGTTTCTGTGCATCAAAACCTATCCAATATTGGGCTTGTTAGACCCGTCACAAGCCTAGGAATCCAGCGGACAAACTGGATGATCCCGATGTGGTCCCCACCTATGAAATTCTTTAGCAAAAAAAAGGGAAAGAGATGAAATTCTGGACGCTGCAGCAGGCAGCGTATTGCTGCTTCTAACGGGCTGGACCGTGGCCCCACTACAGGCCCCACCATGATTTGTGTTGAACATCCACACCATGCATTTGATGAGTCCCCTTTGGGAAGCGGGATCCTCCAAAAATCAACCATTCACGGAACTCAGGTGGTCCACACCGAAAGGAGAAGGAGGTTGAACGTCTACCATTAAAACCTTTCTTTGGGTCACGGAAGTTTTGGATCTATATGAAATTTGTTTTTCCCCTTGATTCCGGTCTCCGTGACCTTATGAACAGATTGGATGGAGAATAAACGTCATGGTGGGCCCCACGTGGGACCCACCTGTATGAAGTGAATTGGCTGGAGCACCGTACAGCAGCTATATGGCTGCTGTATTAACGCCAGTAAAGTTTAGTGGGTCTGAACATGGGGCATGTGCTTTATCCCAGCCGTCCACTATCTGGACGGTGGGCCCATTACAATGCATGTGTTTTATATATATGTCGACCATCTATTTCTACAGAGATGGGTCTCACTGTTGCTGATGTCAGCAAGATCCGTGGGTCTCACACATGATGTTTGTACATCCACAGCCGTCCGTGCATCTAGACAGAACCGTGGGGCCCTGATGTATGTATTGCATCCACGCCATCCATCATCTGGATGGTGGGAATCCCACCCTGATATATGTATTTTTATGGATGGTGGGACCCACTATGGTATGTGAGCTTTATCTTCACCGTCCACGCCACAGGACGGTGGGACCCACTTAAGATGTATGTGTTTCATCTTGCAGTGCGGGTCCCCTTTAATGTATGTATTTATTATACGCACCGTTCATGTGGACGGTGCATGAGAGGCCCATCTTGAGGTATTTGTTGTATATCTACACCAGGCTATAAGGCCATATGATGTATGTGTTTTATCCTTGTTGGCCATCAGTGATGGAGCCCACCATGATATATGCATTGTATATCTTAGTTGCCCATATGGCGGGGCCTATATGGATTGTGCAGGGCCCACTTGTTATGTATTTGTGGCCCATTTGCTAAGGCCCATTCTGATGTATTTGAGGGTCGTGTACAGGGCCCACTTGTTATGTATTTGTGGCCCATTTGGTAAGGCCCACTGTGATATATTTGTAGCCCATTTGGTAAGGCCAAGCCCACTGTGATATATTTGTGGCCCATTTGGTAAGGCCCACTATGATATATTTTTGGCCCATTTGGTAAGGCCCACTGTGATATATTTTCGGCCCGTATAATGAGGCCCAACTTGATGTATACAAGGCCCATTGCGATGTATATTAGGCCTGTGAGATGTGACCCACTTGATGTATTCGAGGCCCTTGGGCAAGGCCCATTGTGACGTATTCGTGGCCTATGGGCAAGACCCATTGTGACGTATTCGTGGCCTATGGGCAAGGCCCATTGTGAAATGTATTAGGCCCATTAGTGTGACCCATTAATGCAACTCACTTGATGTGTATAAGGCCCATGTGCAGGGCCCGCCTGTGATGTATATTAGGCCCATGTGTAGGGCCCGCATGCAGTGTATTTGAGGCCCATGTGCAGGGCCCACCTGTCGTGTATATGAGACCCATTAACGCAGTCCACTTAATGTATATTGAGGCCTATGGGTCGTAGCCCATTATGATGTATTTGAGGACCATGGGTCGTAGCCCATGGTGATGTATATTAGGCCCGTGTATTCGGCCCATGGTGATGTAAATTAGACCCTTGTATGAGACCGTGGGCCCACTGTATGTTCGCCCTATGTGGGCCACTCCTTGGGAGCAATGTTGGTTGAATGTCCACATTGATGGTCAATGATGGTTAGATGTCCACATTGTGACCTTCCCTTAGGCCTTATTCAACCGATCGTCGAGGCGATTTCGACTTGTCGAGGCCGATTGTACAGGCCGATTCCGATTATCAAGGCCGATTCCGATTATCAAGGCCGATTCCGATTATCAAGGTCGATTCTGACTATCGAGGCCGATTCCGATCATTATCAATGCCGATTTCAATTATTGAGGTCGATTCTGATTATCGAGGCTGACTCCGATTGTCGAGGTCGGATATCGAGGCCGATTGCCGAGGCCCATTGTCGAGGTCGGATATCGAGGCCGATTGTCGAGGCCCATTGTGATGTATATGCGACCAGTATTTGAGGCCCATTCTGATGAGTATTCGACCTTGGCTTGATGCATTTGAGGCCTATGTAATGTATGTGAGGCCTATGTGATGAGGCCCATTGTAGTGCATTTGACGGCCAGGCGATGGAGCCCGTTGTATTGTATATTAGGCCCGTGTGAGAGGCTCATCGTGATGTATATTAAACTCTTGAGTGAGGCCCATGGTGTTGTATATTAGCCTCTTATGTGAGGCCATGGGTCCACTATATGTTAGGCTCTATGTGAGCCATTCATTGGAGGCAATGTTGGTTAAATGTCCACATTGTCGAGACTGATTGTCGATGCCGGTTATTGATACCGATTATGAGTATGTGACAGCATAACATCATGATACATGCCCATACGCATCATCTGCATGTTTGCTATGAGATGCGGTTAACCATTGCATATATCATTGGGCAGGTTGTTATGAGACTCCCTGATAGGCAGAGGTTGTCTCACATGAGCGCACGGTATGCACAATATTGATGCATGACTGGATTGTATGACTCATGCATCTGGTATTGTGTGTTGTGATTACTGTACGCCCTAGTGACACTAGGGTCGTAGCCTCTACAAGCATATCGTGGATGGTCGGATGGGACACCAAAAATATGTTATTAGCATCAAGCTGCCATAGATGGCCCTGGGTGAAAATTTCTAAACCCTCTTGGTACCAAAGGACGCCCCAACGTCGAGATCGAGTGGATATATATGAGCACATGAGGGTTGTATACCAATAGGCTGTGTCTCCCACTGTGTCATGGTCGGTTGGGAGGGGGTGTGGACTTACCCGCCTGAGGGAGTAGGCATAGCTAGGCTGAGTTTGACCAGCTCGTGAATGGGTCCGCTATCGACGTGCCGGGTAGATATTGGTCGACTACTGGCTAGGCGGATAGTGAGGTCTTTTCCACTTACCCAATTGTGCGTTCGATAGGGCGGCAAGCTGGTGTAGAGTGTACTAGACCCTGGTGATGATCCCAGATATGAACAGTACTGATATGTGGACTTATTGCGCAGGAGTTTCATATTCATTCATTCACTATCCACTTGGGTTAATGGTGCGTAACTATTTGTTACGTGTGCCTTCGCAATGGTCAGGATTTCGGTTGGGGCGTGCAACTAACCTGAGATCAGGAGTTTACCACATTGAGTCTGACTATTCAAATTTAGGTATTGGACTGGTTTGGATAGAAGTCCCTTGTGATGGACCCCATAGCCTGTGATACTACGTACTATCATCCCGACTTCACACTCTAGCATGGTCATTCCATTCGCACCATATATTGCATTACATCCGCGACATATGGTATTTTGGGTTACTATGTTTCTGCATTTATATGGTCTAGATACGGCATCTGATATTTGGTTCTTTATGACTCCTCATTTGCATAGTTAATCTGTATTGCGTAATCTGATATCGTATGATTCATGATCTTGCCTGTATTTCCGACATTATATGATTGTGACATTGTATTTGTGTGCTTGGCACTCATCTTGCGCACACGCTTTCACCACCCTCTAAGCTTTTTATAAGCTTATGCATGATAGATGCATGCAGGTGATGATAGGTTGCAACAGCGTGGAGCTTGGAGCATGTAGCTGACTTCTGGAGTTTTGATGTTTACATATGTATTTTCCTTTCAGCATTGTATTCAAATATTTATATTAGTGGATATGCGATGATGATGTTGCTTTTGTGATTTGGGTAAACTTGTGGTTATGCCTCTTACGAGATAAATGCACGTTGGAAAATCCTCCTTGTAGGATCCCAGGATCGGAACCTGGCATATGGGTGCTGGGAGCCGAGAATGGGGCACTACGGAGGCTATCGGCACCGGGTTCAGCAATTGGGATTCCTGTGAATCCGATTTTCAAGTTTGGGGTGTGACAGTTAGGGCTGAGCCAAGCACGGTAAAGATGGTGTAAATGAAAATAACGTCCCGAAAATCTCGTGAAAGGATCCCCGATCCCAAAGATTTCAGGATCGAGTGGAGTCCAAAAATGGATTAATATTAAATCTTCGAGATACCAGGAGAAGAATCCTGGCACGATGGGACCCTCCCATTCATATAAATATAGGGGACCTCCAACGTGAAAGGTACGCAGAAAACTCTCCTAAAAAGCTTCTAATACGACCCTATCACTGACTTTAGCATCGGAGGGTCCCCAGCTCTAGCCAGGGTCCCCTTTGTCTCCTTCTTGTGCAGGTGATAGGACGGAGGAGGACGCACCAGTTTTTTGCCTCAACATAAGATATTAAATATATATATTGGTCGCTCGAGCCCTAATCTTCCTTAAAAAAAAAAAAAAAAAAATTGAGTGCCCTTCTCGCCCTTTTTATTTTTTCGCCCTAGCGACTCAAGCGTGAGCAGTCATCCGTCCATCCCTCCCTCTCCGAGCCTGGCCTAAATCTCGATCATCCCTACCTGTCCGAGCTTGGCCCTAAATCTAGGTCATTCTATTTTTTTTCTCCCTAATCGACCCGAGTGCGAGCTACCCTAAATCATGGACGTCCATGTGTAACGCCCTGAAAATCGGGGGTCGAGCATAAACTCAACTCCCGAGTTCCAGAACATCACTTATGCAACAAAATGAATGATGATTGAATGTTGACTGTATTTGTGCATTGAACATGAGTGAGATTAAGCCAAAACAAAATATCATACTCCAGAGACAATAAATTTGCAAGCGGAAGACTGTGATAGATAGATAAAATATATAAACTATAATGAGTCTCCAAAGTGTGATAACGTTACCATGTTAAATAATTACAAGTACAGTTCTAAAATATACCTAATATGAGGAAGTGTAATGTCTCCTATCCCAAATACCATAGCCCCGTCAATATAGTACCAGGTCTTCAGAGACCCGTCAGAGAGTTACATGATAGGAGAACTCCTCCTCATCATCATAGAAGTAGTCCGGCTCTGCTTCATAAGCATCGCCATCATCTGAAATTCAACAAATCCAACACCGTCCCGTAACATGGGAGTGAGTGATCAACTCAAGAGAACAAGATGGGCATAAAGTTAACATGTTATCAATCCAATCAAGCAGTAATGATAAAGCAGTACAAATCAAACAATTTTAACTACTCTTATTAAGTGCGAGGATGAAATGACATGATGCTGTATACCCTTGCCAAACCACCCTCATGCGACATCATCTTACGTTCGCGAATGCTTAACTCCCTCAGCGCCACATCTACTAAGCACATGTGAGTACGATGATGATCATGATTACCGAGTTATTATTAGTCCATTTCAAACAAAGAAGATTGGGAAACTAAGGTACCTCCTTTGTATCATTCCCAAACATGATCCATTCTAGGGTCGTCACCCTAGTTAATCTCATACGATATTATGGTTTGAGAGGCGTAGCGAAGGCATCACAAAGGGCTCGTCACCCGTCAAGACGGATATAGATCTCACCGTATGCGGCTCAATTGTTGACCGTCACTGAGTACAGTGTCTCACCGTACTCGGCTCAATCACTAGCCGTCACTCAATACGGTCTCACCGTACTCGGCTCAACTCATACTCCGATTCCATTCCGTGAAAGACTCGTCGCCAATCACAGACCTTGGAGTATACTCGAAGATACTACGAGGACTCGTCGCCGTCGACGAGTACGGTCTCACCGTACTCGGCTCTCACCGTAAGTATCGACAAATTTCAAATATAGTGTCCCATACCACCATAATCGGCTCACGAGTCTAGTTGCTCACCGGTCACTACGGGAGGCACGTGGCCCCAAAGATAGCCGACAACTCGACCACGGTGTCCCATACCACCATGCCCGGCTCATGAGTCTTAGCGGATCGAGGTACCATGGTTAAAAGGAATTTCACCGTAAGTTTGGTACCCTAGTTCAAGCAAAGAACGACCAAACATGGTGAACATACATAAGACGGATCGGGTTACTTGACGAGCTCACTAGCTCGAGCGCACAACAAGTTGAACGACATGAAGTGCATAAGCACTTCGCGTGGCCAACCACTATCGCCAACCGAAGTACGACTCGGGTTCGTCGAACACATCTCACGTGGCAAATGAATCGCAACCACGAATTCAATTCTCAGTACCGATTGTCCGACTATAATCGTAGCCCCAAACATGATAACTTGCGATAGATAAAACAAGAATGGATCAAGATTCCACTCATACAATCAAGGTATGGTATTATCCGTTTAGGGTCGCTGCCGGTCATGCCAGACGCACTCGTTGCTCCGCTCCCCCATCACCTATGACGGATCATACAACGTAAATATAAATTTAAACATATGCATTACATATTTATAATCAGAAAGCAGTTGAGCATGTTATGAATCACAACACAAGCATGAGTTTATACAAGTTCAATTCCTAATCACACAACAATCCAAGGAGATCATACACATAGTGAAAAGAGATTGAGAATCATATCTCAACACCCTTATACATTACAATTTGCTAACTACTACTCATTCAGACATTTCAAAAAAAAAACACTTAAACAAACATACATCAACATACATGACATATGTCGATCACATAGGCATTAGGCCAAATCCTTTCCCTAGGGAGTTGCCCCAATCATAACACGCGTACACCCACGACGGATAGTCATTGCAAGCAGGAATCCAAGTTCCATATTCATTCAGTCATTTCCACAAACACTTGGGCCACACATTTTAGCATATATGGTGTTTATTGGCCGTGGCGTGATTTAGGGCAAATCCTTTCGTCAAAAGGGTATCGCCAATACAACAATCATGAATCCATGACAATTAGTCATGGCGAGCACGAATGAGGATTCTATACTCATTCAATCATGTTCACAAACATTTAGAATACACTAATACAACATACATGGTGTATGTTATCAAAACATGTATTAGGGCTATCCTTTAGCCAAGTGAGTATTTTATCCATGTATAATATATTACTACAGCAAATAATCATGATAAATGCATCTCCAAAATTTATACGTATACGATTTTCTAGAATACGCATTTTCAACATACATACGTATACAAGCAAACATGTATTACGGCGATTTCCTTCGCCAAGCAATTATTTTATACGCACATAATATACTTATACGATGATTAATCATGACAAACACATCGCTAAAATATACATGTATACGGTACTTCTTACAATACCGTATTTCTACATACATAGTATTTATTAGTAAACATGTATTTAGGCGAATCCTTTCACAAATAAGTATTTTATCCATACGTCATATATCCATACGACAAATAAACATGTCAAACACATTTTCATAAAAAATACGATACGGTATTTTATACGAATACCTAGAGTATGTGAAATTCCAAATTCTACAATTTAATCGAAACTAAAAACGAAAGCACTTTATACATGTGCAATTGCATGCAGATCATGAATCTATCATTATCTGACATTGAAAGCGTTGAAAACCATAACCTATACACCTAAAGTCTGCACCTTTTGTCGTAGAATCGCAACGGAGTCGATAGGTTCGCTAAGGTTCAGTATACGGAGTTCGCAATACCTAAAGAACTAAACAGATTTCATAACCTACAACCTATACAACCCTAAAACAGATTAGAGTTAGGGTTTCTTACCTAGAAATGAGGCCGAAATCGCCGAGAAAGCGATAAGAATCAGGCGGTGGAGCCCGAATAGCGGCAGGGAACAGCAGCAGGGAGTTCCTCCCACATCTCCCTCACTTTCTCTCTCTTTTCTCTCTCTCAAATCCAAATTCGTATGGATGGAATGGGAGAGGGTTTAAGGTCCTTTTATAGCCTAAAACCTTTCCAAAATAGACTCAGGTTCAAGGGTTATTGCTATTATAAGCATTTCGGCGATGTTCCAGCTCAAAAGAGTGTTTCTGGTAGCCCCCCTTGAGCCAAACGTCAGACTTAAGCTCTCTACTCACGGATCTACGTGGGACTACGTTTTCGACTCGAACGGATTCCCAGATCGCACGTGGCGGACCAGCTTTCAGTTCAACGGCCATGAGCCACGATCCGAAATTCCAAGTACATGTAAATGTTCCGAAATTTTTCTTAATCCGAGGGTGTAATTTAGTTTGATTCTCGACGGCCTGGGTTGCTTAATACCGATGCGCAAGTTTAATAGTGCCGATCACTATTCCGTATATTTATTTTGTAAAGGGAATAGTGTTTTTCACACACTCTCGCTCCGACTCAAGCGAATGCAGTAGTGGGACATCGGCCGGATTTGATTTTCGAGATGGTTGTCAAGCCCAAATGAGGCGGTCCTAAGTCCTTAACTTCGTATTGTTGTTCTGACTCCCGATATGCGGTCCGCATCGAGTATACGGAGTTTCGAGATGCTCTCGAGAGCCGTGTAATGAGTTTGATCCTAGATTTTGGGTAACCTAGCGTCAATGATACTACAAGTTTTGGGTCTTGCAGATCGTGTTTAAAGCGATTCAAATGGATTTCATGGCTAACCTAGTTTAAGCACTTAGTTAACTTTGTCAAATTTCTAAAGGATTTAATCCTAAGTGATTTCCGTCGAGGTAGTATTTAGTCCTTTGCGGTTTGTATCTAAAGTGATCCAAGTTATACTACTTAGCTAGTTTAAGATAGTGTCTAGGTGAAGGTGCTTTGAGAAATTGAAAGCACAAGGTAGTGAAGGGTGGGATTTGTGAAGAAAATGGTTTGAAAAGAGATTTGAGGCTTTAATTGAGCGTTTAAGAAGTTAAACCTGTATTAGGATTGATCCATTGCCTAAGGACGTCTAATGCCAGGTTGGCAAAAAATCTGGGGTGTTACACCATGTCCAAGGCTGACCCTAAATCCCAGTCGTCCATGTCCAACCACTCGACCATATATGTCAGACTATTTTGCATTCTTCTTCCGACCACTCAAGCCAGTAACGCCCTCTCTCTATTTGTATTGGGGCACCAGGTCTATCACGCCCAAAATCTGGAAATCGGATTCACTGAAATCCCGATCACCGAATCCGGTGCCGACAGCCTCCGTAGTACCCCATTCTCAGCTCCTAGCGTCCATACGCCAGATTCCGATCCTGGGATCCTACAAGGAGGATTTTCCAATATACATTTAACTCATAATAAGCATAACCACAAGATTACCCGATTCACAAAGGCAATATCATCATCACATATCCACTAGAATAATCATTTGAGTACAATGCTGAAAGGGAAATACATAAATCGAAAATCAAGCTTCAGAAAACCACTACACGCTCTGAGCTCAACACTGCTGTAACCTAACATCACCTGCACGCATCTATCGTGCATAAGCTTATAAAAAGCTTAGAGGGTGGCGTAAGTGTGTGCACAAGGTAAGTGTCAAGTAAGCAATATCAGAGTAATCAGAGTAAGCGAAAATACTAATAAGGCCATAAATACCATCAGCCTTATCCAGGCTATGTGATGTAGAAATATAATAGAAACAATATCACAATATCATATACTGATGAAGCAATGTAGATCAGCTATGTAACGTGGAGATAACAAGCCAAATATCAGATGCCGATGATGCAATGCAATATGCAAATCCTAATGAGTCCACGAATACCGTCAGCCGTATCTAGGCTATATAAATGCATAAACGTAACAACCCAAAATGCTAAATGTTGCAGATGCAATGCAATATGCGTTGCAAATGAAATGACCAATCTGGACTGTGAAGTCGAGATGATAGTACGTAGTATCGCAGGATACGGGGTCCATCACAAGAGGCTTCTATACAAACCAGTCTCATACCTAAATTTGGATAGTCAGACTCAATGCGGTAAACTCCTAATCTCAAGTTAGTCGCGCGCCCCAACCGAAATCCTGGCCATTACGAAAGTTCACATAACAAATAGTTGCGTACCACCAGCCCGAGTGGATAGTGAATGAATGAGTATGCAAATCCTGCACAATAAGTCCACATATCAGTACTGTTCATCTCTGGGATCATCACCGGGGTCTAGTACACTCTACATGCAATCGCTGCCCACTGGACGTGCAACCATGCAAGTGGAAGAGACCTCACTATCTGCCTGGCCAGTAGTCAACCAATATCTACCTGGCACATCGATAGCAGACCCATTCACGAGTTGGTCAAACTCAACCTAGCAATGCCCCCTACCCTCGTGCGGGTAAGGCCACACCCTCTCCCAACCAACCACGATACAGTGGGAGACGCGGCCTCCTGGTATTCAGCACTCAGGCGCCTATGTATCCACTCGGTCTCGACGTTGGGGCGTCTCCTGGTCACGAAGGTTTAGGAATTTTCATCCAGGGACATCTATAACGCCCGTATGCTAGAACCAAACATTTCTGGTGTCCCCTCTGGCCATCCACGATATGCCTGTGGAGGCTACGGCCCTGATGTCACTAGGGCGTATAGTAATCACAACACACAATGTAAGATTCATGAGTCATACAATCCAGTCATGCATCAATCCTGCGCATACCGTGCGCTCATGTGAGATAACCTCTGCTTATCAAGGAGTCTCATAACAACACGCTCAATGACATATGTAATGATCAACCACGTCTCATAACAAACATGCAGATGATGTGTATAGTATGTATCATGATGTTATGTTGTCACATACTCATAATCGGTATCAATAACCGACATCGACAATCGACCTCGACAATGTGGACATTTAACCAACATTGCCCCCAAGGAATGGCCCTCATGGATCCTAACATACTGTGGACCCATGGCCTCACATAAGGGCTAAATATACAACATCATGGGCCTCACTCAAGAGCTTAATACACATCACGATGGGCCTCTCACATGAGCCTAATATACATCACAATGGTCTCCATCGCCTGGCCCTCAAATGCACCATAATGGGCCTCATCACATAGATCTCATATTCATCACATTAGGCCTTAAACATAGGTTGAATACACATCACAATGGGCCTTAACTACGGGTCACATATACATCATATAGGTCTCGACAATCAGCCTCGACAATCGAAATCGATCGATAATCGGAACCGACAAATCGATCACGTTAATCGAAATCGCCAGTCGGTCATGATAATTGGCCTCGATCGCTAATCGGCAATCGACCACGACAATCGGAATCGATCGATAATTGGAATCGGCAAATCGGTCACGTCAATCGGAATCGATCAATAATCAGAATCGGTAAATCGGTCACGTCAATCGGAATCGACAGTCGGTCACGACAATTGGAATCGATTGATAATCAGAATCAGCAATCGGTCACGTCAATCAGAATCAGCGTTCGGCCACGGTAATCGGGATTGATCGATAATAAGAACCAGCAAATCGGTCATGTTGATCGGAATTGGCAATCGGTCAAGACAATCGGAATCGATCAATAATCAGAATCGGTAAATCAGTCACGTCGATCGAAAATTGGCAATTGGTCACGACAATCAGAATCGATTGGTAATCAGAATCGGCAAATCGGAGTCGACAATCAATGAGAATGGGTCTAATAAGGCCTAAAGGAATGTCACAATGTGGACATCCAAATATCATTGCCCATCAATGTGGACATTCAATCAACATTGCTCCCAAGGAGTGGCCCACATAGGGCTAAATATATAGTGGGCCCATGGCCTCACGCGAAGGTCTAATACACATCGCGATGGGCCTCACTCATGGGCCTCGAATGCATCACATTGGGCCTCGCCCATGGGCTCAGATTCAAACGGGTGAGCCCTATCGCATGGGCCACATATACAATCAAGTGGGCCGCATCATCGGGCCATAGATACATCAAGGTGGGCCACGTCCCATGGCCTAATACATATCACAATGGGCCGCACTAAATGGGCCGAATCAAATTGGCCGAGTCAATAGGCCAAATCAAATGGGCCGAATTAATGGGCCAAAACAACTACACCATTCATTCATTTATAGAGATCATTTTAGAGCATTATCACAAAATGAATCATATCTCAAGGATCATCTGGACCATACCACAATGGCAATGGTGATAGGGATTTCCATAGTTAAAATTTCCCAGGCCACCATAACATTTATTTTCCATACAATTTGTTCATACCGTCACAAAGACCTGATTTAAGAGGAAAAGGCAATATCATATTGATCTAAAACTTCTAAGATCGAAAAGGATTTCTGTAACGACCTGAAAATTTCCGTACATTGGGTCGAGTACCACCTCGACCAGAAATCACGTAGGATTAAATCCTTTAGAAATTTAACAAAGTTAACTAAGTACTAAACTCAATTAGCTATGAAATCCGTTAGGATCGCTTTAAATACGATCCGCAAGACCCAAAAGTTGCGTAATCATTGACGCTAGGTTACCCTAAAGTTTAGAACCAAACTCATTTCCCGTCTGCTTCTGAATGAAACGAAACTTATCAGAGTCTAGATCGCACATCGAGTCCGATTAACCCGGCTAAGGAACTAGGACCGCCCCAAACAATCATCTCAAAAATCGCTTTATCCGATGTTCCACGGCCATTCGTTTCGAATCGGAGCGAGGTAGTGTGAAAACACTATTCATATGCCAAAATAAATATCCGGAATAGTGATCCGCATCATTCATTGACGCGTCGGTATTGAGCAACCCGACCGTCGAATCGACCAAATTACACCCTCGGATTAAGAAAAATTTCGAACATTTCCATGTACTTGGAATTTCGATCGTGGCCCACCGACCGTCCGAACCGAAAGTGGTCCGCCACGTGCGATCCGGGTATCCGATCGAGTCAAAAACGTAATCCCACGTAGATCCATCGATGGTGAGCTTAAGTCCGACGTTTGGTTCAAGGAGGGCCACCGAACTTCCCTTTTGAGTCTGGAAAAGCGGCAATATCCTATATAAGCGGTCTACCCCATGAACCTAAGTCTAAATTGCATCGTTTGTGGCTATAAAAGGAGCTTAGAACAGCCCCTCTCACACCATACGAATTTTGAAGAAAACCCTAGAGGGAGAGAGAGAAAAGAGAGAGAAAGTCTTGGAGATTGTTGCCGATCTTCCTCCTCCTCGCTTTGAGCTTGTTACACGGCCTACACCGCCCTATTCTAGACGCTTTCCTACGGTATCCATCTCATTCAAGGTAAGAAACCCTAACCCTAGGTCCGATTTGAGGTGGGATCGATGTAGGATGTGTACCGACTAACCGATTCCGCTCTTTAGGCTAGAAATCACCGTAGACGGAAGTTCCATTACCCTTGCCGATTCGTTCAAGTTTCCAAAGGCAAAGGTGAGGACTTTAAGCTTATAAGTTACGGTTTTCAACGCTTTCAATGTCAGATAATGGTAGATTCATGATCTGCTTGAAATTGCACATGTACAAAGTGCTTTCCGTTTCCTGTTTCGATTAACGTTGCAAAATATGGAATTTCACATACTCTAGGTATACGTAGAAATACCGTATACGTATTTTTTTTGGATAAATGTTTGACATGTTTATTTAATGTATGATTATATAGTATATGAATAAAATACTAGTTTGGCGAAAGGAATCGCCAAAATACATGTTCACTTGTAAATGCGATGTATATTGAAATTATGTATTTTAGAAATACCGTATACGTATTTCTTTTGGAATAATATTTGACATATTTATTTAATGTATGATTATACAATACATGATTAAAATACTAGTTTGGCGAAAGGAATCGCCGTAATCTATGTTCCTTTGTAAACACTATGTATGTCGAAATTGGGTATACGAGGAAGTACCCTATACGTATAAAATTTGCTGACGTGATTGCCATGTTTAATTGCTGTATGAATATGATGTATATGTATAAAATGCTAGTTTGGTAAAAGGTCAATCCTAGTACACATTTCTCTAGCATACGTCATGTATGTTGAAATATTGCATTCCAAGTGTTGGTGAAATCACTTGTGAGTGTAAGTGCTTAAGTGTTAGAGTTTTAGGTAGGTGCTGAGATGGAATTCTCGGCTACCTTAGAGTCACATATGACACTCTCCATGTGGTTGTTCACTCTAACCACTCGCCTACGAAATTTAAGTATTTGTATCCCTATTTACATAATGCTTTATAACATGCTTTTGAATATGCTTTGTGACTTGTTTATTAACATGCTTCATGTTATGTTATAATATGATTGCTAGTGTTCTTGAATTACCATGTTATCATGCCGTATTTCACATGCTATGGTTAGAATTTGACTGAGCTTGGGACTATGTTCATAGTCCAGGCATCCGGTATCAGATTGAAGATGTGGTTGGGATTCGTTCCGCCACGCATGATGTGTTGGCGAACCCGTGTCGTACTTCTGGTTGGCGATAGTGGTTGGCCACACGAGGTGTCATGGCGCCTCATATCGTCCAACTTGTTGTGCGCTCGAGCCACCGAACACGTCAAGTAAACCGTGTGTCTTATGTATGTTCACCATGTTTGGTCACTAATGCTTGAACCTAGGGTACCAAACTTACCGCGTGAAAATCCCGGCCATGGTACCTCGATCCGCTAAGACTCATGAGCCGGGCATGGTGGTATGGGACACCGTGGTCGAGCCGTTGCCGGCCTCTGCCATACGTGCCTCCCGTAGTGACCAAGAAAGCAACTCAACTCGTGAGCCGATTATGGTGGTATGGGACACTATATTCGGCCGTCGGCCTACATTGATAAGGTGATGGGGGAGTGGTGCAACCTTTGTGCGTAAATGGCACAGCAGCCCCTGTAGTGACCGCGAGCATACTCGGGATTGCATAGCAGTGCCTTAGGGTTCGCCGCGATATATAGAGTATGAACTAGGCCTGTTTCTCAGTATAGCCGTATAGTGATGAATCGTTTAAGGGGTGATGGGGAGTGGTGCAACCTTTGTGCGCAGGCAACGACCACAGCAAACATGACCTAGAAAACACACCATCGTCTCGATATTAACTAGATCGACGACCCTAGATTGGATCATGTTTGGAAATGATATAAGGGAGGTACCTTAGTTTCCCAATCTTCTTTGTTTGAAATGGACTAATTAAAAATCCGGTAATCATACTCATCATGCATCGTATGTGCCTGGAAGATGTGGAGCACTGTGGGATGTAAGCATGCGCGAACGTGAGATGGTGTCGCCTGAGGGAGTATGTCGGCGAGGGCATCCATCATACCTGCACTCATACTTGCATTAATCAGAGTAACTAGGAGTGTTTGATTTACTGCTTTATCATTCTTCTTGACGTATTGATAACATGATAACTTATGCCTTATCGTTCCACCGAGTTAGCTACTCACTCCCACGTTACGGACGGTGTTGCACACACCATATCTGCCTCGTGTTTAGGCGATCCGACTATTCGAGGCGGAGCCGATTATGACGAGGACCAGAGGAGTTCGTATATGCGATCCGGCTTCGACTAGGCCACCATTGGGACATGGGATTTTCCACAGGATTGTACCTAGTTTATTTTTCGATATTTTGTTTATATAAAAAGACATGTATTTACTCGGGAAGATTCATACTCTGGATAATGAATCGTTTATTTTGTTTCTTTACATACATATATATACAGCTGATACAACCGATCTGGAGTATGAATTACTTCTCATTCATGTTTATCTAACACAGACAACATTCAAATATCATTAAACATGTTGCATAAGTGATGCGTTGGAACTCGGGAGTTGAGTTACACTCGACCCCCGATTTTCAGGGCGTTACAATTTCAATGGTAGCCGTTCAATTTCCCACTTTCCTGTAGTGTGGCCCACCTGATAGATCTGCCTCATATTTAGTCTCAGGCCTTGGGACGAACTTGCCGTTTGGATGGACGGTTGGATGTAACACATACATCAAGGTGTGCCCCAAGGACGGTGCTGATAGTAATCACGTTAAGGTGGGCTCCCACCGTGGATGTACAGTGTGCAGATACAACCCATGCATCTAGTGGGGTCCACAGAGAGATGGTGCGGATAAAGCACTTACATTACAGGTGGTTTCCACCGTCCAGACCATTGGACGGTGGAGATAAGATCCATATATTAGGGTGGGTCCCACATACACATCATAATAGGCTCACAGATGTACGGTTGGGATATAACACATACCTCGTCTCACGCCTAGAAAATGGACAGTCAGCGTGGCCATAAAACCTATGCACTGCGGTGGGACGGTGCGAATGCAACACATGTATCATGGTGGCTCACGTCCAGTCAGTGGACGGACGGCCTGGATGTAAAATACATACATCAAAGGCAGCCCCACCCTGCATGTGTCACACGTGCAGGGTGGGTCCCATCGTCCTAAAAAGGACGGATGGTAGGATACAACACATACTTTAATGGTGGGTCCCACCGTCCAGTAATCTGGATGGTGATGATACAAAATACATACATCGTTGTAGGCCCCACACGTGGCCTACATCACATGGATCCCACACCCCACGTCCAGATGGACGGTATGGATGTAACCCATACGGCAAGTGGGTCCCACACGTCCCACGTGGATGGACGGTGTGGATGGAATCCACGGAACTAGCTGACGTCAAGCATCAGCAACTTTGCTGCTGGGGTAACGTATACCAGCCAATCAGGTTCTATGCAGGTGGGTCTCACGTACATCAGGGGCCACCGAGCTATGGTTCATAAATCCAGCCCATCCATTTAGTGTGTCCCACTTATTTAAGGGGTCAGACCGAGTTTCACGAGCATCCAAATTTTAGGTAGGCCCCAGAAAGTGCTTTTATATGACTTAGTATGCCTTCACAAACTTGTAGATGGTGTGGGCCACCTGAGTTTTGTTTATGGCTGATTTTTGGAGGCACCCCATAAATAAAGGGGATCCATCAAATGGACGGTGTGGATGCTCCAAATGCATCACGTTGGGGGCCTGAAGTGGGCCCACTCTCCCTACCCGTTGGAGCAGGACGCTGCCGCTGTCAGCATCCTCTGGACGCTGCAGCAAGCAGCGTCAGCTTCTTCTTTTCTTTTTTTTTAAATTGATGATTTCTCATAGGTGGGTCCACATCTGGATGATCTAGTCCGTCAGTTAAATTCTCAGGCTTACATCAGGCCCAACGAGACCAATATTGAATATATTTGAAGTACAGAAACATCACAGCAATCCATAACTGTTTTGACAGCAAATTAGTTGTTTTTACTGCTGTGGCCTTCTAAAGATTCAGATTGACTTCAAATTTAGGCTCAACGCTTGAAATGATCTAAGGAATGTGATATATGGCATGGATTGAATACATACATCAAGGTGGGGCCTACGTGAGCAGCCCTCTCCATAAGAAACAAAGCTTTAATATATATATATATATATATATATATATATATATATATATATATATATATATATATATTTTTTTTTTTTTTTTTTTTTTTTTTTTTGTTGCTTATCAGTACACCCACTGAGGGTTGCTATCCCCACAACGTACAGCATCAGGGACAGTGGATATGAACTTGTTTATCAACGTGGGTCCCACGCCTAGAGACCACTGTTGGTAGGTCCCACGCCTGGACATGACCCACTTGGCTTGGGTCAATCTGATATTTGTGTTTTCCCAACATCAAAGGGTAGGGCCCACGCGATTTGGTTGGCCATGGGTCCACTTGATAGATGGTTGGGACACCACATACACTCATCATGTGGGCCACCAAATAATCAAAGGAAGGAGAGAGAGAGAGAGAGAGAGAGAGAGAGAGAGAGAGAGAGCACACACCTTAGGATCTTATCTTCTTCTTCCTCCTATAGCCTCTAAAGCTCTAATGGATGGACTTTAACGGTTGAGATCGATCATGGAGGGTGGGATTGGATGGTAGGAAGGTGGACCACACTAGTTTCTCTTCCATGGAATGCCATGGACGGTTCCTTGCTTGGAAAAAATGAGCAAGAGAGAGAGAGAGAGAGAATGAGAGAGAGAGATGATGGGAGAGAAGTGATGGTGAGTGAGGGATAGGTGTACTTGACATGTAAGGGAGAGTTGACTTTAGGTAAGGTGATGTAAGAGAGGGATGGGTTGAGTTGATTTGATTGATTGATTTGATGGGTGGTAGAGATTCTCTTGGAATTACAACGCGCGGTGTTTTCCTAAAACTGAACGCGAGCCCATATCTCCTGGCCTAAGTATCGTCTCAGCGCGTGAGACGCATCATTGGAACCGCGGCGACGACGCCGTTGCACTGGTACAAGTCTCGGGTCGAGCTGACTTTGATATGCAGGACTCGGCTTAAAATCACACGCAAACGTCAGATATAGGTCGAGGATTGCCGAAATTTGTTGAGAAGGATCGCAGGGTTCGACAGAACAGTACGGACTATGATACGGGTCTTACAAGGTCAGCCACTGTCCATGGCAGCCCCATCGATTGATGTCCATGGAAACTCTCTCTCTCTCTCTCTCTCTCTCTCTCTCGGACGAACGTTATTTATGGCAACCTAGTTAGGTATCAATTAATTTAAAAATATTATATATATCATAGTTTTTTATGGTTCATCTTCATCCAATAACATCTCATTTACTATTGAAATTTGGGGATTAAAAAATTTGTGCGCATCTAGCAATTGTTAAAATTCATAGTCATTTGAGTTAGGACTTTGGACTTAGGACCTAGAACATGTATTTGATATATATTTAGAATCACATTTAGGTGGATTTTACATTGTGAAATAGAATTAATGTGAATCGTGTTTAATATAAATTATTAGAATTAATGTGAATCGTGTTTATCGTTAAATTGTTAGAATTTTAAATTATTAGTTAAATTGTTAATTATTAAAATGTTATCAAATGTTCAATTAATCATTTTTTTTTTTTTTTGTAGTATATGATAATCAGTTGCCTGTTTAAGAATTTATATGTTACCAGGCATAGATACAGTATGTTTTTAAATGCATATAAATCCTTAAAATTGTCCCAATTTTTGGATAGTTGAAGGTTGGATAAATTTGAATGCTTTTATTTATTCTAATTTAAATGCATACACTTGTTCCAGTTCATCTCTCTATTTTTCTATATTTTTTTCATTTATTTCCATCGTTAAATATCCATAATTCATATGAATACTTGATGTAAGAATCAAATATAAGATTAATATTTTTTAGAGATAAGGGGATATGCTGTCGGAATTTTGGCGTAACATTTAAATTGTAAAATGAAATCATTATAATCTATCCAACCTTGAATATGTGATTGATTTAGATAGTTAGGAAAATCTATGAAAGCATTACAATCCAAGAAAATAAAAGCATTATAATCTATCAAACCTTTATTTTTATAGATGACTAGTGAGGAAGTCCCAACTACCCCCAATGTTAGTGTATCAACCACATCTCTTCTTTTTGTTGAGGGAGAAGTGTCTATAGCCTCAATCAAATGAAAGAAAATATTAGTAGTGTGTGATAACTTTGAATAAGTCATGGTCAATTGCAAATCATTACACACTAAGAATCTTGGTGAATCAACTACTCATTTAAACAGACATAAGAAAAGTTGTTTAAAGAGACCAAGAATTTTAATTCTAGGCCAACAATTGTTGTCATTTATCAAGTTTTAAGAGGACAACTCTCAATGTATATTTTCCATTCATAAGTTTGACGAAGGGAGGCAAAAAGAATGGTATGCAAGATTGGTAATTGTTGAAGAAAAACCATTTAAAATAATATAGAGCAAAGTTTTTATATCTTTCTATAAATTCCTTATCTCTCGAGTTGAGAATGCCTCCTGCACCACTGTGAAGAGAGTGTGCATGAAGATATACGCAAATGAGAAGATAAAAATGAAAGCACTTTTAGCATTAGTCTCTAGAATAAGTTTAACTTTTGATTTGTAAACAATGTCCAATCAAAGAAATGAATACATTTCATTAACCATGTATTACGTTAATGAAGATTGAAAACTCTGCAAGACAATTTTAAACTTTCGTCACCTTCCTCCTCCTCATATCGGTTTAGTTATTTCAGATTGCATATACAGTTGTACAAAAAAGTGAGGCATTAGAAAAAAAAAACTCTTCAACAACTTTAAAGAATACATCTGCAAATGACGGTGTAATTTTATTCTTATGTAACCAATTCAAAACAACTGAAAATTTGTTTTTTGGGAGAAAAAATTTCAGGTTAGGTGTTGTGGTCGCATACTAAACTTGATTATAAAATAAGAGCTTAAAATAATTGACCCCACTATAGAGAAAATAAGAAAGTGTAAAATACATAAGGGGGGTCACCTTTAAGATTAAACACATGGAGTTATATAATCTAACATTTGAATGTGAAATCTTAAAAAATATTGAAGTTAGATGGATACACACATTGGAATTCAACTTTTGAAATATTGAATTCGGCCATGGAATTAGAGATTTCATTCCTTAAATATTTGGTGTGTGACAGAACATATGCTTGGTTTTCTATTGAAGATGATTTGAGAAAAGAAAAACATGTTCACAAGTTTCTCAAAGTTTTTTATGACTACATGAAGATATTTTAAAAAATAAGTATTCCATTGCAAATTTATTTCTTCCGTCTCTATGGAAGATTAAGCAAGCCCTAAAAAGTACTAGTAAGGGCCCAGATTTTCGACAGTTAATGGCGCTTGGTATGCAAATGAAGCTCGATAAGTATTGGACGAATGCTATTTGTCAATAGCCTTAGCGGTTGTTCTTGATCTTCGGTGCAAGATGGACTTAGTTAAGTTCATTTTTATGAAGATTTATTTTGTTGAAATGGAGGCAATCGAAACATCCAAGGTTCATGATGGTTATGGTAGAAGGTGAGAGTCAGTAAATTAAAATACCCTACACTATCGGTGTTGGCACGGGACTTATTGTCAATTCCAATTTCAACATTAGCATCAGAATCCACTTTTAGCACAGGAAGTAGGGTCGTGAGTAAGTATTGAAGTTCGTTTTCACCAAAAACAGTTGAAACATTAATTTGTACACAAGATTGGTTGCGTCCAATTTGGGAAGGTAGTACCGTAGTAGTTTTAATATTGAGGATGAAGATGAGGATGGGGATGAGATCGAGTCTCAAGAGGAGACTATACTAGTAGTACTATCAACATGAAGCATGTCATAAATTATTGTTATTTGTTAATCTATTAAAAGTGGTGTATTATGTACCTGAATGTTTTACAATTTACATGTACATTTAAAGAAATGCAATGATTTTTATTTCATTTTCTTTATATTATATTAATTATTAGAGCATATTTTCTTATTACTTTTGTTTATCATATTCAAGCATTTTGTTTAGCTTTTACGTTAAGTTTTTAGTTTTTAGTTTTTATTTTTAATTGTGCCAAAAACATTATATTTTTTTTCAAAACATGGAATATAAATATGTCATCATCTGACCCATCAACTAACGTTTGGGACTATGGTTCCCTACTCCGCTCCCCAAGGCCTGAAAAAATAAAGATTACATGTCATTTGTGTGTGACCAAATTTTGTTAACAAAATTAATCATCTTAGGTTACACCCATCATGTCAGTGTGGAGATATAAAATTGTGTCTTAAAGTCCAAAAGAAGGTCCTGCTTCTTTTTCAAACTCTTTTATATTCAAATAAAAAACCTTCAACCCCATTCAAACCTTCCACAAGAGTTGTAATTGGTGAAAGTTCTGATACAAGGAGAGTAGAAAATCAGAGAACTACTAGGGAAGAGGTAGAAGATAAAGCCAAATTATTAGCATAGGAAAAGGAGCAATTAGAACTCGCCTTGAAACATAATATGAAAGAGCCTTCTAAATATCAATGATGTCCTCCAAGACAACATGATATTGAAGAAGGATTATAACATCCTAGATTTTCACTGTTTAAAATTTCAAAATCCCTTGAAAATGTTTCATTATAATGAGCTTATATTGTCATTTACTAACCTTTCATGATCGAGGTGAGCCTATACACGAGTGGTACCAGCAAAGAACTGCACAAATCTGATTAATCAACCATAAGAAGTCAACAAATACGCCTGATTACTTAAACATCGAGTCTATTCTCGTGATTTTATTCATTTAGGGCCCAAATCTAGTCAACCTATCGCTAACTAATCATGACAACCATAAGTAAATAAAGACCTACCAAAAGCCAAGATAACTAAGGGTCGAGTCTTAATTAACAAACCAAATTGACCTAGTTACTACTTTAGCCTAGGAACTAATGGTTTAGGGTGGTTAGGATCATATCGTCATTTTCACTAATTGCGACTAGGACACACTATGAACTTAACTAATCCAAACCTTAATAATTGTGCACAAGAAATCTCGTTGTCCAATTCATTCCTGAAATGCCCTGATTTTTCGAACAAGTTTTAAATCTCTCGTTAGTAGGCCACTAAACCCGAGACTATAGAAAAGTGTTTGTCTTAGCGGACTTGACGTCCATCGTGGAACATCGAGCCGAGATCGCATCACGAATCACTCAACTTGGACTCGCTAGGCGAGTGCATGAGATGTGCGAATACATTTAGAGTCTATTAGGAACTTAAGTTAAATGTCCCTTTTTACTCATGGCCTAAGTTGTGGTTTTCAGATCGTGAGATCGTGACCAAATTTAAGGCACCAAACTAAGTTAATACCATGCATATATCCGTATAGTTGTGGCCCCGATCGACCATTGGTGGCCGTTGAACTGACTTCTGATTATACTCGTCGATCGACACATCCAAATGGCTGGCTGATCATATCCATACATAGATAATCACTAGGGCCAACTATCCTACGGTGTATATCAAACCCTACACCCCATAATAGATCCTAAAAGCTAGAAATAACCTCCCATAGGGTTATAATATCGAATATTTAGTCTTTAGAGCCATTTTACCACTTTTGGCACTACATAAGGCCCTCATTTGGGCACCCCCTCTCCCCATACAAATTTGCGCCTTAAGATTTTAAGAGAAAGAGAGAAATAGAAAAGAGAAAGAGAAGAGAAAGAGGATATAAAGATAGTGTGAGTGTTATGCACCCTTTTCCCTTCTCCCCTTCAATCAAATCTTCGAGCACTCTTAGATTCTTCATCAGATTCCATACATCGGCAATCGAAGGTAAGATTTGTACCTCAATTTCTAATCTAAGTCTTCTTAAATTCATTTTCATGAATCTCATAATAATCTTAATTTTTCTATAGGAATCGACGGTTTTCCATAAAACCCTAATCCTAGCGCGATTAGATAGCATAATCTTCTCTTAAGGTATGGATCATTATTCCTAAGTTGCTATTTATCAACCTTTGAGAGTCTCAATTAATGATTTATTGTTGTACATGGCTTGGTGTATGTTAACATATTCATATTTCAAATTTGATTGCAACATGTACTATTAGTTGTTTCATTGATGCTCACATGTTCGATGAAATGCCTAAATGATAGTGTTGTATTATCGATACTCACATATTCAATGAAATGTCTAAGTGATTGTGTTATGTTATTGATGCTTACATGTATAATGAAATGCTTAGGTAGTTGTGTTGCTAAATTTAGGCTTCATATGAAATCTTTTTATGATTGCCTGATGAATTGTTAATTTTTAGCGATGTTTGGAATTGCTTATGATGTTGGGTCAGTAAGTAAATCACCTAAACCAAGGGGTGGCATGAGTTATGCTAGCCATCCTAGGCTTGGTCGATCAAACTAGGCTAAACACAGACAACCGATAGTAGCTGGACTGCATGAGATGCTTGCACCCAATGCTAGTTGCGCTAAGATTCTACCAGGTCGATCAAATTAGTCTAACAGCTGATTAATCATGTATGTTCACAATGTATGACACGATCAAATCAAATCTAGGATACACCATTCCCAATGGATGAGACCATTCATAACCATTAGGGCGATACAATCCCACAAAGACTGATGAGCCAATCATGGTTGTATGAGACACCATGTCTGATCTGTCAGCATACGCCCGGGTGACATGCTTCCCACATAAGCAAAACATTGGGTGACGAGCCTGCCATGTTGGTAACACATTGGGTGACAAGCCTCCCCATAATAACTAATGAGTATTAATGGAGGTGATAGATTATTGTTTAAACAACCTCTGTCAAATACTCAACTGATGGTTTCGTGCCAGAGTACCATTCTAATGACCCGGGCGTGAATAGAATTGGGTGACGAGCCATTTTTTTGTGGTATTTTGGTTTTATGTGACAAGCCTGCACATTTGAATTGAGTGATTATACTTGTTGAGGGTCAAATATTGCATATCAGACCCCAATTACTGTCTGGATATACGAACATGATAACATTTAATGCCCTATTTTAATCGTGTTTGTGATGCAAGGTACATTTGCAAGCGTGGACTGAAAAAGATGCTAACAGCTGAGATTTAACGCTCAAAATTCACCAAAACATGAGACGGACCCCAGGAACCAAGATCGAAGAATTCACCTGCCAAAGATTCAAGAAAACGGATAAACCGAAGCTCAAGTGGCCCGAAATTGGTACAGAATGCAAGATCACAGGGTTCCCACCATCCGTTCAGCTCGAAACTTCATACCTGACCTGAGGACCGTAAATTAACCGTAGACGTCAAAATTCAGCCCTTGGGTTAGTGTGTAAGTGACCCGATGGATAAGATCAGATAATAACCATTGAGAAAGCATCTTGGACATCCTTAGGAGATTGGGACTCAAACTGAACCGATGGAAAGATCATGAAAAACGGTGAATATCCGTTAAATTTTATCTCTTTTGGACGATACGGTAGGGAGAAATGGACGGCAGAAGTTATCACGAAAGATAAGGGCAAATTTGTAAATATGGACGTGAAGGGATTGTATTTTTAAGGGTGAATGTTGTCCACACATCGGTTGAGCGTGTGGCCCACCCTAAAGTCGGATCTACTTCAAACTAGAGGCTGTGGGCCAACACTACGTCCATGATCTGATGAAGGGAGTGGATTTCTAGGACAGGCATCGCAGTGGACTCCACCTATTTTTTGCAAATCATCCAAATTTAGCCAAGCCAAACGTCCAGTGACGGACGTGCTAGCAATTGGGTTTTGATAGTGGGCCCCACCCATCGTCGAAAAGGATGATCTACACCGTCTATTAGAACCCCGAGGTCCTTCTTACCAAGGCCTAGGTGACAAGATTTTAAGAAACTAAGAAGATGGGATCATAACCATTCAAGCATGAGACGGACGGCGGCAAGGAAAGATTCAATGGGGCCACACTAAATTCGAGAAAAAAATACCCATTTCTGAATGGTTTTTCGAGGACAACTCAATGGACGACATGGATTCTTCAACCGACGCTTATAGTAGGCCCCACCAAGCATCACAGCATTACTACGCAGGCTCTGTTTTGTAAACAGAGCCGATCCTGCGGATGAGTTTCATGGGCCACCATCGTACACTGAAGGTCCGATCCGGACCGTCCATTGGAATCCCACCGATCCTCTTATCCTCACTTAGGTGTCAGTTTGACCCCAGGTAACGTATCGTGAGATCCTATCCATTGAATGCAAGTTGGACGGCGGAAGAGAGATCCTGTGGGCCACACCAAATCCGAGCCAAATCAATCCATTCCTGACCAAAAATCTGACATGAACCCACTGGATAGAGTGGATTTCCTGTTTTACCTCAATCAAGGGCCCACCAATTAGGACAGATGCATAAGATGCTTTGACCCTGCTGCGTAAATGGAGTAGATCTCCGACTCGGTTACAAACTCTCTTTCTGCCTCTGGGTGCGGAAGCTCCATACGACTGACCCTCTTATGGCTATAAAGAGGGAGGGAGACAGGGAGAGAGGATATTATTTTTTTTTGGGAGCGAAGACCGGTAGTGGAGCAAATGACAGGATAGAGTTTTTATTTTCTTTCTTTATAATTTTCTTTTATTTTCTTTTCTTTTCTTTTTATGTGTTCTAGCCTCATCATGTCAGGCTAAATCTCTTAGCTAGGGTTAAGAGGTGAAGCTTGTGGCATGATGGGAGACTCTATTTTATGCCTTATGTTTATACTGAACCGATATTGATTTTAGTTTAATTAAGGGAATGTTTTTAGTTTTTAATGGTCTGTTGTGACTGAAATTACAATGGATCTGTGATAGCTTTGAGCATGTTCCTATTCCTTTTATGTTTATGACGTCAGGAAGCCCTGTTGTTCACCATCGTCTCCTGGGCATGGTTGGATGTCGGTACCCTTCCTAACCTTCATGACATGATTGATTGATTGGTAATTAGTTTAATTCTGTTGTTTACTTTGTCCTGGGCATGGTTTGGTGATGGAATCCATTCTAATTCATACACCTTTCATCTTTTAAACACTATATCAAATAAGTTCAGTTTAAATTCCATGATTCTTCAAGCAGGCATAAGATCTCCCTAATCTCTACAAGTGGATCCTCTGAATCCCTAGTTTCCTACCTCTGAATTCTCTACGTTTTAGATAATTATTTCACAATTATTCCTCAAATTACAATTCAATTTAGATTTTATTTCATTCTAGCTCTAATTCTAGTTAGTTTCAGATCACGTACAGGTTTCAGTCCCTGTGGATTCGACCTCGGTCTCACCGAGTTTATTACTACATCACAACCCTATACTTGGGGAGTGAACAATACTCAGTGTTTGAGTGACGACCCATCACAGGTTTATCCTCATACCTTTGGGTATCATGTCTTACCTTTGAAATTATTGATTTGTGAGATATAACGAGTGATACCTAAATTTAGATCAAGGGATAATGGTGAGGAGTCGTTACGTGCCGCAACGAGCCACGTGATCCGAATAAAGACTCATGATATAACGTCGATATCCTAGCTTCGTCAATCTACTATAAGAAGTGAAATTAATAATTAGTCGAATAATCATACACATCAATCACATTTCACTAGAATAAGATGTTGCAATTTGGCGTTGAAGTTGTGTAATGAGAAAATATTGACATATGCAAAATAGGTATTAAAGTCGCTTGTGAGGGAATGTTGGATTGTGAGGTACATGCATTATTTCGTAATCTCATTTTTATATTTAACAAGATGAAAATGTCGAGCTAAGAGTCTTAGAGGGGGGGTGAATAGGACTATGACAAATTAAAAAATTAAATGCAGAATAAGAAACAAATACACAAAGATAGCACTTATCAATTCAAATAGCGGAAATGAATAGCAACCTCAAATGCACAAGTATTGAGAGGTTGATATAGATGTTGTTCTAAGGACAACCTTACACCAAAAACTAATTGCTTATGGTAGGACAACCTGATTTCTAAAACGGTCTATGTATCAAAATCTCAAACAAATACAGAGGAATAAAGAATAAAATAGAAATAAATTTCTACTGCTATTACAACATTCACCACATGTACTGAAAGTAAATTACAATCATTCACCACAAATGTTGAAAAATAAATTACAACATTCAACCACTCAAGCACATTCAACCATCCACCACAACACCAACAATTATAGTGGTTCGCTTGTGTGTACACCAACTGTTAAAGAACAGCTAGCCACACAACTACTCCATCCCCAATATCATCATACAGTGGATATTGGCTTTCACTATGAAATAGGTTTTTTTCACCTAAAACCTTCACAATTCCCTTTTAAGTGGGCTTACACAATTCAAAAACCCCACACTCTGAGATTTTCTGGATCACCTCAGACAAACCAAAAAAGGAAAGAGAGATTTTTTTGGCACAACCTCAAAAACCAAAAAGAGATTTACAAAAACGTAAATATACTTATCGGGATATTCTCCTTTGATGAAGCCCGGTAGAACCAATTCAGTGTAGATGTTCAATGTCCACACTCACTTATGAAAGGGTTCTAAGTTTTAAATAATTTTTTTAGATTAAATCACCACGGGCTAGCTTGATTTGATTTTGATCTCAAGAAATGGAAAAGCCTAAATCCCATCTTCAATTAAGATTGGAATAGAGAATTCAAAATTAAGTACAAAAAAGCTATTAAAAGAATCTTAAATACTAACCAATTAGCTTCTCAAATATGGGGACAAGTTTTCTCAGAGTTGTAACTTGAATATCTTGAAATGGAATGAAAAGCTCTGAAAATCGTCCTCTATTTATAGGAAAAATTACTGTTCACTCGACTGGCCCAGTGGTCGGTTCGACTGGTCGAAGGACCAACAAGAATTCAAAATTTCGGTCGCGATAAGATAAGATCAATCCTCGACTGGTCGAGTGCCTTGCTCGACTGGTCGAGTGGCCTGCACTCGACTGGTCTAGTGGGACCTAATATGGTTGCTAGATTTTGAGTCTAGCCTGCTCGACTGGTCGAGCACTGTTCACTCAACTGGTCGAGCAGTCTCCAAGACTAGTCAAGGATCCAACAGAAATTCTGAAAATTTATAACAAACCTTGAAATGGTCGAGGAAATTCTTAGACTAGTCGAGCCAGTGCTTGGACTAGTCGAACATAGGCTAGGACTAGTCGAGAAAAAGTCTATAAATTTATATAATGACTCAATTTAAGTATGCAATCAATATAACCTAACCTATGGTTATTCTAGGGTCATTCATACCTTATAGGTGAAATTTGAACATTGAGACATCATTCACTTCGGTTAATAGTTTATCTTGAAGTACTTGAAGCTTGTCATCTTGAAGTACTTTGAAGCTTGTCATCTTGAAGTACTTTGAAGCTTGAAAACTTGATCTAGTACTTGAACTTGTACATGAATCTCTTATTCTTGTACTTGAACTTCTTGAACTTGAATTTGAACTTCTTGAATGTAGGCAAGGATGATATAAAGTTGAGCTACACAAGATACAGATTCTAAGAGGTTTTGGCACTAGAAAATTTGACAAATGTAGGAGCTAGATAAAATAACATTTACACAAGAGTATATAGGAAATTATTATTTACCTACTTTATTATTACCTACACTGATTGAGTCGATAACATGTTTAACTTGGAACTAATGAAACCACTGAGTTATTTACTCACTCCCACATGGGACGTTGTTTTAAAACAATAACTATGTGATATTATCGATGTAGGTACTATCGAAATCTCATATTGATAGGCTTAAATTGACTTGCACCACCGCCGTTATGTTTTGGAGGATTGGGCTAAAACTGAAAACTTTACACTTTAATCATTTTGGCTATGTATATTGCGACTTGTATACTCCTTATTTGAGGAAACACCACTATTAGAATTATACATTTTAAGTATTAGTCATTTATTTTTAGGCTTAGTTATCTCTGTTTAATTTTTAATGCCGCTGATTTAAAACTACTCTGATTGGTGAATGTTAACCGGACTATCAGGCACATGGGAACTCGTCGTGTGCATTTTTGCTAGGTTTACACTCGGGAACTCAGGATCGTGGTCTCTATGCTCGGGTACCAATTTTTAAGGCGTAACAAGGATTGAGCACGAGCAAAAAGAAGAAGAGTGATAAACCATCCAAGTTTCTCTTCAATCTTAGTGCATTTTACAGGGTGTTGGGTACTCTATATAAATTTGCTCACAAAGAAAGCTTAAAAAATCTTTTTTCAAACTATACAGGAGTATATGGAAAACTCTTTACACTTTTTGACTTAGGAGATGTGAACGATTACTTATATAAAGATTTAGATATCAACTCAAGTTCAACAAACGAATCTCTTATAGTAAAAATTTTATAAAAAAAAAAAAAATTAAAAATTAAAAATGAATTAGACGGTCAAAGTAATGGATCCAATTCAAATGTATGAGGTAACTATCATGGACATGGCTATAGTTCTATGTTAGGAAGGCATTCCTCCTATGGAAGATATTAAGTTAATGTTGTGAATATTTTAAGTTTGTAATATCTTCACTTTTCCATTTATAAGTTGTCTTTGAATTTCACTTCTATATATATGATGGATTAAATTTTATGCATTGGATTTTATGTACAACCTTGAACTCGATAGGTCGAACTTGACTCAATAGCTTGAACTCAAACTTAACTCGAAAGCTCAAACTCGAACTCAGCTCAAAAGCTCGAGTTCGAACTCGGCTCGAGCTATTCTAAGTTATTAAATGAACCGAGCCAAGTTGAACTTGATCTGGGGTAGGCTATTGGCCGAACCGAGTCGAGCTGTGCCAAGCTCAACTTAGTGTCCAGCTATACCAACAACTAAAAATTTTCTTAGAGCCATAAAAGTTTTAGATAAAGATAACATTTATGTTTTCCCTTTATTCAAGTTTATATGACCGTATGAATGGGTTGGATGTCAAATAAATATCACAGTGGACCCTAGGAAGTTTTCAATGGTAGGATTTCAATCCCCGCTACTTCTTATGATGTGGTGCACTTGAGCCTTCCATCTACCCACTTTTTGAGCTCTTGCCCAAAAATAATCTATTAAAATAGATGGACAGTGTGGATAAAACATATATATCACGGTGGCCCCACTTTAAAAAAATCACAAAAAATATTTTCAATAAAAATCAGCATTAATCGAAACCGTTCAATTGCAATATGATGGATCGAATCATCTTTTGAAAACACCAAAAATATCTTCTAATCCCCAAAGAGTCGCAAATGTGCAGGACGATGGATTTGATCGATCATAAATCAGAATCTTGACCGTAAATATGAGGGACAATGGACTCGATTGGTCACAAATTGAAATCCTGATCGCAATCCATGACAAATATGCACCATCTCTAATAAAAGCCAAAGCTAATCACATCCAACATTCTGGATTAGCCCAAAAATAAGCAAGTCTAATTATCCTGTGAGACGATGGAACCGATCAATCGTCTCTAATAAATCAGTCTCTTAATCATAACCACTAATTAGACTTACATCACATAAACCATCCCTAACATATCTCAGTCCTAATTGCGACAACCAAAATCTAAGCAATAAAGTATAAAATCTTTAAAATCCATAATCCCCATCATAACCAGCACACACTCCAGCCCCGTACATATTTTCAATAAAAACTAACTTATTCGAAATCCCATAGGCATCCTAAATGGAGACAACTAAGCTGGACCTATTTCAAAATCATCTTGCAATAAAAACCCCTACAGAGTATCAATCCTTAGAGTCAGGCGACTTTAAAATCACAAAATATTTTCAAAATAAAGCGTTAGACTTCCAAGGTGCTAAAAGATCTTTCATATCTTTAGGTGGGAAACAGTGCAAAATCAAGTACAATCCAATGTCTCACAGTTTATTCGAAAATTATTAAATCCAAATGCACATCAAAGTATGATTGAACTAACTCTAGTGTCAATTCTATTATATCAAATGTTAATGTTAAGAAAAGACGATGCGCAAAGACTTGTCAGAAGAAATCATCCAAACAGAAAAGAAAAAAAAAAGACAAATTGTAACCTAAGTATCAAAACCGGATGATTGAATGGAAAAATATCACCCGCACATACCTGGGCGTGGATGCTTGTATAGTTTGATCGAGTCCAAGTCAGTATAGTGAGTTCCTCGTAAGGCTGCAAAAAGCATAAAATACCTAACCTCTTTGGTGATTAAGCAAAACAAGTACTTCTTAGGTGATCTGGGAAGCAACAGACATTCCAATTTAGGTAAATACCCTCGTAAGGCCGCAAAAAGCACATGCACTCTACTATATATTTCTGATGTTAGTACCGATCGAGAGTAAATGGGTACGATTGGTGGCCCACACAAAGACAATCTCAACGTTTTCCTCAAACCCTCACGATATGTATAAGTTATCTATTTTCAGGCAACCAACTGACACAAATATAACAACAGGCAACAAATCAAGACCGTAATTTGTGACTGACTGGCAATGATGGGGTGTCCACTCACTTCGACATTTGGTTGCACACAACCTCTACAAAAAGGGACATTTGTAGACACCCTACCCCAGGCTAATAATTGATTAAGTTTGAACCAATAGATAGTCAACCAAAATCTCAATCTTAAACCACAAGCTTAGAAGCCTAAACCCTAGGAACCCTAATCCCAAACCCTAAACTCAACCTAGTCAACCCAATCAGCCTAATCATAAACTATAGGAACCTAAAACCTTGGAGCCTTAGTTAACTCACCTAGTCAACTCACTCGGTCAGCCTACCTAGTCCAGCAACCCAATCAACTCACCTAGTTAAGCCCAAACCAAAGCCCAAAAGTAAGCCTAAAGTATCATGAAAAACCTCAACATAGCTTCCTTCACAGCATTGCCTCCACACATTTAGGGGAGGTTGCCTGCCGAAGCAGGGAATCCAAGCACTCCCCCTCTTCAGGCTGATGTCCCTCAAGCATGCAAAATCCCACTTTCTCATAAGATGATAACATATGACAATCTCCAATCCTAGCCTTGAAACCACATTTTGCCCCTAAGATTACCAAGAATAACTGAAAAACTGAGTTTTTAGGCTATGAATAGCCCCCTCCCCTTATCATTTCAAGCATAATAATCCACTAAATCTAGTAGATTTAGAAGATCCTAAAGATCCTTTAGCCTTAGTCATCTACCCATCCCTCCACCAAAGAGATTGTGTGTGTGTGTGTGTGAGAGAGAGAGAGAGAGAGAGAGAGAATCCCGCCCTAGTCTAGCCTAGCCTAACTAGAGTCCAAGCCTCCTACGACACCCAAGTCCTAATCTGAGCCACTCAATCTAGTCATATGATACTACCATCTATCCAGCCATTTAAGCCTAAACCAAATCAGAGCATTAGCATTGTGCAATACTTATTCCCTTCTCAATCCTTTTGCTCCTCATATACATCATCATTGCATTTCATTTCATTTCATTTCATTGTTTTCTCTCATCTAACTGCAGGCGTATGCTCTATGGCTTGCTGATATAATCGAAGCTGGTCTACCAAAAACCTTAGCCAGTTAGCCATCATTTTGTCATATACATCAGCATTGCATCACATTTTATCATTTTCTTGCATCCAACTGGTGGGCGTATGCTCCATGGCTTGCCGATATAATTGGAGCTGGCCTACTAAAAACCTTAGTCAATTAGCCATTATTTTATCATAAGACCCAATATTTCATCGAGCATCCCATACATCACACTTTTATATATTTTGTACCTTGCACTCAATCCTTTCGAACATATACATTGTGGCTTATCGATATAATAGGATTATTTCCATAAAAAACTTGGATCAATCAATCAGCAGTGTCGTTGTATCGTATTACATCCCTTGCATATGAGAATTAATCATATTTCTCAAAAATTAATCAGATCTTGTGAAGTAAAGACCATACATCTATACAAGCAAAGTGTGTGTAACACCCGGCCTAATCGGGACAATGTCCTGAGGTGTCCATGTGTGAATTGACACAGGACCATACGATTCAATTGCATGTGTGAAATTATTCCTGATAAATTAATCTGGATTAAGCCACTAATGTGATTGAATCCAATTATGTTCGGGCCGAAAATGGGCTGTGGAGCCAGTCAGCCCAATTGTACTTGACGACTACCTATACATGTGTGCAACGCCCAAGGTAGGACAGAAAATTTTGAAATTTTGGGAGGCCATGGGCCTCACTGGGCTCATGGTCTATCGCGATGACAGACTCAGACAATGCCTGGAAATGAACGAATCGTGTCGTCCAGTCGGCACTTGTAAACTGCAAGTTGCCCTAGCTTTGAAAATAAAATCTGAATTTTAAAACAAATGGCCCCGCTACTTGGGACGATGAATTGAGGCATTTCAGCCGTCGAATTTCTTCCAAACTTACACCGAAGGCTAAAGATATTTCCCTGCACTCATCCATAAAATTTGTCCCTTGATCGAGAATCAGTGACCGTTAATCGTAAATCGGACATTTGCTGTCAAACTTTACACAACCCTTCATCAGGCCATGGGGTACCTATCCTGTGAAGTAGATGGGCTAGGGGGCCATCAAGGCAGCCCCAACAGCCAGAAATGAGTCTCACAAGGCCATTTGAAGCAAACAATGGAACCCAGGGTCAACTGGCCTAAATCTAGGGTATAAAACCCTTAAATCCCTCTCTCTCACTTACTTCCACAGAAACTCCAGCAGCTGAGAGAGAGAGAGAGAGAGAGAGAGAGAGAGAGAGAGGAAAAGAATGTGTGTGGGTGCATGTTGTGCTTGAGGACCGAAATTTCCCGCACACTCGCCTCCACATTATCGGGAATCTTAACTCTATCGTTGTAGGGTCGAACTACGTCCGATCCAAGGTGAGAACCAAAACTCACATCCATCTCTCCCTAGCTAAGATAAAATGTATGCATCTTGACACGGAGTTCATGTGACGTAGGACCCCAGCATGTCAAGTTTGCGGACCCGACGATGCTAAAGAGATCATAAGAGCTTCCGATCAATAATAGGTGCGGACCATTACCTCTAATTGGCCAATTATCATGCCTAGCGTAAATCATCATGATTTTGGGTGATGTATGTGTAGGCATATTACTGAATTTTAGGTATTACTTGACTTAGAACAAATGCATAGAATTTCCCTAAATTTGGGAAAGGGAATTAGGTCCCAAGGATCCCCTGATGTGTAGATGGTTGCTTTGTTAGTCGGTTTGAGGAATTACAAGTACAATTTCCCAAATGTGGCTGATGTGTACGTTACATGTTGGTTGCTGATTTGTATGTCACATGTTGGTTGCTGATTTGTATGTTATATGTTGGTTACTGATTTGCATGTTATATGATTGGTTGCTGATTGGTATGTTATATGTTGTTTGGTCGACTTGCATGATATATGTTGGTACATGCAATTGAATTGATGTGAGTTGGGTGTATGGCTGTCCAATTTGTTGAATTACTGAAACATGATGAGCTTGATCTCCATTACTGCTAATCTCGTAGGATTGATTTGTCAAAATGCCAATGTTTCATGGGATCTAGTGTATTGTTGTCCATGTTGTCGGGATTCAGAACATGATGTTTGTTTACTAAAATAGTTCCTAAAAATTATTGAATACATGCTATATATTTGCGCACATGTCCTTTTGTGGATCGGCCAGCTAATCGAAACTCCTTTGGGTAACCTTTCCGTTGGGTCAACCCACGGGCAAGTTTGGCCCAACTAGTCGAACCGCGAATTGTCGGCCATAGTTAGACTACATGAAACGTTGTTCTCAGGCCACACAGTCTGTGGTTCGTCTAGTGGGGGGCAGATTAATCCATTAGTTAGTCATCCTTGTATGTTATCCATGATTGTATACGCCAGCTAGAACCTAAGGCACCCTGTAACCCTTGCGCCCACTGATAACTATAAATCGCAGCTCATAAGACTCATGAGCCGAGGATGGTGGTATGGGACACTATGCCCGAGCTGTTGGCCTATACTAGGGTGACGAGCCTCCCCGTAGTGACCAGTGAGCACCAAAGACTCGTGAGCCGGGGATGGTGGTGTTGAGGGTCAAATATTACATATCAGACCCCATTTATTACATGGATTTACGAACATGATAACAAATAACGCCTCATTTTTATCATGTTTGTGCTGTCAGGTGTATTTACGAGCGAGGACTGAAAAGAATGCTAAAAGCATGGAGTTAATACTCTTACATCACCAAGGCATTGTATGGGACTCCAGGGGACCAAGATCAATGCCAGAGATCCAAGAAAACCAAGAAACTGAAGTTCAAGTGACCTGAAAGTCAGCTAGAATGCATGATCACATGGTTCTCACCATCTGATCAGCTCGAAACTTCACATATGGCCTGAGGGCCATAAATTAACCGTACACGTCGAATTTCAGCCCCTGGACCCCTGGGGAAGTGGCCCAAAGGACAAATCAACACACAAATCGTCCATCTGGGGCCCACCTGATATCTGAATGTGCTTTAATTTTGGTCGTAACCCCTTGAATGAGGTGGTAAAACCATCAGACGGACCAGATTTCTCACACACATCAAGGTGAGACCCACTTTATGTGAGTGGAGTACACAGGAAGCTGTGCACTCACAGTGCATTAAACCAAGTACAGCGGTCTAACTGCGTCTGACTGCGCAATTCCAAAACAGAGCAGGAGACTCTCTGTTTCTCTAGCGCCTGGCCATCCACGGGATGATTGGTGGGCCATCAAAACCACCCCAGATGTATAATCTGAACCATCTATCAGTAGCGGGCCCCAGGTTCGACCGAACCCTGGTTCATTTCACACAAAGATGAGTCCACTCGAAGACACAAATCTCACTACAAATCGACTGTGTGCAAGGCCTCCCTCAGCAGATGATACCAAGAATTAAGTGGGTCGCACCAAGGACGATCCAAAACCATGCACTTTGGACCGAAATTCCGAGTGGTATTCAGTGGACGGTGTGGATTCAGCAAACGACAATGAATGGGGGCCCCACCAGTTACGCAGATCAGCCTTACGCGTGCGTTACGCACGGACGTGCGTCCGATCGACGTGGGGCGATGTACAGCCCAAATGACGTTCGGATCTCTGATCCGAACCGTCCAAAAGCTCACCCAGGAGGCCTGTACCCTAGCCATGAAGAGGAAATAGATTTCATACTGATGTCGGTGCCGAAAATCCGAGTTGAACGCAACTCATTTTTTTTGTCCGGTCCACGTAAACAAAAAGGTTTCCTTTTTGGTTGCAATTTCTCTGCGGAAAAGGGGTCGGCGGCACGCTCCCAGCCATAGCCTTATAATGTCTATATAAGAGAGAGAGAGAGAGGGAGAGAGGAGAATCAACTACGGCTAGAAGGAGAGAGAGAGAGATAGAAAACAATTCTTTTGAATATTGTTTTTTTTATTTTCTTCTGAAATTTTTAATGAGATCTAGTCCATCCATGTGTGGCTAAACCTCTTAGCTAGGGCTAAGAGGTGAAGCTTGTGGCGTGATGGGAGCTTCTACAGGTTTGATTTAAACTGAATTGATTGACTCTAGTTTGATTTAAGAAATTCTTTTAGTCATTAATGGTTTGTTGTGATTTAAATTACAGTAGATCTATGGTGGCTTGAATAATTTCTTTCCTTTTATTTTGATGTTTGGAAACCCTGTTGTTCGCCATCGTCTCATGGACATGGTTGGATGATGGAATCCTTCCTGACACTCATACATCTTTTGATTGGTTATGGATTGATCTGAGTTCTGTTGTTTACCTTGTCTCTTAGGCATGGATTTGTGATGGAATCATACCTAATTCTTATACCTTCCATCTCTTGAAAACTATATCAAGTGAGTTCAGTATAATATCCATGAAACAGGCATAAGATCTCCCTGATCTCTACAAGTGGATCCTCTGAATCCCTAGTTTTCCTTCTCTAAATTCTTCAAGTTTTAAATTGTTATTTCACCATTATTCACTCATAATCACTTGATTTAGATTACATCTTAGCCTACTTCTAGATCTGGTTATTTTCAGATAATGTACAGGTTTCAATCCCTGTGGATTCGACCTCGGTCTTACCGAGTTTATTACTACATCACAACCCTACACTTGGGGAGTGAACAATGGTATGGGACACCATGCCCAAGCTGTTGGCCTATGCCGGGGTGTCGACCTCCCCGTAGTGACTGCGAGTAGGACTATAATATCCTAACAGTTTTCGTATGAGCTTAAGAGCTATGGAAAGATGAACTCACAAAGGCTAAGGATCGCGAAAGTCGCACGGCCATGGTCATTAGAGTTGCGCAATTGGATTAGGGCAATGATTCGTTGGGGTATCTCGGTTTTCCCAACCTAATGGATGAATAAACTTAACTAATCAACTCGGCTAACATGTGCATTACATGCATTTGTTACTTTTGCAATTTGGCAGTCGTGGTCGCTTGTGGGAATGTTGGTTCACGGACGTTAAATGGTGTCGCAAGAGGGAGTGTTGTGGTGAGAGGCATGCATCATATCATTAAATCATGCATTGCATTAACTAGAGTATCTATGGTTCTGTGAATGTATGTTTTTCACTAAATTTACTCTTGTGTATGATAATTTATGTAATTTATTGTTAATGGTACTACTAAGTTAGCTACTCACTCTCACACTGAGACAGTGTTTTAAAACACCAACCAGAACCTGTCATAGATGCAGGGACGATGGACCTGGATGCGCTGGAGGATGGCGGTGTGGATGACGAGGAGCGAACGTACTTCCAGACCTTTGGCGAGTCTTTCTAGTTCGGGTTTGGCGATCGCGGGATTGGGCCATGGCCTTAGTCATTTTGGGTTATGTATATGGATGAGACTAGTTCCCTGTTTGGATGTTATTTTGGATTTCTTTTGAACTTATGTATAAATACTTGCATGATTAGTAGCACTTGATATTTCCATATGACTTAATTAGACTCTATGTCTTGCTTAATTCTCCATTGCCCATAGGATACTGTACATATAATCACATATGAGGCCCGTTAAGGCATACGTGGCACTCAGAAATTCGGGAACCGAGTTCCTGCTCGGCCCTTGAATTTCGGGGTATTACAGTGTGCCTAACACCTTTCCTCTTTATAATTGAGGTCCCTTACTCAAAATCTCTAAAACACAAACTCAAGAGTCATCTTAGGGTTAAGGATCTTAGGGTTCTCAATCCTAAGCGTTTCTATAGAGTCTAACCGAATGTAGATTCGAAGTAATTGGTTAATGATGACTTTGGTCAAATATAACACACTCTTACCCCCAAATAAAAGCCCTCTAGTGAGGCAACCCATGGAAAAGCTAGGCGATCCCACACGACTCGAGATCCTTAGCGTCCATAATAGTGAGATATCGTGAGTCTTGTATTCTGCTTCTCTTGTTTTAATGAGCTTTATGTTGTTGCCTTCCGGAATAAGCATATTGTTAAACCATGTAAATTTATGTCTTTTGTCTCTTTTTTATTTCTTTCCTTTGTCTTTGAAGTATTAACCATTAGGACCTTTTCTTTAGTAGTTTGGTTTGTCCTACATGAGTGTTTTTTTACAACATCATGATACCATGATGATGCTAAGCATATTTGCTTACATGTTGCAATATGTTAGCCCCACTAATCTACAAGTAGATAGGTAATTGGGGTAAAACAATCGACTTCTTAAAGGCAATAGATGTAATAGGAAATGAGAGTGAATCCGTAACCAATCTGCATACAAAAGAGAGGTACTTGACATTGTTTCTTGGGAAAACTTATTTCCAAGAAATTATGATAAAGAGAACTTTGTTTTCCATGTTTGTTTTTAAATAATGTTTTCTTAGAAAATTTGGGATCTATCTCCAAATTTTAATATTAAAAATAAAAAAATAAAAATAAATAAAAAACCTTGAAAAAATTTCCATGGTAGTTATTGGCATGTGACAATCCAGGGCGCTTGAAGATAGATGATGACACATGTGAGTGGTTAAGTTTAATAGCTTTACGCTGACAAATTAGTAGTCTCTGAAGTTGTATGGTATGGCATGGGACAAGTAACACATTAGCACATTTGACACCTGTGGGCACTAAAGGTAGATGGTGGTACATGCGCATATAGGCAAATTAACACGTGGCACAATTAGAGTAATTGAGGATGGACAATAGCACATGTGATATATTTAAGGCACAAGCTAAAAGATGGATGGCAACCATGACACAACAAGAAATGGAAAATGGTAAGTTGACACATGCAACACATGTAAGGCAGTTTGTACGTATGAGACACAAGTGAAGATAGTGGCACATGTGGCATAGTGGCACATGTGCTACATAATAGAAGAAGGACAATGAAAAGTCGGCTTATGTGGCACATTTGAGGGACTTTATAGGACCCAAGTGAAGATGGATGGTAGCACATGTGACATTGTGGCATGTGTGAAATGGATAATGAAAAGTTGGCACATGGAGCACATGTGAAGTGCTTTGCACATGTGAGGCCTAAGTGAAAATGGATGGTGGAAAATGTGGCGTAGTGTCCCGTGTGCAGGACAATGAAAGTTAGTCACAGGGGCACATTTGAGGGGCTTTGTAAATGTGGGGCCCAAGTAAAAATGGATAGTGACTCATGTGGCATAGTAGCATGTGTGCTGTGTAACATAAGATGGATAATAACATAAGATGGATAACGGATAAATGGCGCATGCAGCACATTTGAGGCACTTTATATAATCGGAGCCCAAGTGAAGATGGATGGTGGCACAGGAGGCCCAGTGGTAATCGTATAACATGACAGAAGATGAATAGTGGAACATCTACACATGTGAAGCAACTATAGATAAATGATAGAACCGTTTGAACATGTGAAGCAACTAAAGATGGAAGATAGAACGTATGCACATGTGAAGCAATAAGAGATTGGTAATGGCACTTCTGTGCTTAACTGTCCAGAAATTCTTTTCTTTCAGTTGTAGAGAATTCCTATCTCAATCTCATAGAATGAAATGAGAATTGCTATATATGGAAGGAGAGGAAATTAAATTTGTTGATTTTTTAAAACAATAATACTAATAATAATAATAATAATAAATAAAAAGAAATCAGAAATAGTATTTCCTACTTATTCTTTAAATAAAATAATTAAAATAAAAAAAATAAAAAAAAAGTCCCCACACAGATTAAAAAAGTAGTTCAATAGATAAATCTTTCGGTGATTCAAAAATCGAGAATATCCCATCGAAAAAGCAAACCAGTACCATCTCTCATGGAATCCTAAATATGAGATAACAGCTTCTTTGGTCTAATATCTAATATTACGGAGCAATTGAAACATCTGAGGCTGCATTTTCTTTCCTTTCTATCGATCCAAAAAGGGCCGAAGGTAGTAAAGGGTGCCTCTCAGGCCCATCGTGATCTCGTTTTAACCGTCAAGCTTGATACTCGTATTACACCATCTTTCCTCTCTACTTGCATGTATCAAGTTGACAGGAGTATCCTAACTTATACGGTCCACATTTGCCTAAGTTCATATGAACTTGGACCATCCAACCGATGGGATTTTGGGGCTATGTCCGATTTATAAATTCAGCTGATGATTGGGATGGTTTATTTTGAGAGTGTATTCACGTGCATGCATGTTGGATAAGATTCTAGTCAGCACGTGGCACCCGTTTGTGTAACCACGTGGAACTCAACTTTTGGGTGCTAGACTCCTATGTTGGTTTTCAGAATTTAAAGGATTGTTCGGTAAAGGATGATGGTGACTCATCTATTTATACGTGGCACTGGGATACAGCCAATGTGGAGCATTCAATTTCTGGGTTTCATCTCAAGGATGATGCATATGCCTGGAATCATACTAATCAAGCAATCCTACTAATGAAATTAATTGCTATCAATTAGATGATTAATGGTTAAATTAGTGGGCCTTCGAAATTTAAAGGAAAAAATTGTTAATATTATCTTGTCAGTGCAATTTTAGTACTACAAGTTTTTGACTCTATCACTACATTACATGTGTTGTGCTCTCACCTGTCTCAAAAGAAAAAAATAAAAAAAATTGACTATACCTGACTTTAAAAATTTTTAAAAATTGACTATACCTGACTTTCCACAAGATCCAATCCTTTCACTTTCTACGTGGTAACCACGCTGGTGTGATTATCGGAGCGTGATTATCGGAGCATTTTATTCACCCAGGATTTATGAACAGCCTGATAAGAAAAAGACATTGTTTGAGAATTTGGTTTAATGATTTTAACACGTCTACTCAACAATTTTACCCTCATAATATTAGCTTTTGAAGAAGATAAAGCTTTACCTTTTTTAAAAGATATGAGAGGATTTTTAATTAAAATAAAGGTATTTAGTTAGTCTTAGAAAGCACATGAATTTTCGGAACAGTGTCTTATGAAGCCCGTGCAACAAAAGCTCATGGGGCCCACTGCAATGTCAGTGTGAAATCCAGTCTATCCATCAATTTTGCTAGCTTAAATTATGGCACGGTTAAAAAAAAATGAAACGAATCAAAAACTCAAGCGGGCCATGTCATAAGAAATAACCGGGATGTGGACAACCACTATTGAAACTTACTTGGGCCCATTGTAATATCCATGGATTTTGGATTGTATTCCGATAGCACTTAATCAAACAACGGATCGCAACTGTTGTTGATGTCTTAAATCTGTAAGCAACAGGGTTCGATGCTATCGACAGATAACTCTATGCCATCGAGCAAATGTCATTGCCATCGGAAAAATCTAGAAAAATACATGTTGGTTGTTGGAATGCTTTGGTGTTGTTACTCGATATCATCGAAGCTGTTCGATGCCATTGACAGATCACCGATCCCATCGAAGTCCCATTGAAGGTTCCATCGAGCACATGCACACAATTACATAAGTGCGGGATTTGTTTCATATTCCGATTGTAATAGTATATAATACTATATATCAGGTATAATCGGGATTTGATAAATAGTATAATAATTATAGGGCTTTTTAATTCGTTCCTAAGGGTTTCAAGGGTATAACTAAGGCTTGTGAAGTAAATTTTAGACTTGTTCAAATTGATAACACTCAATCTCTCGTATTTCTGCATCCATAGTGCATTACTAGTCACTTCATGCCGCGAATTTTTCCCGCAAGGATTTTTCCATATAAAATTCATATTGTTTGTGTTTGGAATTGGTTGTGCGATTCATAGTACTTTGCTTGATTCTTCTCTATGAGCTTTCGCAGTTTTTTTTTTTTTTTTTCAACAAACAACCAGATATATATATATATATATATATATATATATATATATATATATATATATATATATATATATATATATATATATATATATATATATATATATATCATTCATTCAAAAGAGAGCTATACATGGAGCAGACCGACACTCGGGCACCCAGCCAACAAAAAAGAAAGGAAGGGCGGTTGCCCAACAGTGACTGGGCTATGAATTTTGCGTGGTTACAATTGACATACATATGCTTGCATTACAGTTTTAGTTTAGTCACCAAATAATGTTAGAATTTTATAAATGTGGTCTCATTTAAAAGCGTATCAAATGATCAGGTCAATTAAAACTATTTTAATTGCCCTGAGAAATTATTGTATCTCTTTTTAGTTAAGGTTGTGTTTGGTTGCACCAAATACCATACAATTTCATGATGTTTTTATCACCATTATAATGGTGTAACAAAGAAACAGAAAAAACCCATAGTAATTTGTATTAGAGATCACAATTTATAAGAAGAGTTTTGCTAAGCGCATACTCATGTAAAATGCAGCTTATGTACACACCATGTATGTGCCAGCATGGAACATAGGTACAAGATCTAATCCATCCATCAGGTTAATGTCTGACCTTATAAATGTTTTCCCAACAATACATCATAAACTCAAAAGTGAGCCACACTATTGGAAACATGCGGATGGCTTAGAAAACTTCAGCCAAAATTTTCATAGTTGTACATTTGTTTTGCAAATTGTGGCCTACTAGCTATTGGCGCTTTGAAGGAAGAAGACCACTATCTTCTTTTCAGAAATAGCTTTTGAATCCATAAGCAAGAGAATCTCTAAAACACTCTAGATTCTTAATTCAACCCTGGCTAGAAAAATTTTCTGAAATAGTAAAAATGTACCTAAACCCACCCGGTCTCTTGGCCACAACTAACCCTTAAAATCTTAAAAATAGCAAAAACAATAACTTATTAAAAATAGTAAGCTTTTACTTAAAACCTAATTTGACTCCCGAAATTATTGAATTGTTCAAAACTTTTTAGAAGTCAATGGAGGGATTCAGTCGGTCCGAGCAACTAAGAAATTCTTGGACCTTTACCAACAGGTATCAGGCCAAAAGGTGAACTTTCATAAGAGTGTGTTCATGCATCCTGTGAACATGTCGCCTTCCAGGATTGCAAGTATCCAAAGAGAGTTGGGATTGATTAAGCCAGTGGAGAACATGGTGTATTTAGGGGTCCCAATTTCAGCGGGTAGACGGAAGAAAGACGCATTTCAGAGACTGGTGGATAGGGTTGATGGACGCATTAGCGGATGGAAAGCAAGGCTTCTCTCCATGGCGAGTAGGGCTGTGTTGGTGAGTCATGTTTTGGCTAGCATCCCAGTTCATACGCTTGCTGCAACTCATGTACCAACATGTGTGCTGAAATCTTTGGAGATTCGTTTTGCGGACTTTCTTTGGAGCTGGGCGGATGGAAGGAAAAAACTCCGTTGGAGGAGTTGGCGAAACATTGCACTACCAAAGACCGAAGGGGGCTTGGAGATTAGGCGGCTTCAGGATGTCATGACTGCATTTCGCATCAAGATGGCTTGGAAAATTTTGAACCCTGTGGAAAATGGCCTATGGACAACATTCATGCGGGCTGCGTACAGCCAAGATCTTCAGTCAGAGGGTCAGTCGCAGCTTGCGACTATGGTGTCTCCCTTATGGAAGAGAATTAGAGCTCTTCTCCCCCATGTCAAGACTGCAACCCAATGGCAGATTGGTAATGGAAATGTTAGTCTCTGGCAAGACAACTGGACCGGTCTGGGTCCTTTGCAAGACAGGTTGACAACTATTATTCCTCCCTCTCTCCTTTCCTTTAAAGTTAAGGATTTTCTGGGGAAGATGGGTCCTCTTCCCCCTTCTGTCGTCTTCTCTGTTCTTTCTCAAGAGCTTATAGATGCTATTTTCCATGAGGGCTTTTGTGTGTCAGATGGTGTAGATATCCCCATTTGGCCGCACAATCCTTCTGGAGAGTTTTCCGTCTCTTCAGCTTGGGAGAGCTGTCGTGCGCGCTGCCGTCAGACAGTTTGGGGCGGCAAAATCTGGCATGCTCTGATTCCCCCAAAAATGTCCACGTTTGTATGGAGGATCCTCAGAGGGGCAGTTGCGGTGGATACTACTGTTCAAGCCTGGGGGGTGCAGATGGCTTCAAGATGCAACTGTTGTGATCAGTCTAATACTCATAGGCCCTCCGTCGAATCTGCTGACCATATTTTCTTCCTCAATGTCAGGGCGAGGGTGGTCTGGTCTCATTTTGCTAAGATTTATGGAGTTCACATGAGAAGCAGTATTACGGTTGGTGATTGGCTCTCCCATTGGTGGGGCTCTAAAGCAGCGTTCGGCCCTTCACCTCCTCTCAAAAATCAGGTGCCGTGTTTTATATTGTGGGAGCTTTGGAAGAGTAGGAATAGCGCCAGATTTGATGGGACATTGGTGCATGAGGATATCCTGATTTCCCGCATCACTGGCTGGTTGAGAACAATGGTCGCTAGTCGAACCCCTCCGTGGTCGTGGCACCAGTCAAAGTATGGTGTTGTGCCTTGGGGATTAACCTTCAGCCTCATCAGGTTCTGTCCCACGTGGTGACTTGGTTGAAATCGCCATGTGGGTGGGTAAAACTCAATGTGGACGGGTCGTCTCGGGGAAACCCGGGACTAGCTGGTGGAGGTGGAGTGTGCAGGGCTGAAGATGGGCATCTCCTTTTTGGTTTTTATGCTGGATATGGACGCGCTTCTAATACCAGGGCTGAAATTCGTGCAGTGCACGATGGGCTTGTCCACTGCATTAATCGAGGTCTGAAAAACATCATTCTTGAATCCGACTCGTCCATGGTGGTTAGCTTTCTGTCAGGTACCTCTCGCTCGGGCTGGAAATGGAAGTATTGGCTTCACAGAATTCGGGTTCTATGTACCTACGGAAATGTTCAGTTTCAGCATATTTGCAGGGAAGGCAATGGGCCAGCAGATGCCATGGCCAATCTTGGGTGCGGGAAACAAGAACCTGCTCTTTTCACTAATGTTGCAGATCTACCACAGGTGGTGAGAGGCCTTCTGTTCCTTGATAAGGTTGGTTTGGGGACTGTCAGAAAGAAGTTCAAAAACTAGAGGCAGAGGGTCAGATGTGGGTTCCGATGGGGCCCCAGTTCGCTCTAGTTTAATCAGGGATTCAGGGATATAATGTCTTTGTATATCATATGATAGGCGGTGTCAGGCACCTTTTCTGGCCTGATGACTACCCGAAGTGTCTCTTGTACAGTTCTTGATCATGGAATGAAGGCTCTGTTTCTTTAAAAAAAAAAAAAAACAAAAAAAAAAAGTAATTTACTAAGGGGTAGAACTCATTAATAGATTTCCAACGACATACCATACATGTGAAATAGATAATAGGCTGTAAAGTTATGGCCGTCCAAATTTATAGTACACACTACTTCAAGCCTTTAAACCCAATTGCTTTAGATCCTAATCATCTGTGAAGTCATCTGCCACTTGTTCTCCATCATCATCAACATAGTGGTGCCCTTCCCTCCTTTAACCATAACTTTTACATCTTTATTAATAGATGAAATGTCACATTTAATCTATCCATTCGAGATTGGGTTCCACCCCCTCATTGAGGCAAGGGCATCAGCTCTGATGAATCGATTGGATGTCAAACCTATGTGTCATACCGGCACATGTGTGGTAGTACATAAGCTATATTAAACACGTGTGGACTCAACAAAGCTCTTATATAAATTATGGGTTATCAAGATTATTTTTAAATCTTACCAAAACCTCTATTACATGTTGCTGGAAGTTGAATTTCTTGTTCGTTTTGAAGAAAGAACTCTCTTTTATACCTAATTTATGCATGTGGGATCCATAATCGGTTTATATAAGCAATTGATCTGATGTACCCCATCATAAATGAACATGCCCAGAAGATCTCTCAATTGGAAGAACCTAATTATCAAATCTTGTGATGTAGGACATGAAAATTAACTATAATATGTAAGATCTCAGGCTTTAGATCAAACTAATTCAGAAACATTCACATAAAATTTTCACATCCCCAACAAAATTTCAATCATTCAAGCAAGGGGAATCTGTGCGGGTCCAGGCCTACACAGGATAGGGTTGTATCAGTAAAAATTATGGACCAAACGATACCCAAAGGGAAGTGAAATCATTCACACATGCACAACAATCAGTCTCTAATCCAAGGGATTCACCAATTTCAATTCAAAGAACCCTAAGGTAAGAAAATGGATAAACAAATTAAAGATAATATAATCTAGGGTTAAGGTTATGAAAAACACGTATGAAATGGGTAAATAAGAAGGAAACCTGAACCGAATGACAGTCCTTACGTGCGGGCAGCGGGCCGGGCCTAACGCACATGCGCAGGAGCCTGTTCGCACGTGCGAGGGGGGCCCGAATCCCGAAACTGCCTCATTGGCTCTGGTCGGTCAGGAGTGCTTCAAAACCTCTAAGTTCCGTGGTGATCGGATGCGCGATCTATGCGTGGTGCTCCGCCAAAATTTCATCGCTCCTGTAGGGCCAGAATATGGAATTTTGCTGTAAAGAGGAAACTGTTGCAATAAAGGACATATTTGAAGCATAGATGTTAGTAGGAGATGAGAAGTAGAGATGGTAGAGGATGGGAGCTAATCAAGATAGATGTGGCTTCGCACCACGGTAGTTAACCCTTCGATGAAAGGAGGGCTTTGCACCCAATTGAATTTTTTCATAACTCAAGAACTCAGATGAGTAGAAAAAAAGCGCAGAATTTTTATTAAACTTTAATGAATCAAAAATCTACAAGGGGTACGTATTTATAAGAAAACCCTATACCCCAAAAGTCGTGCCATGTGCACAACCTATTACTTGGCGATGAAGTAAACAAAAATAAAAATTAATCAAAGAAATCTAAACCGTCCATGATATTCTAAATAACATTAATAAGTAGAACCTAAAATATGATATTAATCAGACTAGTGGGCCACGATCATGAGATCTCATGATGGGCTTTACTTGACTCTCAGGCCCACTCCAACGAACCAAAACTCTGCCTTATAACTAGGAGGCTCTCCCTGGACGTCGTCATCGATCCAGATCGACGATAGGGCTCTCCTTCTCTTACGTACATGCGTAGGGGGCCGTGTACGTGTGCGTGCGCGCGTGATGTCCCCATCATCTTATCTTTTCTTTATTGAATGTGCTGGTGCATTTCCTCTTAAGCCATGTATTTGCATGTCAAAAATAGCACAGTCAAAGTAGACCAAATGAAGAGATTTCTTAGGCATGGTCCATCCATGATAGTGTCCATCGTATCAATGGCTTGGATAAACCAACCATGGGCCACATGGACAGATTAGTTACCAAATAGGAAAGTTTTTTATTCATAGCAAACAGGAAACTCGGCCTCTAATTAACATTAGCTAAAATGATATCAAATCATCTTGAAGTGGCAACCAAAGAGGGCCTAAATGGATAAAATTAGCACTGCTTCGCCGTTTGAACTGGTTGAACCAATGGTTAGGACTATATTGGACAAGATGGCCAGCAAGAAGAAAATCAAGTGTCCTATCTAAGTTTAGGACTATAAGAGCCCGTTTGGCCGCCACTTCGAAGTGAGTTTTAGCTCATTTTAGGTGATCATTATTTTAGCTAAGAGATCACATTTATTTTTAGTAAGGACTAAAAGTATTTGATGGCCAACAACCATAATCTTCACGCAAAGCTATGAGTAACTAAAATGAAGGTCCTTACTCGTGCCTCAGTGGTAGACTCATAAGAATTTCAACATGAGGTTATGGATTCGAGTGGTGAAATCCCACTAGTAGTGTGAGTACGTGGGCGTGAGTGTATTAACAAAAAAAAAAAATGATGTGAGGTCATTTTTAAGTGGCACCCAAATGGGCCATAAGATTTTTTATTATTTCTTTTCCTTTGATCGCGTATGCAATAGGATGGTCAAGATGAATGGTAAGATCATCATGTGATAGGATAGACCATTCAACAACAGCAGCCTTAAGTGGCATTATTCTAGCTTATCATTCATTCAAATAATATAATCATGACGAATCAAATAGAGCTACATCCTCAATATTTATCTCAAGACAATAACTACACTTTCTTCTGGGTGGACCCCACCATACCAATGAATGCAATGACTACTAAAATTTTCTGTTCTTTTCTTTTCTTTAAGGCTCTTCATAGAACACCTGTTCCCGTCTGTGATTACGAAAAAAAAAAAATGTAGGACTGGCCGGCCCACCTCTAAGAGAAAAGTATAGAGAATATTCTAAGGTTGTGAGATCATGATGGCCCTACCTACCACTTAAATTATATTGAGATAACCTAATATCATGAAATTTCATGATATTTGGTACAACCTCTTGTACAGAAAAATAAAATGGAATGAGATCACACCGTCCATCAAGTGCACCACATGTTAGCCTTTTAACCCCAACATCACACTAATCCAAGACCCAAGTGAGCCTCACCGTACAAAGTAGCCTAAATTTACATTGTGATGATATATATATATATATATATATATATATATACCTGTGAACCAATTATATATATACTATATATAATCTCGCAAAAATCTGATATAGTGAAACCCCCCAAGACCAAGTTTTACTTTTATCTAAAACTTTTATCCATACCGTTCATAGCAAAGAAAATTCAAATCAAGGAAAGAAACTACATTTTTCACGGTCCACCAAAGTTTCGGATCAAAGTAAAAATTCATACTATGGAGTTTCATGAGGTTCTGCTTCATGTGGACCGTTCAGATTTGCGAGATTCATCACGTATGATGGGTTCTCAAAAAAGTTCATACGTGCTACGTACGATCGCAGGTGAGCGTTTTCCTATATATATATATATATATATATATATATATATATATATATATATACGCGGTAGTCCGTGAGGTCGAGCTGGGGTGGGCCCCACCGTGATTCCATTCGAAGATCCACACCGTCCACCAGATGCACCGTCCCACTTTGGGCCTGGACGGCCCAAAATCGTCCATCCACCATGATCAGGTGGGCTATACCATCTGAAAACATAAGTATACAAGAAAAACATGTAAAAGCACTTGGTGGGCCCCACCTGAGATGTGCATACCATCTGAAAAGTGGTTTAAATTACATTCAAGTGGGACACACATGATGGACGGTTTTGATCATGAAGAAACCTCTCGAAAGGCCCCCACAACTGGTCTTGAATGTTTCAATGATGCATGGCCCCTCTCCACTTCTGTACGTGGTGTGGCCCACAAAAGTCACGGATTGAGGTGATTTTCAGCCTTGTGGGCCCCACCTGGGATGGTGCATCTGACTGAGGGGGTAGATGTTCGAACGGCATCACGGTGGGCCCCACACCAACTCGACCTCATGGACGACCGTATGCGCTCGAGCGCATAGTACCTTTTCCATATATATATATATATATATATATATATATATATATATATATATATATATATATATATATAGTCTCAAGCAGGAAAACACTCACAGAAAAAGGACTAAGAAAATTTCATTCCCATTTCAGCATAGTATGATTTTTTTAATACTATTCATCTGGATGGAAAGAGAGTAATAAGGATGGATTGGATGGCATATATAAACCATGGTGGGCCCGTGCACAATTAATAGTGGGCATCCTATTCCAACTCTTTCTTATGATGTGGCCTGGATGAGTTTAAACATGAGGCAGCGCATTGGATGGATTAGCACGGATCTCATGCACCCTCTCCTCCAATAGAGTGCAAATCCCATATGACCACGTGTAGCTAGCTTCCAAAGAAATGGTGCGGTTCTTCACGGAACCAGAGTCATCCACTACGGCTGCATAAAACGTCCGAGTCTTGTGGGGGCCACAAGCAGTTTTCAATCCCCATTATTCCATGTGGTGTGGCCCACCATACCTGTGGCTCACTGACTTTTCCATGGGTTCTAGAATCGAGGATAGAACTTCATGGAGGGAGTGGATTTTTTATATATAAGGTGGCCGACCCCACAAGCTTGAGTGTTTGGCCTTGATCATGCGAGCCCCACACCCATCCAAAACTCATGTGGGGCTCACCATATGATCAAACAGAATAAAATCATGCCTAAAACCTCAAAATATCCACGGTGTGGCCACCTAGATTTTAATAGCATGATTTTAGAATTACCCTTCATCCTGATGATTCACACCATGGTGTGACCCACCTAGATTTTCATAGCATGATTTTAGAACTACCCTTCATCCTGGTGATTCACACAATGGTGTGGCCGATCTGAATTTTGAAACTAAGCTTCATAAGGTGATTTAATTTACATCAGATGAACAAACAGTTTAGATGGTCCCATGGTGGGCCCACACTCAATTAGTGGTGAGCATCCCTTTTTAACTCTTCCCTGTTATGTCACCTTCCTGATTTTGCAGGGAATTTCCATTCCAGGATGAACACTAGGTACCATACTTGATGGAGGATCCAATGCGCTTTATTCACCAACGGTTGCCTTTGATAGTTGTAGACACACTCCTGTATGCCTACGCGTTTTTGAGAGGGAAGGATTGTTTTTTTTTTAATTAAAAAGGATACTTTGATCCTTCAATTGTATTTCTCTTTGTTGACTAGGTTAATTAAAAACAATAGTTTGGTCTTTTAAAATTATTTTTTATTAATTTTTAAAAGTATTATCAAATGATTATACACTGGAATTAAATGCAAAAACACTTGTTTATCTCATTTTAGTCAACACTAGCTTAAATCTTGATTTCTAATACATACAGGATGAACACTAGGTACCATACTTGATGGAGGATCCAATGCGCTTTATTCACCAACGGTTGCCTTTGATAGTTGTAGACACACTCCTGTATGCCTACGTGTTTTTGAGAGGGAAGGATTGTTTTTTTTAATTAAAAAGGATACTTTGATCCTTCAATTGTATTTCTTTTTGTTGACTAGGTTAATTAAAAACAATAGTTTGGTCTTTTAAAATTATTTTTTATTAATTTTTAAAAGTATTATAAAATGATTATACACTGGAATTAAATGCAAAAACACTTGTTTATCTCATTTTAGTCAACACTAGCTTATACTAGAAATCTTGATTTCTAATACATACTTAATATCAGATATGTATGAGAGATCTTGTTCTTTAATACATAATTAGATTTTACTAAAAAGAGATGAACTTATTTTTAGGCATCCACCGTGCAAAGTCTTACTATATGAATATAAATATAATTTATTGATTTCCAGGTGGATAACTATAATTATATTATAATTTTGGGTCCTGTTTGATTTGGTGTAAATACATTTGCACTGTAGTAAAAGCACAATAATAAATGCAACTGTCTAAAATATAAGGAAAAATTATTTCAAATTTTGAGTAAAGTTTAACCTACTAAAAGCAGAAATTATGAGGGTCCCACCATGACCTATGTGCTTATCTTCACTGTCTTTTCATTTTCTAATACCATTTTACAGCATTAGTTGACAAGCATCATTATTCCCACTACTTTTTTTTGGTGTGGTTTGTTGTTGGTGCCTTAAATATGTGTCAATATCATCGACAGGCCACCCGATGTCATCGAGCAGGTGTCGATGCCATCGATAGGTGTAACATCCCGAATTTTCACTGTTTTGGATTTCCAAAAATCTTTGAATTTTTTTCTGTGTTATTAACTTATAATATCACTTAATGACCATTAGCACTCAATATTAGTATATACTGGGGATAAAACCAGTAAAGAACCGTACAAGTTAAATTAATCAACCATAGGAGGCCAACAAATCCGCTGATCACTTGGACATCAAGTTTAGCCCCATGATTTACTCACGTAGGGCCCAAATCTAACTCACTCATCGCTAACTAATCAAGACAATCACGACTAAATTAAAAACTACCTGGAGCCAAATCAAATAAGGCCCGGATCTTGAATAATAGACCAAATCAACCTGGTTACTCTTTTAGCCTAAAACTGACGATTTAGAGTAATCTTGACCAAATCTCCACTTTTACTAGTTATAAATAGGCTACACTGTGAACATAGTTAATCCAAACCCTAATCATTTCCCACGAGAAATCTCAATACTTAATTCATTTCAGAAATGCCCCGATTTTCCAAACAAGCCCTAGACCGCTCATTAGTGGGCCACTAGTTCCAAAATTATAAAGTATTGTTCGTCTTCCTAGGCTTGACGTCCATCGCGGGAGTCGGAGCTAAGTACTGTTCAGAACCGCTCAACTTGAGCCAAAGGACGAGTGCGTGAGATGTGCAAATACCATAAAGAAAGAAGCTGGAACTTAAGTGAATTGGGTCATCCACTCTTATGCAAAGTTGAGGATTTCGGACCGTCGATTTACAACCAAACTTCACACGTGGAGTGAGGATATTTTCCTACTCATATCAGTATAGTCGCGGCCTTGATCGACTATCGGTGACCGTTGAATAGACTTCTAATCATATATGTCGATCGGCGCATCCAAATGGTGCGCCGATCATACCCATATGTAGATCATCACTAGGGCCAACTATCCAACGGTGGGTGTCGTCTTCTACACCCCGCAGTAGCTCCAAAATGGTAGAAAAATACCCCCTAGGAATAGTATAGTAAAAACCCATCCCTTAGGGCCATTTGCACCAAACCCATCACTATATAAAGGCCCTATTTGGGCACCCCCTCTCCCCATACGAATTTTTCCCTAGAGAAGAGAAAGAGAGAAGAGAGAAAAGAGAGAAAGAAGAAAGGAAGAAGAGAGGAAGGGAGAGTGAAGGTGGGTCATAGATCAAAGTGGGGCTAAGGGAGTCCGATGCTTGCAACTCTTCACCTCTTCCTAGACGAATCCTCTACCCCTTTTTCTTGAAAACCCTTGTGTGTGTGAGGATTTTGCATGAAGTTTTAACATGTAAATGGTTGTTTTAGGGATTCCGGTCGTCCGACCCTAAAAGCCCACTTTCCTAGGTCATTTTTCAACTCTCCAACGATCCATAGGTGCGGACTATTATCCTTAGGTGGCCTAGCACCAATTTTATTACGAATCTAATGATTTTGATTGTTTGGATGGTATATTTAGAGAATCTAGAAGAATCCTAGGAATTGCATGTTTGTTGGATTTGCATGGAATTGTGTGTTTGCTTTTCATACGATGATGCTCTTGCCTCTCACATAATTTTATGTATGGATGATCTCATGCTCATGCCTTGTTGGATTTTTCCTTATAGTGTTGCTTCTTAGTATCCATGATTCCTTACTTTGTGCTTATGATTTCTTAAGATGAAGAAAGTGCTTAACTTCCTCACCCACACACATAACTCAATGCACTTTATTTCATGATATTGTTAGCCTTGCTTGCTACGAGAATCTAAATTGTATGTTGAGGAGTATGAAACCATGATGTTGTTTATGCTGGATGATGCTATGAATCACTATTCATACCCTTGGGTTGGCATGCTATGAATCACTATTCATACCCTTGGGTTGGTCGGGAACATGAGGAGAGATGGTAGTCCCATCGGTAGGACTATACTGGGGCTAAACCCATGGGTTTGGGTGGGTGTGTACGGGCGGCAGTAGTTCGACTACATGGGTCCCTTATACCCGATATCGTTCGTCGCATATTCGCCTGACTCGTGCGGTCTAGCCTACTTACCAACCAGCCCTATTTATTTACCTTATTTGCTCACATATGTATGGAACCTGGAACACCCTACCACCGTTGCCACCCACCGATAACCACTTGAAGTTGATCCATTGCCTCGTGAGCCGGGCATGGTGGAATGGGACACTTTGTCCGAGCTGTCGGCCTACGCTGGGGTGACCCTCCTCCCCGTAGTGATCGCGAGAGATCCCTTCCTCTCGGCACTCTCCATGTGCTTGGAGTCAGGGATAGGGAACCCGATAGGATTAAGGATCGCAGGGTCTCAGCCTCACACGTTGGGGGGCATTGGCCTCGCAAACAGATTAGGGCATTGATACGTGGGGTGTACCAGATTCTCAAACCTACTGGATGAATGGACTTAACTAAGAACTCTGCTAACACGATCGCATTACATCGCACTAGTTAGGATGGCGACTCGGCAGTCGAGGTCGCTTTGAGGAAGTGTTAACATATGCGATCGTTAGATGAAGTCACTCGAGGGAGTGTTATGGCGAGGGCATGCATCATATCATCCATCATGCATATGCATTACCAAGATTAGTTTAGTCACTGTGAATGAATGTCTTTTATTAAATTCTTAATATGACTGCTACTTGTACAACTTAAGATTAATAGCACCTACTGAGTTGATCACTCACTCTCACTCTGGGACAGTGTTTTAAAACACCAACCAGACTCGCCTATAGATGTAAGTGATAAGATTTGGAGGAGCCTGATGACACGAGCCTCGAGGAGGAGGATGAGTTCTCCTACTTTCAGTTGATGAGTGGGTCTTCATTGACTCAGTAGACGGGATTCTGGATCGCTGAGTAGTGGACTCAGCTTTATTTTTTGGATATATCATTCTTTTTGTGATTTGTTAGACAACGCCTTGTGCGACCCACTTATGTTCTTTTGGATTTGTATATGTATTTGACTTCTTTCATTTCAGCAGATTAGTTGTGGTTGTGCTTCATGTTCGAAGTAATTCCACGCTGCGCCTTTACATTTGATTAAACGCAAATTATAGTAAAAATCGGCTATAAGTGACACCCGAGAACTTGGGAGTCGAGTATATACACGACCCCCAATTTTCAGGGAGTTACAATAGGTGCTCGATGCCATTGAAAAAATCTGAAAAATCCATGTTAGTTGCTAGAACGTTTTAGTGTTGTTACTTGATGTCATCGAAGTAAGTTTAATGACATCGAGTGTCGTTGATGGCATTAAAGGTCCCATCAAAGATGTGCACAGAATTGCGTAAGTGCAGAATTTGTTTTCTATTCCAATTGTAACACTCTATATATCAAGTGCAATCGAGTTTTGGGAGAGAGGGAGAGAGAGGTATTCTAGAGCTTTCTAAATCATTCCTAAGGGTTCAATGGCATGTCTAGGGCTGTTGAAGTAGATTCGAGGCTTGTAAGAATCGATAAGACTCTATCTCTTGTAATTTTTGCTTTTATAATGCATTACTCATAGTTTTGTGTCATAGTTTTTCCCACAAGGGTTTTTCCACGCAAAATTCGAATTGTTCTTATTTATACTTCGTTGTGCAATTGTATGTACTTTACTTGATTTGTCTCTGGGTGTTTATACGGTTTCCAATATGTGGTATCAGATAAAATGTTGGAAAGCAAATCGAATATAAAAGCAAAGTATCAATGGCATCAAGCCCAAAGTTTGATGTAGAAAAATACTCCGGTAAAAATAATTTTAAACTATGAAAAATTAAGATGAATGGTATCCTAGTTCTGCAAGGATTAGAAGACGCTTTCTTTGAAAAGCGACTGGAATCTATGACAGAAGAAGATTAAAACAAAATGGATAAGAAAGCTAGAATCTTTATCCAATTGTGCTTAATAGATGAGGTCATCTATAATGTCACGAGATAGAAAAATGTAGCAAGTACATGACCGAAATTAGAGAATATATATTCGAAGAAATCTCTTAAGAATCGTTGGTACTTGAAGCCACAGTTGTTCAATCTAAAGATGGCGGAGGGGGCTAACGTCGAGGCCCACATTAGTAACTTCAATTGGTTGATTTGTAAATTTTTAAATGTGAAAGAGACGATAAAAGATGAAGATCAGGCATGTATACTGTTGAATTCTTTCCCCATTTTCATATAAGTCATTCGAGGATTCTTTATGCGCTGATAAAATGACTATTAGCGTTGAGAGTGTTATCTCAGCCATTTAGTTTAAGGTAATGAGAAAGAAAAACAGTGACATGGGTGCTTCTACAGATGCACTAGTTACAAGCGGGAGAAATTCTGAGCAAGATAGTGGATATTCGCGATCGACGTCCAAATCTAAGGGCAAAGGCATAGGTAAGTTGAAATGTTGGAATTATGGCACGTCATCGCACATGAAAAATGATTGTCAAAATCATAAGTACATAAAAGAGAATTCATATAGTTCTTCCAAGGAATCCAATGATGAAATGAATAGTAGTGATGTACTGACTGCCTCAAAATTTGGGTACTTCGACAAAGAATAGATTTTGGATACAGAGGCTTATGCCACATGACTCCTCATCGGAGTTGTTTCACCAATTACAATATGTGTGAAGGTGGTCATGTGTTTATAGGCAATGATAATGCCTGTAAAGCAGTAGGCGTTGGATCAATGTGCATCAAGATGTTTGATGGCATGAATCGTATTTTGACCGAAATGAGACAAGTTCTTGATTTGAGAAAGATTCTGATATCTTTGGGAGCACTCGAGGCACTAGGGTACAAATTTACCGGATTTGATCGTGCCCTTAAAGTATCAAAGGGGGCACTTATAGTCATGAAGGCACGGAGGAATGTAAACTTTTATAGGTTGATCAGGGGTATTTCATCAGGTAGAGTTGTAGCATTTGTAGTGGATTTCACGTCTACACGGATGTGGCATGCACGCTTGAGCCACATGAGCGAATGAGCATGAATGTACTTTCTGAACGTTGTTTAATTACAGTTTTTAAAAGTATTAATTTTAGTATATGCGAGCATTATATATATATTGTAAACCATCAAGGTTGTCCTTTAAATCTAGGAAATATGTTTGTAAGAGAGTTCTAGATTATGTGCATTCTGATATATGAGGGTCGACGCCCGTGGTTTCTGGTGAAGGGTTGTCATGCTTTGTCACGTTCATTAACGACTATTTCAGAAAAGTGCGGGCTTATTTCATGAAAAATAAATCCAATGTTTTCACCAACTTTAAACAATGGAAGGTGATGGTGGAAAGACAGTTAGAGCAAAAGTTGAAAGTGTTGAGATAGATAACGGTGGAGAATTCACTTCTAGGGAAGTCAATCGGTATTATAAGGATGAAGGGATCATGAGGCACAACATTGCACCACACACTAGAGCAAAACAGTATAACTGAGCAAATGAATCAAACTCTCTTGTAGAAGGCCCGATGCATGATCAATAATGTTGGGTTGGGCAAGGAATCGTGGATTTAGTCCGTTAACACAACTTATTACTTAGTGAATCGATCCACTTTTATTGCTATTTATTATAAAATTTCAAAGGAAGTGTTGAGTGGTCAGTCGGTAGACTACTCGGGATTGCGTGTATTTAATTACAATTCTTATTCTCATGTACCGTTAGTTGAGAGAGATAAGCTGGACCAAATGGTTAAAAAGTACATATTTATCAGCTATAGTGGTAGTGTAAAGGAGTGAAGGATATATGACTGGGTCACACAGAAAATCATCCTTAATCGTGATGTCAAATTCGATAAATGATCATTGTTCCATAAGGATGAATATAAGAAAGCATAAAAGTTAGTTGTGAGTGTTCAGTTAGATAGAGATAAGACACGGGCTCATACTGAGGCGTAGACACGTGTAGAAGAGAGCAAGTGGAGCAGCCACCCATGAGAACGAATCTGCCAAGGGATCGTTGGCTATAAGCAAGATATAGGGATGACTCAAATGTCACATTTTCCCTCATTACGGATAAGGGGGATCCGTCTACTTTTCAGGAGGGTCTTGATGAGCCAAATGTCAAAAAGTGGAAAGCAGTGATGAATGTTGAGATGAACTCGTTGTACAAGAATAAGACGTGAGAGCTGGTGGAGCTTCACGTCGACCGAAAAGCGATCGGGTGTAAGTGGATCTTCAAGAAGAAGTATGATAGGTACAAGGTAAGGTTGGTGGCGAAGGATATGCTCAGAGAGAATGTATGGACTTCTCTGAGATATTCACTCCGGTAGTAAAATAAGTATCTATCATATTCGTATTGGCGTTAGTTGCCCAATGCAATCTCAAGTTGGAACAAATGGATATGAAGACTACCTTCTTGCATGGGGCATTGGAAGAGCGGATTAATAAAAAGAAATCAAAAGGTTTCAAAATACAAGGGGCAGAGAACAATGTTTGCAGGTTAAAGAAGTCATTGTACGGCCTGAAACAGTTGCCTAAGCAGTGGTGCAAAAAAAAAATGATTCTTTCATAATGAGTCAAAAGTTTACCAGGAGTGATTATAATTATTGTATATATTATAATACACTAAGTGATGGGAAGTTCATTATCTTATTATTATATGCTGATGAGATGCTTATCGCCGTCACAGCATGTCTGAGATCAACATACTGAAGACTCAGCTATCAAGGACATTCGAGATGAAAGATTTAGAGGTTACAAAGAGGATTCTCAGCATTGACATACACATAGACAAGAAGAGGAGTGGACTATAGTTATCTTCGATGAAATACCTTGAGAATGTATTGATGAAGTATAGGATGGATAAGGCAAAGCCGGTCAGTGTTCTCCGCGTGGCTCATTTTAAGCTATCTTCTAAATGGTGTCCTAAAACAGATGAGAAAAAGTAGGTTATGTCTTGTGTGCCTTATTCGAGTACAGTTGGCAGCTTAATGCATGCCTAGCCTGTACAAAATCGGATATTTCACATTCGGTGGGTGTTATTAACAGATATATGTTTAACCCTGGCCAGCGATACTGAGAGGTAGTGAAATGGCTACTTTGATATATTCGAGATACGAAGGATTACATCTTATCATTTTAAAAATCGGGGGACAAGTTAATAGGTTATGTGGATTCAGATTATGCGGGCAATGTGGATAATAGAATGTTTATTTTCAGTTACTTGTATGTGCTAGTGAGCAAGGAGATCAGTTAGATGTCGAAGCTTCAGTCTATGTTGTCTCTTTCCATAACCAAAGCTGAGTATATAGCAATAATAGAAGCATTCAAGGAAGGTGTTTGGTTGAAGGGTGTAATAAATCAGTTGGGGCTTCGGCAGGAGATCGTGTCAATCAATTATGACAGCGAAAGTGCAATCAATTTGTCTAAGAATTCTGTTTATCACTCACGTATTAAATATATTGATACGCATCATCATTTTATCCGACAGGTGCTTAAGGAAGAAGGCGCGATTCTAAAGAAGATTCACACAAGCGTAAATCTGTTTGACATGCATACTAAGGTGGTTCCCATAAAAAAGTTCAGGTTTTATACCACTTCTTTAGACTTAGTAAATACTTAAATAGAAGACGGAGTATGCATGAAAAGCAATGGCGGAGCTATGATAGAAGGCGGAATTAGAGATGAAAATTTATAAGGAGCTATGATTAATGAAGATTGAAGACATGGTGGAGATTGTTGTTGATGTCTTAAATCTGTGAATCACAAAGTTTGTCAATGTCATCAACAGACCACTCAATGCCATTGACAGGGGCTCAATGTCATCAAAAAAATTCAAAAAATCCATATTAGTTGCTATAACGTTTTAGTGTTACGACTCGATGTCATCGAAGTAAGTTCGATGGCATCGAGGGTTGTCAATGGTATCGAAGGTCCCATCGAAGATGTACACATAATTGCATAAATACGAATTTTATTTCATATTTAAATTGTAACACTATATATATCAAGTGTAATTGGATTTTGGGAGAAAGAGAGAGAGAGAGAGAGAGAGAGAGAGAGAGTGTTTTAGGGCTTTCTAAATCGTTTCTAAGAATTCGACTACATAGTTAGGGCTTTTGAAGTAGATTCGAGTATGTTCGAATCAGTAAAAATCTGTTTCTTATTATTTCTGTTTTCATAGTCATTATTTGTCACTTTGTGTGGTAATTTTTTTCACCTAAAATTTGAATTGTTTTTATTGAAAATTACTTGTGCATGTACTTTACTTTCCCCCATGTTTCCACAGTTTTTCCTTGGTGTTTCTGCGGTTTCCAACTGTCTACTGTTTTTTTTTTTTTTTTTGTTAGCTTGTTAGTACACCCCACCCTAAGTTGGCACTTCAGTGTTAGCCAGCCCCACTAGGGATCATACCAGGACCGAGGTATCTTTCTCTCAGTCTAACCACTTGAGCCATGGATCAGGGTGTTCCAATTGTGTCTACTTGAGTTTTGGATGTGCTGAGTAAATGGACTGCTGGGATGAAACGCATTCATCATGGCCGGGCCTAGTGAGTTTGGCCACGCAGACGTAACCACGGGTCACTAAACAAAGCCTTGTGTTTTACCATAATATGTTATCATCAAATCCTATCTAAGAGGCGACAAAAAAGGTAAATCATTAGGGAGCGTGGCTTTCAAGGGAAGTTATTTAATACCTACTCTGAAAGCGTGTGATCGTTCATACGCATGCACTCAACTGCATACGTGGCAGATATGTAGCATAAATCGACCATCCAAATGGTAGGACACGTTTTAGATAAGTCATAAGCATGAGATTATATTTACTGAACAATATGAATCTCAGATCATTGTACTCTCTACAATATAACATTTCACCGTTCGATTAATGTCCACTAATCGGCCAGTTCGCAGACTAGTTTTGAGTAAATTTCAGTTTATATTTCGCATAAATTGTGTCCCACGACTTGGACGGTTTGATTTGATTTATGTTTACACTATGTGTTCAGTGTCAGAATGCATGAGCATGAACCATCACACTCTTCAAGAGTAGAAATCTTTGTTCACCATCTGATTGCCAGAGGATAGCACTCCAATAATGCAACGTGTCCCTTGGTGTCCCACCACGATGAACCATCACATCAGTAAGTTGCATTAATTTCCTACACGTGGCAACACCCCACACCACACGTCGGCTGAAATTATTTAGGATATCGCATCGCGCGCGGATTCCGTCAGTTCGGGACCTGACCGAGTACCGTCAGGTCTTTTCGTGGGACCCACCTAGATGTATTTTTTGTATATCAAGACCGTCCATCCGTTTTCTTCCCCTCATTTTAGGGACAGGTGCAAAAAATAAGCAGATCCAAATCACAGGTGGACCACACCACAGGTAAAAGTGATCACTGAACCTTCATCGTTAAAAACTTCCAGGGTCCACCGTAATTTTATTTACCATCCAACCTGTTGAGAATGTCAGTATATCACACAGACCTCGAGGAAAGGCAAACACAATTATCAGCTTGATACCAAGCTTCTGTGGCCCATAAAAAGTTTTTAACGGTCAATCACAACTGTTTCAAGTAGTGTGGTCCACCTGAGATCTGGATAAGCTTCTTTGGGGATATGCCGTAAAATGAGCTGGAAAAACGGATGGACGGCCTGAATATACACAAAATAAATCGTGGTGGGCCCCACGGAAAAGACCTGACGGAACTCGGTTAGGTCCCCACCCAACTGAATCATGGGCTGGGGCGTTGGGGCCGGGCCTGACCCATTTCCGGTCTGGCTTGGGTTTGATTTCTATGAGCATATTAGCTGGCCTGAGCTGGGCCCACTTAGGTTTTCACCATCTTTGTCATATATCATGTATGATGGAGCTCTCCTAATGAACAGCCCAGATTAATAGGTGACCAGATTCGGGCTAATGTTGTGCATGTTCATCACTGGCTGAGCTCATCATGGGCGAGATAGGTTTTGATAGACCATGGCCTAGTCGGGCCCAGCCCATTCATAGCCCTCATCCGTTGTCTGGTAATGTATACCATTTGCTATCTTTCAACCCAATATGGTGGACCTGGCCTCAAAAATCTACTCGCCTACTGATAAATGGTTAAGATACAAAAACAGTCTAAATTCAACTAAAAAGAGTCCTCAGATTGACGGTTAGGATGCTCCAGTCTGTGAGATTTTCAGGGCTTGGTCCATCCATAGTGTGACACAATAGATCAATGGTATAGATTACCTGATCATGGGCTCCACGGGACAGATCTGAAAACCCCAATGTAGTTTGCAAAGCTTCCCGTGGAGGATGTAAGCTACCCGAGACACCCAGATCGCGGGGCGCGTTGTGGATGGATGATGTTGATGTTGATATATGGTCGTCATTTCTAGACCGTCGTGCACTTACAAAACCAAATTATAACGGAGGTGTAATCCAAAGTTAGAACAAACAACATGGGTCTAACAGAACTATAGTTATTGTGCATACCTTCTATTATGGGTGAGGCTCTTATTTATAACCTTGTAATATTAGTTATGTATATGCACGGCAATTAATCTTCCATATAGTCGCGTATAATGCAAGGAATCATCATCGGGATCCCAGGCATTATCCTTGATGTGATTTTCGGTAAAGATCTTGGGGAATTAATCCTCCTCGTGTGGGAAATAGATTTCTCGGTGGTCGGGTCCCGAGAAAACCGTGGTGGACGGTCAATGTCATCGTCTAAGTCAGGGTGGTCGGCTTCCTAGGACGCTCTGGTCAACAGTCGAGGTCGACCTCTAAATTGGTTTAGCTGAGATCCTAAATTGTAATCAGAGCATGTCTTTAAGGTCAAGTTAATACTTATAGCCGTTCATCGGTCGTGATAGTGAGATATCAATCATAGCCGAGGTCACTGCTTGAAAATGGTGCTCACAGCTAGTTGCAGAGGTCGTGCTTGGTAATCCAGGCCGAGCTTCTTATCCCATCTTCTTTTCCGAGCTATTAGCCTTGTGTTGCTTCTATATGATTCCAGTTATTTTGTCAATCTATTTTTACCCATAACATATGATATCTCCAAACCATGCTGATCAAGCAATCATAGCTGTCCAATTGATGTCCATCAAACGGTTGGTTAAAATCAAAATAGTTAACGGTCCAAATTCCAAGGGTGAAATCAGATGGTTACTATATCATCCTATCAGTAGCCCTGGCAATGGGTCTGGCCCACATGCATGGATTTTGAACTTTAACGGCTGGCCTGTCCAAAATTTTGTTTTTGCTAGGCCCAAGCCTAGGCCCGGCCCATTGCTTTCGTTACCTATCAGTGTAATTTTCTTCTTTCCGTCCACATTTGGGCCAGCGATTTGGACGGTACGCACTGTCGTCCAGCTATACCACCTTGCCACGTGTACGGTTGAACGCTCATCGCCATTTGAAGGAGTCTAGGACCTTAATGACATGTAGTTTAAATGGGCCCACATAACATCTCTCTTTTTTTCTGGTAGGGAAGAAATCAGGACCCTAGAAGTGCAAAGTTATGGGCCTTGAATGATCTGTCTGCAGTGTGCCACGTGTCACAAGCCAAGCGATTGATATACTCGCCCTTAGATCTTCTGGCCTAAAAGTCACGCCACTTCACACCTCAGGTGGGCCACAGCATACGGCATAAATGAAGGGACATAAACAATTATTTTAATATTATGTAAGATGGGCCCAATCGTAGAAAATAAAAATCTGAATATTATGTACGATCTTAGTCAAGCTTTGTATAACACCCCCTTTATTTTATTTGTAAATTTGAAAATGGTGGGTGACACATCCGATCGTGGCCCATTTTCTTATGGAGAAAATCTTTGATAATCTGGCAGTGTGATGCATGATACGCAGGCACGTAGAAAATTACATAATAGATTGCATATGGGATTTAATTTATTCAAGTTAAACTGTCCGAATTTTTTGGCCCATTTTAGATGGATTATTAACCAAAAGTACAGCTTTTTTATATATATATAGAATAAGCAAATAAGCTCTTATTACTAGAGATGCCAAACAGCCCAAAAGTCTAATGTAATGCAAATAAGTCTAAAAAAAATAAAATTGTAGTATTAAGGGTAGGAAGGCTTTTCAATTGGGACAGAACATATCCAATATTCATGATTGTAACATAAAAAGTGCAAAAGCTCAAGTTAAAAAAAAAAAAACCATCAAACCTTAAACATTAATAAGAGACAGTTTAATCATATTAAATTTTATCTAATTAATGGGGCAGTCAACTAGATTATTCAGGATAATAAATCTAATCATCAAATTCTGATGTGAAATCCGGCGCATCATTGTGACCCATTCCTTTAGGCTAAAGTTGTAACATGCAAGCAATTTTCACAATGTGGGACTAGCTAAATGTCAACGACACAAGCCCAAACAAACTAATAACTTTGTAGTAAGATGGACTATTTAATCTCATGGTGTTAACGTCATCCACCCCATTCCGTTTGGCTCCCTCAAGATGGAGAATTCTTTTGGGTAGAACTTCGTCCGTTTGGAGACAAACACAACCAATTATTGATCTTTAATGCACGACACATGCACCGCCATGCCCTTAAATCTAAGTACCAATGGGCTTCCTCGGACAGGGTCACTTTGTTGGAGTGTGCAACAAAGGCTACTCACTAATGCCTAGAAACTAGAATCCCACTCAATCCATTGCCCCCTAGTTTCTATACCCCTTTAACAAAGAAATGAGTGAACCGGGCCATATAGGTTATTATATTGTAATCTATATATCCACCTTATTAGGTTTGGACCATTAATGCCTGTATGGGCACGACACCCATAATTTTGTCCAATGCCCTTAGTTAGAATGGAAATTACATTAGGTGACCTATGACTTTAGGGTTTGTTCATACTGTGGGTTATGTAGATGGTGACCTCGTTACCTCAATTTGATTTAATTAATGAATTATACATACTCATATAATTTAATTAGTTATCTACATTGATTCTATTAAGTTATCCTTGGTATGTACAATTCATGTCCTTTTAACTAAAATAACCTAATGAATTTATCATCACATACAACTCACAATAACTTGATACATATCCAAAACCCTTCAATAATAAAGCCCATGCAATTATAATGCTTTGATCATGGCACTTTAGAATATGCAATAGTATACATATACATACACACACACATATACAAATCCTTAAATTGGGCATAAAAAGGACACAAACTAACCCAAAACCAACTTCGAGCTCAATTTAATGGAAACTGTCTGCACCCATTTTTATCACAAAAGATGGGTTACAATTGCACTTAGGGCATGTTTTACCTGGTAATATTAACAACCATGCCTGTAATAATTATTCATACACAATACATGTGTGAAAGCCAAATGGGCCTAGAGGAGACTCAATAACTGCACATATATAAAGATTTCATCATGAACCTCATAAAACTACATGATGTAAGTGGGGTCCACTTCATGATTCAATACAAAACTATCTACAATCACAAAGAAAAAAAAATCATAGGTATATACATTACAACCATAAGGAATATAAGAACAGAAAAAAATATATATAAAAATCATAGGTATGTACATAACAACCATAAAGAATGTAAGAACAAGGGAATACCCAATCATCTGAGTAGTGAATGTAAGGTCCAAAGCTAATGCTTTGATCATGGCACTTTAGAATATGCAATAGTGTACACACACACACACACACACACACACACACACACACAAATCCTTAAATTGGGCATAAAAAGGACACAAACTAACCCAAAACCAACTTCGAGCTCAATTTAATGGAAACTATCTGCACCCATTTTTATCACAAAAGATGGGTTACAATTGCACTTAGGGCATGTTTTACCTGGTAATATTAACAACCATGCTTGTAATAATTATTCATACACAATATATGTGTGAAAGCCAAACGGGCCTAGAGGAGACTCAATAACTGCACATATATAAAGATTTCATCATGAACCTCATAAAACTACATTATGTAAGTGGGGTCCACTTCATGATTCAATACAAAACTATCTACAATCACAAAGAAAAAAAAAATCATAGGTATATACATTACAACCATAAGGAATATAAGAACAGAAAAAAATATATATATAAATAGGTATGTACATAACAACCATATAGAATGTAAGAACAAGGGAATAGACCCAATCATCTGAGTAGTGAATGTAAGGTCCAAAGCTAATGCTTTGATCATGGCACTTTAGAATATGCAATAGTGTATATATACACACACACACAACACAAATCCTTAAATTGGGCATAAAAAGGACACAAACTAACCCAAAACCAACTTCGAGCTCAATTTAATGGAAACTATCTGCACCCATTTTTATCACAAAAGATGGGTTACAATTGCACTTAGGGCATGTTTTACCTGGTAATATTAACAACCATGCCTGTAATAATTATTCATACACAATACATGTGTGAAAGCCAAATGGGCCTAGAGGAGACTCAATAACTGCACATATATAAAGATTTCATCATGAACCTCATAAAACTACATTATGTAAGTGGGGTCCACTTCATGATTCAATACAAAACTATCTACAATCACAAAGAAAAAAAAAATCATAGGTATATACATTACAACCATAAGAAATATAAGAACAAAAAAATATATATATAAAAATCATAGGTATGTACATAACAACCATATAGAATGTAAGAACAAGGGAATAGACCCAATCATCTGAGTAGTGAATGTAAGGTCCAAAGCTAATGCTTTGATCATGGCACTTTAGAATATGCAATAGTGTATATATATACACACACACACACACAAATCCTTAAATTGGGCATAAAAAGGACACAAACTAACCCAAAACCAACTTCGAGCTCAATTTAATGGATATATCATATATATATATATATATATATACACAATATGGGCCTAGAGGAGACTCATAACTATATATAAAGATTTCATCATGAACCTCATAAAACTACATTATGTAAGTGGGGTCCATATATATATATATATATATAAAAAATATATATATAAAAATCATAGGTATGTACATAACAACCATAAAGAATGTAAGAACAAGGGAATAGACCCAATCATCTGAGTAGTGAATGTAAGGTCCAAAGCTAATGCTTTGATCATGGCACTTTAGAATATGCAATAGTGTGTGTATATATATACACACACACACTTACAAATCCTTAAATTGGGCATAAAAAGGATACAAACTAACCCAAAACCAACTTCGAGCTCAATTTAATGGAAACTGTCTGCACCCATTTTTATCACAAAAGATGAGTTACAATCGCACTTAGGGCATGTTTTACCTGGTAATATTAACAACCATGCCCGTAATAATTATTCATACACAATACATGTGTGAAAGCCAAATGGGCCTAGAGGAGACTCAATAACAGCACATATATAAAGATTTCATCATGAACCTCATAAAACTACATTATGTAAGTGGGGTCCACTTCATGATTCAATGCAAAACTATCTACAATCACAAAGGATAAAATAAAAATAAAAATAAAAATAAAAAATCATAGGTCTGTACATAACAACCATAAAGAATATAAGAACAAGGGAATAGACCCAATCATCTGAGTAGTGAATGTAAGGTCCAAAGCTAATGGACCTGCACGCTAAGCTTGGGCTAACACGAAGCATCTGAGCTGTGTGACATTGCCCCAAGCATGATTTAAGAAGATGGGTCCACTCATTAGGCAGGCTCCATGTATACTGATGGCAAGTCTTTCATAACTGTCATTTTGCATTAGTGTATAGGTGACCCAGTCTGATTAATGCATATGGTCGTCTTCATAGAGGGCTCCAACTAATGCTTTGCCCAAATGGCGCACGTTCCATAGGTTGGCCATCTGCAAAGGTGTACATGGAGGTTGTGGGTGGGCTTATCCAAAACCTCCTGTTTGGAAGTTTTCTCAGATTCATCAGAGTTCACTGAGGTCAATTAGAAGTTTTAGAACAATGGTCCAGAAGAGTTTATAAATTGAATAGAGACATGCCATCATACAAACCCTTTATCATTGGCCAATCCATGAAATGGCCTAGCAATTTGTAAGTCCCAATAACACAAAAGATGAAAGATGCCCAAGATAATGATGCAAGTTTTAAAAAACAGACAAATTCACTTAAAATGGGTAGAGCCCAAACCAACCATAAAAGTGTGGGTTTGGAAAGGCACAAAATGGGTAAAGCTCATTCTTACTCCACCTAGAGAATCTAAGGTGTTTTGTCCTGTTTATAAAACCTGGGAGTAATTATTTATTTTTATTTATTTTTAAGTTCATTGTCTTTAGAAAATTGGTGAGCAGAGCCCAACTTGATTAAAGTACATGAAGATGAAAATAGCATTACAGGAGTAAAGGTGGAGGAAACAAGGATTGAAATTGGCAACTTTATCCATGTAATAATTCTATAAGGTGGGCCTTATTGATCAAGGGTCTGAATTATCCTAAATGTTAGATAATTTGATCGGGAGTACCAATGGACCCGCTAAGTTGTGATGCATCTAAAATCGTGTAAGGAGTGGTATGCTAAAACTGTGATACACTTCATTCTCATGTACTTCTCTAAGAGTGTAAGGTGCGGAAGACTACGGCATTAAGCCTCGCGTCTCAACAAGGTATGCTATTTAGTTTATCTAATGGTACCTTTGCAATTCCATATACAGTTTACATTATCTACAGGGATTTTGTCACTTCCCTTGTACTCAAACTAAATGGAGAAACTTACAAGATTTGTTGTGACATGATTTGAAGCACCAGTATCTATAATTCCTTATACCACATATCAAGAGAAGGAGAAGCATGGAGCAGCTACCATCGCCGCAAGGCCCTAAAGCAGAGTGCGTCGCTGATAAGCATCGTCCATCCTTCGATGGCCATCCAGAGCATTGTAATTAATATGATTGCAAACATGAGACGTAAGGTAAATGTTAGCAGGAGCAGAAATATTATCATCGACATGAAAAAATCGAGGTGAGCCAAAGCCATAACGTTGAACAAGTCTATGAGAAGTCTTGGTGGGATTGCGAAATGGAAGATCGAGAGTCGATCGAGGCTGTGGAGGGTTAATCATTAAATGAAGAATGGCACCGGGTAGCAGAAATCGCCTTTTGATGGAGTCGAATTGGGCAGCACGCAGGGGCAGAGCGTTGGGCTGGGTGGAGCAGAGCGTCGGTGAGCAGTCGAGCAGGGCAGTCGGGCAATCCGCTTCCAGAATGATCTTTGGAAGATAATCGAAGCGGACCGCTAATTGGAGGAATCTAGATTATTAATATCTGGTAGGTAGGAAAAGTCCAACGAACGTGCTTGAGTGTTGATCGGCAAAAGTACTGCACTTGATGGGGTAGGATCATCTGACTAATTTGATTTTTGGCATATGGCCTGTCCACATGTGTGTGTGGTTGAGCTGTGTGGGCCCCACCTTGATGCGTGTCTAACATCAATCTCATCGGTCAGATGCACCATTTCATGTTGGGCCTTGGGCTTAAAAATAAAGTCAATCCATGACTTATGTGGCCACACCACATACAAAAGTTAAAGAGGAGTTACCCTCTCATTAAAACATTCATAATCATTTGTTGGGCTTGTTGGGGATTTTGGCTTGCGGAATCACACAAATCTAGACCTAGGATAGCAATCCAATAGAACCAAGCATACAAGAGAACACACAGATTTAATGTGGAAAACTCTTGCGGGAAAAAACCACGGCACAAAGCGACAGATCTCCACTATGAAAGCATCAATTACAAAGAGAAAGGACTTACCTGATTCGAACAACCTCGAATCTCACCCTTACTACACCCTTGATAACCCTAAACCCTTTTAGGAACCCTTGGAACTACTTTAGAAAGTCTTCTCATACCCTAGAATAACCTAGGGACCCCTATTTATAGTTTAGGAAACTTCCCTTTCTCATCCCAGTTGCGAAAGGATTCAAATCCGCAGTTTCGCGCAAAATCGCGGAACAAGCTGCATAATATACGACTAGTTTTGGAAATTCCAGGACTGGTCTTAGCCTCCTTCGACTGGTCGAAGCTCACCTACGACTGGTCGAAGACCGCGGAGAAAAACAGCAAAAAACTCGCTGGACTTTGAGTCGTGTCAGGGCTCGAACCTACGATCGGTCGAACGCCTCCCACAACCGGTCGAACGACCTTAAAAACTTCAGATTTAATACCTTTTCTCAACAATCTCCACCAAGTCTTCAATCTTTAACCGTGTAGCTCTTTGACCTCTTCTCTTATCTCTGCATCACATCCTAGCTTCTCGTGCACACTCCGTCCTTCTTTTCCGCCATTGCTAAGCCCAGAGAAGTTACACATAACTTAAACTTCTCTGCAGGAACGACCTAGGTAAGAATGTCTGCCGGATCAAAATCCACGTGCTCAACCACATTTGCTCTTGTCTTCTCAAAAAGAAAAACGTAGTCTTCTTACCATCTCACCGTTACCCAATATTGCTTGTCGGGATACTTGCTCACAACATTGATAGCCTGTGAAATAACCGGTCTAATCCAGACCATGGCATACATGTCATCCGCATTCGAATAAGGCTCATGAGATATCCTGCTTTTCCTCGTCTGTTTTGGGACATGTCCTGAGGAAAACTTGAGGAGAGATGCGTAAGGAACACTCACCGGCTTTACCTAGCCCATCACATCCTTGATCAATACCTACACACAAGGTATTCCTCCTGTGATTACCAAAGTCTACTCCTCTTTCAGTCTCAATGCCGAGAACCATCTTTGCAACCCCCCGATCCTTCATCCTGAATTTCCCACCACGAAGGAATCAAACCAATGCCTAGGCGACAGGTCGAACCACGACCTCCTGTAAAGTCTTTTCTCAGCCCCTTTAACTTCGAACTGCTCTGGTTGCTTCATGTAAGTCTGCTATTCACTTTCTCTTGCAAAAGTGCAGACTCCACATCCATCCTTTCAGCTCAAGATTACTTTCGCCAACCAGCGCCAATCATGGATCTAATAGACACCTGCTATACCGTCGGCATGAATATCTCTGAGAAGCCGATCCCTTCTCTCCGAGCATAACCATTCACTACCAACATCGCCATGTATCTATGTTGTATCCTCTTGAAGATCCACCTGCATCCAACCGCTCATCGGCCCACTTGGAAGCTCCACTTGCTCCCATATGTAGGTCTGGTACAACGAATCCATCATATCACTCATAGTCACCTTCCACTTCTCAGCACCAGGCTCACCTAGAGCCATCTAAATAAAAGATGAATCCCCTGTAATATTAGAGTCGTCCATGTATCTCGCCGATATCCTGCGATCATACCGTGTGATTCTTCTCACAGGTGGCTGCTCCACCTGCTCTGTATCCCTGTCCGCACGTCTCAGCCTTCCTGCCCTACCGTGTCATGTGGCCATGTCCAACATGCCACACACATGCAGAGGTAAAATCTGTTACATCTACTGTAGCTCCACCGTTTGAAGTGCTCCCGATCAACCTGTATAAGTTATCGAGTCATTGCGCTTTCATGATTACCCGTGCCCCCTTAGATACCTTAAGAGCACCATCAATACCTGCGTACTTGCATCCTTTTGCCTCAAGTACACCAAGAGAAATCAGATTCTGCTTCAAATCAGGTACGTGCCTGACATTAGTCAGGGTGCGCTCCACCCCATCAAACATCCTGATGCGTACCGTACCAATAGCCCTAACATTACAGGCAATGTCATTGCCCATAAATACCTGTCCACCATCGCACTCCTTATAGCTAGCGAACCAACTCCGATGAGGAGTCATGTGAAAAGATGCCCCTGTGTCTAGCATCCACTCGATCCATCTGACGTGGCAACATTGGCTTCCCTGTACGAAGCCTCAGAATCTTCTCTCTTCGATTTAGGATTTTCGCAATCCCTCTTCATATGTCCTTCCTTCCCACAATTCCAGCACTTTACCTTTTTTCTTCTGCAGATTTTCCTCCGGAGAAGTCGTACAGCTGTATCTCCTCTTATACTACTTGGTTGAGCTGCTGGAACTGGAATATCCTAGAGCTCGCTCTCCACCGCACATAAGTAAGGTGCGTGTCTGAATCTGGACCATTCATCTGCGTCAATCGTATTGGTTGATAGGATGCGGATTTCCTGCCAAAGCCTTTACGTGGAAGTTGCTGCGAAAGGATGATGGGTGGGGCCCACTGAAATGTATGTGATAAATACCTTCCGTCCATCCGTTTTGGAAGATCATTTTAGGAGCTTAATGGAAAAACGAAGTGGATACAAAACTCAAATGGGTCACACTAGAGGGGAAATTTGGGAAAGAAATTCCTGCCGTTGAAACCTTCTTGCGCTCCATCTTGATGTTTATATACTATCCAAACTGTTTATAAGGTCATTACCAATGGGATGAATGAAAAACCTAAAAATATAGCCTGATATAAAAGTTTCATGGCCATAAGAATGTTTCAACGGTGCTCACTGAATGACCATTGTTGCCTCTTGTGTGGCTTATTTAAGTGTAGGATACATCTTATTTTTTAACGTGGGTATTAAAATGATCACATAAAACAGATGAACGGAGTGGATTTATAAAAAACATCTCTATGGGCCCCACCTGGCATCCTTGCGCAAGAACTTCCTGCATAAGGCTTTCCAGGAAATCCGCGTCCTGATTGATGGAAAATGGTTCCCGTAATCAGACCAATTGGATGATCCTATCCATCTGATTGATCCCCTGCAAACGCAGATTCCTGTGGGGCCACCTTGATGTATGTGCCTTCCATCCATGCCGTCCATCAGTTTTGAAGGCTATTTTTGGGCACATTACAAAACAAAAGGCAGATCCAAATCTCAGGTGGACCACAACATATGAAACAGTGTTAATTGACCGTTGAAAACTTCTTTGTGGACTATCTGAGATTTGGACCTGCTTCAATTTTGGGATCATGCCCTAAAGCGAGCTTCAAAACGGATGGACGACATGGATGTAAGTCACATACATCAAGGTGGGTCCCACAGTCAGGAATCCACCGACCTCCGTAGATGCGGGGATCAATCCAAGCCGCGTCGTCCGAACGCATGACATTAAAAAATAAAAAGAGTGAAAAGAAAGAAAAAGTAGCCTTCAACCCCGTCATTCAGCGTGTAAACACGATGGTCTTATAGGGAAGCGGATTGCGTGCTGACCAGCCCGGACTGAAATGGGTCCATGCAGGGGCTTTGTGGGGCCCACCGTGACGTATGGATTTTATCTGCGCCACTCATCCATTTTTCCATATCATTTTAAGCATATGAGATCAAAAACGAAGTATATTTAATACTTAAGTGGACCACACCGCAAGAAACAACCATGATAATGATGCCTACCATTGAAAACTTTCGAAGGCACACCATAATGTTTATTTTCCGTCCAACTTATGTATAAGGTCACGTAGTTTTGCATAAAGGGAAAACACAAATGTCAGCTTGAGCTAAAACTTCCATCGCTCTTGAGAAGATTTCAATGGTAGGCGTTTAATCGCCACTGTTTCTTTTTTATAGTCCACTTTCTTCTTTTTTTATTTTATATTTATTTTTTATTTTTACACACGCACACACAGCCCACACACTCACGATAGTGGAATTTCACCACCTATGATACTCAAACCCTTGACCGGGTGTTGACACTCCGGGGGGTCTACCACCCGAGCAGGAGTAAGGATCCAAATCTCTCTCTCTCTCTCTCTCGGTCTACCACCCGAGCAGGAGTAAGGATCCAAATCTCTCTCTCTCTCTCTCTCTCTCTCTATATATATATATATATATATATATATATATATATTAGTCCACTTGTGCTTTAAGTCTGCCTCATTCTTCTGCTCATGCCTAAAATTAATTTGCAAAAGGGATGGACTGCGTAGATATAACACATGCATCATGGTTGGGCCATACGGCCTTGCCACGTGTACGGTGGAAAGATAGCTCGACCAAAGTTCGGTGTTCCGGCTCTACCGTATCATCTTCGTGTCGTTTATGAGCATCTATGGACGCTAGGTTAAATGCCCCGTGGAGCAATGGATTGAGACGGACGCAACTTGCATGTGCCGTGCCCACCAGAAGTTCTATCATCCGGGCGGGGCTCTATGGGGCCCATCGTGATATAAGTGTTTTATCAACAACATTCATCGCTTTTCTCGTGTCATTTTAAGATATTATCCTAAAAATAAAGCAGGTCCACATCTTCAATGGATCACAGTAAAGGAAGCCGCATTGATAATAACACCCACCTTTGAAACCTTTCTAAGGGCCACCGTTATGTTTTTTTGTTACCATACAACCTATTCATAAGGTCATGTAGTTATGTTTTTTTGTTACTATACAACCTACTCTGTTACCATACAACCTACTCAGAAGGTCCCGTAGACTTCGATGGAGTGAAAACACAAATATCAGTTTGATCCGAAACTTTCCTATCTCTTAAGAAATTTTTAATGGTTAACTTCCAATCCCTACTTTGTGGTCCACTTAAGCCCTTAACCTATTTCATTTTTTGTCTCATACCTTAAAATGATATGAGAAAAACGATGAACAGTGTGGATAAAACACTTATATCACGGTGGGTTCCACAGATCCCTAATCCGTCTGGGCGGGGTAGGATGCAATCCGCGTCCACTGCAAGAATATAAAACCAGGAAAATCAAACTTAGGTAGGCCACACTGCACGAAAAGAGGGCATCAGAACTTGAAGAACATATACCTTGTTGAGAATTCCTACCCATTGTAAACAGTGCATCAGAAGATATCCCTATGTCGTTGTTTAGTTGTCTCATAGCCTTTCCTTGAAGAGCCGAGATAACGGTATCGACACTCAGGGTTTTGTTCATGCTGCACATAGTGTCCTTGAATGCCTCAAAAGACGTTGGGAGAGAATTCAGCAACATACATGTCTGTTCTTCATCTTTCATTACTTCCTCCATATCCAGCTATTTACAAACCAAATTATTAAAGTTGCTAATGTGAGCCTCCAGATCTCCACCCTCTGCCATCTTGAAGTTATACCACTGTCGCTTCAAGTGCAGGCGATTTTCAGAGGATTTCTTCGCATAAACATCCTCTAACTTTGCCCATAACTTAGCCGCAGTTTTCTCCCTCATGACGTTGTAGAGAACCTCATCCGTAAGACATAAACGGATCGATGATAAAGCCTTTTTATCAAGAGTATTCCATTCATCATTTTTCATAGTAGACTTCCGCTCCTCAAGAGCACCATCTTTGCCTTACTTGATTAAGGAACTCATCATCTTAATCTTCCATAACTCAAAATTATTTTTCCCTGAGTATTTCTCAATCTCATACCTGGTACTCGCCATTATTACTAATCCCTCAGATTTAGATCTGTGCCCCAGCCGATTGCTCTGATACCACTTGTTGGGGATTTTGGCCTGCGGAATCACACAGATCTAGATCTAGGATAGCAATCCAATGGAACCAAGCATACAAGAAAACACACAGATTTAACGTGGAAAACCCTTGTGGGAAAAAACCACCGCACAAAGCGAGAAATCTCCACTATGAAAGCATCAATTACAAAGAGAAAGGACTTACCCGATTCGAACAACCTCGAATCTCACCTTTGCTACACCCTTTGATAACCCTAAACCCTTTTAGGAACCCTTGGAACTACTTTAAAAAGTCTTCCCATACCCTAGAATAACCCTAGGGACCCCTATTTATAGTTTAGGAAACTTCCCTTTCGCATCCCGGGGCCATAAAGGACTCAAATCCACGGTTTCACAATATCGCGAACAAATCACAGAACCTACGACTAGTCCTAAAAATTCCAGGACTGGTCTTAACCTCCTTCGACTAGTCAAAGCTCACCTACGACTGGTTGAAGACCGCGGAGAAAAACAACAAAAAACTCGCTGAACTTTGAGTCGTGCCAGGGCTCGAACCTATGACCGGTCGAGCGCCTCTCACGACCGGTCGAACGACCTCAAAAACTTCCGATTTAAGACTTTTCTCAACAGGGCCCACTGAGATGTGGTTTACAAATCCAGCCCATCCATTATGTGTGTCCCACTTAGATGAGGGGTCTGACCAAGTTTCAGGTGGGCTCCACCAAGTGCTTTTATATGTTTTATGCATGTTTTCACATGATTTTAAATGGTATGGCCCACCTGAGTTTAGTATATGGCTAATTATTAGGATACCCCATAATTTAAAGAGGACCCATCAAATGCATGGTGTTGATGTTTGACACACATCAGGGTGGGGCCCACACAACTTGACTTCATGGGAAGTTCCCATGAGGTCGACCGCGTAAAACCATTCATAGCCCCACCATGATGTGTGACGAATATCTACCCCATTAGTCAAATGCACCATTACCTGGTGGGCCTTAGGCTTAAAAATCAAGTCAATGCATGACTTACGTGGGTCACACCACATACAAAAGTTGAGAGGGGTTACCCTCCTATTAAAACATTCATGATCATATATTGGAGCCACCGATATGTGGTTCACAAATCCGGCTCATCCATTATGTGTGTCCCACTTGGATGAGGGGTCAGAGCAAGTTTCAGACACATCCAAATTTCAGGTAGGCAAGCTAGATGGATTACAATCCATGGCTTAAATTGTCTCAAAGACAAGCTAAATGGACAAATATCAATCTCTCAATTTCCTCTTTTTACTTTGGTTGTTGCTTAATATATAATTCACAAGAGATCATCTTCCCATTGATAAGGAAGTATAGGGAGTTTAGATGAAACCAGAAATTATCCAATCTTATCCTTATCTCCTCATCTAAATCTTTATTTAAGAAAAAAATTGATTAACAAAAAAAAAAATAATTATCAAACCTTATGGGACTCACCCACTAACAATTGCCCACTGGCCTATATCTAACATCTCCCACGCAATCACATTGTGGGATAGGCATAAAAAAATATATATATATATATTTGTCCATCTAACTCACCTAATAACAATCAAAATCAAACATTGCGATTAAAAGAATTATAGTGTGAGACTAGTTAGATTACCATAATCTTCTCATAAGTGTTTAAGTACTAAGTGACCACCTAAGTAGTACTGAATAACTCAAATTTACAGTGACTGTCGTAGTCCGCATGATCACACCAGATGGAGTTAACTCCCAATCTGGAGTACTTGGGCGACATATGCACTTATCCAACTTATTAAGTTATTTTGAAAACTCAGTTTTCACTAACTTCGACTTAAATCAATTTAAAGCAATACTTATATATATACTTTTAAAAAAGAATATCTTTTGCATATATATATATATATATATATATATATATATATATAAAAACTCGATATTGCCAGCGGATAAGTCTTCAAGTACGTGTTTATAGATTTAAAAACTCGGTATACCTGTCACGAGATCTTCCTCATGCAGATGTGTAATTTGGAACCAATCAAGTTGCTTTCCTAGTATAACCGAGTATGACTAATCAAGGGCTTTTCGTTATAGTACACTAAAGTAATGACACTTAATTAAGGACACAATGAGTCACATACGGGACTGGCTACTCGTACGTTGCAATGATTAGATTAAATCAAAGCAATCTGTAGGTAAAAGGTCTCAACACGTGACTACAGTCTATGTCGTAAAGTAGACAATACTATATATATGTCAGGTTTACAATACGTAGGTCATTCCACATGAGGTACGACTTATCTCATATTCTTACAACCTGGCTATTAATTCAAGCCATAACATTGATCACAGGTAAAGTAATGGTGTGATTATGTTATTCGACTTGATCAGTCTCATCTTCAATATTTTAAGATTGTAGGTAGATATGACTTACTCATATCATCATCATTTATTATTCACAATAAAGAGAAGTTCATACCTCAATGTATGAACATCACCCAAAATGTACCTCTCTTGTACATTTAAAATTGGTCAACCCGTGCGAGTGGATGACCAACTTGCCAACAAAAAATGAAAATCTTACATGTCTCGTGGTAAATGTCGATGATCTACATAACCTAGTCTATATAAGCACTCAATACTAAATAAATGGAATGTGTTGTTCATTAATGAAAGATAGATACAAGCACGTCACTCAAGCTCTCATCAATCCCATCTACCTGACGTGAACCTAAAATAAATTTCTAGCTATAGGTTTCGTCATGTGATCAACCATCATCTCCTTAGTAAAAATGTAGTTGAGGGCGACCTTCTTATCTTTCACTTGATCACGGACATAATGATACTTGATCTCAATATTCTTAGAGTTTTGATGGTGTTTAGGGTCCTTTGTCAAGTCGATGGCATAAACATTGTCTATCTTTAACGATATAAGCTGATGAACGCTCGGTACAACACCCAGACCTATTAAAAATCTTCGAACCCATATACACTTCCGAACTGCAGCACGACATGCAATGTACTCGGCCTCTATAGATAAAAGAGTTGTGGATGTCTATTTCTTACTCGGCCATAAGATAACTGTAATGCCCCGACTTTTCAAGACCTGAGTACATGACCCGTTTTTCAAAAACCTGAGTGTTAACCTTAAAGGACAGTTAATTTCGAGTATACATTTTTAAAAAAAAACTATCAGAGTAAGCAGATGAGCGTAGTATGGACAAATCAAACATAAAGGAAAGTTTGTATTATCATTTAAATATACAAGAGCTGCCCATAATGACTTATACAAACCAATATTCTCATTCTTATAAATATAAAATGAAATAACATTACATGTGAAACAAGGTAAACTGCAACAATCTTGAACTGTGAAATCTTGTAGCAACCCTTAACAAATAGAATCATACATCCTTGTCAACTATAGGCTGCTCCTCACCAACATGAATGTGAATATCATCTGAGCCAACTGTACTACCTGTACGGTTATATATTTGATGGATGAGTGGCCAACTCAGTGTGAATTCCCCTAAAGATTACACATTGCTGCCTTAGTTAAGCATAGTTAAAAAGATAAGGCAATCAAAATAACACATGATGCAGTCTTTTTATATGCATGGATGTATGAATGCACATCAACCTGGGGATGCACATCCAGTCGGACTTAGGCTCGTCACCCATGTAATCATCGACCTGGGAATGATCATCCAGTTGGAACAGGGGTCGAGAGTCGATGGTCTGGAAGCTAGCGAAACGATACCCCAACAACTCTAGGGCATGTGCTACAGCATCCAGAATTAGCCACCCGTTATCGCCAATATGCTATGAATACATGATTAGCCAACCGTTATTAATCCAATTACAACCAGCCAATTTAAGTAACTCAATGGTCACTACGAGGGACTTGTCACCCAGTGTAGGCCGACAGCTCGAGCATAGTATCCCATGACCACCATCCCCTACTCATGAGATTCCCCCACCTTAGGATGTTTAATGGAACCCATCGATTAGTGGCCAATTAATTTCAATAATTAGGGATTTCCACCGCATGGTATAGACCATCAAAGGCAAGCAAGGAAATCATCAAACATAGGACAGACGTTAAATCGCAACGGAAAAATGGTGCTCGGTACATTAAATCGAAACGGTAAAGGGGTCAGATAAGATTAAACCAGAACGGTTAAAGAGATCGTTTCTAAACCACTCAAGCCATATGACCCATGGATGGTAATTCCCACATTAATATTTCATGTCCCACATAACCTCCAATCGAGGGTCCATTCCATTCCACACTCCATCATGTTACATTCTAAGTATGGGTCCACATACACAAGAGGGCTTACCCACTAATAAGTGTAGTGAATATAAGACCATAGTGACTTACAACAATTCATATGAAAATATACCGCTATAGCATGACAGACACATGTTAGGCATAATAATCACAATAGGTCATGATGGAAACTATAAATTAAAATAAGAGCTATCATATAAGCAGCCATCGCATGTAATCATATCTTACAATTGTCAACCGTAAATCAGATATAAATCATGTAAGAGATCGCATGCTATGAATTTACAATTTTAACATTTGATAAAGACTATAACTTAAACCAATTTAGAAATGGAAAGCTTAAGGGGAAGAATCATCACCTTATAGTTAGATCGCCTACCAGCATGGCTAGGGGACGTGTGGTCCCTTATAATCGAGTCCTATCATGAATTAGGAACTTACATGATTAGATCGAGTTCTACACTCTATTTATGGTTGAGATTATAACCCAGGGTTTGGATTATTTATCTTAGGGCCTGAATATAGGATTAGGGTTTTCATCTTAGGGTTTAGTCTTAAACTTAGATTCTAGAATTTGAATCCTGAATTATTAATAATAATATTATTATTATTATCGTACAACTAATCGAATAATACTTATTATAAGGGTATTAATCCATCAATATTTATAATGATGGTTCATAAGTTCATATTTAAATGTACCGAACTTATGTAATACTCTTATAATGATTAATAACATATTGTTTACTTAAGAAGTGTAAGTGTATAATAATCATAGTTTTGTTTATAATATTCAATGCTAACATGAAGAATCAACCAATGGTTAATCCTACTTAGTACCCTATTTATGGTTAAAGCCCTAACTCAGGGTTTGGATTACCTAGGTCTAGGGTTCACCCTTGATTTTAGGTTTATGATAAATTTTTAAGATTTGAATTGTAGTTGCCATATGATAATTTACCATTTTAATTTAACATTGAAAAGTAATGGTTAACATTAGTGTTATAATTAACGTTAGCCAATTTATTAATAATAATCATTATGATGCTAATAATGTTATGATCTACTATTAATAATTGTACCTAAGAATGATAATTAAATGACTAATATTTAATAATGATAATGTTGTTTGTAAGCACTACTATTAGTATGGATAGTATGGATAATCTACTAAAGGTTAGTTGTGTTTAATAACTGCAGTTATTATCGTAATACTAATGATAATAATAATAGCTATCAAGTATTAACAGTGGATCTAATCATGATAATAGATACTATAATTCGCCATTAAAGCATTCATAATCATTTGTTGGGCCCACTAAGTTGTGGTTCACAAATCCAACTCATCCATTATATGTGTTCCACTAGGTTAAGGGGTCAAACCAAGTTTCAGGTGCATCCAAATCTCAAATAGACCCCAACAAGTGCTTTTATATGGTTTAATATGTCTTCACAAGATTGTAGATGAAGTGGACCACCTACGCTCTGTGTATGACTGATTTTTGGGGGCACCCCATATATAAAGGGGACCCATCAAATGGACGGTGTTGACGTCCAACACACATCATGGTAAGGCCCATGTGTGTGGACAGTGGGAATGTATCAAATACATACATCACACGTGGGCTCCCTGGATGCACGGTGTGCTTTGAACACCTATTCCACCGTCGGTCACACCGTCCCACGTACAGGGACGGTGTGGATATAATGCATATCTCAAGTGGGTCCCACATGCGGGAAAGCATGGATGAAACACGTACATCATGGGTGGGACCCACACGGATGGACGGTTAAGGTGTAACACATACCTCATGATCAGATAAAACTGGCTGGCGTTAATCTAGCAGCTACCTACTGCTGGTGGCGTCCTTAAATGGACGTTGTTGATTTGTCTCGAGCCTAAGGACGAGCTCACCGAATGGATAGATGGCTTGGATGAATCCGACATCAAGGTGGGGCCCTACACAGTGCAACCCACCAGCATTTCGATGAGGCCCAACACAGTGCAGCCCACTTACATTTTGGTGAGGCCCACTGTCTGAGCGGCTCGTCAGCAGCCAAGGTGGAAATCGGCCCCTGTTGCAGGCTGTTTTGGAGGCCATTTTTCTGGCCTGATTATCGGCTCAAACACGGCCCGTCCCTGGCCGTTTTTCGACCCATTTCAGAGCTCAACCAGCGGAACGATGGCTGCTGTTTTCTAGGCCAAAGAACGGCCCGAACGAAGCTTGTTTCCAGACTATTTTCTGGGCTGTTTTTAGCCAGATTTTTGGGCCGTGTTGCAGCTCAAACGGAAATCGTTTGCAGACCATTTCTAGACTGCTTTTCAGCCCCATTCACGGGCCATGGTTTGGCCTTAAACAGAGCCTACACTCAACCCATGCTCGGCCTCAAAAGAGCCTGCATTCAGGCCATGGTTTTCAAGCTTCTCTGCGGTCGGTTTTTTTGCCCCAAACGTGGCCTTCAACGGAGCTGATATCTTCATGAAATGAAGAAGAAGACAGAAGAAAAGAAAAAAAGAAAAAATTAGAAGTTCGGGCCGTTTGCCTGGCCGAACCCAGGCTCCACTCTCTCTCACTTTTCCTCCTCTCTTCTCTTCCTTTTTCCTTCCTTCCTTCCTTGCTTTGTTTCTGTGTGGGATTCGTTGGGCAATGGTGTTTATTTATAGGCAAGGCAGAGGAGTTGCCGACGGTCGTGCCAGCTTTCTTCAGCTCATAAACGGAAGCCTTGCTTTCCCCATTAAGGCTATTTCTGGCCGTTTTTGGCAAATGACGAGACCCTCCCCAGCTGGCTCGTAGAAGGTCTGGGTCCATTGGTTAATGAGGGGTTTGGCTTGCAATAGAAGCTACTCAATCGTCCTTTCCTTCGGATCTCAACCGTTCGTGAATGGTTTGGACGGCTGAAACCGTTCTCTCTCATTCCTATGCAAGGGTCAAAACCCCTATACGGTTTTGATCCGGGGACCCTCGTGAGTGAAATGGGCGGTTTGGATCGTCCAAAAAGTCCCTCATATGGCCCACTTTGAGCCCTCAAGTCTTCCACTTTCAAATTCTTAAAATGGACGGGAGGAATCCTCATTTTTTTGTAAGTAGTATCAGTCAAATGCGGGTTGACCGTTAGGCTAGGTCCAGTGCACATCGTGCACACTATCTTTAAGGTGTATGTGCACCGCGTGTGGGCACCACTGTAATGTTTATGTTAAATCCACTCCGTCCAATTGGCTTGGGGGCCCCATATTAGGGTCCTGGCCCAGTCTGGGTCGATGGTGAGGCCCGAGTGGGCCATATTACACCTTTCAAGGCTTTATTCGACCCCTATATCTCGATCCGATGGTCAGATTGGTCCCAGTCTGATTATCAATGGTCAAAAGGTCCTACGGGATCGTTTGTATGTCTAAGTACACCATTATATGTCGCTATTCAAGCAATGTATTAATTTTTTAATTTTAATTCTTATTACTATTACATGTAATATATATATATCTACACATGTATGTCACAGTCATGTTGTTTATTAGGGCCATCCATCTCAAACTTTTATATTATTAGATATTTAATTATATCATTATTTTTATGTTATTTTTATATGTGCATACATAGATATTGCATCTATTTATTGTTTATTAATATTATCATTATTATCTTGTATGACTTACCTTTGATTAGGGTCGTTAATGGGTTGTATCGTGTCCTAGTGGGCCACGTGTCCAATCCCAAACACCTCTACTACTCAAGTAGTCTTACAGTCGCTTTTACAATCCAATGGTCGAATTAGGGAAATTGGATTTTGGATTGATCAACGAACGTTCTGATTGATCTATAGTTTATTTAAGGAGTTGTAATCGGTCCAGATGGATACATTGGGGACCATTGGATGCTGATGTGTAAGGTGAGTCACAAGTGACCCCATGCACATGTGATTAATTCAAATTTTCAGGGTAACACCCGAGTACGCAAAAGTACGGGGTGTTACAATAATTCTCCATCTGAGTAAAAAGACATATCCTGAAGTAGATTTTCCCTCGCCGACGTCATTACCCCAAAAAGCATCAAAATATCCTTTGAGCTCTAGACTCGTGCCTTCGTAACACAAAATTCGATCTTTCATTCATCTGAAAAAACGGAATATATGTTTGACGACTTGCCAATAAGACTGTCCCAGGTTTCTGATAATGGCTGATTATGCCAACTACATAACTAATATCCAGTCTATTGCAAAACATAGTATACATTAAGCTCCCTATTGTGCTTGCACAAGGTTTTGAGAACATAGCCAATTTCTCAGCTTCAGTCTGGGGACATAATTTTCCATAAGGTACTGATGTATTCAAAACATAGCATACATCAAAAGAAAAAAAAAGTCTGGGGACACAATTTTCTATCTAACTCGGTAGCTTTATCTATAGGGGTTTGAATAACTTTTAATTTTTTCATCATGAATCGCTCTAAGATCTTTTATATACAATTAGCTTGAGACAAACTTAAGTATTTCCTATGGCGATCCCTGATGATTTTTACCTAAAGAATAAAGTTGGCTTTGCCAAGATCTTTTATCTCAAAGCTCGAAAATAGTCAATCTTTAGTCAACATTAACAATTGTATGTTATTACCAGCTAGCAGAATATCATACACATATAGAGATAGCATTAAAAAAGATCTTCTAGACCATTTCATGTATACACAATGATCTTTTCTACTCATTGCGAATTCGAAAGTAGTGATGGCTAAGTGGAACCTCATGTACCATTGTCTCGAAAATTGCTTCAACTATAGATAGATTTTAACAACTTACAGACAATCTTTAAATATTTTTTATCTACATAACCCATGGACTGTTGCATGTATATCTTTTTATTCAAGTCACCATTTAAGAATGTGGTCTTTTACATTCATCGGATATCACTCTAAGTTTAAACTTGCGATAATGGACAAGATCATGCAGATTGAGGAAAACTTTTCAATAGGTGAAAAAGTCTCCTTACAATCAATGCATTATTTCTCTGTGAAACCTTTAACAACTAATCGTGCATTGTACTTGTCCATTATACCATCTGCTTTTTTAAATCTTGAGTACCCACTTATTACCTATCGCTTCGCGACTGGATGACATCATCCTGATAAAAATTAGGTTCATCATCATCAACAGCAACACAAGAGAATGACTGCCCCTCGATATCAAAGTATCTTCAGGGAATCAATCCTCTTTCGCTTCGACCTAACTCAGAAGCCCGCTGAGATGTTCTCCCACTCTCTTAAAGAACTATAAGAGCATCTTCATTTTGAGAATTAAAACCATCTTCATTTTGAGAAGCAGAACTCCCACTTTTTCGAGATACATTGGGAATTTTAAAATATTCTATTGTAACCTTTTGCTTTATTTGGTTGTGGGATTTATCTTCGATGAAGGTCACGTCCCGAGATTCTATCTCAATCCATCGTCCATGGCCCTCATAAACTAAAACATATCCTTTTCAATGCATTGGGTATCTTATGAACACACATTCGGTAGTTTTATATCAAGTTTACTTCTATCCGGGACAATAAAACATATCCTAAAGATCCCTAAGAGCGTAGGTTGGTTAGAGAAAGAATCCTCCCAAACTACATCTCATATGGGGTATTAAGAATGGATTTGGATGAGACTCTATTAAGAACGTAAACGGCTGTTAGCAGCGCATCTCCCCAAAATGTGATAGAGAGATTAGCTTGTGTCATCATTGATCTAACCATATATAATAGTGTCATATTCCTTCTCTTTGCAACACCATTTTGTTGTGGAGTATAAGTCATTGTGTATTGTCGGATAATGCCAACGTTTTCACAATATGATTTGAATGCTTCGGATGTATACTCGCCACTTTTATCATATCGAAAGATTTTAATCATTTTCTTAAGCTAATTTTCCACCTCAGCTTTATATGTAAATGTAACATGCCGAAATTTCTGCGGCCCGAGTACATACTCATGCCCGAGAATTCCGGGTGTTAATAATGTATAAATTGAATGCTTTAAAAATCACACCATATTTATTTTTCATTTATATCACATCCAGTTACATTCATGAAGGTAGTTCACGAGAATAAAATCAACTGAAATAGCGGTAAAGACCGCTTGAGTAGAAGTTGGAATATGCCAATATGTCCTAGAGGGGGGTGAATAGGACTTTTTAAAGATTTATGAGTTGTTTAAAAATCCTATCACACTAATCATATCATGTATGCAATTTCTTAGGATTACTCAAATGTAACTCTACTGGCTTCCAAGCCAAGTAGAGGATTCAATCACAGAACTATTTAAATGATAAGCATGAAGCATTATAGTCTATGATAGATGTGACTGTGTGTGAAGTGTGAGTAGATATGAATGTAGTTAACATAATCATACAAATGAACAAGCATACAAATCAATCACAGATACAGTCATTTTTATAGTGGTTCGACTACTTGTCTACTCCACTCCCGGCTATCGTACTCAACCCTTGAGTGTACCGGATTTCACTAAGGAGGTTTCTCAGGGTTCACCTCAAACCTAAGGTTTTAAATCAGGTTCACCTTCAACCTTTACAGAGGTTTTACGCGGTTCACCTCAAACCCAGAGTTTTACTGGTTCACTCCTAACCAGATGTTTATGCACTCCATAGAGGAAGGGTCCACACAACGTACCCAAATTTTATACCACATAGGTCAAGGACCTACACAAGGACCTAACAGTTTATGCCCTACACAAGAGCAAGGGTCCACACTATGCACCCACTACGTACACTCCCGCCGGAGGCCTCCTACGAGGGCTTCAAAGGGTGAGAACCACTTAAGACCGAATCCTAGAAAGGAGTGATCACAAGTGTCCTCTTGGACTCTAGTTACTTACAGATAAGTTGATGAGTCTCGTTAAGAACAACGCTGAAGATCTCCTCCTTGTTGACGAAGAGTCTTCTGCTCCCTTGATCCACAACGCAAGATGAAATACCAATGCTTAGCTTCGGGTTGGGTTAAGGGTGAGATGAAATTCTACTCTCTAAAGATTTTTCTGTAAGGAAGATAGAGTAAATCCTCTGTTATGCATTCAAGGCATCCCAACATAAAGATTTGCCATTAAGGTAGTAGCTGGAGGATCCTTGAATGCGAAAGTTCATACCCCAATCCACTCTATTGAATATCAATGGTGAGGGTGGATTGGAGGATGAACACCCTTGAGAGAAAGGGCTTTAGGTATAGGATATAAGTTGAAACACTCAAAAGCTCTCTCTACTTTCTCTCACAACAACAAAAGACAAGTCTTTTATAAATAGGCAAAAGTTCCAACGGATATAAAATGGTCACATTTATGACAGAGTTCAATATCATCAAGCAGGTTCGATATTATCGAGCGTATACTCTCGATGGCATCGATGGTCTGCTCGATGACTCGGACTCGATGTCATACTCTTTTGAAACTCTTTACCAATTGGTTGATGAATCGAAGCTATTGTCGATGTCATCGGATTTTGAACTCCGATTCCATTGATAACAAGCTCGATCCATCGACACTCAAAAAATGAGAGAGACTTGACTTTGAGATATTTCAGGTTTTCATGAATGATCGAGGGAACCGTCGAGGTCATCGGAATTTGAATGTCAATAATATCGAGATCAGAGTCGATGCATCGATAAATCCAACTGATTTATCTTTGAACTTGCTGGACAGATATGGCTTAGTTCGATGCAATCGATCTGCTGTCGATATCATCGATATTTGAATATCGATTAAATCGAAGGGCCCCCGATCATAGTTAAAAACAACCTAAAATAATCACCAGAAGAAATGCGCACCCACTGTCGATATCATCGATGGACCTCCGATCTTATCGATATTTGATTTCAGATCATATCGGACAATCATCGATATATCGAAGGAGTTTGAAATTTTCATTAAAAAACAGGGGCGCCGGAAATCTGCCTGTCGATCTTATCGAGACACTCTCGATGGTCTCGAGATTTGAATATCGATGATATCGATGTATATCGATACATCGATAATTCGTCCAGATATATTGTGAAGTTGTTGTACATATCTAGTACTTTTATCGATGATATCGATAGGTATATCGATATATCGATAAATCCGTCCAGATGAATATTTAGTTACTGGACATTTTGGTCCTCTTATCGATAATATCGTTAAGGTATCGAGGACATCGACAATGCAGGTCGATCATATCGAGGGTGCTTCGATAGAATCGACAGGGCGAGAAAAACTTAGAGATTTTCCTATTTTGCCAAAAAGTTTTCTTACCATAAAATCCTAAGATGTCTATCTTGTTTTAAGGGTTTTAATCACTTGGTGTTTTTGGACATGGGATGTGAGGCTATGATTTACCTATTACGAGCTTCCACACGTCCGGTTGAGGCAGACGCTTGAAATAATATTTCTATCGAGTTCTGCAGCCAGTCTGACTCACCACACATGTAACTTGACAAACCAAGGCACAAGCAGGTGCACTTTCAATCTCCCCCTTTGTGAATTACGTGACAAAATACCCAAAACACCCTAGAATACTTCTAGACACACCCTAAATTGTGTGTACATGCATTTACACAAATTTACAATTTTTTCTAACCCATGTACACATTCTAGAAGTATCCGCTCCCCCTTAGTTCAAAAACTCCCCCTTTTCTTGATACAGCCGCTCCCGCTAACACCTGCAACACATTAGATAGACAATTTTTTGCTCGAGGTGTTTTGAATTGTTCTCCCCCTTTTTGTCAGTCATTGGCAAAGGTATAGCAAGTGATATTGACTTTAAAATACTTGAGAGAACATGCATACAAGATACAGATGAATAATGATCAAAATATTATAAGAAGTCATCTGTGGTCAGAACTGGTGGAAAGCAATGATAATAGCAAAGCAGTTAAGCATTAAACACATCATATGCATTCCATAAGACAAACTAGGGGAACAAAATTCACACACATATGGCAGTAATGATAAGAATTCTATTCAGCCATAACAAATAAAACTACCCAAGATTGGTAGTCATATCCATATTTTCAAAAAGTATACTGTTACGGACAGTAGTAGCTTAACAATCATCCCAAATATTGTAACCAGTATTTTTAGCCCAACCGTGGATGTTCTTCAACAAACGAAAATATTTTCAGCTTAGCCAGTTAGAGAACTATCACATTCACTCAAGGGAGCATAGAACATTCACAAAGATACTAATGTTCGTACGCTGAGTTAAAGGAGTGAGAATGTGTGACAGTATTCAGAGATCAGTACTACGGAGCAGAGTGAGACGGAGCTGTGTCATCCCGATGACAGGTCATTAGATCGATCAATTGCTAAACAGTCTGTTGTACTCCTTGTACCAGCCTTTCCAGAATAGTCAACCTTTCTTTGACGAAGTGGATGTCTTGCTGAATCGCCCCAATTCTATCCAACTTGAACCTTTTCCCATATCCAGTTGATGACGTGGATGGAGCTGGATCAGGAGGGGCATCTTCAGCCACTGCAGTTCCTTCCATGGGATCGCCGCCTTCTCCTCCTACATGTTCTACCTGGATTCCTCCGACGATTTCCTCCTTGTACTTGTGAAATTCCAAATCCATTTTTCGGATGTTCTTGACATTGAAGATATGAATTGGAAGAACCGGATTAGTGGTGGTAGGAAAATCAATGACTTGACATATCCTGCTTATGATCCAGGGATATGGTAGGTGTAGATCCCTGGATGTATGTATAGCATTTACAAACTAATTGACAAGCAGTGTTGGAAGGCAGACCTTCGTCCCTTTTACAACAGAGTAAACAATCATGATCATAAGACTCGTGAGGTCAGATCGATTTGTACTCCTTGGATACAGATTTGTAGTGAAGATTCCGTGCATAATCCGAAAACGAGGTTCCATGTACCTAGATTTTAAGGCATTCCCTTGATGCCAGGGAATGTCTCTATTATTGCATAGGTATTTGGTAACCATAGAACGATTGTCAGGATGATCAAGATCCAGGTTCGGGATGCCTTCTGGAGCCATTTGCGGATTGAGAATATGAGCTAATGTGGCAGGAGTAATAAACGCATCATCACCATCCAGAGAGACCATGAACGATGGAAGATCAGACACAGGAGGGTGACATGCTGCAAGAAAGTTGCGTGTCTGTTCAAGTTGGCAAGGTCCTCCAAAATCTAGGATGGGCAGCCACTGGATTTCAGCAAACAGAGATTCCAGATTGTAAGATGTCAAGCATCCTCTGTCAACTCTTCGTTCATGGATCAACTTCCGACTGGTGTATTTTGCTAGGCGTTGACTGGCCGGAGGCGGAGGAGGTACCTGTGGAGATGGTTGTGCCTCAGACGGGGGCCCACGAGATCTTGTGCGCTGCCTAGTGGGGGTCCCACGAGATCTTGTGCGCTACCTTTGATCTCTTTCTTTCTTTAAGAGCAAGTACTTTTTGTCGGACGATCGTGACGATTCATCGTGGCTCGACACTTTCCCTTTGTCTTTTCCCATAACGACAAAAAAAAAAAAAAAAAAAAACGATTTTACAATTTGGAAAGAGGACACGACACAATAAAACGCAAAGAATACCAAAAAAAAAAAAAAATGAACTCACACAAATTAGTAAGGTATTACCGATTTCATTATGTGATTTAGGTAGTCCTTCTAGGGCTCCAGTGGTTTGGTCGAGCGAATCGAGCAGAGGCGGGAACAAAAAGAACTTTGGGACAGAAATCCCTTTTTGCGCTCTGCAGACTTATATCGGGTGGCAATTATCGATATGATCGATACTCTTTTCGATGATATCGAGAATTCTTTATCGAGTTCATCGATCCTACCTTCGATACCATTCCCGATCACGCGCCTTTTCAACTTCTGAAGTGATATCGATGATATCGACTGATTATCGATTTGATCGAAAATTCATATAACAGTCAACTCATGATTTTTCGACACTTTTACTTCAGACATACCTTCATGCATACTTATAGTGTATCAATGATAGTCAGTATACAACAAAATTTTGTACAGTTTATGTACAATTCAAAAATTATAAACAGGCACTATTTATATTCAAAAAGTTCGAGGTGTGTAACCTCAGATGTAACATTGATGGCTCAGCAAAATTTGCATCATTTCAGCAAATATCCAGGTCAGATGCATGACTTGGACTTGTCCTTCCCGGGCCTTTCCATCCCTAACATTCTTTCAAGCTTTTCACTACTCTGAGAAAATTTATAGTTTATTTCAGCAAATTTTCTAGATTTCTCTAAGTCACAGCTGAGTGTGTGATTCTCATTCTTGAGATGCCAATTTTCATCTTCTAACAATTCAATTTGTTTGGTAAGTTTAGATGATTCAGTTTTTAAGGATAGGTTGATTCTTTCCAACTTGTCATTATCTGCATAATATTGTTGTAGATCATTAATTAGGTGTGAATTGATCTCCAGTATTTTATCCAGATCTTTTTGTAGTAGTATCTTCTTGTTTTCCGAGATTCCAAGTCTCTTAAGAGTGTTGATGCTATGAGTATAGAGTTGATTGTAAGCATCTTGCAACTTATCTTTTTCTATTTCTTCTTCATTTCCAGTTTCTTCATTATCAGATGGAAGTGATTCCGTAGCTTGTTGTTCTTTTTCATTCTCAGATTCAGTTTGAATGATCGGGCAAAGTGGAGATCATAAGTATTTTCAAAGATTTCTGATCTCCATCGTTCTCTGAGTCACTAGATTCTGAGTTTGACTCATCTGTATCATCCCATGTGGCAGCCATTGCTTTCCCCTTGGTTTTTCTGTTTGGGCATTCAGTAGATAGATGTCCATACTCTCGACAGGCGTAGCATTGTGATTCTTTAGTCTTTTTACCAAATTTGCCTGCAGAGAGTTTATTATCCACCTTTCTCCCTCTAGAGGGACGGCCACGATTCTTTTGAAAGAATCTCCTAAATTTTTGTGTCAGCAGAGCCACTTCCTCATCTTCGTCCTCTCTTTCACTTTCACTGTCCTCTTTTAGTGTTTTCTTGGATGCTTTTAGGACAGTTATTTTGGATTTAGGGGTTTGAGTAAAGTGTAGTTCAAAAGTTTGTTGGGAACCTACTAGTTCTTCTATTTTCATCTCGTCTATATTCCTACACTCCTCAATTGTTGTTACTTTGGGATTAAACCGTTCCGGTTGGGATCTTAGAATTTTCCTACAAATTTTTGGTACCGGAACTTTCTCTCCCAATCCACCCATGGAGTTGCAAATGATGTTTAGCTTTGTAAAGAACTCCATAAATGTCTCATGCTATTCTATTCTGAGACTTTCGAACTGTGAAGTCAGGAGTTAAAGTTTGGATCGCTTCACAGTGGCTTGTGCCTTCATGGGTTGTTTCCAGTAAATCTCATACTTCTTTTGATGTCCCACACATGCTTATTTGATTGAAGATATCTTGGGACACGGCATAGTATATAGCATTCATAGCCTTGGCTTCAGATGTTTGTTTTTCTTTGTCAAATGCTGTCCACTTTTCTTTGGGTTTGGGCTTTGTGATTGTTGTGCCACTGTTAAGTACGATTTGTTCCGTTGGTGGCACATATCCATTCTCAACTATATCCCAAACGTCATGATCCAAAGATCTCAGAAAGTAGTGCATCCTAGCCTTCCGGTATGCATAATTTGATCCGTCAAATACTGGAGGTCTAGTGACCGATGAGCCATCTCCTTTGGCCACATTCCCAACTTTAGTCAAGATCACTCTCTAGGTGGTGAAGCCCTTAAAGAGAGACCTGCTTTGATACCAATTGAAATAGCGGTGAAGACCGCTTGAGTAGAAGTTGAAATATGCCAATATGTCCTAGAGAGGGGGAGGGGTGAATAGGACTTTTTAAAGATTTATGAGTTGTTTAAAAATCCTATCATACTAATCCTATCATGTATGCAATTTCTCAGGATTACTCAAATGTAACTCTACTGGCTTCTAAGCCAAGTAGAGGATTCAATCACAGAACTATTTAAATGATAAGCATGAAGCAGTTATAGTCTATGATGGATGTGATTGTGTGTAAAGTGTGAGTAGATATGAATGCAGTCAGCATAATCATACAAATGAGCAAGCACACAAATCAATCACAGACACAGTCATTTTTATAGCGGTTCGACTACTTATCTACTCCACTCCCGGCTGTCGCACTCAACCCTTGAGTGTACCAGATTTTACTAAGGAGGTTTCCCAGGGTTCACCTCAAACCTAAGGTTTTAAATCAGGTTCACCTTCAACCTTTACGGAGGTTTTACGCGGTTCACCTCAAACCCAGAGTTTTACTGCTCCACTCTTAACCAGATGTTTATGCTCTCTATAGAGCAAGGGTCCACACAACGCACCCGAATTTTAAACCACACAGGTCAAGGACCTACACAATGACCTAATAGTTTATGCCCTACAAAAGAGTAAGGGTCTACACTATGCACCTATTACGTACACTCTCGCCGGAGGTCTCTTACGAAGGCTTCAAAGGGTGAGAACCACTTAAGACCGAATCCTAGAAAGGAATGATCACAAGTGTCCTCTTGGACTCGAGTTACTTACAGATAAATTGATGAGTCCCGTTAAGCACAACACCGAAGATCTCCTCCTTCTTATTGACGAAGAGTCTTTTGCTCCCTTGATCCGTAAAGCAAGATGATATACCAATGCTTGGCTTTGGGTTGGGTCAAGGGTGAGATGGAATCTTACTCTCTAAAGATTTTCCTATAAGGAAGATAAAGTAGATCCTTTCTTATGCATTCAAGGCATCCTAGTATAAAGATTTGCCATTAAAGTTGTAGCTGGAGGATCCTTGAATGCGGAAGTTCATTCTCCAATCCACTCTATTGAATATCAATGGTGAGGGTAGATTGGAGGATGAACTCCCTTGAGAGAAAGGGCTTTAGGTATAGGATATAAGTTGAAATACTCAAAAGCTCTCTCTACTTTCTCTCACAGCAACAAAAGACAAGTCTTCTATAAATATGCAAAAAGTTCCAACAGATATAAAACAGTCACATTTATGACAGAGTTCGATATCATCAAGCAGGTTCGATATCATCGAGCGTATACTCTCGATGGCATCGATGATCTGCTCGATGACTTGTACTCAATGTCATACGCTTTTGAAACTCTTTGCCAATTGGTCGATGAATCGAAGCTATTGTCGATGTCATCGGATTTCGAACTCAGATTCCATCGATGACAGGCTCGATCCATCGACACTTGAAAAATGAGAGAGACTTAACTTTGAGAGATTTCAGGTTTTCATGAATGATCTAGGGAACCGTCGAGGTCATCGAAATTTGAATGTCGATAATATCGAGATCAGAATCGAGGCATCGATAAATCCAGCTGATTTATCTTTGAACTTGCTGAACAGATTATGGCTTAGTTCGATGCAATTGATCTGGTGTCGATATCATCGATATTTGAATATTGATTAAATCGAAGGGCCCCCGATCATAGTTAAAAACAACCGAAATAACTCACGAAAAATGCACACCATCGATATCATCGATGGACCTCCGATCTTATCGATATTTGATTTCAGATCATATCGGACGGTATCGATATATTGAAGGAGTTTGAAATTTTCATTAAAAAATAGGGCGCTGAAAATCACTGTCGATCTTATCGAGCCACTCTCGATGGTCTCGAGATTTGAATATCGATGATATCGATATGTGTATCGATACATCGATAATTCGTCCAGATATATTGTGAAGTTGCCGGACATATCTAGTACTTTTATCGATGATATCGATAGGTATATCGATATATTGATAAATCCGTCCAGATGAATATTTAGTTACTGGACATTTTGGTCCTCTTATCGATAATATCGTTAAGGTATCGAGGACATCGACAGTGTAGGTCAATCATATCGAGGGTGCTTCAATAGAATCGACAGGGCGGGAAAAACTTAGAGATTTTCTTATTTTGCCAAAAAGTTTTCTCACCATAAAATCTTAAGATGTCTATCTTGTTTTAAGGGTTTTAATCACCTGGTGTTTTGGGACATGGGATGTGAGGCTATGATTTACCTATTACGAGCTTCCACACATCCGGTTGAGGCAGACGCTTGAAATAATCTTCCTATCGAGTTTTGCAGCCAATCTGACTCACCACACACGTAACTTGACAAACCAGGGCACAAGCAGGTGCACTTTCATCAACTGTATGTATTATTTCATTAGAGTAAAAGAATTCGATAAATTATCAAATGCCATCTTAATGGGAGCTTATTACATTATTGAGTTTACAGCGAAAATATAAAACTAAATCATAAAACTATTTTCTTATTTATTCAGTATAATCTTTCATAGGGGGCGGTCCTCTAGGTCTTCAATTTGTACATCACCTACATTATCTGTACGGTTGGAGAGGGTCAACGCCCTACTCATAATGATGGTTATCCTTTAAGATTAACAATAATTCAAGAAATTCATAAAAGTAATGTAAGGGTTCTGATACGTGTCGTACTCCACTACTACGAGGGGTATCAGTATGTGTAACCACATATATATATATATATATATATATATATGAATGCATGTCTCACAAAGTGTGTGGCTCATTATACGTAGTGATCATCACAATGTGAAATATAATTTATAGAAAACCCGACTCACCCCGCATCCCATAACTACGGAGATTCGTCGGCGAGTCCGATGCTACCATAAATTTACGTGAACACCTCGAGGCTGCACAACACACGAGTCAGATGAATTGTGTGACACAATTTGTTCATAGAGCGACTATTTGCAACATTCAATCTTGGAAGTGATGTAACACATATTGCAAATTACTTACATCGATTTGTGTTTCACTATCCAAACCCATAAAATTATTCATCAACCAAGAGGGTCATTACCCAGAGCGCATTACGTCTACAATAAATATTTGAATCACTAGTTGTAATACCTCTAACACACCACTTGCACCAAAGAGGAAATAAATTGAATCATGAGAGTTCTGGAATTCCAAGAAACAAGCCCAAGCCATAAAGGGAAGTAGCACAAAGCTAACATAATAAAGGAGAAGAGTAGCTATGACTAACTCAACAAAAAAGAGATTAGCAATTACTAACTTAACAAAGATGAGAGTAGCAAGGGCTAACTCAACAAAAGAGGAGAGTAGCAAGGGCTAACTCAACAAATTTGGTAAAGGCAAGGGTAAGACTTGTATCCATCGCCCCACATAAATTAATAAGGATCACACAAAATTAAAATCATACTTTAACCATAATTTTCAAATGATAAATAATTGTTGGTGGTAAATTAAATAATTGCAGGGAGATAATCATATCAACTTAAATCAAGGTGGGCTTAAAGGAATCCTTCACATAAATTCAGAAAGATCATGTATAATTAATATTACACCTTAACCATTATTTCCAATGGATAAATAATTGATGATGGTAAATTAAATAATTGTAAGGAGGATTCACAGTAACATGGAAGCATGTAAAAAGGTAAGATAAATCATATCAACTCAAATTAATATAAGCTTAAAGGAATCCCTCACCTTAGCCTTAAATCTAAACCCTAGGTAGATATCCATGTAGGAAAGCTTTTACAAAAAAAGCTTTCACATGAATCACGACATCACTTGAGCAAGAGGAAGACACCATGCAAATGGAGAAGGAAGAGAGCGTTTAGGCTTCTCCTTCTCTTTCTCTTTCACTTTATTTCTCTCTCTCTCTCTCTATCTCTTTCTCCTTGGGAGTTGGGAGATTGAGTGTGTGAGTGGAAAGGGGAATGCACAACCTTTTTAAAAGGAGTGGGCGTGTGAGAGAGGTGTGTTTCACATTACACTTGAATTGGGTTTCTCCAATTTTCCATTTTATGACCATATTTCTTTAAATCTAACTCGTCCATTGTGTCATGATCGTCCAATAGAGCTGGGATATATGATTTTCTTGGTGATATAAAATTTAGATTGACTCATCTTGAAAAATCTTCTAACAGGCGTCAAAACGAACTTGATTTCAATTAACGGTCCACACTTAATGATCGGGGCTCAATTTTGGAGAAAATGTGTAGTTAGGATAAGCAAACAATTCAACAAAATTCGGTGGTTGATCGATGGTGGAAAAGGCCTAAATCTAAAATTTCACCTTTTATACCAAAATGAATGAACTAACTTCAGCCTTCAATGGTGTAGGATCATATATTAGGGCCTAAATTTTGTATACCTCATAGTTATATGAGATCATAGTGTGGTCAAAATTTGAATTGCGATGGATGGAAGGAAGTGGTTAAATCGAAAGATCCAGATTTATATAGAGTTGGTAAGCCTTAACAGGTCGTCCCTAAGGAAAAACTTACAAAAGTGGAGTCTTCATATTTCACACTTGGTCTATATGATGGGCAATACAAGTCGTTCATATGAAGAAAAATATCCTACTATGACTACCCGTGAGGTTTATTCACTCGATGGACACCAAAATCAATGGTTAAATGGTCGATTGTCAATTGGGTCACTTTTACAATGATCTAAGGGCCGAAATTTGACATGTATGGTTAATTTATGATACATAGGCATAGTATAAAATTTCACGTCAAACAGGTCATGGGAACCATATGATCTAAAATTCAAGGGTGGGTCTAGGTTAATGACATTTTCGTAATTATTGCTAATATGAAAGTTTTGAAAAATCTAATGGTTTTATATGGTTCTAAGTAATTCTTACAAAATAACTTATATCTAAATTATTATGAATAAAGAATTATTCATCAAACTAATTAAGAAAATATACATATATCAATCAACATAATGGATGGTCATATGACATGTTAAAAGTAGAAAAAACTTGATGGTTAGTACTTTGGTCATGTATGTAAGTGGGTGTCTGGTCGTTTTTGTAAACAGATGATCACGAGTATGGTTTTGGAGTGATCAAGAGCTAGAACATGTATACCATTAGATTCAAGTAACTTGTTCACATGTATAAGTTTCTCAGATTGTAGTTTTAATGGTGGGTTAAGCATATTCATAGGTGATGAACAAGATGAACGGATTAGAATCTCAACTTGATATGTATACGAGCGGATGTAGAGATCAAGTAGTTAATTTACCACGATCGAGTGGTCCAACATCAAAGTGGACGGTTAGATGTCTCTATCTAACAGTGCATATTTGACTGAACAGTTGGTAGTGATGAACATGCGAGGATACCTAGGTATATGATGGTCCTGCCTTAAAATCAATGGTCTAATGACTTGATCAGTGGACGACGATTGTTCCCAACAGTCAAATTCGTATTGGAAAATAGATGTAAGGTTAAGATAGCTAGATTGGTATCACACGCATGCACATATTAAGTTAAATTTCATGGTAATACTTGAGAACTCCTAAACTCGGAAAACGGGCTCACAAAATTTTCGATCGCCGAATCTGGCGCCAACAGCCTTCGTAGCACCCTATTCTCAGATCTCGGCACTCACATGCTAGATTCCGATCCTGTGATCCTACAAGGAGGATTTTCAGTATGATTTTTTTTTGTAATGGAGCATAACCACAAGCATAACCAAGTCACAAAACAATATCACCACATATCTACTATATCAAAAACTTTAAGTACAATGCGGAAAGGAAAATACAGGATGATCAAAAAGCTCCAAAATAGACTGATACGCGCTCTTGCCTTAGCGCTACTACGGTCCAATGCCACCTGCACGCAACGGTCGTGCATAAGCTTACAAAAGCTTAGAGGGTGGTGTAAGTGTGTGCGCAAAGCAAGCGCCAAGTGTATAATATCAGAGTAATGCGAAAATATGTGGTAAGTCCATGAATGTTATCGGTTGTACCAAAGCTATGAGATACAAGGCATGAATGCTATCGGTCATACTAAGGTCATGCGATGCGAGACCCATGTAGCCAAATGTCGTATGTGAGATGCAAAGCAAGCATGTCAATTCTCATCAAGTACACATATCAGTACAGTTCCTCTTTGGATATCACCGGGGTCTCATACACTTCACATTGGCTGCCTCCTCCCTAGCTGCATAGCCAAGCAAGTGGAAGAGACCACACTATCCGCATGACTAGTAGTCTGCCAATACCTACCCGGCTTGTCGATGGCGGACTCATTTGCGAGCTGGTCAAACTCAGCCTAACTTATAGCCTCCTCACTTGGGCGGATAAAGCCACATCCCCATCCAACCGACCACGATACAGTGGGAGACGCAACCTACTGGTATTCGGCACTCGGGCGCTCGTGTATCCACTCGGTCTAGACGTTGGAGCATCTCCTGGTACCAAAAAGGTTTTGGGATTTTCACCTAATGACATCCTAAGTGCCCACAATGCTAGAGCCAACATTTTCGGTATCCGATATGACCATCCACGATGTGCATGTGGAGGCCAAGACCCTAATGTCGCCACTGCATGCAGTGATCACGATACACAATGTGAAATGCATGAGTCACACCGTCAGTCATGCAGCAATCCTACGCGTACCATGCGATCATGTGGGGGCACTCTGTTTCATAAGGAGTCCCGTAAATGTCTTAGCCCAACGGGTTATGCTACGATCAAACGTTCCTCACATCAAGCATACATATGATGCGTATGGGCATGAATCATGGAGCTATACTAAGCATGTTATAAAGTGATGAATTGTCCTTATAATGAAGATGGGCCTACACGGCCTATACGTAACCAGTATGGGCCTATTAATGGGCCCAAGGGAGAGTCATAATGCGGACATTTAACCAACATTATTCTTACAATGTGGACGTCAAACCATCATTGCTCCCAAGGCATAACCCGCCATAAAACATTATTACACAAACCATGGTGGAATCACACATTGAAATGGGCCTTATGTACATCCCATTGGGCCTCGACCCATGGGCCTTAGATACATCAACTGGGCCGCATAACATGGGCCTCATATATATCAAGGTGGGCCTCAACGGATAGGCCATAACTTCATCAAGATGGGCCTCCTCAAATGGGCCTTATATATATCAAGGTGGGCCTCAACGGATGGGCCATAACTTCATCAAGATGGGCCTCCTCAAATGGGCCTTATATATATCAAGGTGGGCCTCAACAATGGGCCACAAATACATCAAGATGGGCCTAATCACCTGGGCCTTATATGTATACCAAGGTGGGGTCCACTTGAACTATAGATCTGTCTTATTTTTAGTCTCAAGCCTGTAAGACAAGCTTGCTAAATGGTTAAGACGGTTTAGATGCAACACATGCATCATGGTGATACATCCCATGAAGGCCCACCATCATGTATATATTATATAATATAATATATAATCTATATATAATATATATATAATAATATAATATAATATAATATAATACACACACACACACATCAGCTGCAGTCCCACATGTGGGGTGGGTCCCATATAGATGGACGGCATGGATGAAACATATACCTCATGGTGGGGTCTGCCGTCCAACAGCCAGCTAAAATGGCTGGACGACATAGATAAAACACATACATTTTGGTGGGGTCCACTAGCTGTCCAGTAGCCCCGCTGAATTGCTGGACGACATTGATAAAACACATACATCTAGGTGGGTTCGGTGTGAATAAAACACATATATCACTGTGGGTCCCACGTGGGGCCCACCATAATGTTTATAAGCCATCCAATCTGTTCATAAGGTCATGCAGACCTGGATGAAGAGTAAAAACAAATTTCATATTGATTCAAAACTTCTGTGACCACAAAAATGATTCAATGGCAGACGTTCAGTCACCACTGTTTCCTATGATGTGGGCCACTTGAGTCTCGCCTACAGCCACTTTTTGGGTGGCCCACTGATCAAAGGGTACCCAACAAATGCACGGTGTTGATCATCAACACTCATCATGGTGGAGCCCAGGGCTGGGACCGTGGGTCCCTCCCTGTCTGTCCATCAAACGCAGCAGTGTTCTCCTGTTGCGTCAGCAGCAGTAGGCGTTGCCTACTTATATTTATTATTATTATTATTATTATTTTGAAAATGGAGTTTTCTTGTGGTTTTTCGTACGTGGGGTCCACATCGGAAGAATCCACCCCAACCATTGGTGTCCATGGCCCAAGACAGACCCATCAAGCCCAATATTCGATATATTTTGGAGTACAGAAACATCAGGGTGGATTTTAACGGTGAAAACCACTATTTCCTATGCTATGGATGGCCAAAAAACCGGATTGACTTCATTTTTCAGCTTAACGCCTAAAATGGGCTGGAGAACGGAATAGACAGCGTGGATTAAATACATATATCAAGGTAGGGCCTGTATGAGCAGCCCACCCAAAAAGCATAAAAAATCAAGCTAATATTTTTGTTTCCATTACACAGTTTAGCATAAAGCATACTTAAGGTGGGCCCTTCTCAGGTGGGCCACCAAATGATGGATGGTGTGGGTACAACACATATGTAAAGTGGGCCCCACCTACAGATGGCTTGGGAAAGATACATACTTCATGGTGGGGTCCATCCGGGTGGGCCACATGGCCACATTATCACATACAATAGGAAGAAATGAAAGAGAGAGGGAGAGAGAGAGAGAGAGAGAAAAAAAAAGTGGGACACACGTGTGATGGAGGGACCCCGGCACTATGGGCCCTCGTTTGCATGATTTATAACATACATCAAGTGGATCCTTTCTCCACCAAAACATACGGCCTAGATGACACTATTTATACAAGGAAGATACACATCATGATGGGGTCCATGGAGAATGGCCCCATCATGGAATGATTATGAGAAGCAAGGTGGGCCATTGGCCACATCTTAGGGTACAAAGTGAGATCCATACCATCGATCGGTAGGCCTCACTTGGCTTATCATCAAAACATGAAAAATCTATCTTAATAAGCACCCACCGTTTGATCTTCTCGGTCCGTTGGAACGCTAGTCTCCTTGTGCTTCACTTTGATGGAGGGTGATGAGAGTTGAATGGCTAGGATAAAGGTTTTTGGGAGAGGAAAGTGGGTCACACAACTCACTCTTTTCTCACATGGAAGAGCTTGGACGTGGGATTTTTCCTTGCTTGAGAATGTGGGTTTAAGAAATGAGAGAGAGAGAGAGTAGCTTAGGTAGGCCATGATTACTTGTAAGAGAGGTATTGGCGGTTAGCAATAAATGCTTGTAAGAAAGGCTAGGGGTAGGGTAACTAGCCATAAGTGCTTGTAAGAAGGGCTAGGGGTAGGTATGGTGACTATAGCTAAGGTAGGATGGCTATAGCTAGGGTGAGTCATCACTCTCATGATTTCCTAGGGATTGGTGTCACATGGAGTAGGTGGGTCCCGCAATATGTGGTCCATGGCCATTATAATGCACGGTCCACACCTTATGATCTAAGTGTCGGATTGGCACACTAGACGCAGCGTTGGAACTGCGGCAACGGTGCGATCGCAATGGTTTAAGTCTCTGATTAAGCCGACTCTAATCTACGGGATACGACTTAGGGTCGTGCGCAAACGTCGATTATAGGTCGCAGGTTACCGGAATTCGTCGGAAATGATCGCGGGAGTCGACGGAACAGTACGGACTAGGATACAGGCCTTATAATATGTGCGTACGAAGATGTTAAACACTAATCCCTAGTATGTCCTCAACAACATTATTTCTCATATACACCTTATAACTTTCTGTGGCTACAGGTCAGAATTCCTCGAGCCGTCGACAACTTTATGTCATATGCTTTGTTGCGCCTGAATCCAAAATCTACTCGTTAGATAAAGTATCAACTGAAATGATTTTAGAATAAAAGCCAACTTACAAAGTATCTAATGACTTAGGAATTACAGTCTTTTTATGGCACACTGCTAGGCATAATGGCTAGAGTTTCTGCAAACGAAATATATTATGTTTGCAATTTTTTACTTTTTCTCTCCATTCCCCTTCTTGATATTTGGAGGAGGTGTTGCGGAATTCTGTTCTTAGTCATTCTTTTTCACCTTCTCACGAGCTTTGTACCGTTTCTTATTAGTTTTCCACTTTTGGGTCTCTGCCACAAAGGCTTTGACTGAAGCGGCTGAATTGCATTAATTTCAACCTCTTATACCAAATGGCCACTAAAGTATTTAAACAAAGTGATAGAATCAATATGATTTAGAATCATTTTAATTGGTGCCCAAGATTTAGGTATGAAACGGTGCATTGCTATTATCTTTTGATTTTCAGTCAGTTCGTACCCCACATTCCTAAATGCACTTATCATCTGCTCTATCTTGTAGATATGATTTTTGATAGAGCAGCCGACTAGCATCTTGTATTTAGGGAATTATAATTTCATTGCCCGAACTTTTGCATCTGACTTCTGCCCACAAACATTTGTTAGTGCTTCCCAAATCCCTTTAGTGGTGTCATGCACTTCATACGTCGGTATGAATTTTTTGTGCATCGTGCTAATTAAGACATTTTACAGGCAGAATGATTTTGTTTATGCCACTCATTATATAAAGAGTTATCTGAGCACCGATGACTAAATCATCTTATATGGAGAGAAGTCGATTGAGAATAGTGTAATGGTGGGGTTTTCGATAAAGAAAATACCGGACATGATAATGTCGAAGTAGTGGTGGAAGATGGTTGCTAGAGTGTAGTGGTGGAAGATAGGGGTGCACATTGAACCGGTAGAACCGTGGAACCAGACCGGAACCGACCAAACGGTCCGATTTTAGAGTGCACCGGTTCCAGTTCTGGTTCCAAAAATTAAAGAACCGTCTAGTTCGGTTCGGTTCCATTTGGGGGTATGTAGAACCGAACCGAACTGTGGATCCGACTCGTGGATCCGATCCGTGGAACCGAACTTGGAACCGAACCGTGGAACCGAACCTGGAACCATGAGTTTACAATATATTTTAGTTGTATATTTGACTCATGATTTATGGTTTACAATGCACCCTTTGCTTGTTTTCATAAATGTATTTTTTCACACCATATACAATATCTAAACCATTCATTAAGTGGATCATAATACGAATGAACATGTGATAAATTATAAAATAGAACATGCAATTGGGCTGGATTATAAAAAGCCCAGAACTGTAGAACCTATCCGAACCGAACCGGTTTTCATGGTCCGGTTCCGGTTCCGAATATCCTAGAACCGTAAGGAATGGTTCGGTTCCGGTTTCACCCCAGAACCGGACTGAACTGAACTGTGTGCACCCTTGGTGGAAGAAGGTTGTTGAAAAATTGCCAAAGAATGCTGTCAAAACAAGAAGGTTGTTCATTTTCTACTTCTCCACCCAACTGAGGCTGAAATTTGTGTCTTCCTCTCATCTAGACGCATGTAAACATCTAAACGGGTTGGATGACACATGTAGTGGACTGAAAGGGAGGCTTCAATGGTCAACATTTAAACATGCTATGGCCCATGGAATTTTGCTACAAGCAACCACCTTTAATAGCATTAGGGATATGTGTGAGGCATTTTGGTATTTAAAAAATAAAAATAATGCAAGAGGTCTAAGAAAAACTTCAAAGCGAGTCTATTTTTATAATTAAAGTAGACTTGGGTCTACCTTGATTAAACACTCAAATTAGAATATCCCATTAAATGTGCCCCAAGTTCATTGTTTTCCATGATGTGCCCCTTGGGATCCACATGAATTTAAGATTGTCCCATGATGGGATAACCTTGCTGGACAAGTGATGTGTCATACAAACACCATCTTGGTTCCACCTTAACTAGTTGGACATGTAACTAGATATGTGGAGAGCATTTCTCAATTTTAAAAACCGTAACATTCAGCTCTTTTATTTACAGGATTTTTTGACCCTGACCCTATCATGTCAGGACTAGAGCTAGGCATTTTCTGCATGTTAGGGCTAGATTGGGGCCAATGCAAAGGTGTAAGGGACTGGAGCCAAAACGTAATGGCTAACGACCCGCAGCTAGCCAATGACCTTGGGCTCCACCATGGTTTATGTGTTGCATCCATGCTTTCCATTCAGTTTTTTGGATATGGTATGAGCCCAAAAATAGGGTAGATCCAAATCTCAAGTGAACTATACATTGTTGATTGAACGCCCACCGGATTGAATGCCCACTGTTAAAATATTCTTAAGCCACAAATGTTTTGGATCAAGCTGGTATTTGATTTTTTACCTTCATCTAAGTTTATGTTACCTAATCAATAGGTTCGATGTCAAATATATATTATAGCGGACTTTAGGAGGTTTTTAATAGTGGACATTTAACATTATTATTTTCATGTGGGGTGGTCCACCGGAGACTTAGATCTGCCTCATTTTTGAGGTCAAGCCCTAAAATGATCGGTAAAAAATGGATGGACAGAATGGATAAAACACACACATCAGGGTAGGGCCCACCCATTGTCATAGTCAAACCATGTTCAGCCGGAGCTAGGCCAGCGCTGACCTGAGTCTAGCCCATTGCTACCCTGCTAGGGAAGTGGGATTAGGGGTGTACACGAGTTGAACTGAGTCGAGCTTGGCACAACTCGGCTCGGCCACTAGTTGACCCCAGCTTAAATTCGGCTCAGCTTGGTCCTCGAGCTTGACTGGCCAGCTCGGCTTGGTTTGGTTAGTAGCTCGGGCCAGTTCGAGCTAAGATCAAGTCTCTGCAGCATTTTCCCAAACACGTGGAATGTACCTTCAATTTATTAAGAAATGTAAAGTGACAACATCAACTTACAAGTATTTCATCAAACACTCGGTAGACAACATAAAAATCAAGATACAAAAGTATTTGTTTCACATGCATGCCTTCCTCGCCACCGGCCAAAACTTCATTGAGTCATTTCATCAAACACTTGCTGAGCAACATCAATATCAAAATAATCGAACTCATTTGATCCTAGTCAGAATTGAGTTAGGGTTCAATCTGAGCCGGGTCAAGCTCGAGCAAACTATTGGGCTCAAAAAATTTCAATCTAAAAAAGTCAGCTTGACTCGAGTACCGATAGGTGGTGAAATTCCACTACGGCATGAGTGTGTGGGGGTGTGGGTGTGCGTGTTTTTTTTTATTTTAAGTATGGCAATCCTAGCCTTTGACTCACGGATACTTGTTTGTTGTAAAATAGGACCATTGGATATCTTTCATTCTTCACCGTCCAATTAAATATCAATCAAATCCGATAATTTCATGACGACAAATGTGCAAGTTTTGGTCCATTTTACATCTAAATGGAGACCCATTCTTTGAGCAGTTCAAGCTTGACAAGGACGCAATAAAGTAAATTCTACGTGCGTGCTTGTGTATCATCATCGCGCCAGAGTATATAAGGTTTTTTTTTTCGTTTTCCTCCAAAACCGAATCGATTCGCTTTCTTCCCATATCCCCAGCGATCAACTGGCGGGAGCAGACGACTGAAATTTCCATCCCACCTTCTTCTCTCATCGCAGCCATCGGAAAGATGAAACCCTAGAAGCATCTCTCTCTCTCTCTCTCTGCCCCCCCTCCCCCCCTCGCTGCAACAGCAATGGAGGAGGAAGAGATCGAGAAGGCAGTTCTAGCTTACCTGAAGAAGAAGGGTTTCAAGCAAACGGAGCTCGCTCTCCAGGAAGAGCAGCAGACCAAGAATCCCTCCGCTTCACAGACCGATCCCGACGTTGCCAAACGTATTCTCTCCTTCGCCGAGTAAGCTCCCTCCAAACCCTTTAAAAACCCTTCAATGTCGATCTCGTTATAGCGATTCGTCGCTGGAAATTTCTCAGAAGATATATTTCTTTTTTCTTTTCGATTTCGCATCTTCTCATGTCCGTACTTTGATTTGCTCAGATGAAACATTGGAGTTTTTAGCTGATGTATAAGCCTCTCTGTTTGATAGACAGGCCCTTTTTTACTTTTCGGTATTGAATTTGCGTGTACTTTGTTAATACCAAAAATAGAAAGAGAGGGTGTATGAGTCAAAAAATGAAGTCACACTTTCGATCACACTATCATAGAAGAGTAATGGCTTAATTATGCTTTGGCAAGTAACAGAAGTGCTGTAATAACTGATTTATATGTTCAATAATTGATTCAGAGAAAATGTTATAATCCCAATGGATTAAAGGCCTAGCTTGACGTGTTCCATGATGAACATCAAGGAACAGTTTAAGGTTCATTGACGGTGGAAACAAGGAATGGCAAGTTTATTGAGGACAATGGAAATGACGTGAGCTCAAATCCTAGGAACGTCGTTTGAGGTCCATCTGGCTTCCTCTTCCAACCTATTTATACTTGTTTACATTTTGAAAGAGATGCTTTCCTGCTCCCAAACTCCAATTTGTAAAAAAAAAAAAAAAAAAGGGTTAGGTAACGACCGTGATAGCTGTTACGCAGGGGCGGCTCAACATTTTTGGGGGCCTTAGGCAAGTCATAAAAATGAGGCTTTTTAGTTTAAAAAATAAAAAATTAATAAATTCAAAATTAAACCATAAAAATTAATAAACTTTTGTATTCAAGCTTATCCTATAAATCAGTTTCGATAGATAAAATTACTAAACCGTTCATAAGGTGAATCCTAGATGGATGAAATGAAAACATAAATATCAGCTTATCCAAAATTTCTGCCGCTGTAGAAAAGTTTGTAATGGTGAGCATTCAATAGCCACTTTTTTTATGTGTTGTAGTCCACTTGAGCTTTGGTTCTGCTTCATGTTTTTTCTAATAATCTAAAATGGGATGAAGAAACGGATCAACGGAATAGATATAACACATACAATAATGTGGACCCCACAAAGCTTGGGCTACAGGAATCTCTCAAGTGGTCCATTCTAAATTGTATAGTACTCTAGCAGTGTTATGGTTAATAAATAGGCATTCCTAGATTGTTAATATAGTATATTTTGACTCCATCCAAACCGTCTAAATTAGGTGATCCATTCTAAATAGGCTAAATTACAAAAAATCCATTGATTTTACTATTCTATCTTTCAATTAGTGGGAATTTGTATGTTGAATTCAAATAATTTGTTTAGTGTACAAGAATCAACCAATTAGGAGATCCAACCATTGTGTGTTTTTGTTTTTGGTTTTCATGAACCATCTAAACCGGGACCCACTTTTATATCTTTTTAATTTAATTTAAAAATATTCAAAGGTTGCGATTTCTCAGTGCATGTGTATAGATTACTAGACGCTGTCAGAGTATTAAAAGCCTGTTCCTATGATATAGGGCTTCATAAGTAGGGGGCCTTAGGCGATTGCCTCACCTGCCTACCCCTTAGAGCCGCCCCTGCTGTTACGTAACAATTATGGTGGAAGTGGAAAATGTCACGTGTTATGTGGCCGTAATGGCAGCTACAGAAAAAATGGCCCATAACGGCCTTTACAGGGCTGATACAATAAAAAAAGAGAGAGAAAAGGCCGTATCGACCCATAATGTAATGGTTATGACGGTGGTTGTTACAACCATCGGTACTATTATTGAATACCTTGTTGCTGCTTCACTTTGTGCTTTGTGCAACTATAAGTTGGACTAAAACAGTATATGAAGTACAATTTTAGTAACAATATGAGTGGAAACGAGGAATTAGTTAAGATCGTTGACTACTAAGTTTCCAAAAATGACCACTTTCGATATCTTGGGTTGATATTAATTTGAGAGAGTGGAGAGGTTGAGAAGGATGTTGCTCATAGAATTCAAGCTAGGTGGAGGAAATGGAGATGTACCTCTAGAGTTTTATATGATTGTCGAGAATCACTCAAACTAAAGGATAATTTTATACAATAGCTATAAGACTAGCCATGCTTGATGGGATAGGCTGCAGTTAAGGAACAACATGGAGAGTAGTTGAAATGAGGATGTTGAAATGGTTGAGTGGTAGTACGAGGAGGGATAAAAGTAGAAGTGAATGTATAACACCCCAAATTTCACGGCCAGAGTTCATATTCGTGCCCGAGGAAATCGGGTGTTATTATCATAAGAAGTGGATGTTCCCAGGGCTCACCTTGGGATTTTTCTCATCTAGATTACATCCAGTCACCTTCGTAATGGTATTCATTCACAAGAAATAAATTAACTGCATTTATTATTCCATATCCAATTAAATTGTCAAATGCTCCCGTAAAGGGAGCTTATTACTAGATTCAAAATTTCATAACGGAAGCATAAATAAAAGAAACCAAATCTAAAATTCCACTCTATTCCATAGGATCTTCCATTAGAGGCTGATCTTCTGGGTATTCATCCTGTACGTCACCTGCATCATTTATACGGTTGGAGAGGGTCAACGCCCTACTCATAGTGATGGTTACCCTTTAAGATTAACAATAATTCAAGAGATTCATGACAACAAATGGGAGGTTTTTGATACGTCCGGTACTCCACTAATACGAGGGTATCAGAATGTGCAAACAACCTACATGAGATGCATGCCTAGCAAAGCGTGTGCAACTCATCATACGTAGTGATCATTACAATGCGGAAAACGGTTTCCTGATATCTGGCTCGACCCGCACTCTCAGTATATGGATATCCGCCGGCATGGCCAACACTACCGTGGATTTACGTGAACACTTTAAGGCGCACAACACATGAGTCAGATGATTTACGTGACACGATTTGTTGATGGAGTGACTATTTGCGACATCCAATCCCGGAAGTGGTGTGACACTGTATTTACGAATTAGACACATCGATTTTGTGCACCACTACCCAAAACCCAAGGAATTATGTGATGACCAAGAGGGTCTCTACCCAGAGCTCATTACGTCCATTGTAGATTATTTGAATTACTAGTTGTGATACATCTGACCACATCGCTTGCACTTATTATAGAGAATATAAATTGAATCATGGGGGTTTTGGAATATCAAGACACATGCTCAAGCTTTAAAGATCAATAGCACAAGGCCAATATAATAAAGAGAAGAGTGACGATGGTCAACTCAAATAGTGGCAATGGCTAACATAACAAATAGGAGAGTGACAATGGTTAACTCAATAAAAGAAGAGTAGCAATGGCTAACTCAACAAATAAAAGAGCGGCAATGGCCGATTCAATTATAAGGAGAGTGGTAATGGGCAACTCAATAAATTTGATAAGGCAAGGGCAAGGCTTGTGTCCATGACCCTACATAAATTCAGAAAGATCACCTGTAATCAACATTATACTGTTAGCCAAATGCAAATAATTGATGGTAAAACATATAATTGTAGGAAAGATTCAAAGTAATATAAAGGCGTGAAAAAGGCAATATAAAATAACATGAAGGCATGAAAAAGGCCAGATGATATAAGAAGGCATGTAAAAGGCAGGATAAATATAACAACTTAAATTAGTGTAAGCTTAAAGGATAAAACCCTCACCTTTGTCGTTTGATTGTCTGCTAAGGTTAAATGCCAATTGACCTACCTCAAGGTTTAGTTTATCCTAATTCACTAGAAGACTTGAATAGTTTAGGATTGAGATTTGATTTATACCACTTCAGGTTTGGTGGATTTAGGGAAAACTTGACTTAAGTATATTATGCGTTTCAACTGGGAATTTCCTGCAATCTTAGGGGCACTATTCCACCGAGTCGACTCAGTTCGTCACGGTGGAATTCTCCACCTCTATTGCTGCAAAGGAAGGTTTGAAAGGAAACAAAACTCTAGACTTGATCCTGACCTGAACTGATCTTGAGGTGGTGACCGGACCTCTCGCTCCTTTTTTTTTTTTTTTTCTCTCCTTGCTGGACAGACTGCAGGTTTGGATGAACCAGGCTCTTCTCTCCCTCTTTCTCTCTTGCTGTTGCGGCAGGAGTACTCTTCTTTCCCACGTTTCTCTCTCTCTCTCTCTCTCTCTCTCTCTCTCTCTCTCTCTCTCTCTCTCTTTCTCTCCATCTCTCCTTTGATGTATCTTCCAGGCATTGGGGTGATGCCTTTTAGAAGGTGCAGAAGATTGCTAGGTCGGCTGCGGTTCTTGCACCGACTTGTTTACACAGTGGAGCGATCAGGGCTGCCAATGCACATCCCTGTTTTCTGTGCAGTGGTGATCAGGACCGCGTGATGGCCCACTGACTCCTATCCGATCCCTTCCGTCGACGTGGGAGGGGTCGGATTCCACGTCTCTGGGTGTTGGGTAGTTCGGATTGGGACTACGATCTGGATCTTGGTCGCCTTGCATGCGGAGAATTCTAAGGTGCGTCCAGTTCTTCCGCCGTTCGTGCCTGTTGCGGATTTACTTCGTTTGGATTATGGTGGGGCCCACGATCACAGGCATCTGGAAATCCTCTCCCTCCGTTGGATTTGCTGTGAAATCCTGGCCTAGGAGGAGTTCGTTTTTGGTTTTCGTTTAGGGTGGCCCAGCGAATGGATCTTGCTGTAATGATCCGGACCTCCGAATGGTGGGGATGCTCCCTGATTTAGTTCCGGTGAGGTTGGTGGCCTCGTCTGATTTAGACGGACGGCTCGGATCATTCATATGGACCGAGCTAAGTGGCCATGGAAAACATCTGCAACCGTCCGTTTGAATCCCCTGCAGCGGGAATGGTTTAGAGAGAGGATTCTCTCTTTTGCTTGCAACGCACGGGTCAAACCTGGTTTGATCGTGCTAGGGATCCGGTGCACTGCAAGAGTGGTTGTGTTGTGCGTGCACACTAAACCAAGGTGGGGTCCACGGTGACATTTTCATGAGATCCATATTGATCATCATGTTCTGAGGGTTTGTTTAGGACATTTGACCAAGATGAAGCAGATCTAAGGTTTAGGTGGCCCGTATTAGGTGGTCTCTTTGAATTTTATGGTAACACCCAAGATTTTCAATACTTGGGTATTGAAATGTTCGGGGTGTTACAGAATGCATCCAAAAAAACTTAGGAGTAGCACTAATAAGTAATAAGATGAGAGAAACTAGACTTAGATGGTTTAGTCATGTGCAACGAAGACCAAGATTGCGTCAGTTAGAAGAAGTGAGTTGGTGCAAGGTGAAGCCTCTAAAGGGGCAAGAGGAAGGCCTAAAAGGATATGGGTGGAGGTAGTAAGAAAAGATTAGATGACCTATGATTTAATTGAAGTTATGGCCCTTGATAGAGTGGTGCAGTGGAACAGGATTCATGTAGCCAACCCCAGTTAGTTGAGATAAGGCTTAGATGATGATTATGATGATAATATCAAAAAATAAAATAAAATTGTGCTGGGAATCTCCAGGCACGCGCTTAGGTGTGCCTGGGTGTTTAGATATAAGGACAGGTCTAACCATGGTGTGCCTGGCGCATTTAACTACACTAATTCCTACTTGGTCCATTTATTTGTGCCTTTCCAATCAATATTCTATTTTTAGGTTCAGTTAATTAAGATATTCTGATTCATAATTTGAATAAAAATTGTTATCCGACATGTGCTTGTTGGTGGATCCTACGTGGTATGTGTTTCTTCGCGATGATGGATTAAAGGATGACTTTGGGTTCCAATTGGAAACTGATGGGAGGAACTTATGACGGACGACACAACTATTAGATTGGCAAAATCTGATTGTGTCAAGTTAAGGTGGAATTGTTAATCGCATCCAACAACAATTGGATCCAACAAATTGGAGATCAATTGGCCGATGAGCAACACAACAAAGATGTCGGTTTCGTAGGAGGTGAATTTCACATTTACATGTTAATTTAAAGTAGTGATGATCAAGCCAATTCGACGGTCAGGCCTTCATTATTAGCTGCCACCTAGGTGGAAGAAGATGCAATACAAACGCGGAACTTTGCTATGGATCAACACCAAAGTATTCAAAAAACGGTTACGTAACGTGAAGACCTAGATGTTGAGGAACTGGAGCACGCCACAGAGGACGAGACGGATGAGACAGGTTGGGTTCAGCAGGATCATGGCGAGTCGCTCGTTGTGAGGCGACTATTGTATGTGCCAAGGAAAGAGATACACCCACAATGACATAACATCTTCCAAACTAAGTGTATGATGAATCAAAGAGTCTGTGATGTGATCATCGACAGTGGGAGTAGCGAGAACATCATCTCTAGGGTAATCGTGGAAAAATTGCAATTTAAAACGGAGCATCATCCCTTTCCATGTATGATCAATGGGATCAAGAAGGTTAGCGAGATGAATGTAACTGAATAGTGCACCGTATCTTTTTCAATTGGCAAACATTATAAAGATGAAGTAGTATGCAATGTAGTTGACATGGAGGCATGTCACATACTACTCAGTCGGCCATGGCAATCCGACTGTGATGCCACTCATAAAGGGTGAGATAATGTGTATATTTTCGTTAAGGACGGCCAGAAAACTATATTAGCCCCTATAGATCCAGAAGGGCCAGCTGAAACTTCTAAAGTGGAGGGCCGTTTCCTTAGGGGAAGATTCTTCTAGAATCTAGTGGTGCCTCTATATCCCTTTAGTATGCCTCAATGGACTTTCCTATGTGGCGTGGTTCGACATATTGAATCCTGTGTTTCCTTCAATTTATTCTTTTCTTCGAAAAGTAGTAGCTATTAAAGGTACAATATGCTATCAACAAAGTGAAATCGCATTCTTTCATCTCCAATTAGGTTTCAATTTTCTTCATTTTGCTACATCAATTACAGAAAATCTTTTTGGAGTTTAATTCTTAAATTTTTTTTTTTTATTATTTATTTTTTACTTCGCATAAAACAATAATGCAGTTTTAGTTTCCATAATTGTAGCTATTGATACCCTGATAAAAAAGTAGCAGTTGATCAGGTGATCCCAGCAAAAACTTCTTGTACTGATGACCAAGTGTTCAGTAAAATATCTTCTCTGTGAATTGTTCTCCCATTAGCTGTTTACGAATCATATTTTTCTTGACAAGGCTTTGAAAGTTTCATCATGATTTTATTCAGTATTGGCACGTTAAATTTCATGATACAATGTTCATGGTTGCATAGCTAAGACATGTTCTACTTTTATGGTCAGCACATGGCATGGTATCTCAAGCTATATTTTTCCCTTTCTAATTGGCTCTTGCTTGTCAGATCAGAGAATGGTCCGGCACGATACCAAGATGGTTATAGCAAACTAAGATCATGGACATATAGTTCATTGGATTTGTACAAGGTAACTACTTCATCAATAAGTACGTGAGCCAGACCATATATTTTTTTTTCAATTCTGTGATGACAATGGGAATGAGTTATTTGTTTATTTAGGAACTTGTTTCTTCTACGCAAGATGCTACTCACTTTAGAACCTTCCCCCACTCTCATTGCTGGTAGTACAGATGCTAATAAGCGCCCATGCTTTCTAGAGTTTAATTCTTCTTCTTCTTCTTCTTCTTTTTTTTTTTCCTTCGCATAAAACAGTTTTAGTTTCCATAATTGTAGCTATTGATACCCCGATAAAAAAGTAGGCCTATGCCTTATTTATAATGAGAGGCCTAGGCCTAAAAAGACAAATTGGTCCTCTTCTTGTGCACACGTGTGGGCTGAGATGTGACTGCGTTAATAATTCAACCTTTGGGAATTACATAGGCGGCTCTAGGGAGAGAGGAGGGTTGGGATAATGCTAGGGTAGCTTTGACAATGTGTAGAGGGGGTTATACAACCTTCAGGAAAAAAAATGCCTAGAGAATCTTCATTAAAGCAGAAATTGACTGAACTGCATTGAATTATTGTTGGCATATGCCTTTCCTTGAAATGATTAGTAAAATGAATTTGAATTGGTAAGGGAAGAGCATATGGGTCATGTATAAAAAGGGTACTGATTGGGTTTGCTTTTTGTGCAACGAATGCACTCATAACTCCATGGTGGGTTGGAATGTTAACAGACATTTCAAATGGACTTTTGGAAATTCAAATTTTATAGTTATGGATTGCCATCATCGTTAATGGTGTGAAATAATTTGTGCAAATCTTGGTGATCCTTGGGTTCACTGAAGTTTTGCCTGTGAAAAGATTTCTCCAATTCATGAGCAACCAAGCAGTGAACATCAATAATGATTTCAAAATAAAATTACTAGAATTTTACTAAAGATGCATGCACATGTCTGCCCACCTAAAGACTTGATGGGACAAGATTGAGGAGATGATGGGGACATCACGTGCACGTGCACACGCACACGCACGCTGCCCCCCTTATGCACGTACGCAAGGATGAGGGCCCCACCGTTGATCTGGATTGATGATGACGTCCAGGGAGGGCTTCCTAGCTAGAAGACGGAGTTTTGGTTCGTTGGAGTGGGTCCGATAGTCAAGTAAAGCCCATCATGGGATCTCATGATCATGGCCCACTAGTCTGATTAATCTCATATTTTAGGTTTTGCTTATTAATGTTATTTAGAGTATCATCGACGGTTTAGATTTCTTTGATTAGTTTTTATTTTTGTTTACTTCATTTCCAAGTAATAGGTTGCGCACATGGCGCGAGTTTTGGGGTATAGGTTTTCCTATAAATAGGTACTCCTTGTAAGTTTTTTTTTTTTTTTTTTTTTCTCATTGAAGTTTTATAAAAATTCTGCATTTTTCTACTCCTCTGAGTTCTTGAGTTGTGGAAATCCAATTGGGTGTGAAGCTCTCCCTTCATTGAAGGGCTAACTACTATGTTGTGAAGCCACAACTATCCCGATTCGCCCCCATCCTTTACTATCTCTATTTCTCATCTCTTACCACCATCCGTATTTCAAATTTATCCTATATTGCAACAGTTTTCCTTTTTACAGCAGAATTTTAGATTCTGCCCCTGCAGGAGGGTTGAAACTTCGGCGGAGCACCACGCACATATCGTGCATCCGATCGACACGAAACTTGGGGGTTTTGAAGCCCTCCCTTGGCCGACCAGAGTCAAGGAGGCGCTTTCCGCGTTCAACGCCCCCTCGCACGTTCTGCCAGACCCCTGCGCACATGCGACAGGCCTGGCCCGCTGTTCGCGCGGGGACTATCTCCAATTTCAGATTTCCGCCTATTTTACTCATCTCATACCTATTCTCCTTAACCCTAACCCTAACCCTAGATTGCATTACTTTCAATTTATTTGTCCCTTTTCTTACCCTAGGTTTCTCTGAATTGGAATTAGTGAATCCCTTGGATTAGGGACTGATTGCTGTGCATGTGTGAATGATTTTTATTTCCCTTTGAGTATCGTTTGGTCCATAATTTTACTGATCTAGCCCTTGCCCGTGTAAGCTTGGACCCGCACAGATTCCCCTTTCTTGAATGTTTGAACTTTTGTGTGGGATGTGGAATTTTATGTGATTGTTTCTGAATTATTATAATCTAAAGCCTGAGATCTTGCATATCATATTTAATTTTCATGTCCTGCATCAAATTTGGTATCAGATCCTAGGGTTCTTATAGGGGAATGCATTACATGTTTAGGGTAGTTTGTTTAAGTCCACCATGCATCTAGTTTTATCATATATAGCTGTTTAGAAGTCCATAGTTACTGATATTAGTTGTTGAAATTTCTGTTATTAGGAAGCTAGCAATTGACATTGCTGTAACTTTCCGTTATTCCCTTATTTTGACATTTATATTGCTGGATTTTAGTAGCATTGCGTAGTTTCCCTCATATAGTCTCATAGGGTCATTTAGTCCCATTTAGTTGCATATAGTCGTAGTAGAAAGTCCTTAGGTGGAGTTAACAATTGTATGCCCACACATACGGGTCATGGTTTTGGTTTGCACCCTACACTAAACATGGAGCAACTACAAGAATCAGTGAACAAGTTAACCTAGCAGGTTGATTATTTGAGTAAGCGCTTGGAACAATGCATAGATCAATGCCTTGACCAATTTAATGATCGCGTTACTCAACTAGAGGCCTCCCTCGGGGCAAACCCCACCATTGGGGAAGATGTCCAATCTCAGACAGGTGGTCAGGAGGTTAGACCAAGGAATGGAGTCAGCCAAAGAGTTGGTCATGGGCGACCTGTGCACCCACCTCGTGAGGGACATGAAGACCAATATGACCCAGACGCGCAACTCCTCAAAGGAGTTAGAGTAGATGCCCCTACGTTTGATGGCCACTTGGACCTTAAAGCCCTTTTAGATTGGTTGGCGGATATGGACTACTATTTTGAGTGGTATGACATGTCGGATGCTCGACGAGTCCGATTTGCCAAGATGAAGCTTGTGGGCCAAGCAAAGAGGTTTTGGACGACGGTAGAGCGAAAGAAAGAAAGAGCGAGGGAACTCCCAATAGTCCATTAGGGAGAAATGAAAGAAACACTTAAAGAGAAGTACCTCCTTTTCTCTTATCGCTTGCAGTTGATTGAGGAGTGCCAGTCTCTTTGACAGGGTCCCATGTGTGTTGTTGACTATATTGAGAAGTTCGAAGAGTACTTGACCCGCTGCGAGGTTGATGAGGACCCCGTACTCACCCTTGCTCGTTTTAAAACGGGCCTCCGTCCTGACATTAGGAGAGAATTGCTCGCCAAAGGTATAGACACTATTGAGCAGTTGTATCAAGTAGTGTTAGACGTCGAGCAATATCTCAAGGCATCTGTGGGAAGGCGATTTGACTTTCGCGATCCTTGTGCTAAGGCCAACCCCTCCGGGGCTAATCCTAACACTGGGTACCAGAACAAACTTTCCAATGGTTTTCAACCCAGGTCCAAGGATGATAAGAGTAAAGAAATTGTCGGGTCTAGCTCACATGGAAGTGGAGCAACTAGGTGTTTTAGGTGTCAGGGGTTTGGTCACTTTGCCCACCAGTGCGGCACGAGAGAGGGCACTAAAGTATTCCTTATTGATGGGCAAGTAGAGTGCCCCCCAGAGAGTGATGGTGAGGAGGAAGAATATGAGCCAGTAAAAACCCCTAGTGATGTTGAAGAAGGGGTGCAAGAGTCTGCGACCCTCGTAGTTGTTCATTGCACCTTTGCTCAAACCAAGAATACTGATGATTGGCGTCATAACACGATCTTCTATATTTACGCAAAGTGTAGAGAAAAGAGCTGTAAGATGATCGTGGATAGTGGTAGTTGTGCCAATGTGGCATCGACTAGCACTGTGAGTCTTTTGGGCTTAAAGCTGGAAGCCCATCCTCAACCCTATAGAGTCTCCTGGGTTGATGAAACTTCCCTTCTAGTCTCGCATCGTTGTCTTGTTCCGATCCAGTTTGGGTCATATAAAGACACTTTGATGTGATGTTGTTCCCATGGATGTTGGCTATATCATTCTTGGTAAACCATGGCTCTATGACAGGGATGTTACTATATTTGGTCGTTTAAATGTATGTACATTCTGATTCGAGGGCAAGAAGGTCAAGTTGAATCCACTGCCACCCAATAACACTACTGGAAAGGAGTCCACACAGAGTGGTGTGAACGGCTCAAAAGAATTGAAGGAGTCGAAGTCCAAGTCCAAACCTCTCCATATTCTAAATGTCAAAGACTTTGAACGAGAAACAGAGGCGGACTCGATGGTATATGCCCTTGTGGCTAGGGAGAGTATATGAGCCCGTGTGCCGTGCCCGCCCTTCTTACACCTAAAAAGGATGACACATGGAGGATGTGTGTTGATAGTAGGGCCATCAACAAAATCACAGTCAAGTATCGGTTTCCTTTACCTCGTCTTGATGACATGTTGGATATGATGGCCAATGCTACTATCTTCTCAAAAATTGACCTCAAAAGTGGTTATCACCAAATCTGTGTATGCCTTGGTGATGAGTGAAAGATGGCCTTCAAGACAAATGATGGGCTATACGAGTGGCTAGTTATGCCTTTTGGGTTAACTAACGCCCCAAGTACTTTCGTGCGTGTGATGACCCGAGTGTTGAGGCCCTTCATGGGGAAGTTCCTGGTCGTATACTTTGATGATATCTTGATTTATAGCATGACCAAAGAGCAACACCTCAACCACTTGAGGTAAGTTTGTGGGATCCTTAGGGCCGAGAAGTTGTACGCCAACCTAAAGAAGTGTGCGTTTTTGTCTAGTAGTGTGATCTTGTTAGGTTTTATTGTGTCAGCTGAGGGCGTATCGGCAGATCTTGAGAAGGTCAAGGCCATCGTCAATTGGCCTGAACCCCGCAATATTCATTAGGTGCGCAGCTTTCACGGCTTAGCTACCTTCTACAGGCGGTTCACAGAGTGCATAAAAAAGGGAGAGTTTCAATGGACAAAGGCAGCCTTAAAGGCCTTAAAGGAGATAAAGGTCAAGATGATCGAAGTTCCAGCCCCGCGACTTCCAAAATTTTCAAAAGCTTTTGAAGTCGCATGTGACGTGTCAGAAGTCGTCATAGGAGTACTTAGTCAGGAAGTGCACCCTGTCGCATTTTTTAGTGAGAAACTGAATGAGGCGAAATAAAGATATTCTACTTATCACAATGAATTCTATGTGGTAATGTAATCACTGCGCCATTGGCGTCATTACCTATTGTCGCAAGAATTCATCTTATTCTTAAATCACGAGGCCTTGAGATATCTGAATTCTCAGAAGAAATTAAACCCTAGGCACGCCAAATGGGTTCAATTCCTTCAAGAGTATACTTTTGTGTTTGAGCACAAGGCTAGTGTAGAGAATAAGCCTGTCGACGCGTTGAGTCGTCGAGTCGCGTTACTCAATTCCATGAGTGTCTAAGTAACGGGCCTTAAGCGCATCAGAGAAGATTATTTTGAATGTCCAGATTTTGGAGTTATGTACGCGTCGTTGTTAGAGAGTCCGTCAGGAGCTAGCAGTGAGTACTTGATTTTAGACGGGTATTTGTTTAGGAGTGACTGCTCGTGCATACTACGCACCTCTCTCTGCGATTTTCTTGTTTGGGAGTTATATTCAGGAGGGGTTGCGGGTTATTTTGGTCGAGACAAAACCATTGCCCTAGTGGAGGATAGGTTTTATTGGCCAAGCCTCAAGCGAGACGTGGCCAAAATTATAGGGCGATATCGTACTTGTCAATTGGCAAAGCAGAAGAAACAAAATACAAGATTATATACACCTTTGCCAGTCCCATTCGTCCCTTGGCAAGACATCAGTATGGACTTCGTGCTTGGACTTCCCATGACTATTCGGAAACACGATTCCATATTTGTTGTCGTGGACTATTTTTTTTAAAATGGTCCACTTCATTCCTTGTTCTAAGACCTCTGATGCATCTCATGTTGCCAAACTGTTCTTTAATGAGGTTGTTAAACTGCATGGGTTACCAAAAACCATAGTGTCAACTGTGACGTGCGATTCATGAGTTACTTTTGGAAGACACTATGGCACATGATGAATACTAGGGTCCAATTTTCTTCAGCCTACCACCCTCAGACCGATGGTCAGACTGAGGTGGTTAATAGGAGCATAGAGAGTTTGCTCAGATGTTTAGTGGGAGAGCATTCCAGGAGATGGGACGCTGTACTACCCATAGCTGAGTTTGCATTTAATAGTTCCGTCAATAGGTCCACAGGTCTAAGTCCTTTTGAAGTCGTTACTGGTTACAAGCCTAGGAAGCCTATTGATCTTGTCCCTATGTCATTGTCCCATAGGCCATCAGAGTCTGTGAGTCTTTTGTGCATCACATCCATTCATTGCATCAATAAATCAGGCGAAAGATCACTATTAGTAATGAACATTACAAATTTTCTACAGACCAAAATAAACGTTTTAAAGAATTCAATGTAGGGAACTCTATGATGGTCCGCATTAGGCCCGAGCGGTATTCTTAGGGGGCTGTTCGTAAATTACACGCGCGTAGCGCTGGACCCTTCAAAATTATAAAACGAAACAGTCTCAATGCATATGTGGTAGATCTTCCACCTTTCATGGGAATTAGTTCCACATTCAATGTGGAGGATCTAGTTGTTTTTCAAGGGACCCCTGATACTTTGTCCGGCTCTTTGCCCACCCATCCTGATTCCCCAGATTTGTCCCTTGATACATGGCTTCTTCTCGACTTTTCTTCTCAGCCTCTACTTCCCATACCTAACCTTCACACACTCAGAGAGGAAATAGAGGATATTCTGGACCATCAGATAGTTTCAACGTCTGACGGCGGGTTTCAGAAGTACCTGGTTAAATGGAAGTCATGCCCAGCTTCAGACAGCACGTGACTCACTGAGGAGAAGCTTTACAGACTTGATCCTGACATCTTGGAGCGGTTCAGGAGTTTTGTTTCGCCAGTAGCGAAATCTTCGCAGTCGGGGAGAGTTGATGGGGACATCACTCGCACATGCACGTGCACGCCGCCCCCCTGCGTACGTACGCAAGGAGGAGGGCCCCACCGTCGATTTGGATTGATGACGATGTCTAGGGAGGGCCTCCTAGCTAGAAGACGGAGTTTTGGTTCGTTGGAGTGAGCCCGATAGTTAAGTAAAGCCTATCATGGGATCTCATGATCGTGGTTTGCTAGTCTGATTAATCTCATATTTTAGGTTTTGCTTATTAATGTTATTTAGAGTATTATGGACGGTTTAAATTTCTTTGATTAATTTTTATTTTTGTTTACTTCATGCCAAGTAATAGGTTGTGCACATGGCGTGAGTTTTTGGGATATAGGGTTATCCTATAAATAGGCACCCCTTGTAGGTTTTTTTTTTCTCATTGAAGTTTAATGAAAATTCTGCGTTTTTCTATTCTGAGTTCTTGAGTTGTGGAAATCCAATTCGGTGCGAAGCCCTCCCTTCATCGAAGGGCTAACTACCGTGGTGCGAAGCCACATCTATCTCATTCGCCCCCATCCTCTACCATCTCTATTTCTCATCTCCTACCACCATCCGTGCTTCAAATCTGTCATTTATTACAACAATTTTCCTCTTTACAGCAGAATTCCGGATTCTGCCCCTGCAGGAGGGCTGAAACTTTGGCGGAGCACTACGCACAGACTGTGCATCCGATCGACACGAAACTTGGAGGTTCTGAAGCCCTCCCTTAGCCGACCAGAGTAAAGGAGGCGCTTTTCACATTCGACGCCCCCTCGCACTTGCAACTAGACCCCTGCGCACATGCGACAGGCCTGACTCGCTGTCCGCGTGCGGGGACTATCTCCAGGTTTAGGTTTTTACTTATTTTACTCATCTCATACCTATTCTCCCTAACCTTAACCCTAGATTGCATTACTTTTAATTTATTTGCCCATTTTCTTACCTTACGGTTCTCTGAATTGGAATTGGTGAATCCCTTGGATTAGGGACTGATTGCTGTGCATGTGTGAATGATTTTTACTTCCCTTTGAGTATCGTTTGCTCCATAATTTTACTGATCCAGCCCTAGCCCGCGTAGGCCTGGATTCGCATAGATTCCCCTTGCTTGAATGTTTGAGCTTTTGTGTGGGATGTGGAATTTTACATGATTATTTCTGAATTAGTATAATCTAAAGCCTAAGATCTTGCATATCATATTTAATTTTCATGTCCTACATTAGGAGAAATTTGAACTTAGAATATAGGAAATGTATCAAGTTTGAAGATCAAATTCTTCACCAATGTGTTACATTTTTGAATTACCAAGCCAAATAGTGGACTGTCAGTTGATGCCCACCAATATACTAGCCTTGAACTATCAATCACATGCACACCATACTCATAAATAGAGGAGCCCTTGAAAGAACTTTGTATTTAATCAATGATCATCACTAGTCTCCTACGTATGGGTTGGATGCCTTTTTATAGGCCATTAACAGTCCTGTAGAACATATGCTAGAGCTTGCTCTCATTGGTCCACCTATTACATGTGTGATCCAGCTCAACTTGCTGGTTGCTACAAAGAAGCAATCCAAACAAATGAACTATATATAAAGCTACTAAAATAATGTATATGCCAATCATACAAGTCTCTTTATACTACCATATGGGGTATTCTAGTTGTATGGTTGCATATGATGCTTGGATTAGGCAATGAGTCAAAACATGGTCAAGTAAACAAGATCTGATTAGACGTTTGGGTTCCGTAGTCAAATTGGCTGGCATGTAGATCTATCAATTGGATTAGCAGATCCACAGTCCAATCATGTTTTCTGTAATAGGTGGATCTGGACGTGTCAGGTGGGTCCACTTTTGATGGGGACATTAGGCGCACACACGCATGCACACCGCTCACACGGGCACGCACGCCACCCCCCTACTCACGTACGTACAAAGGAGGGCACCACCGTCGATCTGGCTCGATAACGACGTCTAGGGAGGGCCTCCTAATTAGAAGACGAAGTTTTGATTTAAAAGAGTGGACCCGATAGTCAAGAAAAGCCCATCATGGGATTTCATGATCGTGGTCCACTAGTCAGATTAAGTTCATACTTTAGGTTTTACTTATTTATATTATTTAGAACATCATGAACGATTTAGATTTCTTTGATTGGTTTTTATTTTAGTTTACTTCATCGCCAAATAATAGGTTGCACACATGGCGCGAGTTTTATGGTATATGGTTTTCCCTATAAATAAGCACCCCTTGTAGTTCTTTTGATTCATTAAAGTTGAATAAAAATTCCTGCATATTTTTTTGCTCTCTGAGTTTCTGAGTTGTGGAAAAATTCAAGTGGGTGCGAAGCCCTCCCTTTTCGAAGGGCCAACTACTGTGGTGCAAAGCCACGTTTATCCCAATCTGCCCCTCCATTTTATTTCATCAATTCCACAATCATCTTTGCTTTAAATCCGCTTGTTTTTGCAACCGTTCATCTCTCTACAACCAGTTCCAAAATCTGGCCCTGCAGGAGGGTCAAAGCTTCGGCGGAGCACTACGCACAAACCGCAGCTCGGATCAACGTGAAACTTTGTGGTTTTGAAGCTTAGGCCTGGCCGACCAACCCCAAGAGGGCGATTTTTGATTCCGTGGGCCTCACACATGTGCGGCCGGCCACCAGCGCCCATGCGTCAGGCCTCAATCGTTGCCCGCACGTGGAGGCTATCCTCTGGTTCAAGTTTCCTTCTTCTTTTACTCTCTCATGCTTGTTTTTTTTTTTTATAAATCCTAGCCCTAGATTGTTCTAAATCCCCAATTTCTGCTCCCTCTCACCCTAGGGTTCTTTGATTTGAAATTGGTGAATTCCTTGGAGTAGGGATTGATTGTCATGCATGTGTGGATGATTTCTATTTCCCTTTGAGTATTGTTTGGTTCATAATTTTTATTGATCCAGCCCTAACGTGTGTAGGCCCGGACTAACATAGATTCCCCTTAATTGAATGTCTGGACTTTTGTGTGGGATATGGAATTTGTGTAATTGTTTTTGAACTAACGTGATCTTAAGCCTGAAATCTTGCACATCATATCTGAATTTTTTTGTCCTGCATCAACTTTGGCCTTGTGGTGCACACATGTGGTGTGGGGCCTGGATTGATCACTTCCCCCTAGCTTGGAAGAAGTCGGCTTAAACACCGTCAGGTAGGAATAGCTTAGTAGTATATTTAGAACTAACGAGAATCTGCTTGACCGATTGTCTGCTTTGTCATTTCATAGTCAACCTTGAATCAGTAGTAGGAAAATACGGAACATTTGAATGATTCGATGAAAATAATTTCCACAAAATATTTTCTTGAAGAATGTCGAGAGTGTTCTTCACATGAGGTTTGCTAACCCCACATGTACCCCTCAATATGCAGCCACACACGCCGACCTTCTACATTTATAGGACATCCGGGCCGTGAATAAGTTGGGACCCATCATATATATAATCTGACTAAAAATTCGGGATGTTCAGCTGTCAAGTAGGTCTTACATGTTAAAGTACTAAACAATCTAAATTCGTTGCCTTAAAAAAGAATGGCATAAAAGAGCTTGCAAGTTTCTTTAGATTGTCTATTATTTCGCATGTCTGTGAATCAACTGATAATTGAACAGCTCAACTTTTTGGCAAAATCATGTACACAATTGGCCCCATCTGGTATGCGGCTTGTGTGTTCTGTTCAATGCTAGGTTCCACTTGTCGTTGTTTCTAGAGGTTTTTGTGGGGCTATCAAACCTCTCCTTCCCATATACTAGAGATCATCAGCATATATATATGTATCTATATATATATATATATATATATATATATATATATATATATATATATATATATATATATATATATATATATATATATATAGGGAAAAGGTACAATGCGCTCAAGTTGATTTTAAGCCCCATGACGTTGAGCTGTGTGGACCCCACCGTGATGTGTTTCGAACATCTACCCCATCAGTTGGATGCACCATTCCATCGTGGGCCTAGGTCTCAAAAATCAAGTCAATCCGTGACTTGTGTGGGCCACACCACATATAGAAGTGGAGAGGGGCCGTGCACCATTAAAACATTCATAATCATTTTTGGGGCCCACCGAGATGTGGTTTGCAAATCCAGCCCATCCATTATGTGTGTCCCACTTGGATGAGGGTTCAGACCAAGTTTCAGCAGCATTCAAAACTCAGGTGGGCCCCACCAAGTGCTTTTATATGTTTTTGGCATGTCTTCACATGAGGCCCACCTGAGTTCCGTATACGGCTGATTTTTGGGATATCCCATAATTTAAAGGGGACCCATCAAATGCACGGTGTTGATGGTCGACACGCATCACGGTGGGACCCACACAGCTCGACCTCACGGGAGCTTATCGTTAGCTCGAGCGCATTGTACCTTTTCTCATATATATATATATATATTTGTATATATAGATTCATACGTGCCTTTTTTTGTTGTCTTTTCACATACATGCATGCATATATCTATTTATCTTATGCATTTTATATTTCCTTTATTTGTTTAAATCATATGTGTGAGATAATTTAATGGGTTATGATATCATTGCATTTCATAGAGACTTTGAAGATCTCTTGCATAGGTTTTTCTATGAATGTCCAGTACATTGCTAATTTGCTATAAGTTTAGCTATTTCCATTAATGTGGCAATCTATGTTTTTTTTTTTTTTTTTTGTTATGTTATGTTTTTTTGTTTTTGTTTTTGTTTTTGTTTTGATGAGTAATAGATGATTTATTAGAAAACAGCTTGAAAACAAGCTGAGAAAAAAATACAAGGGCAGCAAAGAAAAGCTAAAACTTAAGAAAAAGATGCGCAAGAGAAGAATCCACTTTAACAGATGAACATGCCCAGTCCAAAATATCCCTTTTGATTTTCCAAAGAACTTCTTCCCACAGACATTCTTTGCTGCGAAAACATCTAGCATTACGCTCCCCCCAAATGTTCCATAAGATGGCTAAAAGCGACATTTGCCAGAGAATCTGAGAAAGGATTACAGAGCTGCGCAGCATGCCACATCTTAAACAGATGAAGAACTGAAGCCGGCATCACCCATGCCGAGTCGAAGGCCTTGAACAAATTAGACCAGATTTTATGGACGAAATTGCAGTGAATAAAAAGATAGTCTATGGACTCCGCATTCCTCATGCACATAAGACATGTTCAGAAGGATCATGGCCTGTTTATGAAGATTGTCAATCGTGAGAATGCACTTGTGGCCCACCAACCAAGCAAAGGTGGCTACCTTTGGGAGAGTCCCATAAGACCAAAAGGTGTAAAACATATCACCCCCACCGGTAGTTGAAGCTGGACTAATTGATTGATAGAGGGATTTGGCTGAAAATTTCCCAGATGTGGAGGCACTCCAAACCAGGCTATCCGGGGAAGAAGGGAAAGGGGAGATGCTGTATAGGCCCGTCATAAGCCTCAGGAAATCATCTACCGCCTCATCATTTAGAGCCTTGCGACACGGAGGACACCAAACCCCATCCCCAATCTCGGCAGTGAAGCAGCTAGCCACCAAATTATTCTTGTCGGGGGACAATCTGTTTGATTAACCTTATTTGTTTTCTGACAGATATTCGTCACGCACAATGTTGTCGAATCACATATGCGATCATGTGCGATCGCATATGCCTATGCACATATGCGATCGCACAATCGCATATTTTTTAAACAAAAAATATAATATATATATATATATATAAATATGGAAAATTTCAAAAAAAAATGTAAAAAAAATAAGAAACTAAGGGGAACTTTTCTAAGTTAATAGATAACTAACTTTACACATTTAAAATAGATTTGAGAGAGATAAAATCAATTATACGTCAAGTCATTGACATTCAACAATATAGTTAACAAGAAGTAACAACAAAATCAACAAGCTGTTTATTTATTATTGTAGAAAATCAACAAGCTATCTTCCTTGAAACTTGAAAGTGCTAGAATCTTGATCTTCCAACTTCCAAGAGAGAGGGAATGTAGTAGAGAGAGAGAGAGATTAAGATCACTTGGAAGTAGGAAATAAGAGAGAGAGAGAGAGAGAGAGAGAGAGAGAGAGAGAGAGAGAGAGCTTGTAATAAGAAATGTAAGAGAAGAAGAGAGTAAGAGAGTTTTTGAGTGAGAATATTGCAAATGGAGGAGATTTGGAAGCCTTTTTATAGGCAAAATGTTGTTTGTTAAAAAAAAAAAAATATATATATATATATTTTAATGCGCCATGGCCAATATGCGATCACATACATCGCATATGTTCATTGTTGTCATGTGCGACTGCATATGCGCATATCCATATGCAGATCGCATATGCGATCTGGCACATATGCAATCGCATATGTTGCATATGCAAAAATATGCAATCGCATATGCGATCGCATATTGGCCAACGGTTGGCACATTATTTTATTATTATTATTTTTTTGTAAAAAAAAAAACTTTTTTCCTATAAGAAAGCTTCCAAACCTCCACCATTTGCAATATTCTCACTCCAAAGCTCTTTTACTCTATTCTTCTCTTACATTTCTTAATTCCAAGTGGTCTTAATCTCTCTCTCTCTCTCTCTCTCTCTCTCTCTTATATTTCCTACTTCCAAGTGGTCTTAATCCTCTCTCTTATATTTCCTACTTCCAAGTGGTCTCTCTCTCTCTCCCCTACATTCCCTCTCTTGGAAGTTGAAAGATCAAGATTCAAGCACTTGTTATTTAATTCATTGTTTAATCGATTTTATTTCTCTCAATATATTTTAAATATGTAAAATTAGTTATTTATTAACTTGGGAAAGTTACCCTTAATTTCTTCTTCTTTTATTTATTTATTTATTTTTAATTATTATAATTTTTTTACAAAATTTTTGAAGTATTTCATATTTTTTGATTTTTTTTAAATTTTTTTTTCAAAAAATAAAATAAAAAATAAAACAAAAAATATGTGGTCACATGTGATTGTGCGATCGCACATGATTGCATATGCGATTCGACAACATTGCATATGCGATCGCATATTTTCACATATGCCACATGCGATCGCATATGTGCCATGATCACATATGCGATTTGCATATGGATATGCGCATGTGCGATCGCATACGCGCATATGCGGTCGCACATGACAAATCGGGTCACCAAGTGGATCACATATGCGATTTGCATAGGCATATGCGCATGTGCGATCGCATATGCGCATATTTTCTTCCTTATTGTTTTCCCTATTTTTTATTTTTATTCGTCTTCTTATTATTATTGTTATTTGTTAGAACAGTAACCACTGGAGGGGTGCAAATGGATTGCATCAAGGGGAATCCATTCTAAACCTGTTTAATAATCGGTCCTGCATTTCGGCCCCAGACCCAATCCTAATATGTGGGTCAGGTTCAAATCTAATAAGTTGGGTTTGGTGGGGTCTAGACTAAGACGATTTATATGTGAGCCATTTATGTATGGGTTGAGGTTAGGCATGGATTATGTTGGGTTTGTCTAATTTTAATTCCCTATTTAAGATTGACTTTGTTTTAACCACTATATGGCGTGTTTTCTTTAGATGGGGTTTTAGGTTTTAGTTATTTGCTTTGATTACTTTAAATGAAGGTGGGTCAGGCAAATTGGGTTCTGGTTGGATTTTGGGTGTTTTCCATTTTTGAGTGGTCCAAACTAGACCCATTTAAAGGTTAGGGTAGGGGGTGGGGGTGGGTCTATTGGGGTCAGCTTTGAGAGTTTCAAGATCTGACCCATTTGATATTCCAGTCAATCTTTGGACCCAAAAGCAGCCGGTGGATCCAATTAATATATGGATCTGTTAACTATGGTTTGGGTCCAATGACCTGTTGGATTGACTCGATCCATTTGCACCGTTAAATGACTGAGCTATTCAAGAGTTGAACCAAGTTCAAAACGAGCAGATCACTGTTGCAAGTGCAATTTCTTTCTAGTTTTAAGCACATTGATAATTATACGCAGCACTTTTAATGCAACATTGGTTGAATTGTGCAGCATGAGTTGCTTCGGGTGTTGTATCCTGTATTTATCCATTGCTTTATGGATCTTGTGGCAAAAGGGCACACACAGGAAGGTATACTTTCAATTTCGTTGTTTTTCAAGCTAAATTGCTTCATAGATGGCAAAGCATCTTGGATTGAAAGGTTATTATGACCATTATAATTTGTGTCCTTAATTTACCTAATCGAGAGTGGTTTTTGCAGCTCGAGCTTTTTTTAATAGCTTTCGTGAAGACCATGAGCTGATTCATTTACGGGACCTTCAGAAATTGGAAGGGATTCTTTCTCCCTCACACTTGGAGGTTATTGAATTGATCAATCTATCACAATAAAAAAAGAAGAAAGAAGGATCGATATAGTTAGATCTCTAATAATCTTAGTTTTTATTACTCCAATGCAGGAGATGGAATTCGCTCATACTCTTAGGCAGAGCAAGGTCAACATAAAGATATGCCAGGTGCTTGCCTAATCTTCTCAATTTATTATTTTGCAATTGTGGTTTTGTGTTAGCTGGAAGAATCTCTCTTGTACTCTTGTAGAGTTGTAATGCTTTTGTTCATCCTGTCATTATGATTTGGTTAACATAGTCACTGGCGGTTATTATTTTCAGAAATTAATACCAAATAGTCCAATTTGGATGCCAAGTTTGAGACATGTATGATTTGTTGGAGTAGGAATACTGTTTTGCTGCCTGTATGCATTATCATGGTGGTGAAGTGTTCACCTATAGATATAAATATTTAATACTGAGCATGATGTTAGGATGTGCATGGTGTCCTAAGGCATCCAATTCGTACAAGTGGCTACCATGGTTAGGTGATCTAGGCCATTGATCTTGTAGGTCCCACGATGGATGTGGATGCCCCTAAAATCTTCCAGACTGTTAGATCCTGGCTGTATAATATTCTGCGTACCTTCTTGGACTGTTTCTGTATAGTTTGCTTTATTGTCTATTTGTGGGCCATTGATTGAAGGGTCAATATCTTCTAGCTTGCGAGATTTTTGGGCAATCCTTCTTCCATGGTGGGGCCTATCTTCAACAATCTGGGTCAGCTAACCATGGGCCTCACTTGTGCATTGAGACTGCTAACTTCTTGATGCATCAAGACCCTATCATCATCATCGTCATCACAGCCTTGTCCCAGCTATTTGTGGTAAGCTATAAGGTTGTTTCACCAAACATTACAATGCCTTCTCTTTAGTAAGTGAAAGAGGAATCATACAAGGTTTTTGAATTGATGCAGAACAGGATGATCTAACCTAATATGATGCGTTGAAACTAGATAGCGGATTAACTAGAGCAATCAAAAGACAAAATAACGTTAAACTACCAAAAGTTAAAGAAACTCAGATTTGTAACATGTTAAGGTTCAAAACACCTAACAGTTCTGCAATGTGATTCTTATAAAGGATCCAGTAGTTAGGATTGTGTAGAAGATATGACTCCTACTTAGCATAGGTATTAAATATGAACATTCATGGAATTACTTGAGTTGTAAAGGTTTTGCATGTTTAGGGCTGTTTTAAGGGTTAGGGAATGTAGGGAATAAGTTTAGAGTGTTTAGCAAATTCGGAATTTAGGGTTTCAATATAGGGATTCGAGGATTTAGGGTTAATAGGTTAGGGAAAATTGGAGAAATTAGGTTTAGGGTTATAGGATTTTGGGAGAATTCAGATTAAGGTTCAGATTTGGGGATTAGGGTTTGGAAAGATTGGGGATTTGGGAATCTTAGGGTTATAGTTTGGGAATTATGTTTAGGGGTTTTGTAAAGGGGATCAAAGGGAAGAGGGAAGTCGAAGATTCGAAGCAAGGGGGCCACGGATTAGGGCTTTTCGTATGGACACTGTTCCTGTGGTACTGTTCACGGCTAGAGCTTGGGTTCAGTTGGGTGTAGGTTAGGTCTAGGTTCGTTTAGAATCATAAAAAAGAAAAGAAGAACATGAAAAAAGAGAGATGAGAGAGAAGTACCTTGATTGAGAGAGAGAGAGAGAGAGAGAGAGAGAGAGAGAGAGAGAGAGATAACTAGGGGAATTACTCCCAAAATGGCTTCACACCATCAATCCCATCGCATGATGAATTGCTAAATCACATAGCAACGGAGAGGAAACTTTTTTCATTTATGGTTCATAATAATCAAACTCTAAAGGGGTCCAAACCTTTTATAGTCTCAAAAAGAGACTTTTATAAAAGACCTCTCTTAGGAAAAATATTCTCATAAAAAAAACCTTTCTCAAGTAAAACATAAAATGGTTCAAAGATTATAAAATAAATGACCAAAACTACTCAAAACAAATAAATCTAAGATATTCTAAATTATTCGTGGCCAATGGGATGGTCCACGATCAAGATGGCCCTATAGTGGTCCAATGGTCTATCATGTGCGATCAAGGTGTTCGGTATCGGTATCGGTATCGGTGGGTGTAACGGTGCCCACCGTTACCTATACGAATACGGGGGCGTAACGGCCTGTAACGGTGCAATTTTTTTTTTTTTTTTTTTTGCCAAAAAAATATGGATTAAATCTGGAATATTCGAAGTATTCCAAATATGCATTCATTTATAATTTGGAACATGTTTATGGTGGTGTAACGGTCCACTCTTTGGTGAGAAGTTGTATCGGATTATCTGATGAATTTATGAACCAGACAACCTGGATTTGACTGCAAAACTCATACATTTAATTTTCTAACTATTTACTATCAATGATAGATATAGTAGAATGAATGTAATATCAAAATATCTTACATGTGTAGGTGTTTGCAATAATTTTTCATAATTTATTCTATATTAAGTTATTAACAATTTAACATACCTGAGGAGGAGTGAGGTCTCTACTCTAGAGTCTATGACTCTATACTAGAGTGAGTCCAGACTTGCATAAATTACAATGTTCATTCTATTTTAAAGTCTTCATTCTTCAACATGTCAGAAACTTCTCCTCCTATCCTGTTCCTGTGGCTGTGACTATGATTCCTGTCCTGTGACCTGTCATCCTCAGTCAAGAATATTAAAAAAAAATTAGTAGTGTCTGTCTGATATACTCCCCTGCAATTTAATTAAGGATTACTTGATTGGGTGTCAGGGGAGCTATTTTAAATACAAGTTCGGTAGTGTCAAGTGTGTGCTTGCAATAATACTGCTGCAAATACTTACCTTAATACAAATATATACTTACAATTACCGTAATAAAATTCATAAGTCACTACCAAAATGAAAATCTGCTTTTTTTGTGGTTGCTCGACTTCCACATTATCGTCATCGTCATCATCAGGCTAAGGCTGTTCAATAGGTGGAGGTGCTGCATATCCATAATATCCAGTGCTAGAAGGAAATACTAGATCAACGAAACTAGAGGATGACTGATCTTGACTAGGTAATGGCTTCGACCCTGAGTAAGGATATCCACCAGTGCCTGTCGAATAACCATACTGGTGCTGATACTCAGCCTGTTGAGAATCTTGAGATTGAGAGTGTCTGTGATGAGTAACTTGGATTTGGATCTGAATATCTATAATCATATGGATATGGATCGGGAGGACTACTCCAACATGAATGTAATAGAACAGGCTCAGTATAACTATAATTATAATCCAATTGGCCATAAGAATATCCATCTTAATAACCAGAACTATGAGCCTGCTGATGTTCCGGATCTCCCGGACCTGGTGCACCATTAGACCTACCCTCCTGTTAGTTGTATCATGACTCAGTACACTCATAAGTCTGACCTCGTGTACTACCTTGTCGATGCTCATCGGCATCGCGATCTGTAGACGGCTGTATGGTGTGTTGAGCAATACCAAAAGTGCCAGCACCAAGGGCAGGGGCGTTATCATCACCATCATCCGACACGGTCACGTTACCACTGCTCATACTCTTCTTTTGATCTTGAGCCGTACTTAGTACAAAAGCTGCCCCTCTTTCTGGGTCCAACACAGCTGCATGACTCTCTTGTTGCGCTGTGCGTATTAGTGGGTCATCAATATCCAATTCTTCACTATCCTCTTTAATTTGAATTTTCATTGTTTCCAACCAAGGTAGAAGTGGGTCGTCCTCATCATAAATATTGCCCAAGTTTATTGGACAGTAGTCTGTGCCATTGGCGGCTGTAATGCTCCTATGATGTTGTCGCATTCTTAGCTTTATATTGTAGTGCATGAAGACAAGTCTATCCAACATCCTTGTTTACAATCTATTCATATTCTTTGAATGAATAAGTGCGATTTCCAAATGTATCTAATTCATTCAACGCCTTTATTTGCATGTCTAAGTTAGCCTCTAATCTCTTTATCACATTCTTTAGCTGGACACGAACTTCATTATCCGTAACAAATGATTGGACATATCTGTACCTAGGATTTAGGTAGTAATCTGCTGCATGAAGATCGTGATGGAGTTGTCTTGTCCATCTCGTGTCGATCATCCTCCAATAAGACTCCCAGCTTCTACAATCACGTTGAATTGCCAACTTTGCCTTATCCATGACATCGCATAGGAAGCCCATGGTAGGTGCTTCGTTGGTTTCAACAAGACGGAGTACCCTCATTAGTGGCTCCATCACCTTTATGATCGACTTGATCCTCTTCTAATATTTATTGTCCCGTATGGTGTTCACAATTTCAACCGGTGTCCATGATGTCTTCTGCCCATGTTTTTTGTTGAGCCAATCTCGGGAAGCAAACATCTCTCTCAACTCTCCCCTATGCTGGTATAAGCTCTCTAATGTTATAAAGTTTGTTGCGAATCTAGTCGCCGCAAGCCTCAACAACTCTTGTCCTTTCGTGAACTTCCTCATTATTGTAACTACTTGATTATGGTTGTAAATAAATGTCTTCACTTCTTTTGCCATTTCGACCATTTTCTTAACATTCTTCTTCTTCCCAATATCTTATATCTTCCAACATAAGATCAATACAATGGGCAGCACATGGTGACCCAAAAATATGTGGTCTCTTTTTCATCAACTTATGTCTTGCAAGCTTATATGATGCTTCATTATCTGTCACAATCTGCACTACATTCTCCTCTTCAATCTCATCCACAACTTTATCCATTAGTCCAGTAATATAATCGGAATTTTTTGTTACGGCTGAGGCATCAATTGACTTGTGCTATATAGTTCCCAAGTGGCAGTACACCATAAAGTTGATCATGCTGCATCAGGTTGGGCCAGTCCAACCATCGCACATGATCGTGCATCCTCTGGCTTGCCATATAGGTTTAAAGGTAGCCATGTATGCTTTCACATCCGCATACTCTACATCTGTCCATTTCCCCTTAAATCCCTAGCCGTGGGAGCTTTAATTCCTTCACCTGCTTTTGCTGTTGCATCAATTATCACCTGCCAATATGGAGAATTGGTCGCGTTCGGAGGTATGTTGGCATGTATAAATAACTTTGCTGCTGCCCTACTTAGCTTTTCAACAGAAGTTCTACTCCACATTTGTTTTATCTTCTTTTGTTTAGTTGATTTTTTCCTAAACAGGATCAGATCAATAGAGGGTCTCCTAGGCTCATTTACTTCTTCATCCAAATGTATAGGGGCATCACGTGAAGATGCCTCTCGTCAGCTCTCAAACATACGTTGTAACCCACCAAACCCACCCCCCCCCCACCCCCACCCCCAGAACCAGCTAGCACTCCCAGCTGCACTCCCACTCCCACTCCCATTGCCCCCCCGTATCACGTATTGACCCACTCGCGCTAAACATGCGGCAACGTTCTTCTCCTTCATGAGCTAAACGCAAGCTCTTTCTCCTAGCTATAGTTAATTCCCGATCTGAATCTTCGTCAGAATCAATAATATCTTCATCACGAACGCCCATATATTCAGGACCAAACACCTTCTGTCGGGCCGCATCCAAAATCTCATCTTTCTTCTTTTGTCTAGCAGTATGTTTTCCCTTCGACTTATCCAGACTGGCTTGCATTAAAATCATTCTTTTTCGGTACTTTAGTACATCCTGCAACTTAACCCTTTCGATGTGCCAAATGTTGTTTGAGATGCGTAATTCCATCGGTTACTAGTCTATCACAATAATTGCACTTCATTTGGTGCCTAGTACCACCAACCCTCTGATAATGTTGCCATCCAATATTCTCACTTGTTGGCCAGACCCTGACATTCCCTTGGGTAGATTAGATATGACCTATGTCTATGTCAGATTGCGAGTCTACTCGCTATTCTCAATTTATATATAGTTTTTACTTTTTAAAAGAGAATGAATGAATGAATTAATTTAAATCTCGAAAACCTAATGTAAATAGATTAATATCAGAAAGTTCGAACTTCAGAATCTAATCAATAAAGATGATTTTATGTTCTAAACCCTAAGAAGCTCCAAACCCTCTCCAATATAAGAAAATATAAACATAAAGTCACTAATTCGAAAATAGAAAAAAATATAAAATCACAACAATAATCTATTAAATGGACATTAATATGTTCTACTATGATTAACACATCATATTCTACTATTAAAACAGCAACACATTAAATAAAAAATGAATTTTTTAATTTAAAAAATGGCCGAAAATAGTGCGTAAATAGAAAAAATATAAAAAAATATAAAATCACAACAATAATTTGTTAAATGGACATTAATATGTTCCACTATGATTAACACATCATATTCTACCATTAAAACAACAACACATTAAATAAAAAATGATTTTTTAAATTTAAAAAAAAGGGCCGAAAATAGTGCGTAAATAGAAAACAATTATAAAAAAATATAAAATCACAACAATAGTATATTAAATGGACATTAATATGTTCTACTATGATTAACACATCATATTCTACCATTAAAACAACAACACATTGAATAAAAATTGATTTTTCGAATTTAAAAAAAGGGCCGAAAATAGTGCGTAAATAGAAAAAAATTATAAAAAAAATATTAAATCACAACAATAATCTGTTAAATGAACATTAATATGTCCTATTATGATTAACACATCATATTTTACCATTAAAATAGCAACACATTGAATAAAAAGAATAAATACCTATTTTTGAGGAATTTCTGGAAAATGGCCCACAGAGCTTCGAATCAAGAAAATCCTTTAAGTTGTTTTTATCCTTAATTTCAAGTTAAGGGTGGTCGAAAATTGTAATAGAATGGTTTATGAAGAGTTTGGAAGAAAGAAGTATAAAAAAGTGAAAAATCGGAGCTTAAAAAGAAAAAAAAAACACTAGCCATTTTATGACCGTTACGCCCGATTTTCTTTGGCGAACGTCACATTAGCGTGGCATCTTTACGTGATCGGCCGATATGTAACTGATACTGCATTCCCTGTGCGCGATCCAACGGGTTGATCAATGCACATAGAGCTGTACACGAGTCGAGTCGAGCCGAGTATCGCTCTACTCGTACTCGGCTCTTAATGCCCGAGTCCTGCTCGTACTCGGCTCTACTCGGCCAACGAACATGGACTCCCTACTTGTACTCTACTCGCCCGAGTACAAGCCGAGTACGAGTAGAAAACGAGTCGAGTCGAGTCCGAGTATTGAGTGTTCAACTAAAAAAACATTTTCCATCTATCACTTGTCCATTGTTTTCTGTGGTGTGGCCCACCTAGTATTTGGATAGGTGTGTTTTGGGGGCACCCCACACTCAGTGTCCGGGTTGGACAACATACACACAAAATGGTGGGCCCAACACAAGAAAATCTGCGGACGGACAGGGGCACCGGACACAAAATGGTGGGCCCAACACATAGATTCTGTAATCCATCAAAATCAACTTCGGAAAGCAACAGATTCAAAACGAAATTCTTACCTGATGGACAGATAGGGGCACCGGGCAGGGGTGGGACGAGTCGCGGACGGGGCGAGGGCGAAGCCGTGCTGGGACGGGCGTCAGGCGGGCAGGACAGGGACGAGTTGCGGCGAGATAGGGGCATCGGGGCACGAGTAGTGGGACGAGTTGCGGACATGGCAGGGCAGTGACGAGCTGCGGATAGGGGCACCGGACAGTCACGGGACGAGCGAGAGAGAGAGAGAGAGAGAGAGAGAGAGAGAGAGAGAGAGAGAGAGAATGGCCGAATGGGTAGGGACGGTGCTGGCCGCTGAGGAGAAGGAAGGAAAGGGAAGGGTTTGTTTTTTCGATTTGGGCAGGCGGGCGAAAGCTAAAAGCGACCGGGATTAGGGCTTTAGTTGTATATATATGGCCCTGGTCGAGTACGAGTCTCGAGTACGAGTCAAGCACCGAGTCGAGTACTACTTTGCTCATACTCTACTCGAACTCAAAACGAGTAGAAGAAAACCACTCGTACTCGGCTCTAACACCTGACGAGTCGAGTCGAGTTGAGTACTTTCGAGTCGAGTCGAGCGAGTACCCGAGCTTAATCTGCTCGTGTACAGCTCTAAATGCACACATGCAATCCAACGGTACAAATGCCCCAAACAAGCAACCCATGCACATCTACCCAGTGTGGGGTTTTCAACAATGGTTAGGAATGCAACTTGGGCACGTGGGCCCCATCATATAATGATTGTCTAGCCATAAGTGCTTGGATGTCCTCATAAATTCCCCTCGACTGAAGAGATATTGTCTCTGGCGAAATAAAGCGGCCGTGATGCTCGAGAAGATTTGGGTCTTGTCACTGAAGCTTTGTATCTGTGATCCATATGTTGTCTGAATCTGGCTTGCCCTTCCACTTGACGAGGTACTCCTAATAACCTTCTCGTCGTGTGGAAACCACTCGCTCATACCCGATATCTTTTATCGTCTCTCTTAGTAAGTGTTTATGGCAGAAGAGGTAGATGCTGTGAAGAATAGACGGGTATATGCCAAAGGTCATGGGACAAGTTGGGAGGGCTATCATCAAGACGAAGGTGATGGTCTGAATAAAGGCTAATAGGTGTAGGTACTGGACCCTTAAAAGATAAAAGATCATCCACTTTGAATAAAGATCTAAAACCCATGTCAGGTGTAAGATCCACAACATACATATTATGTCCTAATTTACTCAGTATCTTATAAGGTCCTACACTACGGGCTTGTAATTTCTTAATGACCCCTTGCGGAAACCGTTCGGGTCTCGTACGAACTATCACATCGTCACCTATGACCTATCTGAACTCCTTGAACCTGTGATGAGAGTCAATGAATATCTTGTGCGTTTCATTGCTGATGCTAATCCGTTTTCTAATTTCAACCTGTAAATCATGGATATGATATGAAAATGCATTTGCGAACTGACTGCCTATGGGATACTGACATAGGAACTGATTATATTGTTCCATCCTTCTTTTTGTCAAATACTTTCATAGTGATAATATGGAGAGGCTTAGGTTGCGACTCTTCGCTATTCTCATTCCTCTTCGTGTTGTTCTCCTTTTCCATGGTGACTATGGGAGGAAGAGGATCCAAGACAACACCTAACGAATGCAAGGGGTGCGATCTCAACAGGCTCAACTTTTTCATCATTAATACTAGTACATCGGGCTGATAAACTTCTTCTTTGTACTATCCCCCATCAGCCACATCTTTATCCAACTTGCCAATGACGAGGGCCTTATTTCGCTCTTTTGTAGGACATTGATGTGCGAAATGCTCATATTCGCGGTAATTGTAACATTGTGTGGACTCATCCGCCCACACACTAATACCAACCAACCCTTCCCCTTTTCGTCTCTGTAGGTGGGTCTCAAACTAGTAGGGCGTTTGGTCTAGCTCCTTGCGGAGTGGGCTTGATGTGATAATCTCTTGGATCAACCCGCTTAACATATAAACAGTTTTAGATACTGCTTCAACTCTTGCACCACTTGATAGGTGTGCTCTAGAGTGCTCACATTGTGATGAATGAGCTCATGCTGGATCTTATGGGCGGAGGCCCATTCTAAAACGGGACAGTGTGACTAGTGGGTCCTCTTGAACATTACATCGCATCATGTATTCATCAAAGCGCGCGATGTAATCAGTTATAGACATGGATCCTTGCCTAAGGGATTGCCATTGATCCAGGAGCCTCTGTTGATAGGAAATGAAAAATATCTCTCTTAATATATCTTTCATCTCAACCCAAAGAGAGCCTGGATCCTCTCCAGATCTTTCCACCTTCCGCTCCACATTCATCCAGAATAGTTTAGCTTGGCCCACCACCTTCATATTGGCAAACCTCACACGACGGGCTTTAGACATGTCATACGACTCAAAGTAGTGGTCCATGTACGCTATCTAGTCGAGGAATGCCTTGAGGTTCAGGCGACTATCAATACTAGGGGCCTCAACTTTAACGCTCTTCATGACATGTGCATCTTGGTCATGGTGGTCATGACAACACTCATGATGTGGTTGCACGTGCACGCCACTACGGCCAACACCTTGGCCACGCCCGCATCCACGGCCTTCAACTTGACCCTCAGCTTGAGAGTGGACATCTTCCCTAGTGTCAGGGTTCTCCTAAAGAGAAGCTTCTAGCTGATTGACGTGTGCATTGGTCGCTGTCCATTGAGTAGCGGTGGTCCTATTGTGAGCCTCAGTGGCCGTAAGACAGGTTAAGGGTCTCGACAATCTGTTCTCGATTCATGTTAGTAGGGTGAAGACCAAAACCACGCTCATATCACGTGGACATGCACTAAAAACCTAAGGTGAAGACTCGACCATACCCTAGATGATCCTAGACAACTCTAGATGACCCTATATTACTCTATATGCACTGGATGCGCTAACAACCCTAGATGTAATGAATATGATAACCCATGCTAAACCTATGGGCTTCGATACCAAAGTTGATGTAGAACGGGATGATCTAACCTAATACGATGCGTTGAAACTCGATAGCGGATTAACTAGAGCAATCAGAAGACAAAATAACACTAAACTACCACAAGTTAAAGAAACTCAGGTTTGCAACATGTTAAGGTTCAAAACACCTAACAGTCCCACAATGAGATTCTTATAAAGTATCAAGTAATTAGGATCGTGTAGAAGATAGAAACTCCATGAGACTCCCACTTAGCATGGGTAGGGAATGTAGGGTATATGTTTAGAGTATTTAGCAAGCTAGGAATTTAGGGTTTCGATTTAGGGATTTGAGGATTTAGAGTTAATAGGTTGGGAAAAATTCGGTTTAGGGTTATAGGATTTTGGGAGAATTCAGAATAAGGTTCAGATTTGGGGATTAGGGTTTGGAAAGATTGGGGGTTTTGAGATTTAGGAATCTTAGGGTTAGGGTTTGGGATTTATGTTTAGGGGCTTTGTAAAGGGGATTAAAGGGAAGACGGAAGTTGAAGATTCGAAGAAGGGAGCCACGGATTGGGATGTTTGTATGGACACTGTTCACACAACAGTATTCACAGCTAGCGCTTGGGTTCAGTTGGGTGTAGGTTAGGTTTAGAATCATAAAAAAGAAAAGAAGAAAGAGAAGAAGAAGATGAAGAAAGAGAGATGAGAAGAAAGTAACTTGAGAGAAAGAAAACAAGAGGATAACTAGGGAAATCACTCTCCAAATGGCTTCACACCATCCATCCCATCACATGATGAATTGCTAAATCACATAGCAAAAGAGAGGAAACTCTTTTCATTCACGGTTCATAAAAAACCCTAAAGGGTTCCAAACCTTTTGTCTTAGAAGGAGACTTTTACAAAAACCATCTCTCAGGAAAGAATTCTCATAGAAGAAAGCCCCTATCTCAAGTGAAACATAAAATAGTCAAAAAATAATAAAATAAATGACAAAAACTACTCACAACAAATAAATATAAACTATCCTAAACTATTCGTGGCCAATGGGGTGGTCCACGATCAAGATGGGCTACGATCAAGAGTGGTCCAAAGGTCCATCATGGGTGATCCAACGGGCCGGTCGATGCACCCATGCAATCCAATGGTCCAAATGCTCCAAACAAGCAACTCCTGCATCCATCTAGTGTGAGGTCTTCAATGATGGGCCCCATTACTGTTCACATGCAGATTACAAAGTGAAAGCGTGTAAGCAAAGAGCTAAACATGTGAATGAAACTAGAAAGCATGGACGTACCAAATAAAATAATACACAATCTATTAAAAAAAGAAGTACACAATCTGAAATGCTCCAGGCAAGTAAATCCGAATAACCAATTTGTAGATCGCAACTCTTAAGAACTAGTGGACAAATCTTGCATCAAAGTGATGATCTGCATTATTGGATAAATATACCAAATTTACTTTCGGAAAGCTTCTGCTTCCGGAGATCTAGTTAAGCTTTAATCTAGGACAACAAATAGCATATTGATTGTGCAATATTGATTTTGAACAGTATAAATTCAATGCTCAAAACATTGGTGTATTTATGAAGCCATATGCTACACTGAACAAACTATTTAGGCATACAAGACAAGATATCTAGAATGTAGAGCGTGCATAACACTGGATAAGTAGCAAGAGGGGGAGAGAGGGAAGCTATTTGGTGTGGTTGGTAAGTCAGACTGTCAAGAGCTTTTGGTCAGAGCCTGATCTAATCCATCAATCTAATCTTTTATCACATCCTTAGGCCCTCATAGGAGATCAAATGATGGAGAGCCAATTGCGATGGTTTAGCCATGTGCTACAAAAGCTGAAGATGGCCCTAGTAAGATGTGGACTTTTGATCACAGTTGAAGGGCCTGCAAGGAGGATGAGGGGAAGATCTAAGAGACTTTGGCCTGAGGTGGCGAGAAGGTATATGAGCTATTCTATATTTGCTGAGGATAGGGCCTTAGATAGGAATGATAAGTGATACAAAATTCCCGAAGCCACCCCCAAAAAGCTTGGACAATGCTATGATGATGACAATTGACAACGACGACTATCCTTTAGGAGGCCATATTAAGTGCACAAGTTAGCTTTTGAGGTAAAGAGGAAACTCTTATTTGAAGGGATTGCATTTACGTCCCACAATGCTAATTTCATGTTTTATGATTTACGCATTCGTTTTTTAAGATTAGGAAAATGGTTATCATGCTTGGTATAGTCATTGTAAATGTCACGGTTCCTATTACGAATCGCATGCATGATGCATCTATGGTTGAATTTGTTGTAGTCCTTTATGTTTTCTATTTCAGATACTATTTATGTTCCCCTCCTTTTGGTACAACAGTTACAGCCATGAATCATAAGCTTCCTTTATTGCTAACCATCAGTGAATGAAGGGTTGCATTGGTCTGGATTGTATTCCAAGACATGGCAAATGCTAACTGTTATTTTGGCCTCAGTATTCGTACGAACTTCTACTGCAATATCTACACAAGACGCAATCCATACCTATGCTTGGAATAGTCAATGAACGCATCAATTTCCAAGGTAAAATCCTTCCTGTGCTCTTACAATCTTCATCATAAACATGAAACATGGATGACTATCCATTTCTTTTTCATCATGTGTGTTTCCACTTTCGCTTTTCAAAGACCTCTGCATGTTCTATTATGAGTGTTTTTCTCATAATCTTTGGTTGACAGTCTCTCCTGGACAGCCCAGCTCAATTTCCGATGATGCAGAGGCTGTAACTCTAATTGGTAGTAGCCAGGATACTGCTAATCAGATAAATCAGAAAGAAATACTGTGGGGGGTGAGTCAAGAAAGCCAACTAGCTTTTATTTTTGCTTGTTATTTGATGTGTTGTCATTTACCATAAACTGATGTTTTTGATCAGCTGTGTTGGAAAAGATGTAATTCCTTCTCCATGATTTTTCAATTGCTTTCATTAGTTTTGTTACTTGAGGTGTGCAAGTATATCAATATATTGGAGATAATAGCCAGTCAAATTATATGTTTTTATAAAAAAAAATGGGACGGGGTTTGGATGAGCAGCCACATCATGGGTTTGCTCCCTACAGGTGTGGGTTCGACTCCCCTCCCTGGCATTACCTGATGCATGTGGTTGCATGCATCCGCGGGGAATAGTCTTGCCTCAAAATGGGGCGGGGACACAGTGTTGTCCATTTTTTTTTTAAAAAAATTATATATATATATATATGTTTTAAATCTTCTGTGAGATATCCTCTCCTCCAAGAAAATAGAGAAAACTGCAGTAGATTATAGGGAGACTGTATTCTTAGACTCATTTTCAACTTCATTATCAACGATGCCTTTCTTCAGTATTTTATATTAAGGGAACCATAGCTTGCTGGAATCTTGTATGATACCAACTCGATCCCGAGGTAATGCCCACCAAAGAATGGGGATGAGATGCAGTAAGATAATTGTCTAAGTTTGTGCCAAGTTAACTCTTATGTTAGGATCTCTGGAAAGCCTTAGGATTCTGACTCTTCAGAAACAAAATATAAAAGAGAAGTTTGATCTTTAGAATATTTTGGAACTTTAAATTTTGATGTGGATTGTACATGGAGAAGGGCCACAAAACTTAGTGTCCTGCAGAGTCTATTTTTCTGCCTGCATGATCTGTTCCATCCAGTGTTCTTAAAGGTACTTGGGGCACCTGCCCAGGGATTGCTTGAAATGCTTAGGCGTGCCTAGGGGCACACCTGGAGTTTCCTGGTGCAATTTTTTAAATGTATAATAAACACTAATATCGACATCAAATATATAATCAATATTAATATATACATAATATTTATAGGCATGCTGGTTTTTTAAGCAATCAAAATCAACACCCCTTCAAATTTCAAAGGAAAGATCTATGACAAGCAAAATGAACTCACACACTGAACCATCTATTTATCAAACTAGTATTAGTAATCAACTAATCAATAATCATTAATCAAACCATTCATGAAACTTGTCAACAACTAAACTAATAACTGTTAATCAAAAGCTCACTATTAGAAGAAGAAAGCAAGAAGAAGAAATGAGAGAAGATGTTGAAATTTGGGGAAAAGAAATCTTCTAATGTCAAAAGAAAGGAGTATATTTGTTGAAATAGGGTTTAAAAAGACTCCCTCTTATGTATTTACACCCTTAAAGGGTGGGTGTAAAAAAAAACTTAAAAGGACATGTCAAATTTCCCAAGTGATTCAGGCGTGCCTAGGCACACTCAGGTGCATGCCTAGGATCAATGGCATCAGCTAGGGTCCAGGCTCGCACGCCATGGCCTACACACCTGGGGGTGTGCCTGGGTCGCCTTTGACTACACAGTCTCCATCTCCCTTTTCTATTTACTTTCACATGCTCAATGGAGTTAGAAGCCTCCTGCCTGTTGGAAATGTGTGCTTTGCATGTCTCGTACGAGCATTTTCATTTATTTTCTGCCACGCCTTTACCATCTAACATACATTTGCTAAATTGTAGTTGCTTGAGGATTCTTTAGAAGAACGTTTGGAAAAGTCCTCAGGTTTGCTTTCAGTTTCTGAAAAAGTTGAAGGTGAAAACAAAGATGGGGATGTGGAAGAGAACAAGGTGAGCAATCAACATGAAAGATTCTATCAAGCATATAAAGTTATGATGTCTTATCTTTTGGTATATATAATGATTTTTTTTTTTTTCCCTTAGCAAAGTGAACATTTGCAATTAACAAGCTAAGCATGAAGAATATTGTTAGGCATTTTAGATGTTCATCTTATAGGCCTGTTTGCACGTGGGTGGCACTAATTGAAACAGATGTGATTGCCCCACATGCTTCATTTCAATTGGGAGACAAAAGGAAATGGATTGGACAAAGCAACCTTGTAATGCATTTCTGCTTTGGCCTAGGAACCTGACACCTTCTAGAGAAATCATACGTTCCACTTATTCAAATTCAAATCTTTCAGCTGAGAACAAAAAATCTAAAGTCTTGATTCTCTTCTGTTCCAAACAGGCACTAAACTTTTCCTTTAGGTTAGTCTATAACATGCTCTCCCCTCTTGGTGACGTTTCTTGCTACTCACCTTCTGCACCCAATGCTTTGGAATTGCTGGAAACATATTATTACAATATTTGGATGGCTTAGTTTAAAAATTTAGAAGGGTAAAAAATCTCTTCCACTTTGCAAACAAAATTCTCTCTCGAATCTTGACAATCTAATACAATGTTTCGAAAATCACTGTGATTCTGAACTCGGAGGAACTGCTTGTTTTGGCCAGAGCAGGAGTACTAGTGGCCAAATATATCTGGTGAAAAATTGCACAAAACTGTCCTCTCATTCTTAAAATGCTTGGCTACTCCCTGTTTCAGCTCAATTAGACTGGCAGTTTTTAGTGGTCATTGTGCTCAGTTCATTAAATCATTCTTGACTAACCCACTATTCCTGTCCGACTACAAACTTGCCCTGAGGTCATAGTTTTGCTCATTTTAGTGGATAACTCACTCTCTTAACATCTCTCTTCTGTCATTGCATGTCATATGCACTTGAAAATGTTCAACTACACAAGTTGAGAGATTCAACCGTCTCTCAGCTCATGGAAGCACCTATTTATTGGAAGCTGGCAACCAAGATAGGTGAACAACAGCCATGCTAATCTACCAATTCTCATAACTGATCATCTGACACTGCCCCCTATGATTCAAGCATAAATCAAGATTCAGACCAACACCAACTATTTCATATCAGATAAAATATACATCCAAAGGTGTGTGGCATTCCACCTCTATGTAGGACAACTTCCGATCACAAAAAAAACTCAAGGAGACAGTACAAGCCCACATATGCAAAATAGGGTTGCAAATGGATCAAATCAGGTCATGTTGGAGGGAGTTGAGTTACAGGTCCAAACTATTAAAAAATCAGGTTTGGTTTCAGAACTAGACCCAACACATTAAAATTAGGTGAGGTTCAAATAAGAAATAAGCTGTCTATCGGGGGAAGACTCACTCTCATCAAGGCAGCTCTGTCCAACATTCCTATTTACTTTATGTCTTTGTTTAAATGTCCTTCCCACGTCCTGGACAATATAGACAACCTGCAAAGAGACTTCCTTTGGAGGGGTAAGGAGAATCAGCAAAAAACCCACCTGCTGGACTGGAAAGAAGTCTGTTCCCATTTTAAGGATGGTGGAGCTAGTATTAGGAGTCTAAAGGTGATGAATCACGCCCTCCTTGGCAAGTGGACTTGGAGGCTGGGAATAGAGAGGGATACTCTATGGAACTCGGTAATCAAAGGAAAATATGGGTCGTCTCATGGGGATTGGTGGACTAAAGAATCTTCGCGGTACAGAGCTTCCTATCTGTGGAAAGGTATTCTGCGTGCAAAAAAGCCGGTTGTTCAGAATATCGGCTTTTAGCTCGGGAATGGGGCTGCTATCAGATTTTGGGAGGATCACTGGCTCGGCAAAATGACCCTCAAAAGCAGATTCCACAACATATACCAAATCACTGTCCTTAAAGATAGTCCAATTCGCAGCTTTTTCTCTTAAATAGGATCACGCTTAGTATGGGAAATCAATTGTACCTGGAATCTGCACGATTGGGAGCTAGACGAATACGCAACTCTCCTCAATTGTCTCTCCATGGCGCTGCCAATCGGGGACGAACCTGATAAACTATTGTGGAAGGGGGACAAATCCGATCTATTCTCGGTCAGATCGCTGTATTCTATTCTCTCTCCCTCCACTACCCCTGCATCCTCGACGCACCCTTTTATTTGGAAGTATCACGCTCCTCCCAAGTTTATCTGTTTCAGTTGGTTGGCGGCCAGGAAGCGGATCCTAACAGTCGACAACCTGAAGAAGAGAGGCATGCAACTCCCCAATATCTATCTATGCTGTATGAATGTTGAAGAGACGGCTTATCATTTGTTGGTCCACTGTCCTCTCATCTCTCCCATCATCTGGGATTTTTTCCAACGATTTAGTGTCTGTGGGAGTACTCCTGAGACCGTCTCTTCCTTCTTACTGTACTGGCATGGATTTATTTTCGGGAAGACCAAATTGCGTATTTGGAGAATGGCCATCCTAGCCATTTGGTGGGCTGTATGGACGGAAAGGAACGACTGATGTTTCAACAACATTCAGTCTTCGGTGCAATCTGTTGGATCTCGGGCCAAAAAACTTCTCATTGAATGGGTTGCTAATGCTCCTTCCCTAAAGGGCTGTAATCTTCTTCTTTTTAGGCATGTAATTATGGCTCTGCCTTCTCAGCAGAGTCTTTTCGTTGCTCTTTTCTCCTTTTAATAAAATCGTTACTTCTAAAAAAAAAAAGAAATAAGCTGATCTATTTAATAGATGAATTTGATCTGGTCTATGAGAATCCAAACTTGATCCATTCATCCACGGGTCATGTTTTATGTTAGGTGTGATTTGGGTCTAAAAACTTAAAAAAAAAAAATCATATAAACAACTCTTTTTGGAAGGGAGGGGAGGAAAACATCGTTATCACTTCATAAAACGGGATGACATTCAAATGTCTGAGGAGCTTGGAGGTCGGAGGATCGAAGAGTGAAACTGGAACCTTTCTCAGAAATGGAGTTTTGAGGAACCAGATTCTCCATGGAGCAAGGTTGTGGGAGGTAGTAGGGTGTGACCAATGGTGGGTGGGAAATAGAGTGGGCGAAACATAATACTTCCGCCATTTGGAGTAGAACTCATAAGATGGGGTATGGTAAAAAGTGGGAATAATGTTCGATTGTGGGATGTCGTTTAGGAGAGAGATAAGCCCTTGGCCCTAAAACACTGAATGCTTTGTGAAGGATAGTGTCGAGGAGCTTGGGGGAGGATTTTTTTATTTATTATTTATTATTATTATTATTATTTATTTATTTATTATTATTATTATTTTTTTTATCAATGATCATATATTAGAAGGAAAAAAACGAAGATACAACCCTGAACAAATGGGCAATGAAAAGCCCGACCAATGAAAAATTACAACTACGAAAAAAAGAGAGGAAAAACTTACAACTCCAAGCCTAGGCCCCATGAAAGTCATGTAAGCAACTATCCTTTCCCGGCTGTAATTTGTAATTCTAATGCCCCACAGCTGCACTCCCTCCTCTGTAGGAGCATCCACCCTCTGACTCAGTGAGCGATGCGCACAGGAGAAAACCATATTCACCAATGCTACTGACTGAGTAGCTTCCTCCATTTCATTCGCCACTTGCCGAGGGAAGTAATCCACCATAATCCAATTAACTATGTTTCTCAGATCCTTGTTCTCTTCCTCCATTTCGTTCACCACCTGCCGACGGAAGCAATCGACCATAATCCAATTAACTACATTTCTCAGATCCCTATTCAATTAGTACTGAGCTTAACTGTCTTTTTGTGATGATCCTAACCCCTGAGCCATGCAATTTTTTTTGAAGTTGGAATCACTGATACTGAGATGATCATAAAACTCTAGTGTGGTAGAGATCTAACTCTCTGACTATTCCACCACATCTTGCCAGACCTGGGTTGCCCCTAGAGCACTCTTTGGTGTAGTCCTTGCGATGGGCAGGCCTGGGGATGGTTCAGGCCTGTATTTTGAACTGGTCAGGTGGGGCCTATTCAAAATATTGATTTTGCCTGCCCCAGGCCTGGCCCATTACCAGCCCTATGTTGAAGTTTAGTTTAAACCAGGCCCTTGGAAGGCAACTCCATTCCACAGAAGGCTTCCTCAACTTTGCTGCAATACAGTATCGTAGTTGGAACTTGGAATAGAACTGTGCCCACCGAATCCCACTTGAGCACTTGTCTTGGCTTGCCCATTTGATAATCATAGCAACTATTTTGTTGAATACCAGCCCTGCTGAATTCTCTGTGCACCTTGATTCATACATTGGTGCCCTTGTGAAGATTCACCATTATCCATTGCTTCAATGTTGCATTTTATACTTGAAATTCATCTAGCTTTCATGTTGAGAGCCTATTCATCTAGCTTTCATGTTGAGAGCCTCACTGTTGTGACTTGTGAGTATACAAAGTGGCTTTCTATGCTTGCAACATTTAGTCTAATGCTTCTGTTTTGTATTTTAATGGATGATTCCGTGCTGCATATATTACACATTTTGAATTATTATGCTAGTAGTAAAAAGGCAATTGGATGCCTGCTGATGAAATGTTCCATGAGGCCAGATCCAATACAATTCTTTGCATGTTAAGCTTAATGTACAAAGTTCATCTGAGTGCATTAAAGTGCGAAGTGCAGTAGTGCACCTAAGTGTGCATTGTAAGTGCATCTAAGTGAATTGCACTTGGTTGAACTTAGATGCACTGACAATCATGTACTTTAAATAACTTATATGCATTTAGACATACTTAGATGCATTTTGTACGTGAGGCTTACAAAGCTTTATATTGGATCTGGCCCAAGTGTTCCTTTTATCGATATTACTACATATTGCTACCTCTGTTTGATTGCATATTTCACATTGAAGTCATGGAACTGCTTTCCTAACATAGCGATGGGCATTAATTTCACTTGTTTATCATGAGGACATCAATCCAATTCATCCTTTAAATTCTGATATATGGTTTTATTGTTCAGAAGAAATTACCGGAGGGAGGAAAGCAAGGAAATTCTATCAAGAAGTTGAAGAAGGACAAAAATGTTGGTGCAACTGGAAAAAGTGTTCGCTCTGAGACAAACACTATTTCCATGGCTCCTCGAGTGAAACCAGAGCTGACCTTGCCCACAATGTATTCTCCAAATTCTTCTATTTCAAATATAATTTACATAAATACAGAACATTTGCCAGGATTACTTGGACCTTGGTGTATTTTTTAAAGGCTTTAGAAGATTTTTTATTTTTATTTTTTAACAACTTGGTTTCTAATTTAAAATGTGCTTTTATCAACATAAAGATTGTCACTAGAAAGAGAAAAAATATAAAACATCAACTCTCATCTAAGTTGCAGTTATGAAATAAGTCCATGTTGAAGCATATCTGTGTTTTAGTTTGACTTTGACCCATTAGGCGATGTTTGACATTGTAAAATTCGATTAAATCCTCAGGCCTAGTGTTTTTCAGGCTCCAACATGGCTTTTTTGGATGGTGACTTCATTTTGTTGAAACCAAACAAAAGAAAGCTCACAACAAAACAAAAGAAACAGAGCTTAAATTCATCCAGCCTTCCACTTTCTCCATCTCACTCAAACCCTAATCTGCAAAGCATATACTGAAGGAAATTCCAATTTACATGGTCGTATGCTTTTGCAAACTATCAACATCATCATCATCTAAGCCTTATCCCAATTACTTTGTGTTGGCATACGTTTTCTCTGAATCTAGAATGCAAATAAGACCTGACATTCATTTGTGTGCTGCCAAAGCGCCATTGATAATTTGTCTACCGAAGAGAAAAGCCCCATGAGACTAAGAGAGAATCCAACAAGGAGTTTCCCAAGGCTTCCCACCAACATTTTCACCAAGATTTTGATGGGCTCCTAATGAGACTTATAGATCTAAAGTCCTTCAAGGATTCCTTCACATCCTAGGAATGAGAGTGATGAAAAAGCTCCCAGATCTGAAGATAATCTCCGTCTATTATAGAACTCGGCTACTGTTTATGTGTTTTGATTGATATGATCTCCATAGACATTGATAATGCGTTTATGACAATGCCGAAACATGCATAAGAAAGAGAGAGATCATACTACACTAGAAAGCTTTTAGTAATGATCTGAGATCTGCTTACATTTTAGGTTCTGGTTTGGCCCAAGTCTTTACTTATATTACATGGGAATAACCTTTGATTATAAGTCAATGACTTGAAAGAACCAGTCAGTCTGGTCTGTATGATGACGAAGGAAGGATTCCAAGGATGAAGCAGTCCTGTGCTTATGTGTGTGATACAAGTCTGCGCAAGTGTAGTTCTTCCACCTGATGTCTGGAGCATACACGAATGGTCCTTGAGGTAGGCTTCAAGCAATTAGCTTTGACCCCCACGACCTATGTGGTAGGACGACGAATACCGTTGCAATATTTTAATATTTGCCCATTCTAGTATAGAGTATCTAAGATGTTATCGGCCCAAGGTACGCACTCATGAGAGTATGTTGAAAGTACTAGTTAAGTGTGCTAGGCTTCAAGATGGAGCATAGGGCTGTCTTTGAAGATGAATGTATCGTTGCACAAAAGATGGATGATGCTGGACCATCATGTCATGAAATGGGTGTTTTGCTCAGGGTGTTATCAAAGTAGTTGCCTAAACATTGTTGATACAATATTGGATTAGGAAGCATACAATAGGACAATGAAGGTGCTGTCTTCCCATAAGAAAATGTGGATTGGATCACGAGGAACATGAGTGAATGTGAGCCGTTGGCTACACATAGAACGTTGCCTAAGAGATGTAAATCCCAAGGATTGCTTCATCGAACATAATAATTGAATGCACTGTGAAGTAACAAGGAGTTAACAAGGGATATCGTGTGCAACAAGATGGAGAGCGCGGCCCTTTGGGGGATGGTGCAACTCTTGAGGTGCATCATGCATCCAATGAGTGGTTGTGATGGACACGCCAAACACATCCTTGGGACTTGATAGACAAAACTGTTTAAATCTCACTTAAGCGCGGGCATGCACAACTTGGGAAGCTGAGAATGAAAGTATTAGGAGTAAGGGATGGCTTTCGGGGATCTCGAAAAGAGAGTTGCAAGGTTTAAGGATGCAAAAGTACTAAATGAAACCCCCCTTGGGGTATTTATAGGTGAGACTAAGAACTTAACGGATTTGTGTCGCCTTTGGATAGGTTGGATGGATACCAGGTGTCAAGTGACAATTATCACGCACTCAAAGCAAGCACGAGCATGTGTTGGAAAATCATTGGTCACCAACCATTGTGTGCCTGTGCCAATGGCGAGACATCTTTCACTGGCTTGATGCATCTACACCCACAAGGAGGAAGCCCAGTGCACGTCCACGTCAGTGTCCTAGCAACCCTCATGTTTAGCGCGTCCATGCTAGTAGCCTTTGAGCATAACGCGTCCGCACCAACGACTAGCTTCGCATGCATTGCTATTTAAGGCCTCCATTTGCTTCATAGTAAAGCAAAGTGCTTGGCAAGTCCATGCTAAGGGTAGCCCGTCTACACTATTCTTCCTTACATAGATTTTATTCCCTTGTCTATGTAAACAACCATAAATTTTAGTAAGGCTTTCTTCACAAGATCCCAAAAAACTGGGGAAAATGCTAAGCGAAACGTTTTGGGCCTTTGGATTTATCCCGGTTGAGTCTTAATACGCCATCTTGACTTCCTCCTCAAACAACCTCTCCAGTCAGTGGTCTTCTTCTTCTGATATACAATCAAACTGCATTTGATCCAACCTTGGCTTGACCCACCCGTCTTTTGTAAGGTATTGGTGTAAAAATCAATCACCTTGTTGTAAGTTATTTTTTTTTTCATATTCTCCTCCACCCTTCCCCATCTATAAGTAGACTGAGAAATTTATTTTTCCTCCTTGCATTAGCTATCCAATGAAATAAATTGGTATTTTTATTGGTTCCTTAAGCCATAATTCGCGATATTTGTGTCCACATAATTTCCTCCTGATTAACTTTCTTCTCATACTCTGATTTCAAGGCAATGTTTTCTGTATTGTTATTGCGTAATGTATCGCACCCTTGGGGTATAGATACATATTGGTTATCACACATGATATATCGGTTGTATCGCGTAATTTATCGATGTTATTGGGAGACATGGGGAAACATAAGGAAATTGGACGGATTTTTCAATGTTAAAAAAGAAACCAATATACACAAAAATAAAAAAATCACAAAAACAAGTGCACATGATAAGTTTCCTTTTTATAGGGTCCTAATTTGTGTTGTTCGACTGATTTGATGCAACTATATTCAAAGTCAATTCATAAATTTTATAAATTTAAGAAGCCATGTATGGAAACACAAGCATTACATTCAAGAGCAAAAGAAGTTTAAAAAAAAAAAATAGAGATATACCTGTGGATTTCAATTTTTTAACATTTTTAATTTTTTAATTAAAAATAAAATTTTCCCGAAAAATCCCCAAATTGCCAAGAATGTGTAGATTGGGTTATATAGATGTTTGATTTCGTGTTTGGACAATAAGGCCGTGTTTGGTTTTCCAATTACTACAGTAAATGATTGTAAATAGGTCATGATTATTTACTCTTGTAATTGTGTGGTCATGACTCACATCACATGCATTTGACTGTAATGATGATTTTGTTCTATTGTTTGTTTCACTCTGGAATTGAGGAAAAAATGGTGGCTTTATGATGTGAAAATGTAATGATTGCATTTTACTTTACCTCCTTTGCAATTGTATTTGACTCTCGATTTATGAGCCATATTTCCTGTCTAAACAAACACATGGAAATGATAATGATGACTCATTTACCTTGCATTTCATAGGAAATTGGGAAATCAAATAGGCCCTAAGTCTGCAACTGATTTGGGAAAAAATGGAGAAATTTTGATTTTCCCCCAATTTTCCTCAACTCAGCCCATCTCCCCCAAATCTTGAAATCAAAACTCCAAATTCATAATTTTTCATCCAAAACATGAAGAATCATAGATTTCTTACCACTTGATACTATTTACAACATATAAAAGATGAAAAAACGAATTAAAACTAAAAAATATCCACCTTTTAGTATCCGGCCCTAGGAAGTTTCTGATTGCGATTGAGGAGACAGTTTGAATATTTTCTTTCAATAAACTAGAGTAGATTGGTCGAAATCACCTTACAATGCACTAGGAAGAAGCTTTTTATTTATTTATTTAAAACATCATTTTAATTTTTTTTTTTTTTTTTTTTTGTGAATTTATGAGGATTTTCTAGACAAAATAGCACGGGTTTCTTTTTATCCCTTTTGATATCGCACTTGGCATTGATATATCGCACGACACATTAAGAATTTATAAAAGGGGAGTGTGGATATATTGCATGGTGTTGCGATATCCATGATATTGTGCAATATATTGCACAATACCCTGAAAAATGAATATTAAAGTTGGATTTTGTATTGCTCAGCTGGGATAATAGATATATTGTGGGATATCGGAAGATACTGAAAACATTGTTTCAAGGTAGCCTGTTTTCTTCTCTCCTTTTTAAATAACTGATTAGATTCTTGTTTAGTGTCCAAAGCTTGAATCTCCAAAAGATTATCTACCTTAACATTCCCCATCGTTGCCAGTTGCTCCTTCCATTCCTTGTGAACCCTTTTAGTTTCCTCGACATCATTGCCAATTTGAAGCCAACCATTCATTACTCTGGATGGAATTCCACCACTCTTTCACCTTATCAACAGACCCTCTTCTTTTAACCCTATAAGTTCAAAACAAAATGGTTTTGATCTCCAACATACCTCATTTCAACCATACAACTAGGCATTGATCAAAGACTGGGCAAGGGATACTAATTTGGTAGACACCTGGATACTGTGCTTCCCAATTTGCCGATTGTAGAAATCTGTCCAACGTAGACATTGCTAGATTAGCTTGATAGTTGGTCCAAGTGAACTGACAACTCCCTAATGGCAAGTCAATTAGTTCATGAAGATTGACCCAATCACCTAAAATCCACCCTGAACCAAATGACGTTGAAGTCCTCTTAGTCCTCTCTCTGTAAAACATTTGGCCTCCCACTGGTATGCCATTGATTGAGCTTACTAAGTCTAGTTGAATCTAGTTGGAATTAGTGCTTCCTTAAAACCAATTGAAGAAGAGCTTAAATGATCGTATCTTGTTTCTTGAAAGGCAACCAATTGAGCCTTCTAGAAGTGGCAAACCTCTTTAATAGTTGTCCGCTTCTCTAGATGAAATAAATGGCCACACATTACATGAGATGATCTTCAATGGCAACCTTTTGCGATTACCCTTACTATCACCTCCCTTGTCTCTAATGCAGGGGCATTTTCACACCGGGCTCGAATGGGGTGGCTTGTGGGATGTAGGGGCACACTCGGGGTGGGCAGCTCGTGTGAGGTGGGCCCCACTCATGTGAGGCGATACCCATGTGATGTGCGGCCCACGAGGGGGTTCGGCCGAGATCCTAACCCATGGGATGTGGGGCCTGGGCTATGAGATAAATGGATTAATTCGCCACGCTCTATCAGTTCGAGCTTTTTAGAGCAAGTGGTTAATTGACCTGCATCAGTCTCCTTTATGCTTCATGTTGGAAACCTTTTACACTGCTAATGGAGTTGGTATATACTCTCTCTCCTTCTGATATTTGAACGGAAGCTGAAAATTATCTATGTCATCACCGAACCAGGTGCTAACCAACTTACCAACCATAGTTGTGGACATGATTATTTGCCTGTCCCTGTCAATATTCCTATCCTCTTGAGAACGACATTTTTGAGAGCCAACATTTCTTCTGCTTTATCAGCCCAACACATGGAAGATGACTCACTTGGGTGTTAGGCTTCCTGCATTGCTGGTGCTGCACCTGTAATGATCTTCGCTTGCCTCTGCACCCTTGACAATGGTTGATTCTCCTAATGCCTTTGGTGGATCCCTGGATGAACTATGCATCTCTTCCCTTTTTGATTTAGGCTGCACAAGATTTACAATGGCCGACAAGGTGGATCCTAAAAAGGAAGCATTAACCAAAGAGCATGTTGTATGATGGCCTTCATGTTGTTGAGTCAAGGACTGTAGAAAGAGAGTCATTGTTCGATTCGACCTCATAACAGGCAAGGGCTTCTAGTCCCTCGAGCAACAAAACTATGCACTCATCGAATGTGTGGATTCATGTCGGGGTTGGAACAAAAGGAGTTGTCTGCAAACTAGACCTTGAAAGGCCTATGATTATGTAGATGGGGAATTTTTTGATTATATGATGGGCCATATGAGTTTTCACTCTAAATGGAGAGGTTGGATCCTCTCCCGCATCTCCTCGCCTAAGTTCTCTATTATGATTAATGGCTCTTCTTTTGGCTACTTTAAAGCCTCAAGGGGTATTCGGCAAGGTGACCCTCCATCTCCCTTCTTATTTCTTCTCATTGCTATAGCCTTGAGTCATTTATTGTCTAAGGGCCAATCTGTGGGGTTATTCTAAGGTTTCGAAGTCCTTAACTTCTCTTAGAACATTACTCATTTACAAAGTGCAGACGACACTCTGATTTTATGCGAATCGGATGTTTCTATGGTAGATAGCCTTAAAAAAAAGGGGAAAAAAAAGAAGTCTGGTTGTTTGAATTGGTCTCGACTCTTAAGGTAAATCTTTCTAAATTTGAACTTTTGGGCGTTGACCTCCCCCCTTCAGATTTAGATTTAGTCAGTCTAGCTTCCCTGTTTGGGTGTCGGCCGGGTACTTTTCCATCCTCATATTTGGGTCTCCTCCTCTACATTGGTAAACCCCCTAATCTCATTTGGGACAAAGTCATAGAGAGGATGGGGAGGAAACTCTCTCCCTGGAAGAACAAATTTTTTTCTCTAGGGTGAAGAATTACCCTCATTAGAGCTTCTTTATCCAATCTTCCTTTGTATTTCATGTCCCTCTTTCGTTGCCCAAAGTCATCGACTTGATTGACAAACTTAAAAGAGAATATATATATATATATATATATATATATATATATATATATATATATATATATATATATATATATGGGAAAAAGGTACTATGCGCTCGAAGCGTAAAGCTGTCGTCCGTGTGCGAGGCGATGTGGGCCCCACTGTGATGCCGTTCGAAAATCTACTCCCTCAGTCAGATGCACCATTCCAGATGGGGGCCACACGGCTGAAAATCAAATCAATCCGTGACTTTTGTAGGCCACACCACGTACAGAAGTTGAGAGGTGCCGTGCACCATTGAAACATTCAAAACCATTTGTGGGGACCTTTGGAGACGTTTTTTGATGATCAACACCGTCCATCATGTGTGTCCCACTTGGATGTAATTTTAGACCAAGTTTCAGGTGGTATGTACAACTCAGGTGGGGCCCACCAAGTGCTTTTACATGTTTTTGTGTGTGTACTTATGTTTTCCGATGGTATGGCCCACCTGAGTTACGTGGACGGCTGATTTTGGGCCGTACGGGCCCACCCTGGGCTCGTGCATCTGGTGGACGGTGTGGATCTTCGAACGGCATCACGGTGGGGTCCACACAGCTCGACCTCACAGACGACCGCTTTACGCTCGAGTGCATAGTACCTTTTCCCTATATATATATATATATATATATGGTGTGAACTGTGGAGGTTCCATATCTAGCAAGTCCCATCTTCCGAATTGGGGTGAGGTATGCTCCCCTCTTTGAGATGATGGGGCTGGGATTAAGAAATTGGATGAAGTTGACTCAACATTTTGGACAAATGGATTTGGAGACTTGGGAGGGAAGAGGACAGTCTGTGGAGGTCTATTCTCTCAGCCAAATATGGGGTTTCTTCTATGGGATGGAAAATCAAGGGATTTTCTCTATATCGAGTGTCCCACATGTGGAAATCTATTGCAAAGGTTGTTTGGCATGTTTACAAAGGCATGACCTTCTGACTAGGGAACATAAATCGCATTGGATTTTGGGAGGACAGTTGGGTTGGTAAAACCCTCTCTGTGAGGCTATCCTGGCTTTTGCAGCTATCTGTTCTTCCCAGCAGATTTTGGTTGCTGACCATTATTGCGGGACTGGGGAAAGGAGAATATGGCTTTCCCCTTGTCGGCGCAATCTTGTAGATGAAGAGGTCGAGCAGCTGAGATTCCTCCTCGCCCGTCTTCACGGGTTCAGGCCAAGTCCAGGTGTGGATGACTCTTATGGTTTGGAAATTCCATTCTTCTGGGAATTTTTCTGATAAATCCCTATACTCTTCTTCTTCTTCTTCTTCTCTGATTTATGAGAGCTGCACTTCTTCAGTTTGGTTCATTGGTGCCACCCCCCCTCCCCCCCCCCCCCCAAAAAAAAAAAGAAAAAGAAAAAGAAAAAAAAAGAAAGAAAAGAAAGCATCCACACCGTCCCACTGACCTTCGAAAACGGGGTCCTCCACAGGCTGCTTTTGCTTGGTTAGTAGGCAGAAACCGCATCCTGACTGTTTACAATCTTCAAAGAAAAGGCATTATTCTTCCCAATGTTTGTTGGCTGTGTAAGGAAGCTGAGTCAGTGAATCATTTATTTATTCACTATGAGTTTTTGAGGGAGATTTGGTACAACATTCTGAAATCGTTTAGAGTCCTCTGGGTGATGCCTGCTTCGATTGAAGCTCTTTTCAGATCTTGGCAGTTGAAAGGGCGCAAGGGCATCAAGTACTCTAATTAGGACTTCTCTCTCTCTGCTGGCTGTCCTTTCAGCTATTTGGGTAGAAAGGAATGACTGTTGTTTCAACAATAGAAGTAGCTCTTCTAATGGGGTTTGTAGTAGGGTGATGTATCTTGTGAGAGATTGGTGTTCCTGACTGTTTTCATGGATTGTTGGGTGCCTCTTGGCTGTTGTACTTTTAGTTTCCTCCCTGCCCTTTGCTCTTCAGTCAAATTCAGTATCTTTCAAAAAAAAAAGAAAAAAGAGAGAGCCGGGAGAAGGGCACGTCTTTCAATCAAGTCCCAGGCTGAGAAATGCACTTTTTAGATTTGCAGCCAATGGATGATACCTGTCCCACTGTAGATGTGGGCATGGAGGGCTCCTATGAGGGCTAGCAACCCTCTACAGAATGATAAAAACCCCTGATTGAATGCATTTATTTTGCTCAAGTGGTAGAAGTCCAACTCCAACACCCATGCCAACATCTACAATTACCTGTATGTATAACCTATACCACATGGTTCTGCCATGCTGTCTTCCATCTGGCATGCAAAGACCATCTAATACCCATTCTCAGAAAGGTGAATATTTATGAAGGCCCTAGCTACCATCCAAAGAGCCGAGACAGTGCGTCTGACCCTGCTATGTCAAATTGAAGAGAGGCAACTCTGGATAGCTGGCTACTGCTTTAGCAACAAGATGACTTGCTTTATTATTCAAAATTTGGGTCCTATCTTTTGAGGACACTTGTACTGCCTTTATTGCATTCTTGAGATCAGGGCGGTGGTTGTTTGTTCCGAGGAACACAGAAGAACTTCAAATCTTCTTCTCTAAGATTCCGGCGACCTGCAGGTGCCTCCTCTTTACCATCACCTTCTCCAAACCAAACCCCTCTCTTCTTCATAAAAGACTGCCCCTTTCAATACTACTACAACCACCTTGATGTTGACCTGGTTTGACACTACCGCCGCTAGCTTCTTATGGGTTATTTATTTATTTATTATTCTAGCAGACTGAACTAACTTTTTTGTTGATTTATCATTGATCTCCACCACTGAACTAATATGTGACCCAATTGTGAACAAGGCCACATACTCCCGCCCCTCCAATGGAATCTCAAAAAATCTATCCCAGCACACTGCATCCACTCAGCCCATTGTAAGATCTGAACAACCAGGTCATCTGGCATCGCAAATCTGGACTCTAGAAGTCTCTCAGGCTTGATGTTGGATTGCACTATTCATTTGGCCCAATCATCTAAAGCTTCGACCGCTTACTTCTCTTGCATCAAACCCCATGTTAGGTCTGCCAATTGGCCACCACCATGTCCGAAACATCATCTGAGCAGGTTATGAGCACAAAAGATATATCCCACACCTGTTTATGCTCCTCAACAACTGATTGATCAATTTTACCAAAATTTTCGCTGCCCACAAATTCTAAGTCACAAGCACAATATACATGAGCTAGACACATCGCTTTGTTGCCTATGATGATGTCACAACTCACCATCTTCCTGAATGACCTATCCTTGAACTCCCTTGCCACCTGTTTACCATTCCCTCTCCTTGCTTGACTTCACAAGAAAACCCTCCTATGAGGCAGGCCTGTTACGATGAACCGTCTCTGCTCCTTGTTAGTAGTTCTGCCAGCCCGTCTCTTCAGCTTCTCTGGACTACCCAAACTGAACCTCCAATCATTGCCCTTCAGCCATTTGTCATCCAGCCTCGTGATCACATCCTCTGCTTCCTCTTTTGGGTTGAACCTAACAAACATGGAGCCGTGGATGATTGCTGAGGCTATGGGTATGACCAAGTCTGTCACATATCTGGATCTGCTGAAATTTCTATGCAGATCGACTTCCAATCATTCTTAGGAAAATGTCTCATGAATAATGAAAACCTCCCATTTGTACTGCACTTCTTCCTTGAAAGAGGTAACTATTCACCCTCCATTTTAGGCTTCTTTCATCCAAACACCTAATTTTTTCTTTTAAAAGATAATATATCTTATAAATATTATATGAATGATTATCTCATCTCTAACATGATTTTCTGGTTTTTTTTTTTTAAATTATTATTATTATTATTATTATTTTTTTAATTTTTTAATTTTAATTTTTAATATTAATATTTTATTTATGGAAAAAGAATCAGGCATTTTCCTTAGTTAAAATAAGACAATTGAACAATTTTTTACATTGCCTGACCTAATTATGATGAACTTTTGAATGTTTGCTATGTTTGTCTATTTTCTTAAAACAAATCTTTGAAGTTTCATGAGAGTGTGAGAGTGTTTCGTTGCAAGTGGTTGGATGTATTCTACTACACATATTACATTGATCTGTGAGCATCTGCATGTTATTGTGACCCTCATTGATGTTTTACATTTTTACTGGTTGTCATTCATTATCAAATATTTGCATTTGGTCATACTTGTTTCCAGAAACAGATAGGTGTGAAGCTATGACTGTGAAGCTTAATTTCTGGTTTATGATAAATTGCATTTATTATTATTATATACATTGTTACTTGTGGGGAGATTCCAAGTTTGTCATTGCTAGTTACTGTCTCTGCATTTCAGGTCAACAGAAGTAGAACATTCTATTCTTGAGGACCTAAGAAACCGAGTGCAGTTGAGTAGCCTGGCACTGCCGTCTATCAGCTTTTATACCTTTATTAACACACATAATGGGTAATGGTTCATCCTAAATTTTTGATTTTTTGTTGAACATTATTAGCCACATTTCTTCTGGCTCTTTGCTGGTTTTTGTAGTTTTTGCTCTTTTTATCCATACCTTTTCTCGATTAAGTATTGTTTGCCTTTCTGTTCTCTTACAGTGCCTGATGTTTGTCTTGAATGTATGCTAGTTTGAACTGTTCATCAATTTCCCATGACGGTTCGCTGGTTGCTGGTGGATTCTCTGACTCTTCACTGAAGGTTTTTTTTTTTTTTTTTGAACATTTTCGCTGGAGGTTTTTTTTTTTTTTTTTTTGCCTGTTGATAATCATGATTACTGCCTCCCTTTCTTACAGATTTATTCTTTAATTTTCTTGCTTTCTTTTCCACAGGTTTGGGACATGTCAAAGATCGGTCAACAAGCTGACACTAGTAGGTTCTCACATTTGAGCCTTCCATACATATTAATCAGTGTCATTATATTGATGGTTTTTGAAATACTTGGAACCACTCCACTTTGAAAGTACATGTGGCCCGCCTTATTAGTGGAGTGGCCTGATTTTTTGTACAAGGTCATCACTGTGCATCCTACATTATGCATGCTCTAATGTCCCACACCTGCCGGGTTGGCATGTTTTCTGCGTTTATGGGGCTAGCAAGCCTCTTTACATTTATGTCTGTCTGTCTATATGTATGTATTAATCTTGCCAAGATGGTTCTGCTAAGGAGGTTGTGTAACGTGTGTTAAATGGTGTTGGTTTCAGTTAATGTGCAGGGAGAAAATGAATCTGTTCCTAGCGAGCAATTGCTAGGTTCAGAGGATGGGAAAAGATCTTATACATTGTTTCAGGGTCACGCTGGGCCTGTTTATTCAACTACATTTAGTCCTCTTGGGGACTTTATTCTGTCTTCTTCTTCAGACTCAACAAGTATGTTTCTTCTCCTGTCATCTTACTTTCTTTTCATCAATCGGGTCCCTAATCTAATGCTTGCCTGCTGCAGTTCGATTGTGGAGCACCAAGTTGAATGCAAATCTTGTGTGCTACAAGGGTCACAATTACCCAGTTTGGGATGTTCAGGTAAACATTCTGACATTCTGCAATGAGCTTTTCTGAATGCAATTGATATGTGATGCCCTTTGATAGTAATGAGTATTGTCTTGACATTCAAGGATGTTAGACTTGTTTAATGCCTTCATCCACGATCTGCATTTCATTAAAAAAAAAAAAAAGAATTTCGTGTGACTCTAGCGTAGAGTCCAGTGGGTGTACTACATACCTGTGGTTGAATGGGCTTCTCGTGCCTGCTTAATGCACCTGGTGTTTGGGCTACATGGAAACTGGAATGTGCATTAATCATGTTTTTGTGTGTTTTCTGCCTAAAATTGTTGTTGACATGAGAATAAGATGTTCCCGTTCTTGAGATTAGGTTATGAATGCAACAGGATGGTCCTGTTCTGGAGATTTGGTTATGAATGTATTAAGTTTGTGTCTTATGTACGATACCGTTTGAAAAGTGCTGATTTTTTCTACCTTCTATAATTCTATTTTTAAGTTGTGCTCTTTTTAATTTTTTTCGTCAAACTCCTCCTTGGTAGTTTGGAAGGTTATATTTATATGTCATGTTATTGAAGTTAGATGTTTTATTGGCAAATTAATATTTCACTGCCTGTCAACTCACAAAAAAGAAAAACACTACCTGTTGATAAACTGAAATCTAACCACCTCTCAATTCTTTTCTCTTCATGATATGGGGAGATGGTCACTTGAACGTGAAACCTAATGGCTTGGGCATAGAGATCCATACTTCTTAGCTGCAAAGCTCAAACCCTTGACTCAACATATCCATAATATGCTTCTTTTGAAGACTTAATAGTTTTCTGGTACATCGGTGTCTATTTGCTTAGCTCTTCCTGGGCCCATTGGTAATGGGGACTATAGTTTTGCAAGGATGATGTTTGTTAAGGTTAGGCTAATTCTCTTTTTTCAAAGGGTTGAAGGTCTCTTCATTTTGGAAGTTGATTCCAAGAATGCAGTTGCATTGTCTGGTTGTCACTGCAAAGCTCCTTAGAAATGCGACTCTATGTGATATCAAGCGATAGTCACCTCTCATTCTATCTGTTTTCTCATGTTTCTAGGGAGAAAAATTCTACAGAGGATGAGCTTGCAAAAGAGGGTTTCACGTTGATACTTCCCAAATGCTTTTACTTCTTGTCCTTGCATATTTTACACCCATTATTGCTGCCTTCTCATTCCTGCTCCTGTGTCATTTAAATTGTTGAGTTGCTTTTTGTTTGGATACCCGCATTATTAGCAAAATTTGTTATTTTCTACATAATTATGCTTTTGGGTGGCACATAATCATTCTTCCATTGTTTAAATTTGACAGTTCAGTCCCGTGGGACATTATTTTGCCAGCTCTTCTCATGATCGAACTGCTAGGATTTGGTCCATGGATAGAATCCAGCCTTTACGGATAATGGCTGGACATTTATCTGATGTCGATGTGAGTATATTATATCTACCACATCTCCATGTGTTCTTTTTTTTTCTTTTCTCTGAAGTTCCGGAACTTCATTTTCAAGATCTTGTAATTTCTAGAAACCTTGTGTTGTACTGATAAGTTACCTTTATCTTATCTTGTTGTATTATCTACACTTATTTTGCTGTATCTAGTGTTTGTATACTATAATCCATGCAAAGCAGGGATACATCAATGTTCACAAAGTCCCACAACATCTTCTAGTAGAATTTTTTGTTGTTGTTATTTCTCACTGCATGTTAGCCGACCCCAATTAATTGGGATATGGCTTAGATGATGATGATGATTTCTCACTGCATGTTGAAGATAGGATGCCAATGGGCCAGGTCTTGGCCCAGTCAGTCAGCATGCTTGAGCTAATTCTACATGTCCAAGGCACAAGGCCCCACCAGAGTCGAAGATGCACCAATTTTTCTGGGACCGAGCTAGGCTAATTAAAACTTCTGAGCTGGGCCTCTTATGCAATTTCTCTATGCATGTTAATAATATTCAGTAAATTTATATACTAATGTTGACTATATGTTATCTTGTCTCAGACATTTTCCTGGCTTGCCAAATGACTACCCACTAATCAGGCATGAACTTCTAGACCCAAGTCACCCTGCTCAAACCATTGAACCTCAGTTTAGCTCGGAACCAAGCTCGTAACAGACCAGGCCTGACCTCTTGACACCCTTAGTTGAAAAGACAAAAAGCACTCTACTACTTGGCACTTGCATAAATCTGCCTCTCTAATTTCAAACAACGAGATGCATGTGCACACACGTGTATGTTTGTGAGTGTCTGCGTGCATGCTCATATGTGTAAAAATTAAACATTAACAGTTCTTAAATTGCAAACATTAACAGTATGGTTTTTTTTTGAAAAGTTACTGAATATATTAATAGAAGAAGGAAAAACATAAGATTGGAGCCTGCACCGTCGAGGGAGCGACACAACCAACTACACACCTAAGAAAATCAAATTACATCCCTTTAATTTATCAACATTAACTGCCCACTCAACAACTAACATCCTAGCTCTAGAAGCTACAAAATCCGATGAGTTGGAGATCCCGTCGAAGCATCTACCATTTCTTTCTTCCCACACTGCCCACCATACAGCAAGAAGAGCCATTCTCCATAATTTTGTCCTCCTCTTCCCCAAAGAAGTACCACGCCACGCCTTTAGGAGGTTTCCTGTCGAATTGGGAGTGGACCAGGCCATATGAAAACAAGATAATATATCTGGCCGGATATGGCAAATGAAGGGGCAATGGATGAGTAAGTGATCTACCGATTCCTCATTTGACGTACAACACAAGCATACATTAGTGATAATCATCCCTCTTCTTCTCAAATCGTCTACAGTGAGGATTCTTCTCTTACCCACCAACCAACCGAACCCCACTATCTTTGGAGGGGTCTGGTACTTCCAAACCTTATTAGTGAAGACCTCTTCTCCCTTATCGGTTTTGATGTCTAAGCACCTGTAGAATGATTTAACAGAGAAAACCTTTGATTTATGGTAGTTCCACACTAACTTATCTGCACCTTCCAGATTTATCTTGACATCTTGAATACGATTCAGCAGGGCAACATATTCTTCAACCTTGTGATTGAGGAGATTTCTTCCACACTCCACATTCCACGCCACCACACCCCCTAGCACTGTTTAAGTACGATCTACTGTGATTTCCTGATTAGAAGCAATGCGGAACATTCGTGGGAACTCATCTTTCAAAGCTCCATCCCCCACCCAAGTATCAAACCAAAATCTGGTTCTATCACCTTTCCCTATTGGAAACCCAATCCCTTTAAGGACCTCCTTTTTCATGGATAACACCCCCCCTCCAAACTACCGAAGCTCTGTATTTGGAGGAGTCTTTGGTCCACCAACCTCCCTTTGCACGCCCATACTTACTTTTGATTACCGAATTCCAAAGATTACCATCCTCTATTCCTAGCCTCCAAATCCATTTGCCTACTTTTGGGAGAGAACATTTTGAAACAGATGCTTCCCTACTTTTGCACCCGATTGTATTGCCGCTTCACTTTACTCTTCGTGCAACTAGATTCCTACCTAGTGTTTGCCGTATCAACATTGATGCATGTAATTGCCCCCTTGGGATACAAAAACACATTGGTATTGCAAGGGAAACATCGCATATGTTAGGGATATTTCATTGTCTAAGGGAAACATTGGGAAAACGATAGAATTTTTCAATAAAACTTCAAGAGATGTTAAAAGAGACATGATTATGCACAAGAAGTTTGCTCTGATAGGGCCCTAAACTATGTGTTGTTTGATAGAAGTGATACAATTTTATCCAAAATGAATTCACATTTTTTCCCTACACGGCCACATTAGATAAAAAGTATGTTGAAACATCAATCAATATCATCTCATAAATTTTTTTTTTCTTTTTTTTTTTTTCAAATTTTATCAGATTTGTTTTTTTGAAAGATGAAGCACTTTATTAGGGCCAAAGGCCAAAAGAAAAAGAGATGACAAAAGAAACAACAAAACAAAACAGAACAACAAGAAGAAAAAAAGAAAGGAAAAAAAGGGAAAGAAGGAAACAACCTAAAACAAACTAAACCTAAAACCCCAATAGCAGCCCTAGAGAACAACTCAGATTGCCCAATCCGCTAATATAACAAAACCCTATTAAGAAGTGCGGTACATGGAAGAGTCTATAATCCACCAACTTGTGGGGGAAGAGCCATATTTAGCCTCCACAACTTTCTTCGACAAACTAGAGGCCTCAACACAAACCTCCAAACACATTTGTCCGACAATGTAAAATTTACAACCTCCAACCTCTTGATCCCAACTCCCCCTTCATCGTAGGGACGACATGTCTCTCTCCACTTGAGAACGTGAAATTTTCCATTAGAAGCTTCACTTGCCAAAAGAAATCTCTACGCAACTTATCAATATGCTCGATGACCACCTTTGGGCACTGGAATAACGATAAAATACAAAATGAGATGGGAGAGGGATGATTTGATCAAGGTTGGTCTACCCCCCAGCTAGAGCAGCTAGCTCTTCCAAGGACTTAACTTTCTCTCCATTTTCTCTAACACCTTATCCCAAAGGTGGGTTGCCAGTTTAACTAGGCATAGAGGGGGACGAGATGTGAGGAAGAGAAGGTCCCAATTTGACATTTGAGTATCCTTGCAAGACGAGAGATATCCTCCTTGGGAACATTTATTCTAAGAAATCCACTTTTGGACATATTAGTATTCAAACCTGAAACAACCTCAAACCATCTGTTCGAGGTCCTCAGATTAAAAAGGAAGAATCAACCACCTCACAAAATAGGATGGCATCATAAGATGACTAGAAATTTTAGACTAAGAAGCTCCTAAACAACCCTGCAGATTGACCTTTGATAGCATTTTACTGAGGGCTTTTGCTACAATTACAAAAAGTAATGGAGAAAGAGGGGCCCCCTATCTAAGATCTCGAGAGGATTTAAAGAAACCAAAATGGGACCCATTTATAAGAACTAAGAAAGTAGCTGAGGACAACATCGAATCCATCACCCCCATTTCTCCCGAAAACCCAATTGACCCAGCAAATAATCTAGAAAGGACAAGTTAACATGATCATATGTTTTTCCGAGGTCCAATTTGCAAATCACACCCCGATTACCCTATTTGTGACAGGAATCCAAACACTCGTGGGCAATCGGAGCACTATGGATGATCCGCCTTCCAGAAATATAGGCACTCTAAAATGGCGAGATGACTTTGGGAAGCATAGCCCTCAACTGTTTGCTCAACACTTTAGCAATGATTTGGTACAGACTACCAAGGAGACTAATAGGCCTAAAGTTCCCCAGACAATTTGCACCTTCAAGCTTAGGAATGAGGGCACAAAAGGTATGCCCCTACTCTTACAGGAGGGAAGCCGAATAAAAAATTCCTCTGCAAACGCCAAAATATCCAATTTAATGAACTCCCAAAGGGATTGGAAATAAAAATTCCATTTATATTTATTTAATTCGCTAAAATAAGTTACACACTTACACTAACTTATTGCTAAATCAACTACTCTCAATTTGTACCAAGTCCAAATTCTTTAAAAAATTACTTAGAATTGATTTTTTAATGTAATTTTATTTTCATTAAAATTTTAATTTGTTATATATATATATATATATATATATATATATATATATATATATATATGAAGAGTGATGGAAACTTTTATTAAAGACCCGCGAAAGCGAGAAAAAAAATGCAAAAAGATAGGAAAAACAGCCAAGAGCAACAAGCCGCTATCTCACTAAAGATGACAGGACAAGGATTTCCTGTTCGAAAGCAAAAATCTAGCCACTTCCATGATTGCTTAGATGGATCGGGAAGAGTTTCGGAAGTGCCTCCATTTCTTTCACCTTAAACTGGCCACGAAATCACTGGGAGTGTCAAAAGCCAGATGGGTCAGTCTTTCCTTCCCCTTGTTCCCCCGTGCCATGCCCATAACAACTATTAAATTGATCCTGGCATGACCCAATGATCCCCAAAAATATCTATGAAATAATCCCAAACCTTAGATGTGAAAGGGCTGAAGATGAATAAGTGGTCGATTGTTTTGGCATCTTGATAACACTTGCAATGCATGTTTGGAATGGCCAAGGATCTATTTTGGAGATTGTCTATCGTTAGAACCTTCTCTCCCCACAAACCAAGTAAAGTTGATACTTTGGGTGGCACACCAAAGTGCCAAAAATTATCTGCATGCTCCCCTCTGCTCTTACCATGCACATTCCAAATTACTTGTAAAAGGATTTGATCGAGAAATGGCCTGAAGTGTGTTTCCTCTGCACCATAGAATTTGCTCCACCTGGAGGGTGAATTTGCTGCAAATGGGCTAAAAGAGCTACAAATTCTTCAACTTCACCATCCAACAAGCTTCTTCTGCAGGGAGGATCCCAAACCATGGACAGGCATCACAAGGAGTAACAATCTGCCACTTTAAGAGCATTGGATGGGGCGAGGTTAGCAAGGTTAGGGAAATCAAGCTACAGTGGAGAGTCACTACTCCAAGTGTCCTCCCAAAATCTGCTCCTAGATCCGTTGCCCAAGGAGAATGATATGCCTCGCCAAAATTCCTCTCCAATAGTTGATACAAATTTCCAAATGTAGGAGGCTCCATACAAAGAGGTTTCTTTGTTTCCCATCCACCCTCCCTAAGACTGTACTTGTCAACCATGATCTCGCACCAAAAAGCTCCCTCTTCTGCCCCGAAATGCCAAAGCCATTTTTCCAGAAGAGTCATTCATGCCACCCAAGTCTTGCACCCCCGTCCCGCCTCGATCAAAAGGTTTACAAACCTAATCCCATTTCAACAAATGGAATTTAAAGCCTTCGTCGTATCCTCTCCAAAGGAAATCCCTCATCTTGTCCAACCTTTCCTTGACTTTCTAAGGGCACCCGAATAACGACATAAAGTATAGCGGCAAGTTGGATAAAATTGATTTGATGAGGGTGATATGACTGCCTAGCAAGAGGTAACGACCCTTCCACTTAGATATTTTCCTTTCTAATCTCTCAACCACCTTGTCCTATAAGTGATTGGCCAGTTTGCTTGTGCATAAGGAAAAGCCTAGATAAGTGGAGGGGACAGAACCAACTTTGCTTCCAAATATAGATGCGAGGTAGATAACTTCTTCCTTAGGTAGGTGGATACCCAGAATTTTGCTCTTCCCGGTATTAATCTTCAACCCTGACACCGCCTCATAGCAAGTAACCACTTTTCGCAGGTTGTCAACCATGAATGGGCCCGCTTCGCCGAAGATAATCGTGTCGTCGGAGAACTGAAGATAGGAAATATGTTCTTCCATTCTAGAGATGGAAAAACTGCTGATGAGACTGGTCTCTTGGCCTCTAGCAAGCGTACGACTAAAAACTTCCCTGATGATTGGGAAAAGGTACGGAGAAAGAGGATCCCCGAGACGATTTAAAAAAACCTTTTGGCGATCCATTCACAAGGACCAAAATTGAAGAAGAATTGACACAAGCTTGGACTCATTTCCTCCACTTCTCCTTGCAACCCAGTCTTTTCAATATGAAATCCAAAAACTCCCATTCGACGTGATCGTAGGTCTTCTCGATGTTGAGTTTACAAACGATTTCCACTTTCTTTTCCTGTAACCGGGGGTTGATACACTCGTGAGCAATGAGGGTGCTGTCCATAATTTGTCTACCTCCCACAAAGCCCCCCCCCCCGGTTGGGAGAAATAACTGTCCCCAAAACGGCCTTGAATATTGATGCAAGAACTTTGGCCAGAATTTTGTACGGCCCCCCTATTAGACTAATAAGTCTGAAATCTTTCAACCCCTTTGCTCCTTCCATTTTCGTGATAAGAGCAATGAAGAAGCCCCCCAATTATGGGGATAAGTGATCTAAAGTGAAGAAGTCCATGACGAAATCCATCATATTGACTTTAACCATAATTCAGAATACTTGAAAGAATGCAAGAGTGAAACCATTGGGCCATGATATTTTATCACGACCCAAACTATCCACTGCTACTTTCACTTCCTCAATGGAGAAATTCCTCTCCAACCATTCGGCGAGATCATCCGGGATGCTATTGAAATGGAACCCATGTAGTCTCAGCCGGTTCTAGATAAAAGGTTCTTCTTGAAACCCACAATCGCCTCACACATTTGGTCCTTTTTCTCTAGTCTTGGTCCATCCACTAGAAGGGAAGAAATCCTGTTGGAACAGGCCCTAGCGGAGGCTATCCCATGGAAAAAATGCGTATTCTTGTCTCCATCCTTCAGCCAATGCGCCCTTGACCTTTGCGTCCACTTGATTTCCTCCTTGAGATATTTGGAGTACGTCATTGAAAGAGCAGACCGTCTTTCTCGGTCTTCAATGGATAATTTGCCCCCTTCTTCCCGAAGAACAATGCCGTGAATCTCTACTAGAAAATCAGCCACCTCACTTTCTTTGCCCCATGTACTTCTCTGTTCCAGGTCTTGAGATTTTCCTTAGAAGAAATTGAAATTTAAAATATTTTTGCTAAATTTTAATTAAAAATATTTTTATTTATTTATTTTATTTTGTCAAAACATAAGGAAACTATCACCAATCTATAGATAGTCATACAACTAGTGTCCAGTGATTTTTCGACACCATACTTCCAATTTAAATGGGTGAAAATGGAAGATTTTGGGAAATTTCCCAATGTCTTTGCTTATCCCCAAATTTGAAAACTGGAGCTTCAAATCTATGATTTGCATGAAAATTATGCATTATCATGGCTTAGCAACTTGTTTCTACTTTCTACCTATTATGAAAAAGAAATTGAAGTTACAATGAAGAAAATTACAAATTCTTATTGAAAGGGATTCTGGCCCATTTTCAGTTTTCAATCTCGATGTTCTTGAGGCAAATGATATTTTTTTTGGGGAACAACTTGAAACGAGTTACCAAATTGTGATTTAGAACAAATCCTCCCAAAGGAATTGCAGAGAAATTGCTTTTAAAAAAAGTTATTATTCATATTATTATCATTTTTTTGAAAAAACATTCCAAAAGGGGTGGCGGTTACCTAGTATCGTCGATACCGTCGATATGGTATCGACAATTCCAGGGAATTATAGAATGTGGCCCTGGTCGATACCTTTGCCATATCATCGTATTGTGCAATAGTGACAATATATTGCATGATACCAGGGAGTTTTGACTCGCTAGATATTTTATATTGCACGGGTGCTATATTGACTGATATTATTGATATTGAAACCACTGGTCAAACCACAACTTTGTGTGATTCTTCAAGTTTATATTTTGGGCCTCCTTGAAGGGTTGATGTCTGCTTACTTCTAGTTCTTCTCCTGGTTGTGTTGGAGTCTTTTCTACTTGATCTCTGGATTAGCATGTTGCAAATGGAAAACTGATGTCTACTTCATGACCAAAGGGGAAAGACATTGAATCTTTCTGTTTCATCACCAAACTTGCAGCTTACCCAAGTTTATCTCAATAGCTGATTGCAAGTTTCTTATATTTGTAATTCACCTGCTGAATCCTGTCAACTGATTCTGTGAAAAATTGGATCTTGTCATTTCAGTGCGTTCAATGGCATGCAAACTGTAACTACATTGCAACTGGGTCTAGCGACAAGACGGTTAGATTATGGGATGTTCAAAGTGGGGAATGTGTTCGTATTTTCATTGGTCACCGGAGTATGATATTGTCATTAGCAATGTCACCAGATGGGCGATATATGGCATCTGGAGATGAGGATGGGACGATCATGATGTGGGATCTATCAAGTGGTCGCTGTGTTACACCTTTAATGGGGCACACCTCTTGCGTATGGACACTCGCTTTCAGGTGAAGTTTCTTGGACTTCTTTCTCTTACTTTTCTTGATATTATCAAGCAAGATGCTCAGGAATGGGTTTTCAATTCTTTTTCTGACAGCTTTTGACAAGGCTACACATTGGACATTCTTCTCGTCGTTCCCCAAGAGCAAAATCTATTTCATTTGGATGATACCCTGAAGAAAGAAAATGCATCTTCTTCGTGGGTCTTCTTCCCATAAAATGACAAGAAAGAAGCCAATATTGAACATTCTCAGAAGTTGTTGGCAATAGAAATCGATTTAAGTTCCTTATTTATGCCTTGCGAACAGTACCTAAACTCTTCTTTAGGATCACTAGATGCATGACCAAACAAATGACCTCTACTACTGGATATTATTAATATTAAGGGTGTGGATCGTACTTGGATCAATATAAAGTTGCTGGATTCTTTTCTCCTAGATATTATGATAGTAAGGGTAAGGTCCATCCGGAAACCCAAGAGAAGTATCTAATGCCAAATATTAATATCTAAGTTAGCAAGCACTTAATATCAAAGTGCTGGCACCTATTTATGGGATCCGGACTGTCCATCTATTATACCCTACCATGGATTGGCCATATGTAAAACAATACAGCATTTAGATGATTCCAGCCATTGATTAGAGGGTTTTATTTTTATTTTTGATTGAACTTCAACCATTGGGCTTTTCCTACACCACCCGTTCGTACTCTAGAATCCTACGATCAGTGGCTAGGGTCAGCTAATCAATATGATATTTGGGGTATGGGATGTAAAAGATGAGAGGTCCATATCTTGTACTTCGTGTTTATTGATATTGAACGCTGGGTAATTCAGATAGTATTGATGGCATTGGATCCTCTGAAGTAAATGGAATCTTTTGCTCAGATCCAGATATCTTCATGTAGTGAATGAACATGTGTTGGTGCTTAGGAATTCATTTCTTCATACCTCACAGTAAGCTGTAGATGTGACACATGATTAAGTGTAAACGAGCTTAGCCTCACTGAGTTCTTGAAGCAATTCTATCGCAATATGACTCACCCATGAATCGAAGAACTGCATTTTCATTAGATATAGCTCTGATCAAAAGGGCCATTGGTCTTGACATTTTTAAGGTAGTGTTCTTGGCATGGTCTTTTTGATGATAACTTTTCGTATGAAGAACTACCTTCTATTAAAGTTCATTGTTATCTGCTGGGGCCTTTCCTATTCCTTGTCTACTCCCACATGCTAAAGTCTCCATAGGAAGACCTTGTCGCATGGATAGGTTGATTTTACCCCCAACACTAGCATCTAAAGGAACAGTGTCTTCTTATCCGATAACCACAAGCTTCAAGGCTCATGCTCAGATTGCTCTCTCGCTGACCCTGTCGCATGAATAGGTTGATTTTACCCCCAACACTAGCATCTATAGGAACAGTGTCTTCTTATCCGATAACCATAACCACAAGCTCCAAGGCTCATGCTCATATTGCTCTCTTGCTGACATCCTCTTTCTAGTGAGAGTCAGACTCCCCTGGTATCCACCAATGTTTATTTATAACCATCCACCTACTCCAAAGCTTCTAGGGATTCCAATGGTGTGCAAAGATGGATGAGGAGTACTTGCCCTTCTTCATTATCAAATATGGGATGAAGAATTAAATCCTGATAGACCTCATATGGTTGTTGCCGGTTGCAAATGGGTATATAAGTGTAATTGTCAGATTGTTCCCTCGCTGACATCATCTTTCTAGTGAGAGTCTGACTCCCCTGGCATCCACCAATGTTTATTTATAACCATCCACCTACTCCAAAGCTTCTAGGGATTCCAATGGTGTGCAAAGATGGATGAGGAGTACTTGTCCTCCTTCATTATCAAATATGAGATGAAGAATTACATCCTGATCCACCTCATGTAGTTGTTGCCGGTCATAACTGGGTATATAAGCATAATTGTCAGGTGGATGGCTCCATTGAATGACAGAAGACTTAGGCTTCAATCAAGAGGGTTTAACTTTGCTGAAATCTTAGCCCAGTTTTCAAACATATGGTTGCATGAAACATGAAGGGAATTGACAGCAAGTTCAGGTGCAGGAGTGGGAAAGTATTTGTCCTAAAATGTTAGCAATTATAACAACTAGGAGGCTGGAGTAAGAACGTAAGTCCAAAGCGTTCTTCAAAGTAGGTGTGACACCTAAATTGAGAGTTCAACTCTTGGGAGCCCAACTCTTGACAAGATTGTTAATAACACACATCACTCTATTCACGGAAGTCCCGCCATTCCTAAAGCAACGCTCGTTCCTCTTCTTACAAACTGCCCAAAATATGGCCATAATGAGAAGCCTCTAAGCTATTTTCCCATCTTTTCCACCACATCCTCCATGCCACGCCCAAAGGAGGACATCCATGGATCGAGGCATGACCCAAGGAATTTGAGCCATGGCAAGGAATGACTCCCAAATCATGCGAGTAAAAGAACAATGAATGAACAAGTGATCGATCAACTTCATGTCTGCCATTCACAACAACCATATTAATACAGGGGCATTTTCACACCGGGCTCGAGTGGGGTGGCTTGTGGGATGCAGGGGCACACTCGAGCCCGGTGTGAGGCGGGTGGCTCATGTGAAGCGGAACCCATGTGAAGTGGAGCTCACGAGGGGGGTTCGGCCGAGGTTCTAACCCATGGGATGTGGGGCTTGGGCTATGAGATAAAGGGATTAATTCGCCATGCTCTATCAGTTCGAGCTTTTAGAGCAAGTGGTTAATTGTCCTGTATCGCATATGTTGTGGAGAACTAGATATCTTCGCTAGAGGTTATCAATAATTAACACTCTTTTGCAACCCGCCAACCAAACAAAAATTGCCACTCGAGGGGGAGCACTGTAAAACCAATGGTGAAATGGATTTGAAGGAGCGGGGCCTCTGTTTGGCTCTGTTAGAATGCCGAAGAAGGAACGAATAGAAAATTTCCCAGATTGATGCCCTTTCCATATTAGGGAGTCCTCAACTTAGGTTGAAGGAACAAGCTTGAGATGATCCAACAAACCGATGAACTCCAAAGCCTCCTCATCATAAAAATTCTTACAACATGGAGGACACCACACAATTTGGCCACTGCAAAGGGAGAAGCATCGAGAAACAGTAATGTCACGATCTGGGGCAAGAGTGACAATTCATGAAAATTCCTCGAGTGATCCCTCACCACCCCACACATCTATCTAGAATCTGATATGATTATCATGCCCCAGGGCGAAGGCTATATTTCTGCGAACCAGATGTTCTGTCGACGCTATAGCTTTCCAAATAGCGGACACTCGGTAAAGGGAGGATCTTTTCACAAACCAACCCTCCCCTTAAGACTCGTACTTGCTGATAATAATTTCCCTCTAAAGTCTGCCCTCTTCAGTTCCGAACTTCCAAATCCACTTCCCCAAAAGAGCAATATTCATGAGCTCCAGATTTTTATTCCAGGCCCCCATTCGGAGATGGGCTTGCAAACCTCCCCCCAACTGTGGAGATGAATCTTTCTACTGTCCATATTGCCTTTTGAAAAGAAGTTCCTTCTCAGCTTTTCAAGTCTTTCCAACAATGAGCTGGGGCACTTGAATAAAGACATGAAGTATTAAAGGCAGTTCGAAAAAAACGCTTTAATGAGAGTTAGCCTCCCTTCATAGGAAAGATAATGACATTGCTGCCTAGCTAATTTCCTCTCCATCCTTTCAATGACTCTGTCCCACAAATGCTTCAAAGGCTTCCCTATGCACAATGGAAGGCCCAAGTATGTAGAGGGGAACTCTCCTATCTTACACCCGAAAACCGTAGCTAGAGATGTAAACACCTCACTAGAAACATGTACCCCTAACATCTCACTATTGAATGTCGTGTCTGTTATGATTCAAATCTCCTTTATGGTATCGATCCCTAGCGGGGGTGGCTAACATGGAGTGTGTGTACTGACATGGGTGTGTACTAACAAGCTAACCCAAAAAAAAAAAATCCTTTATGGTGTGCCGAGAAGTAACCCGTGTTTCTTGTTTTAGTGTCAAAATCTAGAATCAGTCCCTAGCCTCCTCTGTAGCTGACACTAAATGGTTCTTCTTCTTCTTCTTCAACCTCATTTTTTTTTCCTTTCTTATTTTGACTTAATGACCTCGAGATCTTCCTTTCCAGTCCAATGACCTTTTTTTCCCCTCTTTCTCTTTCTGCCAGAGTATCAACACTGCTTATATGGCATCCGATTCTGTTGGTCATGTACAAAGTAAACATATCGAAGCTGTTCTCTTTGCTTAGAAGGATATTTGAAGGCTCTGTTTGTCATCCCACACCACCAACTTGATAGATCTTTTCACCAAAGCTCTACTCTATTAAAGGACAATCAAGTTATCTGTCTTATAACTAGAGATGCTCACCTTGAGGGAGAGTGTTAGCATGCAAGTTGTGCCATTATATGGTTCTTGTGAATATACTAAAGTCGCGTTCTTGTAAGTATGGTCTCTTAGATCTCTAGAACCCTTCTAGGTCTTTTATATCCTTTCTCAATATAGCCTTACATATATTTATATATATATATATATATATATATATATAGAGAGAGAGAGAGAGAGAGAGAGAGAGAGAGAGAGAGAGAGAGAGAGAGAGAGAGAGAGAGAGAGTAATGGTCTCTTGCGAACCATCCCGCATGATACCTTGGTGCGGTCCAATTCTCACCCCAAGAAGAAATCGGATTGCGTACCGAGTTACTCAATACACTCGAGTAAACTCAGTTGGGCCCACCTTGAATGTATGTTGTTTATCTACGCCGTCCATCCATTTTTCCATCTAATTTAAAGGGTTGAGTCCAAAATTGAAGCATATCCAAAGATCAAGTGGATCATTCCACAGGAAACAGTGGGGATAATGATTTCCACCATTGAAGCCTTTCTAGGCCCCACAATGATGTTTATTTGTCATCCAACATGTTCATGAGATCATACGAACATGGATGAAGGGAAAACACAAATATAAGCTTGATCCAAAACTTCTGTGGCCCCCAAGAAGTTTTCAATGGTAGACGTTCAATTCAACTATTACCTGTTGTGTGGTCCATTTGCATTTTCTATATGCTTAATTTTTGGGCCTATGCCTTAAAATTATCTGGTAAAATGGATGGACGGAGCGGATCAGATACATAAATCGTGGACCTCACAGAGTTTACTCAGTACACTAAGTGTAGTGAGTTACGTAGTGAGTTACTCACTACGCAATCCACTTCTTCGCAAGAGACCTTTGTGTGTGCGCGGGCGGATTGGCTATTGATAGGTTGAGAAGTGACGTCACCAAATTCTGTGGCCCCACCATGATATATGTTTTGTATCCATGCTGTCCATCCATCTGGAGAGATCATTTTAGGGTAATATCCAAAGAATGAGTCACATCCAAATCTCCAGTGGACCCCACCACAGAAAACAGTGGGGAGAGTTACGCCATCGTTAAAAACTTCCAAAGGCCACAAAAGTTTTTGATCAAGCTTATATTTGTATTTTCCCTTCTTTAATATCTTTGTTAACTTTTGAACAGGTTGGATTTCGAAAAAACATCATGGTGAGCCTTGGAAAGGTTTCAACGATGGGCATCAATCTTCCCATCGTTTTCTGTGGTGGGGTCCACTAAAACTTTGGATCTGCCTCATTCTCTAGATCATGGCTTAAATAATATCTCCAAATGGATGAATGTTGTGGATACAACACATACATCATAGTGGGGTCCACAGAACTTGGTGATGTCACTTCAGTCGAGAGTCTCGCTGCTCAACTTGTCAGTATCTAATCCGCGTCCCCTTTGTGCACTCCACCTCCCTATCCTCTTGGGAACTTAGATAGGGTGGGCCCTATCGTTATGCGTACGTGAAGGGATGATTAAGGTGGGCCACACTAAAGGAAACAACGGGAGAAGGGATGCATGTCATTGCATGCAATGACGTGAAGGAGCTTTGCGCGAGCAAATCAAGATGGAAAGATCTTGGATGGGTCCCATAGTGATGTGTATTTGAAATCCACTCCAATCACAAGGTTTGTGATGCGAATTTAGATACAGGGCTAAAACATTAGCCACATTCATAATTCAAGTGGGCCACATGAGAAGAAATAGTGCAAAGAATAGCCCTCATTCAAATTTTTTCACTTGGTGTAGCCCACATAAGTCACTCATGGGCCTAATTTTTCGTTCCCATGTATGAATTTTCTTTAAAAAGATAATAATTGGATTGGATTTCACATAAACCATGTAAAAATCTGACGGTAGGCGTCCCCTCTTTGATTGTTTGTCTTGGTGTGGCCCACCTGAATCATTATTCCGGATGGTTTTTTAGCCCTACGGATAAATTTCCATCAATAATATAATAGTTAGAGTGGATTTCACTAACTTATTATATTACATCCACCTTGTCTAAGTTCCCAATACCAATGGGAATTAGACCTTACCAAGGTATCCTGTGGGATGGTTCACAGGAGACCATTACTCTCTCTCTCTCTCTCTCTCGTGTGTGTGTGTGTGTGTGTGTGTGTGTGTGTGTGTATATATATATATATATATATATATATATATATATATCATACTCATTCTTTTCATAAAAAATTTCAAGGGTCTCCATTGCTTTTTTATCCACCACTTTGTTGGAAAATCAATTTCCTTCCTCTGTGCTAAAAACAGTATGCAGTGACTTGGATTTAGTTGGTGTTGATTACTAGCTGATTAAGCTTTGATGACTGTAATATGATTTGAAGGTTCAAACTTTGATTTGCTATTATTTGTGCATATGCACGTGCAGGTACACGCGTCTCTAATTATCAGTTTGCAGCGAAGTGTGACTTACAGCCACTAAAAACCCATGCATGCAAAGTGTGACTTTCAGCTGCTAAAACCATGAGGCTTTTCTCATCTGTAACAAGCTTCCATGCAACCTTTTTTTTCCCACACAACTAAGGAAAGAGGCTCGTAGCAAATTGGGTCTAACATGCATGATATGGATAGTTCTAAAAATGACCTATTTCCGATGTTTAACGTACACTTCTCACCCACTCGATTAGTGGACTCCCTTGATTGTTGGGCCATGGCATGTTCCATGTAAGATGCACCTAGTTAATGACCTTGATCTTGCACCTGTGTTCCATGTTAGCATGTCTGCCGCGAAAAAAAAAAAAAAAAAACTCAGTCCTCTTATCCTCTTGTGCAGGAACTGATTGGCTCTTACTTGAACACAATCATGGAAGTTTTGAGTCTCTCATTTTGATCAAACAGCTGTTAAAATGTCTCTTTATCATGGGATATGGGTTGACATTAATGAATCACATTGCCATGCATCTTAATACTCTCTCTCTTTTGTATTTCTTGTATTTCTCAGCTGTGAAGGTTCACTGCTGGCATCTGGGTCTGCAGATTGCACTGTAAAGCTATGGGATGTTACTGCAAGCACAAAGGCCCCAAAGACAGAAGACAGGTGAGTTGCCAACATTACCAAAGATTGCTTACCAATGACTGCATGCATGTCAGCCTTCTCTTTAAGAGAAGCTAACATCCTACTGTCTTTTGATCAGCAAAAGTGGAAGCGCAAACAGGCTGAGATCATTAAAGGCTCTGCCTACCAAATCCACCCCCGTCTATTCTCTGCGGGTAAGGAGCAAATCCTTGATTACCATCAATAAAGGCAATAATGCAGTCATCATCTTTTACTTTCTGGATTAGTTTTTAGTTCCTAACGTGTTGGGATGTGTAGTGTCCTGATGGGGCCAGTAGCTTTGTGATTGTTAATGATGGGCCCTGCTATGGATGAGAGATGCCCCTAAATATTTTCCAGATTTGAAGATCCTGATCCTTTGATCAGCTGTCCAGAAATTAGTTGAGAAAAATATAAGGGGCCAGAAAAAAAGGGCCGGAGATTAAATGGCTATGTAACTCTAAAATGGAAGATTTTGGAGGCAACCTCCCACCCTGAGGCTCATCAATCAATAGTTTGGATCACCAAACCATGGGCCCCACTTGTACAGAATGTGGACACGTGGCGTTAATATGATATTCACTCCTGATGCATCAGGACCCCAACGGGCCCTCGTCTTGGATATTACTTGTTGCTAATGCAAAATGAGTTCTGCTAAGCCCACAAGTGCCTAGTCGGATGGGATGCAGCAGCAACCTACCAAATTTGTGCATCCGGGCCTGGCATGCCTTGGGCCCAATATGTCTTGGCCCAAAAACAAGGTTGGTACACTCATCAGTTGGGCCAAACGTTTACTCTGAAGTGGACCATTGATTATTTCTAAACTGACCATTGTTTCTGTACATGTGTGGCCTTTCTGATGTTTGGACTGGTCTAATCCTTTGGCCGGATCGTCTACATGGCTGGGCCATGTTATGCATGTAAGGGAATGCCCCCCGTGTGGCTGTGGTTGATGTCGTGTTTGGGCTTAGCAGAGCTCCTTGGAGATAAAGAGTCTGATGAATGGATGTTGTTTTCTTATTCATGGGCAGTTCTCTCGGAGGAATCTTTTATTTGCAGCTGGAGTTCTCTCAAAAGGTGCATGAATATGAGATGCCTTTGCAGCATGTATGATTATTAATTTCACATGCAACCTCACCTTTTTTTTTTTTTTTTTTTTTTTTTTTTATAAAATTCGCAGAAAAAGGATAAGTTTCTAAAAATTAGAAAGTCAAAAGAAAAAGGAAAGTAAACTTTTCTAAAAAAGAGAAAAGGAGGAAATTAGTTTCTAAAGCGAGATTAAGAAAGTTTCAAAAGGCGTGAAAAGGAAAGTTTCTAAAACCTAAAGTATAGGACTGAAAAGTTGGGACTTCTTTTCCAAAATCTGTTGTACATTATCATCTTGGGCTATCTAGGTATTCATTGAAGAGTCATTATGTAACGGCTGAGATTGTACTGTCATTATGTAACAGTTGAGATTGTATTATGAGCCTGTACTTGGATATATATATATATATATATATATATATAGTCCCGGTCTCCTGCGCACAAGGCCACACGGTGCTTAAATGCGAGCTTTTATAAGAGCTGTTGGATTACACTCTATCTGCTGGGATTCAGCAGCCTTGACAATGAGAGTCTGCAAAAGATGACTCGCACGCCAAGATTTTCACAATCTCAAGGGAATTGCAAAGATTCCCTCGTGCTCACGGCAATGGCACCGTGTTCGCAGTTGTAGCTATTGGACAGTGCTTTGTGAGCCGATCATGATGTAGGTGTTTTATCCATGCTGTTTATCCATTTTTTCATATCATTTTGGAGCATGAGCTCAAGAATGAGGTAGATCCAAATCTCAAGGACCCACTGAACAGGAAAGCAATGGTGATTGAACACCCATCGTTATGTATATGCATATTCTTATTGCAAGCATTTCATAGGTCTTGCCAATTTGTCACTCATGCAGGACACCCAATCCATGCAAATGGTAGGCCACTTCATGAAGATCACGTGGGGGGGGGGGGGTGGAGGAAATCAGGATGGTCCACTGGGACACACCACCTATCTACAAGGTGTCTGGACTCTGTGGACCACACCACCTATCTACAATCGTCACTGAAGAAACAATGTTCCATGCTTCAGTGATGATTATGACTGTTGATATTTAGAGTTGGATGGGAAAACTTCTTTTCATTGTCTAAGTATATCTACCTGTAGTGATGGTCATGATCATCCATTCAACCTAAGTTTCTTATGTGGCCCAGATAGCATGGAGTTTACAACATGAAGAGCTCTTATATAAGCTCACATTTAAGCACTGTGCGACCTTGTGTGCAGGAGACCATTTCCATATGTGTGTGTGTGTGTGTGTGTATTGATTTTTTGTTATTTTGCTAGTTCTATTAGCAATTGAAATGAGAGATGCTAACATGATTTGCAACGAGGAATTAAGGGGGTGAATTGTGGCACTTTGCGTGATCAGGGCCATTAACCCAAATCCATGAACATGCCCTTGCGTGAAAATTGGGTAGATGGGCCTCCTGTTGTATATGGACCATTGACCATTTTTCTAACTCTCCAATTGTGTTGTACGTGTATGGTGCATATGATGTATCCTGATTTGTTTTTTGTCCACGGCATGTTCATGTTGGTATATTCCTAATGAATGGCTCGGATCTAAACCTGTCTGCCACATTTGTGTGTATATGATTCACTTCTTCAACCACTCTTCCCTGTCCACGAGGGTCCTATTCTGTTATTTTATGGGAAGCAATACACAGCGAAACTTTTAAGATCATGGACTAGTGTCCTACATATTTTACCAGGACGGATGAAGCATAACACTAAACTTTGATGTCGGATTAGAGTACTCTTGGCTACTGCTAATGAATGGTGTAATAAGTTGTCTAAATGATCTACCTTTTAGATTTTGAAGGCTCTGGTCAATTGTTAGGATTCGTCAAAGAGTATTGTCGTTTTCGGGCTATTGCCTGTTTAACCACAGGCCGTGATGTGTCTGTGAAAAGTTACTGTTGAGCTCTGTGGGCCCCCCATTGTGATCTATGTTGGACATAATGGGCCTAAAAATCAGGCCAAGCAATACGACTGTATTGAATTGTATTAGATGGGATTAACATCATTATTGCATAACGAGTGCATGTCTGGAAATACCATGGTATTGTAGCCATCCAATCCCATGTTCTGGGATACAATTTTTGCTACAGGAAAACACCGGATTAAGCAAAATCATGTTTGGTGGAACATGGAATTGCAATCAATAGACCAAATTCATAACGTATGTCATTCACTTGTACACATATAACTAGTATGTTACATGTAAATGGTGTATATGGATGGATGGCATGGATAAAATGCATGCATCAATGTGGGGCCTAAATGTGTAGTGGATTTTAAAATTAACATAAATTCTGCGTGGGACCAAATGCAATTCCATGGGACTAAATGCAGTTCCATCCCACCTAATCCCAACCTTTCCCATCCTCTCCAAATGCTGGATAGATTTGCATGGACCAGATGCAATTCTATCACACCTAATCCCATCTAATATCCTGGGCCAAACTCCCCTAAAATGAGTTGGCTGGATGGACCACCTGGATAAAACACATACATCATGCTGGGACCAGAGAGCCCCAACTAATAGCACTAGCAGGGTCCGCATGCAACCTGCGTCTCCGGTTTATGTAGCAAACCGGGCATGATGTTTTAAAACCTCCACTCCTTCCATCACACGCGTGACTCAATTTTAATTTCAGAGAAAAGAAATAATGAGTTAGCCCGATTTTTGGGCCCTACGCCTAACAGTGGATGCAACTGTTTGTCCGAGTGGATTGTTCATACACATCTCGTGCATACACATCACGGTGACACCAGTAAGTAAATAAGGAGTGGGCATTACCTACCAACTATTTTGTTGCGGCCCATATAAATTATGAATGATGATAATTTTTGAGCCTTAGGAATAACATGGGCTAACAAATGTTATGTTCGGAGTAGATTGTAGAACACATTACAGTGGGCCACCAAGCCAAGAGTCAACATGGCCTTCATGTGAACGGAATCCCACGAGTTCTTATACTGGAACCGTTTCCTACGGATGCGGATTTCCTGGTCGCAGGAAGTTTCTGCACTGGAAGCTAGGTGGGGCCACCGTGATATTTTTGATAAATCCACCTCGTCCATCCGTTTTGAGACAAAAAAAATAAAATAAGGCAGATCCAAAACTCAAATGGGCTGCACGAGAGGAAACAGTGGGGATTGAACATCCACAGCAGAAACAATTGTATGGTCATTGTTAAGGGTTTTATTTATTTATTTTCTTTCTGTTCATCCCAGTGGAAATGACCTTATAAAGGTTTGGATGGCATATAAACCCTCCGGAAGGTTTCAACGGTAGGCATTTAGCATCAAAGTGGACCCTATGAAGGTTTCAATGATAGTCATTTCTTTCCTCACTTTTTCCCTCTTACATGACCTCCTTGAGTTTTGGATCTGCCTCATTTTTTTTTATCTCATGTCCTAAAACCAGGAGGCAAAACGGATGAATAGTATTGGATTCATCATAAATATCACAGTGGGCCCACCTAGCTTCCCAGAGCAAGAACTTCATGAAAAAGCCTTTCGCAGGCAATCCGTGTCCAGTTCCTAAGAACACAGTGTGAGGTCGACCCCATGGGACGCGGATTGCGTCCTACCCCCACCCGGACGGTAATCTGTCCAGGCAGGGCTCTGTGGGGCCCACTGTGTTGTAAGTGTTTTATCCATTCCGTTAATCGTTTTTCTCAGATAATTTTATGGTATGAACCAAAAAATGAGGCAGGTCCAGAGCTTAAGTGGACCACAAAGTGGTGATTGAACGTCCACCATTAAAAACTTCTTGGGAGCTGGATAAGTTTCAGATCAAGCTGATATTTTTGTTTTCACTTCATCCACGTATGCATGACATTATGAATAGGTTATATGGTAAAAAAACATCACTGTGGCCCTTAGAAAGGTTTCAACGGTGGGTGTCATAATCACTGCAGCTTACTTTGATGTGGTACATTGGAATTTTTTATATTCTTCATTTTTTGGTTCATACCATAAAATGATCTGAGAAAAGCGATGAACAGCGTGGATAAAACACTTACATCACGGTGGGCCCCACAGAGCCTTGCCCGGACGGTAATCCGTCCGGGCGGGGGTAGGACGCAATCCGCGTCCGACCCCATGGAAAGGTTAAGTTTTGTGAGCCCACTGTAATGCGTGAAGTACATCCATCCCACCAATCAGATGCACGCTTCCAGGGTGAGTGATGGGCCTAAAAATCACGCCAATCCATGACACACCTCATAGTACCATATATATGGACAATCTAGACCTACAGTCACACGTGTGCAAGATCTGGGCTGTTGATTATGCTTTCCCTCAAGGTGCAAGATATATTACAAGATTGCCTCTTAAAACCCTTAATGGGCCAGGCTGGGCTCCTAGACACAGCCTCAGTCCGGTTTGATTAATGAATGGCCATTAGTTTTAGGGTCAGTTCTGGACCTTTTGGTCCCAGTAATCTGATGGGCCAGCTTGGCACATTGGCATCCTTATTTACAAGTTTAAGGCTGTCAGTAGGTCTAGCCCAGGCCAGTCCAATTCATATTTTCAATAGAGACGTCCTTTAGCCTGCCTGGACCACAAACTTGGAAATCCATGCTGAGGCTGTCCCTGGACCCGGTCTGGCTCTGAATCAAAGGCATGCTATTTCTCCTTTAGCCGCCATGGTCCATTTTGTTGTCCATGTGGGGTCCACAGTTTCAGTGGTCCAATCCGTTGGTATGATGGATCTAATTGTGGATTGACCGTGGTGCGAAAATCTCCCGGATTGAAAAATCTTAGCCATGGATATGTACTTATTGCTACTTTTCTCTTTTCTTAATTGCTCATGTCATGGTGGATTCCACGGTCACCTGATGAGTGCTTAGGACTTCTACAATAATGACTTTTTTTTTTAATCTTTTTTTTTTTAAAAAAAAAATTTTTGGGGTGCAAGGACCAGGCCCACCATTCTAGGGTTTGAATGTGGGCCCCACTTGTGCACAGCTGCTCAATCGAGGCCCATCATTTATTGGAGCAAAAAGCATGTAAGATGAGGCGGGTCCACACATGCAAATGTTGCATGCTAGATGAGTGGATCCGCCAGATTTTGGGCCAGATCATCTTCCTGGCGGGTCCCACCTGAAGAATGGCTTGTAATCCTACATTAATGGATGATGGCCCATACATAAACTTCCCCCATACTCTAAACATCAACCCTTGTTGCATGTTTTAGCTGTCTATTTGTTGGCCACCTATTGAAGGGTTGAGATATTTACATCCATTCACGATGGGCCCTTAATATTACGAAGAAGAGGAATATTGTCTAGCCTCTGGTGTAATTACTCTTGAACGTAATTAGAGACCGATTGATATAATCTGAAAAACCCAATTCTCATATTGGTGGGCCCCATCTGATTGCTTTTATTTGGTCGTCCCCACGTGGAAACTTCCTAAGCATGGGCGGCTAACTGCCTAAATGGACTAAAAATGATTCAGCTGAGCTATGACTAACTGTGTAAAGAAAAGATTTACATAATCAAAGGTTTGAAATAGTTCAAATATAATCTTCTTTTTTCCTTTTATTTAATTCATCATCAATGACAAATCTGATCATATAAATTGGATCTGGCAAATGGGTCCATCTAGGTCATTCATTATTGGCTCGATCCCAGCCTAGTCAAGACCCAAGGGCTAGATTTCAAACCCAGGAATGGAGCTCGAGCCGAGTTCAGGCCAAGCTCAAGAGTCCAAGCCGCCCATTGTCGCTCCTTACCTACCACATTGACAAATGTTGGGAGAAACATTCCGTCTCGAACACATATGCACAATAATATTGAAATAAGAAGAAAGTAAAAAAAAAAAACAAAGATGCAAACCATAATATAAAGATTTACGTGGTTCCCTTTTGATACGATTACAGAATTACACAAATTATACGATGGCAAAAAAAAAAAAAAAAAACTCTCAATACAATGATGACTTTCTCTTTTTATAAAATATCTATTACTCCAAATAAATTAGGCTTTATATAAAATTCTATATAAAATTATAAAATTGGCCTCTGTATGCACAATACACATCTGAGATCAAGCTTCATAAATCTTAATAAAAATTTATTAAGCTGGTGGAATGGTTTCCAGACTTGGACCAGACCAGCGCAGCTCATCCAACTCAACTCGGACTTGATCAAACCCTACCTAGTCCTACACCTTGAGTTACCCATCACTCAACTTGGACAAGTCATGATTCAACTCAAGAACAAACGAGTCGATCCAAGTTTCCATCTCTGAGTCAACTAACCATGGCCGTCGGGTCCATGCTTGACCGTTTTATACGGTGTTTATGAACAGAGGGACAACTTTCTATTCAATATCCAACGGTCGTTATTAGTCAATAACGTTATTAAGGAGATGACAGCATACCATTCTTCTTATAATAAGACGACCATGAAGAGAAACTAATACAAAACAGAGATCCTAGGAAATTTAGGTATTGAAGTTTAACACGACAAGCCAACATCAAATGCATGAACTAAAAAATAAAATAAAATAAAGCAATCCAAACCCTTCCTCTAACTAGTGTGACCAAACGACTAGGAAACTTGATTTGTTTTTTATTTTTTATTTTTTATACCTCGTTTCTGAATGGAACCTAAGTGGCCCCACAGAACCCAACTTTTCAAAATCAACGGCTGTGGTTGTTCTTTACTTCATAGTCACGAGGAAGGAATCAAATGGCCTTCATACATCCAAACCACACATCCTGTGGGCCCCGCCACAATTGGTTGGTCGCCAGCCAAAGGCTTTGTTGATTGGGCTGCCCTAATCATCTAATAAATGAACTCTTTGCCTGAACGTTTGAGTCGGTTGCTATTTCTCGTCTTTTAACGTCCATTCATATGCCACCATTTAAAGGGCTATGATCATCCAAATAGTGTAATTTTTGGTCTGTGGCCTATCCATTATGGGATCTAGTGAATGAACGGTTGGATCTTGTTCATTTAAGCATCACATGTGTCAACGTCTTGAGGCACATGACTTACCATGCCCGCACTTGATCAACTTCCGTAGGCAATTTTTCCACACTAATTCTCTGTTGGCCCATCCTACGACTCCACGTCAACTTAAAAGGGTTTAAGGTTATTGACGAAAATTTCAAAATTGCCGTGACAAGATACACGTCATCCATTCAAGAGGATCTGAACCGTTCAAATGGGTGGGGTACTGTGTCTTATGTACTAATGTCCAGACATGATGGGATTTGATTAGATGTCCAGCAGACCGCTATATCTATTAGATTGGACGTGAAAGCCTTTTTGAGAAATTTCTTGTCTTGAAAAGCTAGGTGGTGTCCAATGTGACATTTGTTAGAAATCCATCCCGGCCATTGGTTTTGCCAAATCATGGTCCAACATGGGCACAAAAATGAGGCAGATCCAAAATTTATATGACTCATGAGAGAAATACGTACGGTCCATGGTAATATTTCATGTGCTATTCATAGCCTTAGCAAGGTCATTCCTACTGGGATGAATTGAAAACACAAACACATTATGGCCCGTTTGGCCAGGTGGATTGGACTGGATTGAATGGTACTAGGGTGGATGGCATGGATTTCTAGGTAACGATGGTGTTGTCAGTGGATTGTCTTGAGATCCATGGGATTGCTATATTCCTGAATTGCTATATCCAATCTGTTTGGTACACCTGGCCAATCCCAGGATTAAACCTTTCCATCCCTTCCAATCCCTCGAACCAAACACGTTCTAGGCAAATTTGAACAGATTAAGGTGGATTGGATGGGATTTAAAGGTAATGATGGTGTTGGCAGTGGATTTTCTTAAGATCCATGAGATTGGAATCAGATCACCGACTTTGTTTGGCACACCCGGCCAATCCTGGGATTTAACTTCCAATCCCTTCCAATACCATCCAATCCTTTCCAATCTGACCGGCCAAACGGGCCCTTAGCCTAATCCTATTGGGATGAATTGAAAACACAGACACATTAGCCTAATTCAAAACTTTCGTAGCCCCTGAATGTTTCAACAATAAAAGTTTAATAATCATTATTTGTTATCTTGTGCCCACTTGAATTTTGGATTTGCCTCAATTTTGGGCTCATGTCCTGATATGATTAGGCAAAACGTATGAATGAGGTGAATTTCTCACAAGCATCAAGATAAGCCCCACGTAGCTTCCCATTTCCTGTTAATGGCAGCTCAAGTATATACTCGACTTAATAATTTTCAAATTTGCTTGTTTCCATCTTCACACTGACCTACCATTCAATCATACCCTACCACATCACCAACATAATAATATACAACGAGGACTTAATATAAGTCAAAAAAATAATAGATCATGGGATATGGATTGAGTACTGCCCATACCCAACACCGACAACGGTGCTAGGCGAAGATCAAGTGGTGGGCCTCACCATTATTAGACCATAGACCAAACATTAACCATTTGAAGAGGGGCACTTCAAAAAGAAGGTGAGTGCAAATTCCACTCGCCTCACGTGGCAAAGGTGGCCACCTGTGCCACATCAGCAACGCTCATCAAGAAGCTACACGTTCAAATTGATCTGGAACCATTGGTCACTTTCTATTAACCAATCATTTATTATAAAGAACACACGTGGCCCACTTGATGATCGTATGGCTCATATTTAACCAATCTATGCACTAGGAATCAAAATGATGAGAGACTCTGGTATCATGCACGTGTGATCAAGTATGCCTAAGTGTTAATTTTCAAATATTCAAGTATTCAACAACTAACATCCACCCACTTTTAACGGTTATGATCATCATCAGCACGTTCAAGTCTCTCCACGTGGCATATCCGTTGTGTGGTCCACTTGTTGATGATTTCAAAGTTCAAACCACAAATGTTGAGTACACTCACTGGGTGCACCCCTTTTTCCCGGCATCATTACGTGGATTTTGGCGGGAAACGTGACACATCAACTACCAACATCTACTAAACACGCTCCTCACATGTATGGATCTACTGTCGACATGTTTCTCATAGGGTACGAGGCGACCTTACCTCAATATGGTACGTTAACAGGTTTACACCACCAGATTTAATATTAAATCATGATCTAAACTGTTCATTTTGTTGAATCTATGTTAAATGTGATACCTTAATAAGAATTCTTTGAATGAGTGATTTTGTATGAAGATGGATATTTAATGGTTCTTATTCAAATACAAGATTTAAAGGCAAGGATCGTCAATGAAGAATGCTTTTAAGACCACAGACTCTACAGATTCTATATAGTAGTAATTAATGCGAACATGAACCGTTGAAATCTTCATAAGATGTAGTACGAGGTAGAAACATCTCACATATCACCGCACCGTGTTAAGTGGTGCCACCGTACCTTATCACAACCCAATGTCGACATGCATACACACGTGCATACGTAAGAGAGCCGCGTTAGGTACGTCTCTCACCGAGAGCCACATGGGTGGACCTTTCATGAGATCCACACCATCCATCCACCACGCTGTATCATTTTCATATTGAAGCCCAAAATTCATGACCATCTGTAAGTCAGATTTTCTATGCTTTCGGAAAAAAGGTTGTCATGAGACACTTACCATTAGTTTTGTATTCGGCCTGATTTAGTGTTTATATGCAATCTAATACATTCATCTGAATTGCATAACGAGGATTAGAAAGTAACCAAAATATCAGTACGTTAAAGAACACAGTGGTCCCCACCACATGAATTTAGAGGTTTCCTGGGGGGGTGGCTCACCTGAGTGAGTGTTGAACGATCCTATTTATTTTTGGGGGGTCAAGGCCAAAATGGTGATGATGGACCTGATGGACGGTGTGGATTTCGTGGAGGTTAAGTCCTTTCCATCAAGTTAGAGAAAGTGGTCATGCTAGGTACTACGCGAGGTACGGACGTGATTCCTACGTGTAAAAGATGGACGGTCCTTCCATGCCACGAAAAGACAACCGAATCATGTCATGATACGGCATCGATACGTCATGTGTACTCACGTCAGAGCTTACATCATCGATGCTTACCTTAGGAAAGTACGTGCTCGGTCCCCCTATCCGTCGGCCGGATTAGGTGGCTATTGACCTTTGGATGACTCCATGCGGTAGATACACGGTGAAGGATTCAAAGGGCGGCTTGATGGGACCTGTCCCATCTTCAAGTCGATTTGACGGATCCGGTGACCTTGAATTTTGAATAACCGTGCGTTTGATTTCTTATCAACTCCGATGTCGTTACATGGCAGGCCAAAGTATCCAAAAGTGCAGTGCTTCTATAAGGGAATGAAAAATGAGTGGGTAAAGATTCAATTTGTGTGGGTGCAGATGTCAATTTCTGAATAGTTGATCCAATGAAAATCGTGTGTGCCATGACTTCACTTTTTTATTGCTATTTCGGCTGCATGTGTGACACGTTTCCGCTTGGTGGCTGGTTGAAAGTCGCGATTTTTTTTTTGAAAAATATTCAAAATTTCAAAATTTTAGAAATTTACGTAAAAATGGTTTTCTAGAATTTCAAATTAAAAAGTGAGGCGTATGCCTTTATTTTCACGTTGAAAATGGTAGAAAAGTTTTTGGAATGTATATATGGATATGTATAGTATTTTTACTTGAATGTTTTGGAGATTGTGATGCTCGGGTTGCGTGTTCCAGTACGTAGCATTAGAACACACGCATGCGAGTTCAGGCACGAGCACGAGCGTGGGTAGTGTGGCTGTAGTTGCGCTAGTTGGTGCACTTTGCACTTAGTGCAGGTGAACTGTCGCGATCGCGATGCGATCGGTCTGAAATGAGCCATGGCTTTATAAGTAACTGAGAACGGTCGGATCTTAAATCTGAAACGGTCAGCTATTTTTTAAAACGGCTAACTGCCTTAAAAGCCACAACGGTTCAAAAACGGAAGGGACATGATAATCAAACAGTCAAATCTTTCAATCCGACGACCAGAAACGGCTAAAATTAACAGTCAACGGTCAAACACATTTTTCAAATGTTATGAACCATTAATAGCCACCAAGCAACGGTCCACTACTTGATGCCTATATAAACTTGACCATTCCGGTCCAAATCAATCATCTCAACACCATCTCTCCCATCAGATACTCCAGAATCTCCTTTATAGAATATTGTGAACATTTTCACTGTCTGATTCTTCCAGAACAGATCTATTGCGTTAAACTGTTCCGAAGTAGACCAATCTTGATTGCTGCATGCCGGATCCAGACAGGCTTGTCTTATTTTGGAAGTAATTCGCCTATAACTCATTAGCAATTGATAAGAGGGCGAATCACGCTTTAAGGACAACATATCGTTTTACATGATTCAGCCTAGTGAAACAAAATTCATATTTATTTTATTTTACTTTTAGTTTCAGTGTATCTAACGTATTATTTTCTAACATGGCTGACTTCAGGATTACAACAATTTCTTATAACCACGGGACCCACTAATACTCATCCTTTCCTTTTCAGTGTTGGAAATACTGAAAAAGAAAAATAAAATGAAATAAAGCTCGATTATTTCGTTTCACTAGGCTGAATCACATAAAAATATATGCTGTCCTTAAAGCTTAATTTTCCCCTTATTAATTGCCGATGGCTTACAGGCGAATTGTTTTCAGGATAAGACAAGCCTGCTTGGATCTGGCGTGCAACAATCACGATGGGTCCACTTAGGAACAATTCAACGCAACAGATCTTTTAGTAAAATCAAATAGTGGATGCGTTTATAACATTCTACGAAGGAGATGTTATATGGAGGATCTAATGGAAAGGGAGAGATTTCTGTTCGAGTTAATGAAATTTGGACCAAAATGGTCTAGTTTATATAGGCACCAGGGAGTAAACCGTTGCTTGGTGGCCATCAATGGTTCAGAACGTTTGAAAAACGTTTCCGACTGTTGATCATTAATTTCAGCTGTTTCTGGTTGTCGGATCGAAAGATCTGACAGTTGGATCATTTGGCCCGTCCGTTTTCGGACCATCATGGCTATCAAGGCAGTTACCGTTTTAGAAATGGCTGGGCATTTCAGATTAAAAATTCGACCGTTCTCAGTCGCCTATAAAGCCGTGACTCATTTGAGATCCATCGCACCTAAGCTCCTACTAGGCCACTCGTATTGCGAAGTGTAAAGTGCGCCAATTAGTACCATTACAGCCACACTTCCCATGCTCACACCCTCGCCCTTGCTCGAGCGTGCACGTGCTCAATCTCCAAAGCTCCAAGTAAGAATACTACACACACATCCACATATAAACCCCAATTCTTCTCCTATCATTTTCGATGTGGGACGAAAGCACACACCGTACTTTTCTATTTGCAATTTCTAAAAATCGTTTTAGCGGCAAAATCCTGAAATTTTGAAATATTTAAAATATTTTTTTCAGAAAACAACAAATCTCAACAATCCCCTACTGATTTTTTTTAAAAACAATATAAAAATATCTGCCAAAGATGAAAAATAGTTATTATGCATAGAGAAAGTTATCTTGCGATTTGAATATTTCCTTAGTGTAAGTATTTTAAAGTTTTTTAGAAATTTCTAATTGCCATAGCATTGAACTAGTTATTCCTTAATGACATAACTAAAAATACTATATACATAATAGCTTCTGCATTATATGTTCCATCATATTACTCACTTATCACTTTTAATGGCCATTTGATTATCCTGTTTCATGAATGATCCCGAGATAATTATAACTCTCATGAGAAGCGGCACCACTTCTACATTCACATAGGTGAAATCCTTCCAGTATTTTCGTTACTTAAAACACTTGTCATATTTAACTGAATTTCATTAAGATTTCTAAGACTTAATCCACTTTTTATAATGGACAACACTTTTATCCTGGATGAGGTTATTTAGATTTAGTGCTGAAATTTTTCATTATCAGTGATTTATTGTTACCCATTGAACCTAATCTCTAGAGATTTTTTAAGTTTGGGTTAGATTTTTTATCAATGGTGGAAGTTTGATTAAAGAGTTTCAACCCCATCCCACTAGATGTAGTCCCTACTACCTCTCTCATCAGAGGTTTTGTAAAGGGATCAGCTAAGTTATTACTTGACTTCACAAATGAGATAACAGTGATTCCATCCTGAATCAATTACCTTCTATAATCATGTTTTAAACTTATGTGTCTGGACTTCCCATTATAGGTACCGATGTAGGCTTTCGCTAGCTAGAGTGGCTTCACTATCGCAATAAAGTGAAAGTCGGTATAGGCTTTGCATAGAATGAGATTTCTAATAGAAGATCCCTTAACCACTCATCCTCTTTGCCTGTTGCAACCAAAGCTATGAACTCAGATTCCATTGTTGAGTGTGTTAAGCAAGTTTGTTACTTGGATCCTCAAGATAAAACTGCACCTTCTAAGGTGAATATCCACCTTGTAGTGGACTTGTTGTCCCCCACACTCAATATCCAACTTGCATCGGCATATTCTTCCAATACTGCTGAAAATTCTGAGTAAAATAACCATAGTTCTTTAGTTTCTTTTAGATAACCTAAAACTCTACCTATGACTTTCCGATGTTCAACACTTAGATTACTAGTAAACCTGCTTAGTTTACGCACAACATATGCTATATCAAGTCTTGTAAATTGTATAGCATACATAAGACTACCTATAACACTAACATACCCTAGTTGTATAACCGTTCTTCTACTGTTTTCTTTTAACTTAATACTTGGATCAAATGAGGTTTTTGCCTCTTTGATTTTTAAGTGGTTAAACTTGTTCAATATTTTCTTAATATAATAAGACTGACACAATGCATAACACCTACTGTTTATTTTATTTTATACCTAATATAATATTCACTTGTTCAAGATCCTTCATTTTGAAAACTGGAGAGAGAAACTTCTTTGTTACAGTTACATATTCCATTTTGTTACTGATTATTAACATATCATCTACATACAAGCATATGATTATAATATAATCATTACATACTTTTGAGTATATGCATTTATCAACATTGTTATATGTAAAACCATAAGACAAAACTTTAGAATCAAATTTATCATGCCACTGTTTTGGTGCTTGTTTTAATTCATACAAAGACTTAACAAGTCTACACACTTTCCTTTCATTACTTGGTAGAACAAACCCTTCCGATTCGTCCATGTATACCTCTCATCGAGGTCACCATTTAGGAATGTTATCTTCACGTCCATTTGATGGATATGAAGATGATGTATGGATGCTAGAGTGAATCAAATCTTAATCGATGTTATTTTAGCAACTGGTGAATATCTGTTAAAATAATCAATTCATTTTTTTTGTTGAAAATCCTTAGCAACTAATATTGCCTTAAAGGTACCATCAGTGTGATATTTTTTCTTAAATACCCACTTACATCCTATTGATTTAGAACCTGGAGGTAGATTCACTAGTTCACATGTTTGATTTGATATAATCAAATCCATTTCATCATTAATAATCTCTTTCCAAAAAGCGGAGTCTCTTGAAGTTATAGCTTCACTAAAGGTTCTAGATTAATCTTCTATAGTTAAAACTATAGGTATTATCCTAATGACCCTTTTTTTAAAAAGGAAAGTGGCAGGAGCCACAAAATTTCATTAATCACAGCAATATACAACCCTTCGGGTGGGTCCGAACAAAAAGAAACGGACTGCACCTATCATATGACCAGGGACTCCACGAAAGAAGAAGACAGCAAACAAAATCACAAAACTGGGAAGAGCAAAGAGCAACCACAACAAGACCAGGGAGCTACTCTGGTCCACTACATCGTTTTGATTGACCCTAGCCCTACTCTATCGAGGAACAGGAGGCCTCTAATCTGGGGCGGAAGGGACTCAAAATAATCAAAGAAGACCGAACCTTGGTTCCCACTACCTAGTCGAGCCAGGGCATCTGCCGGGGCATTTCCTTCCCTATAGATATGGAAAAATAAAAACCGTCCCCTACCCTTCAACGTGATGATCCTGCTGAACCAGTAGTGCCAATGCCAACTCGGTTGGGACGACCCGTTCAACATATTCACCACATGGAGTGAGTTCGACTCTACTATGATATGCTTAAATCCCTTGGAGAGGCAATGGATCATCCCGTCATGCACCGCCCAAAGTTCCGCGTAGGAGTTTGATCCCACTCCATACCCTGTGGAAAAGGCAAAAAGAAACTGGCCCTTGTCACCCCTGCAGATTCCTCCGCCACTCGCTGTTCCCGGGTTCCTTATAGAGGAACCGTCTACGTTAATTTTCACTGACGCTAATGACCTTCTCTCTATCACCCTTTATTATATGAAAAGAGAGACGCTGAGAGTCTATTTGATCAGGATCAATACTCTTCTCTATTCTTATTCTTTGACTCCTACGAGGTTCACTTGGTGTTACAACTTCTTGTTGTGTTTCTTCTATAGTTTTATTAGGAGATTGAATCTCAGTATTCTTATTCGCCATGAATAAAGAGTTCTCAAAGAACTCTACATCTATAGACTCTATGATATTGTAGTCTAAGTCTAAAAGTCTATAGGCCTTACTATTTTGTACAAATCTTATAAATATGCACCTGATAGATCTTGGTCCAACTTAATTCTTTTAGGTTCTGGAGTTCTGCAATATACGAGACACCCCCACACTCTAAGATACCCTATATTTAGTTTTCTTCCTTTCCATATTTCTTATAAAGAAGTCTTGGTTTTCTTATATGAGATTCTATTGAGAACATGACACACAACTAACAATGCTTCTTTCCATAGGTTTAATGACAACTTTGCTTGTATTATCATTGAGTTGACCATTTCAACTAAGGTCCTATTTTTCCTCTCTACTACATCATTTTGTTGTGGTATATATGGTGTTGTGTACTAGTGTACTATGTCGTGTTCTTCACAATAGATAGAAAATTTATTAGAAAAATATTCTCCTCGTTGTCACTACGAAGGATTTTAATCTTTTTAACTAATTGATTTTATATTTCGAATTTATAGATCTTGAATGTATTAAATGCTTCATCCTTTGATTTTAACAGATATACATACACATATCTTGAACAATCATTTATAAATGTTATGAAGTACCTCTTCCCTCTTCGAGTAAGAACGCCATTTAGTTCACATATGTCAATATGCACTAGGTCTAATATTTGAGATGATCTCTTAACACTTGAGAATAATTTCTTAGTTATTTTAGCCTTATGCATACTTTATATTTATTGTTGTTACTATCATTGTATGATATTAGACCGTTCTTAGCCATGAGTTTTATGGTACTATAGTCAATATGTGCTAGTCTACCATGCCACAACGTTACAGACTCAATCATGTAAGCAGAATAATTCTTTTCGTTCAAAAAATTTTGACCATCCCATTACAAGCATAACCCTTACCCACAAAGTTTCTGTTCTTGGACAAGATCAACTTACCAGACTCAAACACAACCCTTATCCCAGGTTTATTCAAGAGATCCCTTGAGGTTAAGTTCCTCCTTATGTCTGGAACATGCAGTACGCTGGTTAGGATTATCATATTTCCAGAGGTAAAGAGTAATTCCATGGTTCCTTTGCCTACGATTGACCTTCATTTTCCATTTGAACCTCTTGACCATTAGTTATGTCTTCATAGTTTTTTAAGACATTTATTGTTGCATACATGGACTGTGGCACCTGTATTATCCAACCAACCAGGGATTTTCTTTTGAACTAAGTTCACTTATGTGACCATTGCTACGATATCATTTACTGCATTAGCCCCTTTCTTATGCTTTTACGGTCCTTACAGACTTAGGCGAAATGTCCGGTCTTGCCGCAGACAGATCAAGAACATTTGGGTTTGCTATTTTTCTTCTTTTAGATTTTCTTGAATTTCCCTTGATGTTTGTTAGGTTTTATGGAATCATTTTTCTCATAGTTATTATTCTTGGATGATCTTTCCACTGCATTCACCTTGTATGAGGATGCACCATTTACGTCATCCTTCTTGTCTCGATTACGAGATTCTTCTTCAATATGAAGATGCTTTTGGATTTGTTTCAGGGTGAATTTTTTGGATTTATGCAGTAGTTTCTTCCTGTAGTCTTTCCAGCTCGAAGGCAATTTGGTGATAATAACTCCGACTTGAAAGGATTCAGGCAAGTCTATTTTTAAAGCCTTTATTTTGTTTACAATTAATTGTAATTCATAGATTTAGGCCAGCAGTAGCTTATTGTCTATCATTGTGAAGTCGAAATATTTGGAAATTAGGAATCTCTGTGTACCTTCTTTTTCATCCTTGTACTTGTATTCTAGCGCGCTCCATATTTCTTTCGCTGATATGGCCCCCTGTGCAAATCGTACAACCGATCAGAGAGACCGTTGAGAATATGGCCACAACACAACAGTTCCTTTTCTTATTGCTTGATTCTTGCAGCGACCTATTCTAGTGTGTCAGCATCTGTCGCTTCAGGTATAGGCTAGAGATTCGGGTCTAGAATTTAGAAAATCTTCATAGTAGTCAGTAGAAATTTCAGCTTGCCTTGCCACCTAGTGAAATTTGAACCGTTGAACCGATCCAATTTGATTAGATCCTAGTTCATCAGTTTGACTGATGCAACACTTTAGGTATCCATAATCACGCTTTAAGATTGTTGGAAAAATGTGTTGGAAATACCGAAGAAGAAAAATAAATTGAAATAAAGTTCAATTATTTCATTTCACTAGGCTGAATCATGTAAAAATATACGTTGCCCTTAAAGCGTGATTCGCCCCATTATTAATTGCTGATGGGTTACAAATGAATTGCTTCTAGGATAAGACAAGCCTGTCTGGATCTACCGTGCAACAATCACGATGGGTCCACTTAGGAACAATTCAACGTAACAGATCTTCTGGCAGAATCAAGTAGTGGATGCGTTTACAATATTCTATGAAGGAGATGTTATATGGAGGATCTGATGGAAGGGGAGAGATTTCTGTTTGAGTTGATGAAATTTGGACCAGAATGGTCTAGTTTATATAGGCACCAGGGAGTGGACTGTTGCTTGGTGGCCATCAATGGTTCAGAGCATTTGAAAAATGTTTCCGACCGTTGATTATTAATTTCAGCCGTTTCTAGTTGTCGGATTGGAAGATATGACCGTTGGATTATCATGGCCCATCCGTTTTCGAACTATTGTGGCTTTCAAGGCAACTAGCCATTTTCAGGAAAGGCTAACTATTTTGGATTAAAAATTCCACCGTTCTCAGTCTCTTATAAAGCCTCGACTCATTTCAGATCCATCGCACATAGGCTCCTATTAAACCACTCGCACCATCTCGCGACGGTTTGCGTAAGGTCGCGAGGGAGCGAGCACTCTGCGACAGGATGTGCACGTGCGAAGTGTAAAGTGCGCCAACTAGCGCCACTATAGCCACATTACCCACGCCCTTACCCTCGCCCACGTCCGAGGGTGAGCGTGGGCACGTGCGTGCGTGCATGTTTTGCACTGGAACACACAACCCAAGTGTCTCAATCTCCAAAGCTCCAAGTAAGAATACTACACACACATCCACATATAAACCCTAACTCTTCTCCAATCATTTCCGACGTGGGACAGAAGCACACACTGCACTTTTCTATTTGAATTTCGAAAAATCATTTTAGTGGCAAAATCCTAAAATTTTGAAATATTTTTTCAAAAAACCACAAATTTCAATAGGTAGGCCTATGTAATCCAACAAATAGGGCTATCAATGGGCCGTGCTGGCCTTTCTTGGCCCGTGCTCAGAATATTAGGTCTGTGAGCTGCGTTCGGGCTTAAAATTCAAACTCGTTTCTCAAGTAGACTAAGTTTGTTTTACCTATCTAAAAGCCTATCAGTTCGGTCCGACTGTAACTATTTCAAAATTCAATTTTTAATTATTTTTTTCCTTTAAAATTTAAAATTTAAAACCCATTCTTGCCTTTTGTTAAGGTTTCAAATCTTTCAGCAATAGGGTCTATTGATGTCATTAACAGACCATTCGATGCTATCAACAACTGTTGACACCATCGATAAAATCTAAAAATCTCATGTTGGTTGCTAGACACTTTGTGGTGTCCTACTTGATGCCATCGAAGGGGTTCGATGCCACACACACACACACACACACACACATATATATATATATATATATATATATATATATATATATATATATATATATATATATATGAGTGTAATCGAGATTTGGGATAGGTGTGGGCTTTATAATTCATTTTAGGGTTTCGAAGGCGTAGCTTGAGGAGATTCGAGGATTGTTCAGTTCAGGTAATCTCTATATCTTATATTTTTTTTGCTTTCATAGTGCATCATTGTCGCTTTGTGCCGTGGTTTTTTCCTACAAGAGTTTTCAATGTTAAATTTAGTTTGTTTGTATTTGAACTTAGTTGTGCGATTGAAGTACTTAGCTTGATTCGTCTGTGTGTGTGCTTTCACGGTTCCTCGACACTGCCTTGCTAAAGGATTCATAAGGTTAGTATCGAAAATGCTCTTGTAATGGAGTTCCACCTGCGAGTGATCGACCTGATAGAAACCATCTCTCTTTCTCTCTCTCTCTCTTCTCCCTCACTCTTTACTATATTGCGATGGACACAATCTCTCTCTACTGAAATGGGAAGAGGAAGGTAGAGAAAAGCATACAAGATTCGCCCGGTGAAATTTGCCAAATGTCAAAATAGACTTTTGAAGAAAGCCTACGGACTCTCTCTTTTTTTTTAATGATGCTGAGGTGGTTGCCATTATCTTCTCCAATGGAAGAAAAGCTCTACAAGTTTTGCAACACTTCTAGGTAAAGAAATTCGATAAGAAACAAAGAGCTGAGGCCAATGGGGAGGAGGTGGCTCATGAACACTCCATACATGACAACCGAGGTGGAGGTGCTTGATGCACCTCATTTTTATCCTGGATTTCTTCAACCCGAGGTTGAGGAGGATTTGGAGGTTGATTGGCCGGTTGATTGGCAGGCATAATTTCAGTTAACTCTGTGGATTTCGAGTGATGTCTAATCCTGTGACGGATAGATATCCCCTCAACCAATCCTCCTTCACTCAAAAGACGTCGAGTGTTATCACGGACCCACTTGGGCATGAAACACTCTCAACCCCTAATTTAAGACTCTAAGCTAAACCTAAAAGAAAAGGAGAAATAGAAATCTTGAAAAAAAAAACAGAGAGAGAATTAGAAAGAAGTTACCAAATTAGAAGTTTTATGTTAAGATCTTGCAAAATAAAAAAGAAATAAGTTAGTTTCTAAAAATAAATTAGGAAAGTTTCTAATCCTAGAAATAGAAAGCAGGTTAATTTCTAAAAAAAAAAAAAAAAACAGAAAAACCCTAACATAAAAATAGAAAGTAAATAAATCTTAATCTTAACCTAATTCCAAAACTAATCAATCTTCGAAAAATGCAACCGTCAGTCCTCGACAACGGCGCTAAAAACTTGTTCTCAACCCCAAGTGTAGGGTCACGATGTAGTAATAATCTCAGTAAGACTGAGGTCGAATCCATGGGGACTGATCTTGTACGTTTCTGAAATTAACTAGAAGTAGAACTAGGAGAAGATGTAAAACTAATTCTGAAGTGATTGTGAGAATAATTGTGATTAAAGTGATTAAAACTAAGAATTTAAAGGTGGGAACTAGGGCATTCAAGGATCCACTTGTAGTGATGAGGGAGCTTTCTTACTTGATTCAAATAACTCAATTGGAATTGAAGTTTTATCCTATCCAATTGGAAGATATAACAATTAAATCAATCTGAACTTTCACTGACCTAATTCTCAATGAAGGAGAGTTGTGAAGATTGGAAGGGATTCCATCACCAAACCATGCCCCTGGGATGATAGCAAACAATAGGATTTACCAATCCCACAATCTCAAAGAGAAATAAGAAGATACTCAAAGCTATTGCATATCTATTATAATTTAAGTTACAACAAAACATTAAAAACTAAAAGTTTTCCTTAAATAATCAAATTAGAATGCATGAAGAACATAAATAAGAATCAAAGCAAGAGAAAACATCCCATTACATTACAAGCTTCACCTCTTAGTCTTAGTTAAGAGGTTTAGTCAATCATAGACATGATTGAATCTAAAACCTTAGAAGAAAGCATTAAAAACTAAGGAAGAAAGGAAGAAAAATGCTTGGCAACGGCTTCATGCTTGTACTTCGCTCCTCCATACCCCTAGATGATGCCCAGGGATGCCTTAGGGACTCCTATTTATAATTGTGCATCATCTCCTCTCGCACCTACTTGAAAAAAATCTAGAAACTGCCTCAAATTTACGCACTCCGGGTAACTTTGTGTAACTTTGCGCGAATTTGATGTCATCGAAGGTACCTTTTATACGTGCTTTTTCCACGCTATCGTAACTTCATTCGAACTCTGTAACCTTCTCTGTCATCGAACATACCTTCAATGTTATCGAAGAGGCCTTCGATATCATCGAATATTGTTCGAGAAATCGATAATGCGTCCAAAACAGTCCAGCGAGTTATTTCAATTTCTTTAGTAAATTAGATGTCATCGAAGATGCCTTTGATGTCATCAAACATATCTTCAATATCATCGAGGAGTACTTCGAGTAATCAAACATTGTGTTCAATATGTCCAGCGACCAACTCGATTTTCATTCATAAATTCGATGTCGTCGACCCGTGTTCAATGTCATCGAATGATAACTTTGATGTCATTGAACAGTGTTCCATGACACAGTCAATGTGAATTATGCACTCGTTTTTTTGACTTCGTTCTTTCTTCACTTAGTTTTCTTGAATTCTGGGACTTTGAAATTTTCAATTTTTGTCTCCTAAGATCCATTCTTTACCTTGGTGACTTTTGACATCAAATCCATGCTTTTAACACCTTTTTCAATCCAAGCTCTTAAATTCACCTTCCAATACAAACATGAGAAACATAAGACATTAAGTATTATCATGTTCATAAAACCAAGATATAAATGGAAGATAATATGCAATATTTGACTTTCAACAGAGGTTTATGGTCATTTTAGGTCAAGGATTAGGGTCACCAAGGCACCTCATATACATATTTTTTGCTCCTTAATGCTACATGTACTTTTGTCTAACTCTTTCAAATATACAATTTTAAGTATACGCGACACCTATTCCAAAATCTAAGCCGTCCACAACAATGCCAAGGTGCTCTCAAGTGTGTGCTTTCCTGCATATAGGCGGCGTGTACAAGGAGATAAATGGGATGGTACGGGGTCCACGTTGTTTTGTTTTTCTCGACCTCTTTTTAGACCAAATCCAAATTTGCAAGGGTTGGATTGAGCTAAGTGGACCATTTCCACGACTCTTCTTGACCAAACCCAAACCATTTGCACATCCATTGTAGATATCCGTAGTATAAGTGGCGTATTGTCATGTAAGCGCTCTGGAGCGTTGTAGATGATTGGGTATAGACAGTGTACCAGCTGGATTTCACTCCAGATTACATCTGAAATCAGATGATGGTCATTTTTATGTTCTTATTCGCTGAGAAGACCTTTTGGAGTCCTAAATGCCATTTGGAAATTCCAAATATGAAAAATAAGGCCCAACCCATCATTAGCAAGCCACGCATTCAAATCAAACTGCAATCATTGGTCAGTTTCTGTTAACCATTCATTTATTATAAACACATGGCCCACCAGATGATCGAATTGCCCATATTTTCAGATGCGGATTGCTTACTGACTGTGATTTGGCTACTAGATTGTGTTCTGTGGGTCCCACACTGATGTATGTGTTTTATCCATGCAGTCCATCCACTTTAGATTAGTATTTTAGGACATGAGCCAAGAAATGAGGAAGATTCAAATCTAAAGTGGACCATATTGGATGTACATTGATACACCGTCAGATTATCCGAGCTTTTAGATCAAGTGCTTGTTTGACATAATATCATTGACCATCAGAAGATATTTTCTCTCCTTCACCACAGGAAAACAGTGGTGGTTGTACACCCACAATTGAGAATTTCCTAGGCCCATAGTAATGTTTATTTACCATCCATCCAGTTGATTATGTCACAGACATGTGGAAAAATGGAAAATACAAATTTCACCTTCAGCCAAAACTTTTATATCCCGTAAGAAGTTTTTAATAGTGGATATTCAATCACCACCATTTCCTGTGATCTGGTAAACCTAAGATTTTGATCTTCTCCATTTTTAAGTTCATGCCCTAAAATGGGCTAGCAAAATTGGATGGCTGGCGTGGATAAATCACATACATCGTGGTGGGGTCCACAGGACACCGGCAATCCGCATCCCATATTTAAGACAACTATCCCTCCCAACAGTCGGGATCACATGATGAGTGACTTTGATATCATGCAAGTGCGATGTATGCCCCAGTGTTCATATTCAACAACTAAAATCCACTCACTTTTAACGGTTAAGATCATCATCCGTACATTCAAACTCTCCACGTGGCATATCCATCGGCTGGCCCACTTATTGACGATTTCAAAGTCTCAACTCATAAATGCGAGTGCGATCTTTTTCTCCGGAATCCTTACGTGTATTTACGCGGGAAACGTGACGTCATTTCCCAGCACCTACGCAACACGCTCCTCACATGTCCATCTCCAATGCATCTAAAGTCGACATGGTTTTTGATATGGTACACGTCGACCTTACCAAAGTATGGTACATTAGCAGCTTTAGGCCATCGGATAGAATACGAAATGATGATCTCAGCCGTTGATTTTGTTCAATATATTTTAAAGGTATATATTAAGAATACTTTTTTGAATGTTTGATTTTTCATGAAGGCGGATATTTAATGGTTCATATTCAAATAAAAGATTTAAAGGTCAGGATCATCAATTAAGCAGAAATTTAAGGCTTTAGATTCTATATAGTAGTAATTTCTGCAAAAATGAACCGTTGGAAACCCATGTCGACATACATCTTAAGATACAATCCAGTGCGTAAACATACCACCGTACTACGCTAGGATGAGTCACGCAAGGTGGTACCGCACCAACCAATGTCGACAGCCGCGCTAGGTAACTCGCTCACGAGATCCATGTGGGTGGACCTTTCATGAAATCCACTCCGTCCATCAGGTACGTTGAATCATGATCACCTTGGAAATCGAAAATCATGGCCATCCAAAACTCAGTTAGGCCATGTCCAACCCATGTGTAAATGCAATCGAACCCATTCATCAGATTTTCTTCATCAGGATGGGAAAACTAGTGTAAATGTAATCCAACCCATTCATCTGATTTTTCTCATTAGGATGATAAAACTAACCATATATCACAGTATTAAAGAGCATATGTGGGCCCACCGTATGAATTTAATGATTTTTCGGTATAATTTAAAATGGGTGGCTCACCTGAGTGTTTAATCACCTGATTTTTAGGATGGGGACCAAATTAGGAATGATTCACGTGATGAACGGTGTGGATTTTCCCATCCTGAGTGTTTAATCATCCAAAGTGACCCTGGTACTACGCTAATGATTTCCTACATGTAAAAGATGGACGACCCTTACATGCCACGAAAAGGCAACCGACATCATGGAATGACATATCATCATACGTCATTTGCATACGCGTTGGAGATTACATCAGCAGGTGATTGCATGGGAAAATACCAGCCCCGGTGACTCCAAGCAGGACGCGCAATGGGAAAAGATTCAAAGGGCTCTGTGATGGGACGTGTCCCGTCTTGAGGCTTATTAGATGGATCTGATGACCTTGAATTTTCAATCATGGGGGGTTTGTTTTCAATCGATTCTCCTGTGATTCCATGCCAAACGAATGTCCAAAAGTGAACTGATGCTATTCACAGAATAAAAAGGGAATGTGTCCAAATCAGTTGTGTGGGTGTAGATATCACTTCCTGAAGAATTGCATGTTCGTGGGACCCGGTTTGGCCAGTGAGGCTGCCAGGAGCCAGGTGCCTATTCGTCCGCCTTCTATGGTTCACCGTGACGTATGATATATGTGTTTTACCTACGCTGTCCATCCATTTTTCAAATCATTTTAGAGCTTGATTCTAAAAAATTAGGCAGATCTAAACCTCAAGTGGACCACATCACAAAAAAAATAGTAGTGATCGAATGTCCACCATTAAAAACTTCCTAGAGCATACTGAATGTTTATTTGACATCCGACTTGTTAATTAGGTCAAACAATGCTGGATGAAGGGAAACAATCAGCTTGATTCAGAACTTTTGTGGCCCTGGGGAGTTTTTAATGGTGAGTGTTTAATAAACACTGTTTTCTGTGATGTGGTACAGTTGAGATTTAGGCCTAGTTATTTTTAGGCTAATGCGGAAAAATGGATGGACGGCGTGATGAAACACATATATCATGATGAGACCCAAGAGCACCTTTCATTTGCCACTGCTCCTGGCAGCATACACTAGCCAAACGGCGTCCCAACGGGAATGCACCGTGTGGGCATGTATGACGGGCCGTGGCTAACTTCCAGATTTCCTACTTGTTGCATGTGTGGCACGTTTCCACTTCATCACGCCAGCTTTATAGCGATCCCTTCCATGGAGGAAGGAGATTGTGTAGTGCACCCCCCACACCATCGTGTTCTGTCGATGTCATCAAGTTTTCTGGTCCCCACCAGAGTATATATGTTATTTGTTGCCATATGTATTCTATTAGTTAGTCTGTAATTGCGTCTGTGGATGGCATCGACAGGGCACTTGATTCCATCCCATAGCTATTGATATTATTGATAATCTATTTGATCCCATATAGGAAATTTTATTTATTTTTAGCCTTTACTCGATGGATAGTTTTTAGATCCAAATTAATTTGATCGAATGTAGCTTTAATCTTATTGATGGGTCGTCGATGGCACTTGATATGATTGAATCTCCCATCGACTGACTTGCACAATTTTACAAAATTACAGATTTTATTTTCTAATTGAATTTTAATCCTAGTTAAGGGTTTGTAATTGGGGATTATGGTATTAAAAACATGCTTATGAATTTTGGTGAGCAAAGAAAGTTCAAAGCTATGGTTTTTTAGTGGGTTTTTTTGGATGGGTAAGCTCTTCCTTCTTTTGTAACGTTGATTATCATAGTACATTCGTAGTCACTTTGTGCCGTGTTTTTTTTTTTTTTTTCGAGAGGATTTTTCCACGTAAAACCCTATGTTCGCTATGTGCTTGGTTTTTGTGATCACTTATTGTTTGATTTTAACTTAGGGTTGTTGATCGATCCGAAAGGATGACAACCTTAAGTGCAGGGCTGCAATGTAGTTGTAAATCGGTGAGACCGAAATCGAATCCACAAGGACTTGTATTTATGTATTTTTAAAATACTTTAGAAGTAGAATTAGATTTAGGATTAACTATGAAACTTATATTAGAAGAAGTAATGGTGTAAATTTGCGTAATGTAAATATAAAATCAATAAAATAAAATACTAGAGTGCTAATGATCTACTTGTAGCCATTCATAATGTCTAATTCATTTGATTCAATCAGATAACTCGATTGGAATCGAAATCATATTCTATATAGTTAAATGATAGAGCGATTAATTCAAAATTCACAAACCAACATAAATTTGAACTTCAATTGATTCAGTTCCCACATGAAGCACCAAGTTATTGATTACAGGGAATTCAAAGTATCTATCGTGCCCGTAGTTTACGATAGATCAATGAATTTTACTGATTAATCCCTTATAAAATAGATAAACAAATAATTTTAGCATTCCTAATCATCCAAAGTGCCTAGAGTTGACAATGGATTATCTGGTTGCCAGTGAAAAGACGTTTGGGTTTGTTGGGAAACCAACCGGATATGCTTCTTGATTGTCACATTTTAATACTTATTCAATTGAGGTCTGTTTTGGTAAAAAAAAAGAGTTGACAATGGATTAAAGTAAACTAAAACTAAAAATTTATTCAAAGTAAAATCAATTAATTATTTATTAGTCAAACTAAATAACTTAAATCAAAGTAAATGAGAACATTAAAAATAACTAGAAGCTTCACTTCTTAGCCATAACTAAGAGATTTAGTTAACCATAGTTATAGTTGAACTAAACTCGAACAAAAACATGAAAAACAACATAGAACCGAAAGATTGGAGAAGAATAATGGCTTTATAGAAGCTTTACAACCTCTTACTCTCTTTTCCAAAATCTAATTCATATTTAGAATAGTTTGAAACACCCATTTAAATAGAAAAATTACGCACTGACTATAGACTGAATTCAAAATTCTATACTTTTATTATGCTTTGGTCGATGCGACGATAACCTTCGGTGACGCTAAAGTTGCATCGAGTCCAGTCGAATTTGCCTTCGACTGCAACTGAATTTTTTCAAAATACATATGAAGTCTCTATCTCCCTCAAGTCACACCGAACTCTCCTTCGATGGTACCGAACATTTTTATGGTCGCACTTAATTGTCAAGCCGAATTAAGTCTAAAAATCACCTTTTTTGCTGGACTGTTTTGGGTACTTTTGGTCGGACCCAACCAACCTCAAGTGGGACCGAACAGTTCGTTATTTCTGTTATTAGACTGTGCGATTTTTCAGACTTTTTTTTTTCCATCTTTTGCACTTATTTTTTCTTTTGATCTTTGACACTTGAATTTTTCATTATTATCTTCCAAACCTTCAATTCTTCATTGCCTTTGAGTTTGATATCTTTTTGAGCTTTAAATCATTCATTTAAGTACGATTTAATCTTTAGATTCAAAATTACCTCAAGTGTAAAAAACATATCTCATTAGATCAATTAATCACTTAAATGTAAGAGAAACTAGTGCAATTGAGGGATAAGTATGCAATATTTAGGCATTATTAGTTGCTTCCATGCGTCCTCCCAACAACTGGTATCAGACCTAACATTAGGGTTTTTAGTTTATTGAATCTGAAAAAATGTATTATAAAAGATCTAATATTAAGTATGAAATAGAGATGTTCACTAGGAGAAATAACTTTACATTATGGAAGGTTAAGATGAGATGCCTCCTAGTTCAGCAAGGATTGCAACACTCTCTCCTTGGTAAGGTAAAACATCCTTCATCTATGGCTGATTAAGAGTGGGATGAAATCAATGAGATGGCTACAATCTCAATATAATTGTGTCTAGCGGACAATGTTCTTTATAATGTCCTAGATCAAAGGACCGCTATAGTGGTATGGATGAAACTTGATAATTTGTACATAAAGAAATCTCTAGGAAACCATCTGTATCTTAAAAAGAAATTCTATAATTTTTAGATGACAGAGGGATCTGACATTAATGAACACATGAACACTTTTAACGAGTTGCTATATGAACACTTTTAGAATTAAAGATGAAGCTTTAATTCTATTGAATTCACTTATATTGTCTTATAAGAATCTCGTAGATACTCTAATCCAAGATAGGGATACCATCAATGTTGAAATTATCATCTTAACCCTTTATGAGAAACAATTGAAAAGGAAAAATAGTGGTGAAGGTACCAATACAGATGCATTGGTTAGCAGGGGAATGAATTCTTAACGGGAGAAGTGAAATTCTTAACAGGAGAAGGTTAATTCTTGATCTAGATCCAAATTGAAAGGGAATGGTAAGATGATGTGTTGAAATTGTGGTATGATAGGACAAATGAAGAAGGATTGTCAGAATCTTAAGGGGTAAGGAGAAAATCTGAGAATCTGCCAAAATATGCCAATATAATGCAATCATGCGAGAAAGTAGATGGTGGTGATGTCTTGACCGCATCCAAATCTGGTTACCTGAGTAATAATTAAATTTTAGATTCGAGAGCCTTATAGCACATGACTTCTTATAGGGATTGGTTCACAGTATACAACGAGTACAACGGTGGACAAATTTTTATGAGCAATAATAACGAAAGGTATTAAGGACTGATAACGGAAGGCGATAGTTGAAAGACGGACATGGTAGAAACTAAAGGTATTAAGGACTGATAATGGAAGTGAATTCATTTCAAAGGAATTCAATCAGTTTTACAAAGATGAGGGGATTGTTGTAACGCCCCGAACATTTCGATACTCGAGCATCAAAAGTCCTCGAGCGTTATCGAGAAATCAATACGTGAACGATACTGACTTAGTGATCCTGGCCCTACACCTAGTCCATAACTCATCTGACCATTAAAGGGAATCCCTATTCATAAACCGAAACATCGAACCGTTGATCATGTGATTGGATATAGGTACCCTCCTTTAACTAAATCTGTAAATAACTCCTTAGCTATAGTAAATTAGATGAAAAATTATTTTTAGAATTACTTGGGAACACGACTACCACTACGTAAATCCATTCGATTTCATAATACACTCAGATCAGCAATAATTACATAATTGCCATCAACCTAGGCCAATGAATCCCAGAACATAACTTTCCCATCATCCGATCAACGTGAAATTTTATAGCATACCTAGGAATTATAAATTAGCCGTTCATGCCAAATTTCATCTCTTGAATCATTATAGAAGAGACTCGATCGACAGATCAGCCACTAACCATCAATTTTTAGGGCCACCTGATCCTTGGATATACTTTAATCTTGGGCTTAACGCCTTAAATTTCATGGAAATATGAATGGACGGAGTAGATTTCTCATGAGCAGCACTGTGGGCCCCACATGTGGGCAAGCGAACATGTGGTGTGCAGCAACCGCTGCACACCGGACTGGAAGACCCAGTCAAACACGGCTGGCCCGACTCCCTCCATTCTCCCCCTATTTTCCATTCGTACGCAACCGGAAGATCACGTCCGTTTGAGGAAATTGTGGGCCACCCTGATCATCCGTCTAGATGATCTGAACCGTCCATTAGGTTCGGAGCAAGGGCTCGACCAAAACCATGAAGTCCCCACACGTATCCATGCACGTATACGCACGTGAGCAGAGCAAGAACAAGCCGTGTGCGGCTGCTCCTTTCCCCAAAACAGAAAGAATTTTGGTCTTTTCGCTTGCATTCCCTTACGCAAACACCACTATCAATCCAAACCATCCATCCTATAAGCAGAAGCAATGAAGAACAATCTCCGCTTATTCTTGGTGTAAGAATCCCAGCATAGCACGGCTTAGAGGCTTTCTCGCCGTTCGTAACGCAAGCAAGCAGCGTCCAACTATGGCCCACCTCCGTCGACGGAATGAAAGATCAGGACCGTCCAAATCAGTCCCTGGGAGATTCCGAATCCCTCCAAGGACGCTAAAAGGATCGGATCGACCTCGCCATTCCGAAACTCCCCGCTGCTGCACCTGCGACAAGAAAAGCAGGATCGTTCTTCATTACGCAAATAGGAACGTGCGCAAGTAGAGTCCCGATTCATCCTTGCTGCGTAAACTCACTTACGCACAGAAGCTTCTAGGTGCGGGCTGGCTATAAATAGGTCCTGCCATCCCACAAGAAAGGAAAACGAGAGAGAGAAACGTGGGAAAAGAGAGAGAGAGAGAGAGAGAGAGAGAGAGAGAGAGAGAGAGAGAGAGAGAGAGAGAGAGAGAGATCCGGAACTGTCGCCAGATTAGCTGTCATGCAGCAGAGGAAGAAAGGAAAGAAAAGAAAAGAAAAAGAGAAAAGAGAAAGAAGGAAAAGCAAGGAAGAAAAGAAAAGAGAAAGAAAAAGAAAAAGAGAAAGAAAGGAAGAAAGAAAGCGAGAGATCCGAGTTAAGTCGAGTCGACTCACTGAGTTTGACTCGAGGCCAGGTAAGTTGCTGACTTAGTTTTGATTGTTTTCCTTCTTCTTTATTTTCCTTTCGTCCCAACAATAGAGGTGGAGAATTCCACTGAGGCGAACTGAGTCGACTCGGTGGAATAACACTCGTATAACTTAGATAGATCTAGATAGATATATATTCTAAGTTGGAGGATATAAAGCTAAAATTGTAAATTACCAAATTAAATTGAATTCAATAGTAATATGTATTAAGCCTTAATCTTAATCGTTTGGGCCTTGTGAATGAGGACAAGATTTAATCCTAAGGTGCACTTCTGAACATCTAACTTTGGTAGTAACAAATGGATAACCAAAGGTGAGGGTTTTATCCTTTAGGCCTACTTTAATTCAGTTTGATCTTTACACTCGGTCTATTCACATTTTCATGTACATGATGTTGCCTTTTATGCTTTTACCTATTTTTGACTTTTCCTGTTTTGAGGATGGGGATTATCCTGCTTTCATTCTGGGTTTTATTACTTATCTGGCCTTTTCGTGCCTTTGATGTTATGGATTATCGTGCCTTTCATGTTTACATGTTTTTCTGAGAATTATCCTTTCAATTGATTTATATTATATTATTGGCCCTTTTGGGATTATGACATGATGTCAAAAACATGTGAATTTCTCTGAATTTATTTGAGGCCATGGATGCGAGCCTTGCCCTGCCTCATCTCTTTATTTGAGTTGGCTATGCCACTTGTCTCTTTATTGGAGTTAGCTCTGCTACTCTTCTTGTGTTGAGTTGACCATTGTCACTCTTCTCTTATGATGTTGGCCTCGTGCCATCTATCTTTGAAAGGCAAGGGCATGTGTCTTGTTATTCCAGAACCTCCATGATTCAGTTGATATTCCTCATGGTTCATATTTATATTCTTCATGATTCAATTCTATTCTTTATAAGAGCAAGTGATGTGTTATGAGCTATCACAACTAGTGAATCAATTATCTTAACATGGACGTAATGCGTTACAGGTAGCGGCCCTCTTGGTCGGCACGTAATCCCGTGGGTTGGTCGGCGTGGTGCACAATAAATGTATGTAAATCGGCCTACGTGCTACATCAACTTCTCGAAATTGGATGTCGCAAATAGTCACTCCATGAACACATCGTGTTACGTAAATCCCCCAACCGCATGTTGTGTTGCCTTGAGATGTTCGCGTAAATCCACGTTAGCGTTGGCCATGCCGGCGAATATCTATAGTTATGGGATGCGGGTCGAGACGGATTTCCCTATGAATTATATTTCCACAATGTGATAATCACTACGTATGATGAGCCCCACTTACTTTGCTTGGCATGCATCTCACGTAGGTTGTTTGTGCATGATGATACCCTCGTGTCAGTGGAGCACAGGACGTATCAGACCCCTTACTTTACCTGTTATGAATCTCTTGAGTTATTGTTAATCGTAAAGGATAACCTTCACTATGAGTAGGGCATTGACCCTTTTCCAACCACTTGATGATACAGGTGACGAATAGATAGAAGAACCAGAGGAGCACCGACTCGAGGGAGAACCCGATGAATAAGATCGAGAATAAGAATTAGTTTTACTTACTTTTTTTATTTTTAATTTAGTTTGTGTTATGCTCCTATTGTGAGAGCTTTTGACGATTTATTTATTTGCTTTTGGAATGAGAAAGATAGTTAATTTCATTCTTTGGATGGTATCAGATATATAGATGTATGTAATGTTGATGGGAGAAAGTCTCAGGATAAATGCTTGAGACATTCTCACTTTGCCATATTAACACCGGTTTCCTCGGACACGAGTGCATACTCTAGCCATGAAAGTCCGGGCTGTTACAATTGTGATGCACAATATAATGAGGCACACACCTAAATAAAATGGTGTAGAAGAATCTATGAATCAAAATCTCTTGGAGAGAGCCCGAAGCATGTTTAACAATGTTGGATTGGGCAAGTGGCTATGAACTGAGGCCATGAATGCTGCTTGTTATCTAGTGAATAAGTACCCATTTACGCCGATCGACTATAAAATTTCTGAAGAAGTATGGAGTAATTCATGGTGTTGACTACTTAGGGCTGCGTATATTTAGTTGTAACGCTTACTCTCATGTACTGTCAATTGAGAGAGATAAGTTAGACCAAAGGGCTAAGAAATGTATTTTTGTAGGCTATGATGATGGTGTGAAAGAGTAAAGGTTGTACGATCGAGTTACATGAAAAATCATAATTAAACAAGATGTCAGATTTGATGAAAATTCCTTGTTTCACAAGGACGAACACAAAGAACCAAAAAAATCAACCATCATTGATGTCAAGATTAAAAACGAAGATACACATGCAAAGCGATTGATCTAAAAGTATGACAACTCCAAGAGCAGGGTTGCGATGTAGTTTTAACTTGGTGAAACCGAGATCGAATCCTCATAAACTTATATTTGCGCGATTTCTAAAATACTTTAAAAGTAGAATTAAAACTAAAACTAATTATGAAAATTGGATTAGAAGAAGTAATGATTAAAAACTAAATAATGTAATGAGGAAATCAATAAGAGAAAACAATAGAGCTCCAAGGATCCACTTCTAGCCATTTTCAATGCCTAATTCACTCGATTCAATTAGATAACTCAACTAGAATTGAAGTCCTATCCTATCCAGTCAGATAATTGAGTGGTAATTCATCATTCACAAACTAAAAGAGATTTGAACTTCAATTGATTTACTTTCCACATAAAGCACCAAAATATTGATCACATGGAATTCAAAGCATCTATTGTGCCCTTAGAATACGATAGATCAATGGATTTTACAGATCAATCCCTTGCAAAAGAGATAAGCTAACAATCTTAGCCTTCCTAAGTATCTAAAATGCCCGAAATTGATAATAGATCAAAGTAAACTAGAACTTAAAAACTTTATTCAAACTAAATCCAATAAATTGTTCAACGTTCAAACCAATAACATGAATCAAAGTAAACTAGAAAATTAAAAATAATTATAAGCTTCACATCATAACCTAGCTAAGAGATTTAACCAATCATAGTCATAGTTGAACTAAACTCTAAAAAGCATGAAAAAGAAACTTAGAATTGAAAAATTAGAGAGGAAGAACGGCTTCGTAGAAGCTCCACAACTCCTTGCTCTCTCTTTCTCTCTCAAATCCTGAATTGTACTTAGAAGAGCTTGAATCATCCATTTAAATAGGAAAAACTCACACCATCTTTGTACTGACTTCAGATTTTCACACTTTTGTTATGCATTAGCCTCACCAATTGTAGTCTTCGGTTACACCGAACATTACTTCTGCTTCAAATGAATTTTCTAAAAATTCATCTAAAGTCTATCTCCCTTAAGTTGCATCGAACCCTCATTCAGTCGCACCAAAATGTCAAACCGAATTAAGTTCGGTTGCAGTCAAATTAGGTATGAAAATTATAGTTTCTTGTTGGATTGTTCTATGCACTTTTGGTCGAATCGAACCAGCCTTAGGTTTGACCGAACAGTCGTTTATTTCTGTTATTGGATTGTATGATTTTTCAGTCTTTTCTCCCCTTGGCACTTGGTTTTCTTAAATCTTTGGTATTTGAATCCTTTAATATCGACCTCCATAAATCCAATCATTCACTTAGTCATTCTTTGAACATTAAATCTTCACTTTAATCATCCTTTTCATCCTAGCTCTCCAAATCACCCCACATAGCAAAATATACGTAATTAAATCAATTAACACACCTATGCATAGAAATCCAATGCATAATTAAGGAAAAACATGCAATATTTCACACTTAACACTCATCCTCATCATCATTATCACTATTAGATTTAACAATCTTATATCTATATAAATGCCTATGAGATGTTTTGAGGTCTGATAATTTCTTTGCTCTAAATGAGGCCTTAAAGTGTAGTTCATAGGTTTGTAGAAAATTTAAGGGTTCTTCTATTTTCATCTCATCTATGTTTTTAAATTCTTCTATTGATGTTATTTGAGAGTGAGCCTATTTAATAGAGATGTAAGTATTTTCTTACATATATACCCTTCTAGAATCCTCTCTCTTAAGCTTCATATGGAATTGTAAATATCCTTCAGTTTAAAGTAAAATTTCATGAAAGTTTCAGACTCTTTCATTCTTATGTTTTTGAAATGGGTAATTAAGAGCTGAAGCTTCAATCTTTTTACCGTGCCAGTTCCCTCGTAGAAGACTTCCAATATGTCTCATGCTTCTTACTAGGTTTCACATATGCAAATGTATTTAAATTCATCAAGGGAAACTACATAATAAATAGCATTGAGGTCTTTGACATCATAAATATACCGCACTCTCTTATCGGTACTCTATTTAAATTTATATTTGGGAACACTAATAGTTTTACCATCAACCACGACTTGTTACATGGGCATCGCCAATACTTGTTTGACAATTGCCCAAAACATAAGGTCAAAAGATCTTTAAAAACCCTCATCATAGCATTTCAATGGATGTGGTTGGACCCATCAAAATATGATGGTCATGTGACGGGATTACCCTGTTGGGTAGACATCATTCCCAGGCTTATTGGATCAACTCATGGTGGTTAAGACCTTCTAGAGCTACCCACCTTGATACTAATTGAAATTACACATGGTGGGCCCACGATCTATGCATGAAAGCTTGATAGAGCTATGGAATGAAGGTTATGTCTGGGGGGAGGGGTGCTTAGGACTAAATAATTTTTTTTATATTTTAAAACACAATTACCTATTTAAACTAATATCCAATTAAAGCTAATTAAGGCAATGCAACACTAAGGCTTCCAAGCCAATAATGTGTCTAACACATATACTATAATATATATGATAATTAAGTAACTAGTCTATAACATGATATTGTACATGTATGTGTGGGATGTGCTACTTATTAATTCGTAACATTCATCTAATCATGCATACATATAATTCATTAATTAATCATACAAGTATAATTAAATAAGTGCTCAAATGACAATTCCAAATACAAGCATGTATAACGGTTCAATTTTTTTACTTCACTCCCAATGGACACATTCAACCCATGAGTGTACCCGATTTCACTATCGGATATTTTAAATCAAATTCACCTCTAACCTTTATAGCCATACAAAAGGACGCTAGCGTACACTCCTACTTAAGGCTTCCATGAAAGATTTAAGTTAGTTTTCTATCAGCTAACTAATAACCTCGCTCCTAGTCCAAAGACCTACATTTACTCTTGCTGGAGATTCCCACGAATAGTAATATGTACACACCCATGTCTGGTGGCCTACATAAGGACTTTTATTTAGGCCCTACACAAGAACCTAATCGAGTTTGTCAATCAAACTCTTATACTCATTCTTACAAAAGGAAGGAGTGTATATAGACTCTATAAATGACAACCTTGTTGAATTGATCCATGTTAATGCATCGATATTAAGTTTCTTCTTCAAAGCTCTCTCGTGCTTAAATCTGCTCGTCAAATGCTCCCCTAATCATAATATCGATGTATTGCCAATGCTCTAGTTCTAAGATTAAACACCTTACATATGATCCTCTTTTGAGATAACAAAAGTGATGGGAGGTTGGGTGAATCTCTTACAACTAGTGTAAATGTTGTAATCCTAGGGGATTCACCTATATGAGTGTTCTAGAAGGTATAGACAATGATTTGACTATTGATTCAAGTCTAATCTCTAGAACAATGTGGAGAGTAAATTCATCTTCTTCAATAAGGTTGGAATCCTCTTTCAAGTGATGAATCACAAAGAAGATAACTTAAATCTCATGGACTTAGAGGCTTGGGATAAAGGATATGATAATGAAATCACCTAAGCTTCTATTGCACTAAAAATTCATCTAAACGCCTAATAATCGAATGTCTTTTTATAACAAACTGATTTATAACGGTTAGTTAACGGCTCTTTCGATATGATCGAAGGACCTTCGCTAGGATCGAACCCTCCATCAATCTCATCGAGAAAATATATAATTTTCTCCGATGGTTACTGGACTCATTCTTTGATTTAATTGAGTGGAGCTTCAATTGGATTGAGTTATATTGACAACCTGTAGATAAGCTCAAAATCCATTTGAAAACTGTTACTTTGGGTATACGATTTCACAATAGGTATACACATCTTTTTAGTCTTACTTATCATGTTCAAATTTGACTCCTAAGACTAAATGGATAATCAACAAGGTTTACTTATAGAGCTATGATCATCTAAAGATTCAACGGATTGTTTTGGGTCAAGGGTTAGGGTCATCATGACATCTCATTTATCTGTTCTTTGTTCCTTAATGCTCTTGTCCTCTTATGTCTTCGATATTCATCTTTTAAGGGATTAACCGACTACATGACACACAGACTTACATGATTGACAAACAAGATGCACAAATTAGTGCATTAATGTTCACTTATTGGAATAATGCAATTAAATTGTGGTATGCTAAATTATCTTAATAGGGATTTGAAGCATAGTTTTCAAAGTGTTTGATTATTTGAAGGATTCGACCCTAGCACAAATAGGTGAGTGAATCCTAACGTGTCTTATACTTGTACAATTAAGATAGACAATACGATTGATTGTGATTATTCTGATTGATATGGTTGCCATATAATTATTGAAGTGTTGTGCTATTATTATAATTGCTTTATGATATATGCCTTGAAAGATTTTGATGAATACTGAATATGCAAACATACCAATCATTGATATCATGTATCTGTGGTTTCTCTCAGAGAGAGATGCATCTAATTGACTATACATATTAATAAATAGACATTGAGCATACATTACATGCATCAATTACGAATGCATGCACACATCGTGCCTTAAGTTCCCTGGGAATCTCCTTTTAAAATTTTTCTTTTATATATTTTTATAAAAAGGCACAGGACCTTGAATTCATTTCATATACGGTGAACCAACTTACATTTGGGCATGCCCAGGACAGCCGGGCAAACCTATCGTGAGATCCTAAATGTGAAGGCGAGAAAGTACATACAAAGGTTGAGAGGCGTCAAAAATGGCCTCTAATCGCCCCGAGCTAGGTTTTATCAAGAAAGATCAACCCTTTCACAAGGGAAGGGAGCTCACCTAGTGACGAGAAAATATTGCTATCTTGGGATTCACTTCCAAGACGGGCTAACGCGTCCGCAGGTGAATTCGCTTCTCTAAAGGTATGTCTAAATTGTACTTGACCTCTTCTCTTGAGATTACCTATATTCAACTGAGCCAATAATTCCACTTCCACCCCGGACTGGCTCTACCATTCAGAATATTCACCACTAACTGGGAGTCGGATTCCACCTCCACCATATCTAGACCCCTGTTTTGACAGAGGGAGATCCCATCATGGATGGCCCGGATTTCAGCACATATGCTGGTGTCGCGGCCGTAGCCACAGGTGAAAGCAAATAGAAACTCTCCTCTATCGTTCCTGCAGATCCCCCCACCTCCAAAGAGACCTAGATTTCCTCGAAAGGAACCATCTACGTTGATCTTAGCCCACATGGAAGCAGGTTTGGACCAATAAACAACTGACGGCTGGCCTAATGTCCTTGCAACCGCTGCAGTTGTTCCAGCTGAATCCATTGGGATAGGCAACGCTGGGGAAGAATTCACGTTGTTGTTGCCATCGATGAAGTTGAACCACCCATGCACCTTTGAAATCATCGTGGGAATGGAGACTTGCCTACCGTCAAACGTTGCAGTATTCCGAGCTTTCTAGAGCTCCCAACAAATACAGAGGGGGGCGAGCTTTTAAGTGTCAGTCCTCCTAGCAGATAAGGCACACCTCCATTGTGAGAACCTTGCTGAAATGGAAGAAGTAGGCATTACACTAATGCCAAAGATGGAACTAACGTGATCCCACACGGCCTGCGCCATCGTGCTTTCGACAAACAGGTGGATAATAGTTTTCACTGATTTTGTCAAATTGTTGCTGTAGCAAACACACGAAGAAGCTAGCTAAACACCGTGCACTTGAACCGCTCCGTCCACAGGGACCGCATTTTGAAACAGCTTCCAGGCAAACAAGGAAGTTCTGGGAGGGAGCTTCGTATTCCACATCTTCTTGGACCAATCTACTGGCGGGTGAGGAGACCTACAGATGTCCTTAACAGACCGCACCGTGAAAATGCCGAATGGGGAGAGAGGCCAAAAAAAAAAGGTCAGGGCCACCAATAATATCGAAACCAGCGTGAAAAATAAAATCGAGCACCTCCTGAGGTAAATACATGAAGACCGCCAATGGAGGAAGAGGCCCATTTGGGCCAAGAAACTGTCTAACCTTCATATCCAACAACTCCGCAGGGATGGGACTCTTAGCCAAGCTGAGGATTGGGCCTTGCCCTGTCCAATTCTCCTTCCAAAGCTTACAACTACCTTCCCCAATCATTCGTTGAGCCATGGGCAACATTCGCTGAAATTGAGCTTGAACACGCTTCCACAATGGGGACGCAAAAGAAGACTGGGGGGCCCCGGCCACCGCCATGTCATGTCGATACTTGGCAGCCATGAACAAACGCCACAATAAGTTATGGTTGGAGAAGAGGATACCCCATGCCATCTTCATTCGATAGGCGTTCATAACCTCCTCCAAACGCCCGAAGCCTAAACAACCCTCTACAATAGGAACCGCAAGCCTCTTCCAACTGATCCAATGCATTTTCCTCCTACTCTGTGACTAACCCCAAAAGAAATTAGCGAAGCTCACTTTCAGTGCTTTCAGAACCTGCATTGGGACATGGATAGCAGCTAGAGAGTGAACTGGGATACTAGTCAGCACATGCTTAATTAGAGCAGCTCTGCCCGCCTAAGAAAGGATCCTGGCTTGTCAGCCACTAATTCGGCCTTCGATTCTTTCCATCAGAGGACGAAAAACGCAGAATTTCAACCTACCAGCTGAAATGGGAACCCCCTAGGTACGTAAAAGGGGAGGAGGAGGCCTTGGCAATACCGATGGTTCTCACAATCGTTCTTATCCTGGACGCTTGCATATTGTCAGAACAGACAAAAGAGCTCTTGTGGAAGTTGATGCGTTGCCCCAACTCCGCCTGGTAAGTATCTAAAAAATCTTTCATCGCATGGAGGGTCGTGAGACCCCTGTTTAGGAAAAGCAGGGTATCATTGGCATACAAAAGGTGGGAAATTGAAGGACATCCCCTGTGGCTCCTAAACAGCGTGCACTAGCCCTAGTCTAGTAAAAGCTTGAGACCCCTGCTGAAAACCTCTGCCGTGATAATGAATAGGGCTGGGGAGAGTGGATCTCCCTGGCGAAGTCCTCTAGATGATTTAAAGAAACCATTGGCCTCCCCATTTACGAAAATTGAGAACCAATTGTTACCCTAACACTTTTCAACCATCTCCACCCAAGCACTGCTAAATCCGTAATGGTGAAGAACCTTTTTCAGAAAACCCCAATCCACCTTATCTTAGGCCTTTTCCATATCAAGCTTGACTACCATATCCCCCCCCCCCCCCCTCCCCCCCCGAACTTTCCTGGTGATGTCTCTAAAAAGTTCCTGGCTAAGAGAAATGTTTCCAGATATGAACTGACCTGGGACAAAAGCCCCTTGCTCCTTTGAAATCAGTGAAGACAGGATTTTATTCAGCCTAGTAGCAATGATTTTAGCAAAAATCTTATACAGGCAATTGCAGAGACTTCAGAAAACCTCTTTGGCGACTGAGATTTAGGGATAAGACATATCAGCGTTGTAATCAAAGCTCTTGGCAGATTACCCCCTTGGAAGAAGAACAACACTACTTTATGAATATCATGGGCCACCACATCCCAGCAAGAAGCATAAAAGGTTGCTGAAAAGCCATCGGGGCTATCGGCTCCATCGACGGGCATGATTAGAACAGCTTGTTGGACCTCCAACAGAGTCGGCGGGCTGTGAGCATGAGGTTATCCTATTGCGTTACCAGTCGAGGAATGACCCCCAAAATATCTGAATCAGATGCAACAGGAATAGCTAAAAACTGTTGTGTGAAGAAATCCACCGCCGCTTGCTTTAACGAGATCGGGTCCTCTATCTCCTGCCCTGAGTCCAATCTGATCGAGCGGATAAAGGCTCTGCGCTGCTTTACAGTGGCCGAGGCATGGAAAAAATAGGTGTTTTTGTCCCCATCTTTCAGCCAATTCACTCTTGACTTTTACTTCCAAAAGGTTTCCTGCATTTACTCCAAGTGAATGAGGCAATCAAACACGATATTTAACTCATTTTGCAATTCCGTGGATGGCCTAGAGCCCGCTGCCGTACCCTGACACCTGGCCTCCAAGTCAGCTAGGTGGTGCTCAGTGTGACAAACTTGATCAAAAATATTACCAAACACGTTCTTGTTCCGCGCCTTAAGATCCTGTTTGACAGTCTTGAGCTTAGCCAGCACATTGTACACCGGGTGGGGAGACTCTGCATTTTTCCAAGCTGTGCTGACCACCTGATGAAAAGAGTCATGCTGAATCCACATTCGTTGGAATCTGAATGGCTTTGGACAGCTGAGCGTGACGGACAGGAAATCCAGGAGAAGCGAGGCGTGGTCTGAATTGATCCTAGAGAGATGTTGGACCTGGAACGGAGGGAAGAAGGAGGACCAAGTAGCATTGATAAGCACCCTGTCCAGTCTCACGCACACCCTAGACGAGCTAGCTCGATTATTGGACCACATAAACTGATTCCCAGTGAACCCCGCATCAATTAGCCTAGCCTTGTTGATCGCCTCGGAGAATTCAGAAGAGCTAACAGTATCCAACTGCCTACGGCTCCTTCTTTCTGAAGCTCTAACTACCATATTAAAATCCCCATATACCACCCAAATCCGCGCCACAAAGGTGGACAGAGATGCCAGTTCCTCCCACAGATGCCTCTTGAGACTGTGAGCACAACTAGCAAAGACAAATGTTAGGAAAATAGGGATAGTAATATTCTGAAGGGTTACAATGATAGACAAGGATTGATTAGACATGCTGAAGACAGAACAAGTGATTGTGTTCTTAAAGAACACCCATTAGAATAGGAAGAGTGGAAACCCAGGGATAGGCCACCGAAGGACTGTGGTCCTTGATCATCCGGTTAGTTGATCAGGGACTGTGGTCCCTGATAATCTGCTTAGTTGATCAGGGACTGTGGTCCCTGATCAACTAAGCGTTCCCTGATCAACTAAGCGGTTGATCAGGGACTGTGGTCCCACTCTTTTCTCCTCTCTAAGCATTGGTTCCAGGATAATAACCACCCAAGGACTGTGGTCCCTGATCATCCGCTTAGTTGATCGAATGATGCGCTGATTACCAATGCCATGAGCATTCTAAATAAGGATTTTATCCATCCGTAACACAACCAGTGTTCATAGCCTGTCGCCTCAGTCTACGTAATCTTGATTCCTAATCACTCCTAGTGTATTGGATCTTGGTTCTCGACATTCTCCTGTGAAATTGGGAAGTACCTGTGGAATCCTTCCTGATCTTTCCAGCTTGATCTTCATAACATGTTACCTGAGATGTCGGATTTCTCTTTTCTTTGCCATTTTTATGAATCAGGGGTAGAGATTGTTCGGCCTCTCTTCCCTCATTAGAATTTTCCTACATTTCACACAGTTTCTGCTCACTGTTAGACGGTCCGGTCTGCTGTGGGATATCCCTGGTTATTTGCCCCATTCCTGTTGCAGCCATGGAGAAAAATGGAGACAGGTCGACTTCTAACTCGCCCCTTCCTACATGAGTAGGAGAAAAGGAGTTAAACAGCTCCACCTGAGCACCATTCCGAGGGGACCGCCCAGCTATATCTGGTGGTTTTGGATCGTCATGGTCCGAGGAATCCGAGCTACTGAGATCTTTCTAGGCAAACTGCCAACAATAGAGGTTAGGGATAGAGAATAACTCAGTTCCATCGGCCTCACCATTACCTTTAATAGCCTCCTCCTGAATCATCGAGGAGCTGCCCATCGATCTGGAAAAAATTCCTCTCAAACGGTTGATGTTTGGAGACGCCCAGGGAGTCGCGACTGACTTATCTGGAAGATGGATTTCGCATGCTAAGGTCAGGTCCGTGGCTAATCGCTGAAATACTCTGTCCACTGTAATCGCACATCGTGGCCTGATCTGGTTCTCGTCAACCTTACCGACGCTGCATTCCATCCTGTTCTTGTAACGCCCTGAAAATCGAGGGTCGAGTAAATACTCAACTCCCAAGTTTTCGGTGTCACATATCATACATTTTATGGCTTTATGATTAGTCGATTTAAAGTGCGCAATTTGGAATAACCTGGAACATGAAGCACAACCACAAGTCTACTGAAATAGAAGGACATAACATAAATATCCATATACATGTCCAAAAGAATGAAGGGGACGCCCATAGCGCCACACAACCAAAATCACAAAAAAATATATATCAAGTCCAAAAGAATAAGGTTGAGCTCCCAGCTTAGTGACCCCTCGACTCATTTACGGATCCGAAGCAGTTCCGCCCATCAACTGGAAGTAGGAGCACTCCTCCTCCTCATCCAAACTCACGCTGCCAGGCTCCTCCTGATCTTCGCCACCTGCATCTATGGAAGCGTCTGGTTGGTGTTTTAAAACACCGTCCCAGAGTGGGAGTGAATGATCAACTCAGCGTGAACTATTAATCTTAAGTTATAACAGGCATCAATTATAATATGAATTTAATGAAAAGCAGTCAATCAGCAACACCTACAACTCTTATTATATGCGCATGCAATGCGATGATATGATGCATGCCCTCGCCGCAACGCTCCCTCGAGCGACTCCATCTAACGATCTCATATGGCAACACTCCCTCAGAGTGACCTCGACTGCCGAGTCGCCATCCTAACTAATGCGATGCAATGCGATCGTGTTAGCCGAGTTTTTTTTTAAGTTAAATCCATTCATCCAGCAGGTTAGGGATTCTGATTCACCCTACAAGTCACTGCCCTAATCTGGTTGCGAGGCCAAGGCCCCATTAACTCGTGAGGCCGAGTCCCCGCGGTCCGTGATCCCGTCAGGTCCTCATTCCTGACTCCAAGCACATGAGGAGTGCCGATAAGGAAGGGATCGCTCGCAGTCACTACAGGGAGGCGCGGTACCCCAGCGTAGGCCGACAGCTTGGACACAGTGTCCCATTCCACCATGCCCGGCTCACGAGACTATGGACCAGTTAAATCTAGTTATCAATGGGCCACAAAGGTTGTAGGGTGCATCAAGTTCCGTACATATATGTGCGAACATGGTTAACAAACAGAGATGATCAGGTAGTAGGTTAGTCAACACAAATCAGGCGAGCATGAGACGAATGACCTCGAGCACAAGGGTCCCATGTAGTCGAACTACAGCCATCCGAACACTCCCGCCCAATCCGTGAGTCTAGCCCTAGCGTAGTCCTACCGACGGGACTACCCTCTCTCGTCAGGTTCCTGACCATCCCAAGATAGAAAAAAAGGGATCTACGACATGCCACTACTCATATTATCAACTAGCACATCCATATCATAATCTCATGCATCCTAACCATACAAACAAATACCCTTAACAAGCAAACAATTATCATCAAGAAAATTAGGTGCATGTGAGTGTGTGGGTTGTGTGAGGAAGTTAAACACTTCCTTCATCTTGAGAAATCATGAGCATAACGGTAAATAATCACACACACAGTTAAGCATCACATATGAGGGAAATGAATCATCAACCACAAGCATGTTATCATCCAACATAATATCATGTGAAGGCACAATATATATTGCATTTGAGAGTTAAACATGCATATTCTAACAAATTCAACAAACATAAAAAATCTGTAGGGTTCTCTCTAGAATTCCAAATATGACATCCAAGCACTCAAAATCATTAAACCCACAGTAAAATTGGTGCTAGGCCACCTAAGAGTAATAGTCCGCACCTTGAATTTGATGGAGGCTTGGAATTGACCTAGAGGTGAGGGTTTTGAAGGTTGGCCGGCCGGAATCCCTAAAATGATTCAAGCATGAGACAAATCCATACCATTTCTTCTTCAATACGAGGATTTTAAGGGAAAAAGAGTGAGGGATCTTACCAAGATGGCCCACGGATGATTTTCGGAGTGGCGGTGGAGAGTTTTCCATTTTTGAAAGGGATAGGGTGTTGAAGGATCGATTCTCTTGGGCCCCAACTCGATTTAGGGTCCACCACACTTCTTTGCCTTCTCTTCCTTCCTTCTACGCTCTCCTTGGTCGTTTGGAGAAGGGTAGAAGTTACAAGGGAGAGCCTTGTTGTTGTGAGGTGGTGAGGGTTTTGAAGGAGAGATTGACCGTTGGAGATCGAGGGAAATTAAGAAGAAAAAGGGATGAGTTGTTGGGAGTTGAAGGGAGAGTTAGAAGGGAGAGAGGGTTATTGTTGAGATAGTGAAGGGGTTTATGAGAAAAGGGTTAGGGCTTATTTCCCTAGAGTTGGGCCTCTTGGCCCCATGTTCCCAAGTCTTCCCAAAATAGATCCATGGGACTCCTATTGGTGTTGAGGTGGCCCTAACACCCCTCTGGCCACCAAATTCGGCGTGTAGGTGCCTTATGGCCCGATTAGGGCCCATGCAAAAATTAAGGACGAACGGATGAACAAATATATGATCTGAGAAAGCGTTTCTGACCTTTAAGTAGTCCTATGGGGGCGATTTTGGTGATTGGAGTATTTCTGATGGCCCTTTGGCCATGAAATTTATAGGATAAGTGGTCCATGGCCCGATGAGGGGCCTTACAAAATTTGGGAATAAACGGATGCAGGGTTTGGTCGTACGGGTCTGATTTATGATCAACGGTCACCGTTCCACGATTAGGTCCCAGATTTGGTGGACGGGTGTAGAAAAATATATTAAACCGTCACCAAAAATTTGGAAGAAATCTGACTGCTGGAACGCCTGGTATCCCGATTTCATTTGTAAGTGCCAGATTCCAATTTTTGGCATTGGTGGGGTGCATTCGGCTAATGCCAGATCCCAGTTCTGGGTGTCCACTGGGTCCGCTGTCCGCAATGGACCACAAGTCCAGTGAGATCTATGATTTCCTGAAGTTTTAGATTTTTCTGACCATCGTCGGTCACTGGGTGGCCCACACGGGCTGTTGTCAAGTGCAAACGGCCATCAGGCTTGGCGGGCCACGCCAGGTCCCATCATGGCCAGCCTGGTCTGTTCCAATGGGCTAATCCTAGGTTAATTTTTACTAGTGGTGCCTCACCCTGAACAGTTTAAACGGGTTGTCCTGCGGCAAATCCGACGTGGACGCCCCAGGATACTGTGCTGGTTGGATGGGACGTTACAGTTCTGGAGGACGCTGCTATGTAAATTCTGGTCCAATTCATCCTAAATTGGGGGTTGGATTTTGTAGGTTGGAATCTGCATAATATCGGCCTGAACTTATTCAATAGGTACAGGGTTGGTCGATGACGATGAGATATGAGGGACATCTTCGAACAACTCCCCTGAGACCGCAGCACAAACAGTTGATGGGCGAGTTTCCATCTCTGCAAAATCTATATTAATGGGCTCTGGGAGGCAGAGCATAGGGGCCTACGACCTAACCATAAACTCCCCAAACTCATCCTTAACCTAATTGGAGCTGGGCTGTGCCTCTACATTCTGCTTACAAAATGCACTGAGGACCTAATCCTTGGTCCCTACATTACTAGCGGGCAGACTCTCTAGCTCAGCTAGGGCGGGAGTTGTTGGCTCCCATGATCGCCTAGATTCGAATTCAGCAACAATCGGGTAATTGCTGCCTGCCGCATCGAGATTCAACACCTAATGCAAATTGATTCCCGGGTGTAGGATAACCTTTATGCGAGCATAAACCTGAAACAGACCGTATTTACTGATTTCATCTATCTAGGTGACCTTCCCAAAATAGTTTCCCAGGTCTAAAATAACTGTTTCCATCCAACCATGCAACCTAATCCAAATTCCCTCATTACCTGCCACTTCTCCCTAACTCCATGGGTAGACCAAAGTAACCCCCATCTGACGGTGTAGCTCAGTGTCTTCCAGGAACTCTTCAAATTCTGGTTTGCTTTTCAGAGTGATTAGGAATTTGATTGTCAAGATTCTGATAACATCCATAACAGAAGACTTGAACGTAGATTCTCTTATTGCAGCTATCGTCCTCAATACTGAAACTGAAGGATCAGACGCCACTCCGACGAGAGCGAGGCTGAGCACCTGCAAGCGGTGCGCAACAGCTCTTGGGTCGGCCGTAGAGGTGACGTTGGGGGAAACGCTTAGGTCCCCTGGAGGGGAGGCAGGACCGTTTCTCTCGTGTTGTCTCAGACTCCTACCCGAAGCCGCCGCCCATATGATTGATTATCATGGGCTCCGACCTTCCTGACCCCTGTTGCCCAAACAAGTGAGGGGTTTTTCTTTTCCGTTGTTAGGATGTACTGTCTATTCTTTGCCCATCTGACCACTACGATTCCGCCATGGATCCGTCTGTCATTTAGCACATCCTTCGTTGCCATTGCATCCTATTCATATCTGAATCTAACAAAAGCATATACCCTAGGTTTCGCAATGCCTGGGAGAGTGGGGATATAGACATCTAGCAATCTTCCATATTTGCAAAAAATGCCCCAAATATCCTCCCTGGAGCAATAAAAAAGAATGTTTCCTACAAAAAGGTTGAAATCTGACCTGTTTGAGGTGGTTACTCTGGCCGAAGGTTCTGATTGGGTGGGTTTGGGGGACTCCCGACGAGGAGGACGAACGGGAGCCCTCTCTTTTCTCGTTGGTGACCTACCTCTCATGGGAGGTAGGGCCACCTGGCCGTCCTCACTCCTTCCACCAATTAGACTTCTTCCGTCAGCAAGTCTTCTTCCACCGACTTCTCTCCTACTGTCGCCGACTACTCACCTACCACTGTTTTCAAGTTGGCTTGGGTGCCTTTCCTTAGAGGACAATCTCCTTGGATGGTTATATATGTTGATAGATTTGTTACCCCACGAGAGTGGAAGCCTACTCACGAAGTAGATATATGATTAACTGTGCCTACCTAGGTGGATGTCTAACGAATACAGATTGCTCATGCTTACCTACGATGGATGTTTGGAGGGTACAGTTTTTGGGTATCCAACTTAAGTAAGTGGACGACCATCTCACTTGACATGCATATTATGACATCTCTGCATCTATGTTCATACTGTATACTTACTACTTTTGTTATATTGTGATATATATGAATATGCTAAGTTCACTTACTAGCTTGGCCAACTAACGTTGTGGATTAACAACTATACAGAGATGAATGACGTAGGATGATTAAATCAGGTGCCAAAAAATGAGGTCGGATTGGTAGATGAAACTCAAGACCAATGACTATATATAGCAGAAGACAAGCTCGTTGCATCAGATTGCTAAATTAATTATGAGATTGATTTTAAGAGTTTTAGTTTCCATTCATTCTAACTGCTGCTGATTTGATTAAATTTGAAAACATTTATGGTTATAACTTTCTTAAACGATGATTGTTTATTTTAGGAGTAAAGTCCTAAATGGATAGACTTAGTTCGATTTTGATAATTCATTTTATAAATGAAAATGTTACGGATAAAGTGTTATTAAATGAAGTGGAAACAGTTAGGTGTATGAATGTTAATGTGATGATGATCTATAATACATATAATTATTCCTCTTAATCACTGTATGATGGATGGATTTATGTACACTTAGTGTATATATGAGTCATGAACCATAACTTGGATCTAAGGGTGCACACTTTGTATTCGAAGTGTAGGGTGTGACAGCCCTCGTCACAGGGAGGTTTTCAGCGGATGCAGCTTCTTTGTATGCTTTCAACAAATAGAGAAAGGACACCCAACCTTATTTTGTATGGGGTCCACCATAATGAGCTAGTAAAATCTACTCAGACCATTCAATACCAAACCAAAACTTAGGCGGCCCAAACATCGGCCCCATACATTATTTAGGTAGACTACCTAGAGGGAAATAATTTGGAGGTGAGTGTTGCTCTGTATATTATTTTTCAACCATGTGATCCACCTGAGATGTGGACAGGGGTGAATTTTGGGCCTTGGGCCAAACATTGAGGTGAGACACTTTTGTGGTCGGAGTGGATTTTATATAAACACCATGATAGGCCAGACCTTCTTCCTCTTCAGATGATCCATCTCCTGTAAGAACTCTATGTGGTGGGCCTTACTGATCAACGATCTGGATTGTATTCTAGTTGGACTATTTGATTGAGTTAATCAGTGGACCCCACTTAAGGTGATACGCTGCGTAATCTATGTGTACAGCACTGCGTATTTGGGTGGAATGTTATAGCCTTACGCAAGGCAATTTGAGTTAAATTGGACTCAGTAATGTGGAGCGTGGGAGAGAGAGTTTTGATGGGTTTCAAACTCTCTCTCCACAGTCTCTATAAAAGAGAGCTGGGTCCCCGATCCTACACTACAGCAAAATTCAAGTCCCATCTATTGTATTGCAGAAAGGGTGTAAAGGAGAGGAAGATCCTAAGCTCTACAGGAATTCTGGTATTCTTATCCGGCTTCCATGGCGGCATCTCAGCTAGGTAAGCTATCTGAACCCCTAATCACCATGTTCCTTGCACAGATAGATTCGTGGGCCTATTCCGCATATAGTTTTAATCCCACAGTTGGTATCAGAGCCACCGTGCAAAGGCATGGATGATCAGATTCATCTAATTTTCATGTTCAGGTTCGTATTAGGGATTTCAGATTCAAAACCCATATAGATGATCAGGGTTTATTTCTTCCCAAATTCGAAGTTGTATTAATGTTTAGGGATTTTAATCCCAAATCCAACATTGGGGAATTCAGTCTCATAAACCCCAAAAATCCAGCTAAGATTAGGGATTAAGAATCCCTGTATTCGGCAAGGTTTTCGATTTCGAATCCCTAAATCCAGTTAAAGTTAGGGATTTGGATTCAAAACCCCAAATCAGCAAATCAGTGATTTGGGAATTCCTGAATTCATTAATTAGGGATTCCAATTCCAGATCCCCAGATTCAGAATTAGAGATTTTTGGATTCGAAACCCCAAATAGGGCTAACTAGAAATTTTCTGGATCTGATCCCCAAATCATTAATTAGGGATTTATATACCCATACCTATGAATTAGTGGAGGCAGCCATGAACGATTGATTCTTCCACTGGAGTTGTCTGAGAAACTTCGATTTCTCTAGATCCACCTCCATTCATGGTTGTTGAAGCTTTGTGCTAGTCACATCGTTCAACCACGACCGTGTCCGACGAATTTGGAGGAATTTGTTTCTCAATTAGAATTGAGGGAGATGCCATCGTTAATCTTCTCCTCATTTGGTCAGGTAGACAGAGGACCTTCTCCTCATCTGATTGAGTGGACAGAGGAGAACGGCTAAGATTCATCTCTCTTTCTTCTTTCTTCCGAGGCTTCATACAGTGTGTCGAGATCAACCGGCTTCTTTCTCGCCGCAGACATCCGGTCGAAAACGACCTGCATTTTTTCGCTGCAACTGGAATTAAGTCGAAAACAGACCCTATAAGAGGACGGGTCCTCCGACCCAATTTCAGTTTAATGGGATCCGTTCTCTGGGCCCGGTTTTAGTTCAAACGGATCCGCTCTCTGGATCTTTTGAACCGGGCCTGACGTGATGTATAAGCCCATTTTTGAACCTTAGGCCCATTCCACTGTATATTTGGGCCATTGGCCTTCTATAGACATTCATGGGCCTGATCTTTCATGACCATTATGGGCCTAGTATTTCATACAGTTGATGGGCCAAACCCACATGTAGTTGACATTGTAAACGTTATGTTTACATTATGGACCTTGATTGATAGATCTAAACCATCCATGATGTATTCCATAGGCATCTCATTTAGAATATTCACTAGGTGGGATCAAGGGTGTGTATACACTATAATTAAACCAAAACGGATTGTTGATTGTTACTGCCCATCTTATGATAATTCTAATCTAATTATGAGTGCCTTAAGGATGATGTATAGATCATACAGATTAAACTCTGATGAAGTCCCTATTTAGGCCCATTACCCATCCTTAATAGTCTTACATAGACCATTGGATCATAGAAAGCGAAACATATTTGACAGTTTCTCTCTGTAGATCATCTATTTTCCAATGATCAAAACTGACTATCTTGTGGGCCACATCAGAATAATTAAGATATAATCCATAGAGAGGCAGGATTATAATAGCAATCTTAAAGTCTATATTTGTAGATTTAGATTTGGTTGTGTTAGCCACCATAGTGACCTCAATCGATGAAAACTTTATAAGTACAGACTTAACAATGGGATTAAGAAGATTGCATATAGTTGTGTTCATATTTTCATGCGTATGGTAACGAAAATACAGACGATTACCGTTTGGCAGAAACGTAAATGGGTGAAGTAAATGGTGTTGGTAATGTAAAGTTGAAAGACTCATCTCACCCACAGGTGTTGAGTGTCTCAGATTTACATGACTTACATCACTTAACTTTATGTTCAGGAGGATCACTAACATATTGTCATTGCCACCCACAGGAGGAATGATAATGATGTAATAGATTCTCACCAAGATGAGATGGTTGGGCCCATCGTCATCTTGGATGATTCAGTTGGTGCCTTCCTTAGCAACTGAATTGATTCATTTAGCCTGATAATTTGTTTACATTCATGAAATTAATCTGTGAAATCATCAACTAATGTGAGAATATATGTATCTCTTCTATTTCAGTCTCAATTCCAACTAATGCGCATCAAGTCCCTGCCCTTAATGGATCTAATTATGCTTAATGGAAGAACGCCATTGAAGTTGTACTGGGCTGTCTTCAATTAGATCTTACCCTTATAACACCAGAACTGCCAGAACTATCTGATGATGCCACGGAAGCTGAATATAATCGATGAGTTGCATGGTTTAGATCAAATGATACATGCTTAAAAGTAATTAAGTATTCGATTTCTGAATCCATGAAGGGTGCCATGCCTGATACAGACAAAGCCAAAACTTTCCTGACTGAAATGGGAAAGCGGTTCAAGAAATCTGATAAATCTGAATTAGGCATCCTTCTGAATAAATTGACTCGCTCGTCCTACGATGGAAAAGGCAACATCCGTGAATACATTGTAGAGTAGATCGAGGTTGTTTCTAAGATCCGTGCTCTAGGGCTTGTACTCACTGATGATCAACTGGTTCATTTGATCATGAATAACCTACCTCCCCAATTCGGCACGTTCCTGGTGAAATATAACACTTTGAAGGACATGTGGACATTAGATGAACTTATCACTCAGTGTGTCTAAGAAGAAGACAGGATCAAGCAGGTAGTTAAAGTTCAAAATGTTAATATGGTGACCTCAGGTCATGGGCATGGGCAAGGGAATAAAGGTAAAAAGAAGAGGAAACAAGGTTCTAATAATGGATTCTCTGGTCCTCTATCTGGAAACCATGAGAATCAATCTGGAAATGGATCTAAACGTAAATGGGTTAAAGGTAAATCGTGCTTCTTTTGCAATAAGGCGGGTCATTTCAAGAAAGACTGCGAAGGCTTTAAGAATTGGCTTATAAAGAAAGGAAATCATTCTGTTCTTGTCTGTTTTAAATCTTATCTAACTGATGTGTCAGCGGATTACTGGTGGATAGATTCAGGAACTACTATTCACATATGCACTTCTATGCGAAATTACTACAAAGAGCCAGTGCCACCAACCGATGCAGAGCTCAAGATATATGTAGGCAATGGTGTCAAGGTAGACGTGGAGGCAATAGGAGTATATACGCTTAAGTTAAAGTCTGTTCATTTTTTGGATTTAGTAGATACATTCTGTGTACCATCTATAAGGCGCAATTGTTTCAATTTCCTGTTTGGATAAGTTGGGATATTCATTCCACTTTGGAAATAAAAGTTTTGGTATTTATTTTAACTCGATTAAAGTTGGAACCGGCTCTATAGTAAACAACTTATACCAGTTAGACTTGATTGCCTCTCACGTCTATAATATTAATACCTTGCATGGAAATAAAGTGGGATCTAAGTGAAGACTAGATTATGAGAATTCTTCCATGTTGTGGCACAGGCGGCTATGCCATATATCTCGTGAGAGATTAGACACGCTTGTGCGAGAAGAAATTTTATATTTTCTAGACTTCTCTGACTATAAAGTATGCATTGATTGCATAAAAGGGAAGCAGACTAGAACGAGAAAGAAAGGTGCAACCAGGAGTGTAGGTCTATTAGAGGTTATACATACAGATATCTGTGGACCATTCCCTACAGCCTCATGGAGTGGCTACAAATATTTTATTATCTTTATAGATGACTATTCTCGCTTCGGGTACCTATCCCTTATCAGTGAGAAATTAGATGCCCTAGATGTTTTTAAAATCTATAAGGCTAAAGTTGAAAATCAACTCGATAAGAGAATTAAAGTTGTCAGATTTGACCGTGGTGGTGAATATTATGGCAGATATGATGAATCAGGACGCAATCCAGGGCCATTCACTAGATACCTGCAAGATTGTGGCATTGTCGCTCAATACACTATGCCTGGCACTCCAGAGCAGAATAGATTGGCTGAGAGACGTAATCGCACCCTTATGGATATGGTGCGAAGCATGGTCTGCAATTCGACATTGCCAGAATCTCTGTGGGGTGATGCGATCAAAACCGCAGTTTATATACTAAACAGGGTTGCCAGCAAAGCAGTTAACAAAACTCCTTTTGAGTTATGGAATGGGAGAAAACCACCGATATCTACATGTTTGGGGTTGTCTTGCTGAGGCCAAAGTTTATAACCCGCATGAAAAGAAGCTTGATCCGAGAACTGTAAGTTGTTTCTTCATTGGATATCCAGAAAGATCAAAAGGCTATCGATTCTACTGTCCTTCCCACTCTATTAGGATTGTTAAGACTGAGAATGACAGATTCATTGATGACACTGAAAACAGTGGGAGCACGAACATAAGAAATTTTGTATTTGAGGAACAAAGGACTATGACTCCAATTATAGTCAATCCAGATCACGTGGACATTAATGGTGCAGTCGATTCTGCAATCACTGCAGAACACCGCGTAGAACCCCAAATACAAACCACTGATGAGTAAAATCAATATCAGACCCAGCAAGCCAAACCATTAAGAAGATCTGAAAGAGAGAGAAGGCCTGTAAATCGAGACGATTACATCATATACTTACAGGAGCACGACTTTGACATAGGGGTGGAAAAGGATTCTGAATCCTTTACACAAGTCAAACAAAGTGTTGATCATTCTCGTTGGTTTGATGCCATGAAAGATGAGTTGAAATCCATGCAGGATAATAAAGTATGAGATCTTGTAGAGTTACCTACTGGAATAAGGCCGATTGGTTCTAAATGGATATTTAAAACCAAAAGGGACTCCAAAGGTAATGTCGAAAGGTATAAAGCCGACTTGTTACCAAGGGTTTTAACCAACTTGAGGGCATTGACTTTAAGGAGACTTTCTCTCCAGTATCTAAGAAAGACTCATTCAGGATCATAATGGCTCTTGTAGCTCATATGGATTTAGAGTTACATCAGATGGATGTAAAGACTGCATTTCTCAATGGGGATCTAAATGAGAATGTATACATATTGTAGCTCGAAGGTTTTGTAGCTACTAACTCAGAACATTTAGTTTACAAACTTAAAAAGTCCATCTATGGGTTGAAACAGGCATCGCGACAATGGTACCTTAAGTTTCATGAAGTAATTTCCTCATATGGCTTTGTAGAAAACACTGCAGATGAATGCATCTACATTAAAACTAGTGGGAGTAAGTTCGTTATGATGATTTTGTATGTTGATGACATTCTGTTGGCTAGCAGTGATACCAAGATGTTGAGCGACACTAAGAAATTTTTATCTCAAAAGTTTGAAATGAAAGACTTTGGTGAAGCTTTTTACGTCATCGACATTGAGATTTACCGTGACAGAACATTTGGACTGCTCAGCCTGTCACAGAGAGCCTACATTAGTAGGGTACTCAAAAGGTATGGCATGCAAAATTGTGCTCCAGGAAAGTCGCCCATTGTAAATGACGACAAATTTGGTTTATTTCAGTGTCCAAATAATGATTTAGAAAAGAATCGAATGAAAGAATTTCCGTATGCATCAGTAGTAGGGAGCATCATGTATACTCAAGTCTGTACGTGACCAGACATTGCCTTTGTCACTAAAATGCTGGGAAGATATTTATCTAATCCAGGAATGCAACATTAGATAGCTGCAAAGAAAGTGTTACGGTATCTTCAAAGAACAAAAGACTTCGTACTCACATATAGAAGATCTGATCAGTTGGAGTTGATCGGATAATCAAACGCAGACTTTGCATGCTGCGTTGACACTAAGAAGTTTACCTCAGGATACATCTTCATGATGGTGGGAGGAGCTGTGTCGTGGAAAAGCGTGAAATAATCTACCATGGCCTCATCCACTATGGAAGCAGAATTTATTGCCTGCCATGAGACATCTAATCAGACACTATGGTTACAGAGTTTCTTCTCAGGTTTGCAGGTACTGGAGCATATCCCGAAACCATTGAGAATATTTTGCAATAATTCGGCTGCTATTTCCTGCTCTAGTAACAACAAGCATTCGTCAAGGTTGAGGCATATCGACATCAAGTACCTTGTTGTAAAGGAAAGGGTTCAGAATCATCAAGTGTCCGTGGAATTCATTGGCACTAAGCAGATGATTGCAGATCCGCTCACTAAAGGGCTCCCTATTACGCCATTTCAGGAGCATGTAACATCCATGAGAGTCATTGATCCCACAGATGTTTTCAGTTAGTGGGAGCTGAGTGTATTTTGATTTTCACGGACACTTAGAGATCTCGTTTTATACAGTTTATTTGGATGATTTTGATATAAAGATTTATTTATACTTCTCTATATATATGCGCAAATTTTGAGTAAGTAGAACTACAGTCGTGTCTCGTTGGAGACATGTAAAAGCTTCAGGACCTCTTAAGGATAAGCACATATCATCACACTAAAGTGTGTAATTCTTATACCACTTTCCTAGTTCGTGATCTATGTCGTTAAGATTGAAAGCACTTGTGATCGTGCTTAGTCTCACTTCGCCTAAATTAAATGTTGTGACGACTACTGCGTTTCGATACTGACAGTCTTAATGGACCAGATTGAATAGCATTACTCATATTGTCCAACTATTTCATTGGTTAACCATTTAGATATTTTCTTAATATCAAAACTTATTTTCAAAATTTTATGACAATCATTGACGTTGCTCAATGAGTCCCAAGTGGGAGAATGTAAGAACTCTATGTGGTGGGTCTTATTGATCAACGATCTGAATTGTATTCTAGTTGGACTATTTGATTGAGTTAATCAGTGGACCCCAGTTAAGGTGATACGCTGTGCAATCTATGTGCGCAGCACTGCGTATTTGGGTGGAATATTATAGCCTTACGCAAGGCAATTTGAGTCGAACTAGGACTCAGTAATGTGGAGCGTGGGAGAGGGAGTTTTGATGGGTTTCAAACTCTCTCTTCGCAGTCTCTATAAAAGAGAGCTGGGTCCCCGATCCTACACTACAGCAAAATTCAAGTCCCATCTATTGTATTGCAGAAATGGTGTGAAGGAGAGGAAGATCTTAAGCTCTACAGGAATTCTAGTATTCTTATCCGGCTTTCATGGCGGCGTCTCAGCTAGGTAAGCTATCTGAACCCCCGATCACCATGTTCCTTACACAGACAGATTCGTGGGCCTATTCCGCATATAGTTTTAGTCCCACATCTCCATCTCTCTCACTTTCTCCCACATCTACCTGGTTAGGTGTGAGACCCACCAAAACATAATTTTAGAAAATTCTGGGCCAGACTTAGACAAGGCATGGTCCGGCTCTAACCCAACCGGTGGACCCCATAATGGTATCCCATTTGGAGATGATCACGTGGGACGACATTTGGCTACTGACACTGTCGGTGGCTACTAGCTACTAGACGGTGCTCTCTGGGCCATCATAATTTATGTGTTGTATCCACACCATCCATCCATTTTTTCATATCATTTCATGATAGTAACCCAAAAATGAGGTTGATTAAAATTTCTGGTGGACCACACTATAATAATAGTGGTGATTGAACACCCATCATTAAAAAAATCTTGGGCACACAAATTTTTTAGACCAAGTTAATAGCTTTTCCCTTTCATTCAGGTATTTTTGACCTAATCAACAGGTTGGATGGAAAATAAACCTTACAGTGGGCCTGTGAGAGCTCAATTACCACTGTTTTATTATGACGTGGCCTACTTGAGATCTAAATCAGCCTCAGTTCCGGAATCATCCACTAAAATAATGATCTACAATGGATGGGCGACGTGGATAAAATACATACATTATTGTGGGGTCTACAGAGAACCGTTCAGTTGGGACGACAACACTGACGGTGTCAATATGCAATCCGCGTCCGATCACATGCTAAGGAGTCGTGTGGGGGCAGGGCCACCGTGATGTCTGAGTGGCACATCACAAAATCCAGCCTGATTCATAACTCAGGTGGGCCACACCAAAGGAAATAATTGCCGACATTGATTAGGTCCGTGTGACCTAATCAACACGTACGTTAGATGGAAAATAAACATTGCAGTGGGCCCTAGGAATTTTTCAACGGTAGGCATTCAATCACCATTGTTTAGTGTGGTGTGGTCCACCTGAGAGTTGGATCTGCCTCAGTTTTTGCTAACGTCCTAAAATGAGCTAAAAAAACGAATGGACGGCGTTGATAAGAAATATACATCAAGGTGGGACCCATAGAGCACCAGTAGCAAGTGGGTACTGGCGGAGTTAGTACGCAATCGGTGCCCCCTTTTGTCCTTTCTGTACTTTTCTTGTAATAATTTGAGAAATTTTCTTCTCAAGAATCTCTACAATATTCACAAGTGGCCAAATGGATGGGTAGCATGCCAATTGAGACTATCTATACGGTGGGGCCTACCATGAATCGTAAGATCGTTGACATTGGACAACCCTCGAATATAGACATCTATTCGTCGATCGTGGACCGCTGCCAAATTCGATTTTGACCATCCGTTTTTTAATCCACGATCAAACGGTTGGGATCTCACGATCGTCTGATATCTGGGTGTTGTCCCGACAAATGTGAGGGCCACTAATTGGATGGCCCAGATGGACGTTATCCGACCACATTGATCAGGGCAGTGTGGTCCATCAGACCATCGTATCTCCTTCGTCTCTCCCAGCTCCAATTTGAACGGTCGTTGATTGCCCACTAACACTGCCAGTAGCCACTCCCTGCTGGACGGTGCTGTATCGGCTTCACCACGATGTATGTGTTTTATCCAATCCGTGGATCCATTTTAGATCATTATTTTAGGATATGATCCCAAAAATAAAGCAGATTCAAATCTCAAGTGGACCACACTACAAAACAGTAGTGATCAATCTGATATTTATGTTTTCCATTTCTGTGGTCCACCTGAGATTTGGATCTGCCTCATTTATAGGTTTGAATAAAGAATGGATGCGCAGTGTGAATAAAACCCAAACATCATGGTGGGGCCTACAGATCACAGTCCAGTAGCTATTTGGCAGTGTCGTCATGCAATCCCATAGTGGTGGGGCCCACCTGTTTCATGATTCTATCGTTAATTTCCTCCCCTGAAGCTTGTGGGGTCCACCTGAACTGGCAATCGGTGGGCCGCTGTACCTTTCCCCAGTAGAAACCACGAGCCAACGACTTGGAGTACTCGACATTGACGCAGACGGCAGACGTGAGTAATCTGTGCATGAACGATGACCGTGTGGCTGCTCCAATTCATGCACTACGATATATGACACGTCGGCCCCGCCTTTCAGTTCATTGCCTTTAGATGTATCATCTAATCCATGACGTGGTCGAGTCTGAGCCGTCGTGCAATGAACAGCCCATGCTTTCGATGCACCGCACGCTTGGCGATTCTGGACCGTCCATTTGGTGTGCACTATCTTGGCTGACCAACGGTTGAAAAAAATACCAGATAGGCAATCCAATATGCTGTTTTCTGGCGGAATTGTGTCAGCCATCCAAATGCTAGTATTCTTCAATCCAATGAAAAATTTCCCAACAACCTACCGTGCAACCAAAAGTTCCGTGGGGCCCACGATGATGCGTGTGTGAAATCCACTCCATCCATCATATCTGTGCCAGCTTATGTTATGACCCGAGCCCAAGATTCAGGTAGACCCAAAACTCAAGTGGGCCATAACACAAGAAAAAGTGAGGACTGTTGCTGCTGTTTTCTACACCATGTGTGCAGGTGTGCCAGAATTGAAATTGTGGCTTCAATTCAAATCGAATAACAATGACCCCAAGTGTCAAGATAGGTAAACACGTAGTGTATGACCAAGATTTAAAGAGATATATCACTTATTTAGCCACTTGCTCAATCGGTATGATTGGACTAGGTGATATTCAAAAGATGTGATTCGTCTTCTGATGATGGGTTGTACATTTGAATTTCGTAGGAAAGAACTTTTCAATACAAATAAAATAAGATGAGAAAGGGATGCTTACAGTTGGTCACGAAGAACAACTACAAAACACATTTTTGATTTATGAACTGAATCCAGCGTGCGAGTATAAACTCAAATTATAGTTAAGGATTACCAGCTACTTGGTTACTGTTACGAATTACAATACGGAATGTAAATGACAAGTTTAAAAAGTAAAGATATACTATGGAATGTAGCTTACTTGTCAAGGAAAGTAAATGATTACACTATGGAATGTAATTTTGATTGATAAATTGACAAGATAATTAAAAGATAGATTTAGTTTTGTTTGGTTGGTATGAGACGATTGTTCTTGCTACTTTAATATTTGTATATTTGATCCAACTATTTAAATTCTTCTAATGTTCCGACGAATACTATAACCTCTCTCTACTATTAGTATCTTCTCCTCTTGCCACATGTCCTGTATCGTTATTGCACGACTACTCCTTCATTTACCGTTTGAGCAATACATGGCATCATTTGATACGCTCTGGTTATACTTATCGAGAGATTTTTTTTCATACATATTTACAGTTCTTCAAATACACAATGCGTACCCATATAGATCACAAATGACTCTTAAGTCTTCCTGATTGATTACTGCAGGAGGGATGACAATAACGAGAATGAACACCCTCTAGGTTTTATTTAATTATCACTTGTGAGGATGAAATTTTGTTTTTCCATTCATTCAATGGAACTTACCTTATGAACAAGTTAGATAGCATGTAACAAAGTGGTAGACTGGGTGAAAGATACCTCGTTTGAACACTGTGGTCTTGGTAACGATCCCCAGGGGGTGGCGAAGAGTGAAGTGTGAACTTACAGTGGGGTGTACTAACAAGCTAACACGAAAGAAAAAAAAAAGTTAGATAGCATGTAAACATCAAGGTGGTCCTCACGAGGTTTCAATGGTGGACATCTGTTTCCTGTCATGTGGCCCAGTTGTATTTTATAGGTGGCCTACTTTTCTTTTCATGTCATCAAATGAACCGGTGAAAATGACGGTCGAATGGACATCACACGAATATTAATGTGGGTGGGTCTAGGGGCTCCCTGTAGTAGAAAATTCGCCTCTGCTCCGTCCAATTTCACACCATGTGCCCTCCCAACCGCGGTACGGTGATCACGTGGATATACAAGGACGTGCCCCTCGCTGAGCCACTGCCACGTGCGGACATTAACGATTGCCTATTTGCAGGCCACGAAATGAAAGGTTAGGATTGTTCCATCTAGGTGATTTTCGCTGATAAGGTGCATCCATAGCGAGCCTAAGTAGGCCAATGGTCTGGATCACTGGACCCTGGGCCTCGCATGCGCTAACTGAAAGCCGAGTAGACTCGGCATATCCACGGGGCGAGTATCTTCCTCAGAAGGGAAGGGGAGCAGATTAGGTGCGGCCCCGGCCTAACCCAAGATGGTGCGGCCCTTACCGTGGGTCACAACTTGATGTATTTATTCTAAATCCAATCCGTCTATCCATTATTTTAGATCATTTTAGGCTATGAGCCCAAAAACGAAGAAGAGAAAAATCTTATAAAGACCATCCCATAGGAAAAAATAGCGAATGACCATTTAAAACTTCTTGTGGGTCAAAATAGTTTTGAATAATGCTTATATTTATTTTTTCCATTATTATAGATTTTCTTGACCTTATGAACAGGTTGGATGACAAATAAAAACTATGGAAACATTATAGTGAGCCCTAGGAAGTTTATAACGGTGGATCATTCAATCACCACTGGTTCCTGTAGTATGGTTCACCTGAGATTTTTAGCAGGTTCATTTTTGGGCTCATGCCCTAAAATGAACTGTAAAAACGGATGGACGGTGTGGATGTAGAATACATACATCAAGGTGGGCATCACAGTAAGGGCCGCACCGTCTTGGTTGAGGCCGGGGCCGCACCAAATCCACTCCCATGGGATCGTGTGTTGCACGAGGGGCTCCGCTCTCTGGCAGTGGTCCTTGATCTAGAAATCGTATCTGGATTATGACCGTACATTTTTTATGTGGCGCTTTCACCTTTGACACATTTTCTCCGTGCCAAACTTTTTGACTAAAACACCACCAGGTGGGTGATATTTTCTTGCAATGGGATAGGATCTAGTTCATCCAGGTGGACCGAATTTTCATCCTCCCAAGATTACATCACACACGTGGCATGTTTTTATGATGATCCAAATTGTTCATTTAATGTGGACAGTAATTCATTGGGTCATTGACCAAAAATCGATGTGATCAGGCAATTCTAACCGTTTAAATTCTTGTACAACAAAAACACCTAAATCTGAATGTCAACATTTGAATGGCATGTCTTATACGAATAGGATTGTTTATCAGTCTATTTTTTATATGGTTCAATTAAGAGGGCCGTGATGAATGAACGGTTCGGATCATCATAAAACGTAACAGATATGTACGGCAGACAGTTGGAAGGGTGGATTGGAATCTAGAGGGCATAACACGTACCCACGTCTGCCACGGACGCGGATTGCGTCCTACCCCCGCCCGGACGGTAATCAGTCCGGGCAGGGCTCTGTGGGGCCCACCGTGATGTAAGTGTTTTATCCACGCCGTTCAGCGCTTTTTTCAGATAATTTTAATGCAATCTAAAAAATGAGGCGGGTCCAAGGCTTAATTGGACCACACCAAAGGAACCTACACTGATAATGACACCCACCGTTGAAACCTTTCTAAGGGCCAAAGTGATGTTTTTTTTACCATACAACTTATTCATAAGGTCATGTAGGCGTGGATGAAGTGAAAACACAAATATCAGCTTCATCCAAAACTTGTCCGGCTCCTAAGAAGCTTTTAATGGTGGACGTTCAATACCCAATTTGTGGTCCACCTAAGCTTTGGATCCGCCTCATTTTCGTACTGTTTGATTAAAATTATCTGAAAAAAGCGTTGAACGGCGTGGATAAAACACTTACATCACGGTGGGCCCCACAGAGCCCTGCGCGGACGGATTACTGTCCGGGCGGGGGTAGGACGCAATCCGCGTCCCGTCTAATGTATTATTAGCAGATATATACGAATTTCCTACAACACTTGTCCTAAAGCGCCCGTGCAACGATATGCTTTGTGTGGCATGACATGATCTCAATGTTAAATCCAATCTGTCCATAATCTGAAATAGGGCTTCATAAGTTGTTAGATAAGGAATTATAAATATATAAAAACCAACTGGGCCACACCACAGGAAAAAGTAGAAATGGGGTCCACATCATTGAAACCCTCTTGTAGCCCTACTGTGATGTATATATTTCATCTTACTCGTCCATAAAGTGATTCTTACTAAGATGAGGGGATTAAAAAAAATATTAGCCTGACTCAAAAGTTTTTTGGTCCACAAGAAGGTTTTAATGGTGAGCGTCGTCATTCCACAGTTTCCTTTGGTGTATCCCACTTAAGTTGTAAATCAACCTATATTTTACGATTTTCTCCTAATATGAGCTAGGAAAACTCATGGATGGAGTGGATTTCACGAAGACATGACGATGGCTCCATGGAGATTTTCTTTTGTACGAGTTACCTACAATACTTTTGGCAGGGAATACACACGTTTCGTGCACGAGGAAACATTTCTAGGTGGGCTCCACCGTGAAATTTACTTCCAGCCCATATAGTTACACGTGGGCAGATATGTTTTCCTGGCACATTGTTTCCTTATCGTACGAGCAATTTGGCTGATGAAATTACTAAAAACGTACTTTAGACATACTTTTCAATGCACACCATGTAATTACAAAATCCAGACCGTTCATCTTGGATGCCCTACTTTTCTCTGCTTTCTATGTACTAAAAATGGTGATTGGACAGCGTTGAGCATTAGAATTAGGCGGTTAGAAAGAATTCCAGCCAATGAATAATATTCGTTGAGATAATGTCCTATAACCATTGGACTTATGTGATTTGTCGTAATCTTTCATCCATAGTGTGGCCCAATTAATAAACGGTTCAGATCTTACATACGTTGGCTACGTTTACGAAATTTGAGTGCTTGATATCTAATTTAGATACGTGCGTTTAGCACCGGATCGTCTTCTACATATAACCCGCGGATATTGAATTCCTTGACTGACCAAGCTTGCTAAATCGACGGTTTGTCGATTCCCGAGTCTTGACTGGGATATAATTGGTATCCTCGAGTTTTCATTTTCCTCAATTGGGGCCCATTTGGATGATCCAGACCGTTGATCGGTTGAAACCGAGCCAGACTGGACTATGACACAAAAATTATAAGAAATAGGGAAAAAAAAGCCACACATCTTGGGCAGACCGTGGCTGCATTTCTCGTATTATCCCTCTACGTGCTGGCCACAGATCGAAAGGTCACAATTGTCCAGTCGAGAAGATTTCTTGGACATGCTCGATCCACAGTGGGGCATGACGGATCAACGGACAGAATCTCTGCAGGGCCTCAATACGCATATCCTGAGCGTAGTAGACACGTAAGAAGGCAAGGTACCGTAACATGTGTTGGAGTTCAATCCGTCCCACCACGGCAAATGGATTGGCTACTCCCCTGGCCACCGGCCAATGGCTATTGGTCGTGTGCTCTGTGGGCCCACAATGATGTATGTGTTTCATCCATGCGGTCCATCTATTTTTCTAGATTATTTTAGGGTATGATACAAAAAATGAGGTATGTTCCAACTTCAAGTAGACCACGTTACAGGAAACAGTTTTGAATTAACGTCGATGATTAAAACATTTTGGGGCCTAAATTTTTTGTATCAAGCCGATATTTGTTTTTCCCCTTCATCTGGGTCTATATGACCTAATCAACAGATTGGATGTCAAATAAACAGTACAGTGGGCCTCAGGAGGATTTTAATGGTGGATATCCAATCGTTATTGTTTTTCTATGGTGTGATCCGCGTGAGATTTAAAGCCCTCTCATTTTCGGGATCAAAATCTAAAATGAACTTTAAAAATGGATGAACGGCATGGATGAAACACTTTTATCATGGTGGGGCCCACAGAGCACCGACCACTAGCCCTAGGATATCCAATCCGTTTTCCCCACCACGGCCCTCCAGGCAGCTTTGTGTGGAATACCATGAAAATGGTAGGCCCACCGTGAATCTCACGTGGGACAAAAATCAGTTTGTTCCGTGCATCAGGTGGCCATACCTTTGTTATCAGTAGAAAATACCACTCATCTAGGTTCTTATTAACTGTGTACAGCTCTGATCTTCTGCTTCCTCTCTCTTTGGTCCTGGATAGTCCTGGATAAGGTTCCTTGGGTCCTTAGCCAACATAAGGTAGAGATTTCTATTCCTAGTCTTGGGTGTGTGCTTTTCTCTTTCAAATTTAAAATGATGATTTTCTTTTCCCAACTTGGAGTATCTGGATTCTTTTCCCTTGGCCTGATGTGCATGATTTCTTTTCTCTACATGGAGTGTAGGTTTTCTCCAATGACTTTCTTCTATCCATTTTCTTCTTCTTTTCTCCTTTAACTTGTATTTTTTATATTATACTTTGGGTTCTTTTGGTCTCTGTGGTTTGGTAATAAAAATTAAAATTTTCTTAGCTTTCTTAAAAAGTCACTAGACAATCCACTTACTCTACATGATCTGACTAGACATACATTTCTCACCTATCGCGTGGGTGGACTCGTCTGATTTTTTTAGAAGGGTTTTCTTCACCGTGGGGCCTACCATTTTTATGATATACGTGTCCTACACAATTAGCATGTAGGGAAAGGAAACGATACGGTATCCACATGTTTAGGTAGGTGGGTGACGTCTCCCATTAAGAGATGTCCATTTTTCTCTCGTCTTGCATTTTCCTATGTGAAGCCTAGTCGTCCCATTAGATTTTCTCAGATATTCTCTCCTGTGGTCTATATAAGAAAAAACATGGGTAGAAAAAAGTGTATTCTTCTGGAGTAGTTTTCAGTGTGAGAGTTTCTGTACGGAGGAAGACTGAGAGAAAAATCAACCTTGTGTATTTGTTTTCTTTTATTTTAATGAAGATGAGAGCTCCATGTTGCTGCCATATGGGTGTAGGTGTATTGCCAAACCATGTAAATCACTTTGCTACTTGTCTCTTATTTTCCCTTTCCCTCTTGGATTTTATTGGCCACTTATTCTTTTGTTGTTTTGCTTTACATACAGGAATCGACTGCGGTGTTTTTACAAAACAATTTGTATCCGAGCTGAAGATTGAAAATCCTATTAGCATAAAATCGATGTCAATGTGTATGTTGCAATTGTGTTTCAGATTGCTGGATTGAGTTCCATTATATTTAATATGTCAAAGTTCGACCGATCTAATTACGCATTATAAAAACTAAAGATGAATGTAGTGTTGGTGAAGAAAGGTTGTGAAATTGTGATTTAAGGAAAAAAAAATCTTGTAAGTATGAAAGATGCGGTATTTGAGGAGAAAAATCAATTGGCTATGATCTTCTTGACGCAGGGATGAACGTGATGAGGATAACTACTCTGAATCCATGGAGCTTCTCTGGACTCCTCACAGAGGCTTTTCGAATTCAGGAGGAAAGAAAGCAGAGAATAAAAATAAATTCTAAGAAATTTGAAATTGATTAATTGATGACTAAAAACGAGTTCACAACCCTTTAAATAGGGGTACCAAGCAATGAGAAAGAAATCAGAATCAAACTGCAACTAAAACTCCTAGAATCCGCGACTTACTATAAATAGTAAACTTACTATTTATAGACAGTCGTGATGTCTACTAGTGCGCAAGGTTTCTGGCCAAAAATAGTAAGTGTCCTATTTGGCTTCACCAAACCGTTCTCCTAATTATTCTAAGCTCGTCACGTTGGGCGCAACTCCTAAAGCCCGACGGATGATGAGTTATAATCAAACTAAGACTTACTATTTATAGTAAAAATGAAATTAAAGCAGGGAAACAACCGTCGATCCAGGGGTTTTTCGCAATTCCGGGCATCGCAACCCAGCATAGTTGGGTTGGTTGGCTAAAGTAGCTCGTTCTACCCCAAATCATATATTTTACGTCAGCTAACTCATTCCGGAATGCGAGATACGCCCGATCTAAGGTCCGACAGTCCGGATCACTTTTGTTGTCGACCAGGCCTTTTCTGATCCATCTTGGCCATGAAACTGTCTGCGACCCACTCTACATCACTTCTTCTTGTACCAGATGAATCAATTTTATGTAATGTGGCAGATCAAACCACTACTAAAGGTTTGCAAGACATTACAAAACTTATATTAAGAGAAATCAATGTAAAATATGATCTTTTTCAAACACTAAAAATACAACTTGAAGATAAAGAAAGGACCCTCTTTGCAAGAATACTTGAATAAGTTTAATACTATGATTAGCAGATTAACAGTAGTTGATGTAAAGATTAACAATGAAGAAAATGTCGCATATCTGCCTTTTTCGACGCCTGATTTGTGGGATGGTTTGATTATGAATCTCAATAATAATCGTCGATATATCAATTTGGAGTATATGTCACGTTGTTTACCATAGAGTCCCGTAGAAAAAGTAAGAAGGATCTTCTGGTGATGCCATGAAGGTTAGAGGAAGATTTATTGAGAAAGGTATTAGTATGATTTAATCAACCCAAAATTTTTCACACATGAGTAAGTACATAAGTGCACTTTACTTGTGTAATCTCGTTGATGAAAATTTTCACACAGATTGTAACACCTCAGGTTTTTGATAACTTAGGAATTTGATATCCTTGGGTGTTACCTTTGATTTCACTACAAGAAAAATGGGCAAAGGCTACGGACTAGATCCGTAGCAAAAGCCCTTTTGCTACGGATCTGGTCCGTCGCAATTGGTGGGGTAGCTAAAAGTCTAGCTACGGATAATATCCGTAGCAATAGATACAATTAGCTACGGATAATATCCGTAGCAATAGATACAATTAGCTACGGACACTATCCGTAGCAATAGATAGAATCAGCTACGGATTTTGTCCGTAGCAATAGATACAATTAGCTACGGATATTATCCGTAGCTATATACAGAAATAGCTACGGATTCTATCTGTAGCCATATGCAGAAATAGCTACGGATATAACCCGTAGCAATAGATAGTATTTTTTTACGGTATTTGCACTACATACGATATAGTCCGTAGCTATATCCAATAGCTACGGATATAATCTGTAGCTATATACCAATAGCTACGGATTATATCCGTAGCTACAAATAGTAATAGCTACGGCTACGGATTATATTTCGTAGCTATTTTCCCTGTTTCCATTGCAAGAACCTGCTATGATTGATAACTCATCTAAGCTTAATGCAATCAGAGAAAAAAATGATGCATTTGTTACAATAGCAATCAAATCTACAATGCATCCTACATTCACATTTCTAAATAAACAATACTTCACTTTGCTCAACCTATCATAAGAATTACAACTAAGGCGTGCCCTCATGCATTAAATAATGCTCGCGCTTTTATAGAATTTTCTTTCTTTAGACGGTCAAGTTCAGCAAACATAGAAGATACAACTTCTTCTTTCCTTGAAACTGCATAAGTAACTTCTGTAGACTTCGACACAATATCACTTTCAAGTTTCAAAACTCTTCCCTTGAGAAAATGAATTTCATCATCCACTAACTTCTTTAGCTTGTCAGCCTGTATAAAACAACATTAATTGTAGACACAATCAAACAAGCATGCCTTTGTACACATCTTAAAAGGAAGAAAGACAAAAAAAAAAAAAAGAGCTGGAAAAAAACAATTATATATAAAGAAATAAAAAATGTACCTACAAATCTTCTAAACTATAGCAAAATCTATAGGTTAGGTTATCGGTTATAAGTTTAGGTTATAAATTATAGGTTAAGATTTAGTTTATAGGTTTAGGAAATCGGGTTCGGGTTCAGGATCGGGTTTAGGTTTGGGTTTTCAAGTTTAGGTTTAGGTTTAGGTTAGGGAGTTGAGATTAGGATTAGGTGTAGGTTTAGGTTTAGGAATTTGAGAATACATTTAGGTTAAGGTTTAGGGAATTGAGAATAAGTTAAGGTATAGGTTTAGGAAATCGGGTTCGTGTTCAAGATCGGGTTTAGGTTTGAGTTTTCAAGTTTAGGTTTAGGTTTAGGTTTAGGTTAGAGAGTTGAGATTAGGATTAGTTGTAGGTTTAGGTTTAGGGATTTGAGAATACATTTAGGTTAAGGTTTAGGAATGAGAATAGGTTAAGGTTTAGGTTTAGAAAATCGGATTCGGGTTCGGGATCGGGTTTAGGTTTGGGTTTTCAAGTTTAGGTTTAGGTTAGGGAGTTGAGATTAGGATTAGGTGTAGGTTTAGGTTTAGGGATTTGAGAATACATTTAGGTTAAGGTTTAGGTTAAAGGTTTTGGTTTAGGTTAAGGTTATAGGTTTTGGTTTAGGTTTAGGTTTAAGTTTTAGGTTTAGGTTATAGATTTAGGGAATGAGAATAGTTTAAGGTTTGGGTTTAGGAAATCGGGTTCGGGTCGGGTTCGGGATCGACTTTAGGTTTGGGTTTTCAAGTTTAGGATCCGGTTTAGGTTAGGGAGTTGAGATTAAGATTAGGTGTAGGTTTAGGTTTAGGGATTTGAGAATACATTTAGGTTAAGGTTTAGGTTATAGGTTTTGGTTTAAGTTAAGGTTATAGGTTTTGGTTTAGGTTTAGGTTATATATTTGGGGTGAGAATAGTTTAAGGTTTAGGTTTAGGAAATCGGGTTTGGGTTCGGGTTCGGCTTTAGGTTTGGGTTTTCAAGTTTAGGATCCGGTTTAGGTTAGGGAGTTGAGATTAGGATTAGGTGTAGGTTTAGGTTTAGGGATTTGAGAATACATTTAGGTTAAGGTTTAGGTTATAGGTTTTGGTTTAGGTTTAGGTTTAAGTTTTAGGTTTAGGTTATAGATTTAGGGAATTGAGAATAGTTTAAGGTTTAGTTTAGAAATCGGGTTCGGCTTTAGGTTTGGGTTTTCAAGTTTAGGATCCGGTTTAGGTTAGGGAGTTGAGATTAGGATTAGGTGTAGGTTATAGGTTTTGGTTTAGGTTTAGGTTATAGATTTAGGGAATTGAGAATAGTTTAAGGTTTAGGTTTAGAAATCGGGTTGGGTTCGGGATCGGCTTTAGGTTTGGGTTTTCAAGTTTAGAGATCCGGTTTAGGTTAGGGAGTTGAGATTAGGATTAGGTGTGAGGTTTAGGTTTAGGGATTTGAGAATACATTTAGGTTAAGGTTTAGGTTATAGGTTTTGGTTTAAGTTAAGGTTATAGGTTTTGGTTTAAGTTTAGGTTATAGATTTAGGGAATTGAGAATAGTTTAAGGTTTAGGTTTAGGAAATCGGGTTCAAGTTCGGGATCGGCTTTAGGTTTGCGTTTTCAAGTTTAGGATCCGGTTTAGGTTAGGGAGTTGAGATTAGGATTAGGTGTAGGTTTAGGTTTAGGGATTTGAGAATACATTTAAGTTAAGGTTTAGGTTATAGGTTTTGGTTTAAGTTAAGGTTATAGGTTTTGGTTTAGGTTTAGGTTATATATTTTGGGAATTGAGAATAGTTTAAGGTTTAGGTTTAGGAAATCGGGTTCGTGTTCGGGTTCGGCTTTAGGTTTGGGTTTTCAAGTTTAGGATCCGGTTTAGGTTAGGGAGTTGAGATTAGGATTAGGTGTGGTTTAGGTTTAGGGATTTGAGAATACATTTAGGTTAAGGTTTAGGTTATAGGTTTTGGTTTAGGTTTAGGTTTAAGTTTTAGGTTTAGGTTATAGATTTAGGGAATGAGAATAGTTTAAGGTTTAGGTTTAGGAAATCGGGTTCGACTTTAGGTTTGGGTTTTCAAGTTTAGGATCGATTTAGGTTAGGGAGTTGAGATTAGGATTAGGTGTAGGTTATAGGTTTTGGTTTAGGTTTAGGTTATAGATTTAGGGGAATTGAGAATAGTTTAAGGTTTAGGTTTAGGAAATCGGGTTGGGTTCGGATCGGCTTTAGGTTTGGGTTTTCAAGTTTAGGATCCGGTTTAGGTTAGGGAGTTGAGATTAGGATTAGGTGTAGGTTTAGGTTTAGGGATTTGAGAATACATTTAGGTTAAGGTTTAGGTTATAGGTTTTGGTTTAAGTTAAGGTTATAGGTTTTGGTTTAAGTTTAGGTTATGGAGATTTAGGGAATTGAGAATAGTTTAAGTTTAGGTTTAGGAAATCGGGTTCAAGTTTGGGATCGGTTTTAGGTTTGAGTTTTCAAGTTTAGTATCCGGTTTAGGTTAGGGAGTTGAGATTAGGATTAGGTGTAGGTTTAGGTTTAGGGATTTGAGAATACATTTAGGTTAAGGTTTAGGTTATAGGTTTTGGTTTAAGTTAAGGTTATAGGTTTTGGTTTAGGTTTAGGTTATTGTAAGGGTTATGGTCTCATACTCCTTTGGTTGTCAAATTTTGATGTGTCAAAACATCTATCTGTGTCTTGTGCTTGTATGATGATTTTTATTCAAGACACTGCTTAAATACTTCAAGAAGCTATAAGTTGGATTCTTCAAGATGTTACAAGTTGAAGCTCAAGATGTTGAAGTTCAAGAAGCTACTATGTTGATGTTCAAGTCTTAGAGAACGACTCATGACTTCAAGACTAATAAGCAATGCATGTTGTTATCTTGATGAAGATCTCAAGTTTGAAGCTACAAGATCTCAAGCCTGATATGGTTCAAACAATCTATATTCATTGAATGGTTGAAGTTCAATGTCCATACGACATGTTTCAGGTTTGAATGACTTTAGGTTGACCCTTTAAGTAGGTCATTTTGGATACATAAATCAAATATTTATTTTACATAAGTTTGGTCTATTCCAAGACCAGTCCTAGCTCTTGTTCGACCAGTCCTCAGCATTGGTTCGACTAGTCCAAGAAATTCCACGATCAGTCTAAGTAGTTGAAGATTTTTGGAATTTTTGGTACACCCACGACCAGTCCTGGAAGTCCTTCGACCGGTCGTAGGTTGGCTTCGACTAGTCCACGATCAGTCGTGGAGCTACGACTCAAAATCCGGCAACTTATTTCATGGTCCCTACGACCGGTCGTGAGTATCTACGACCGGTCGTAGGTGACCCACGACCGGTCGTAGGGTACACCACGACCGGTCGTGGAAGCGGCTTTCAAAGATCGCGCTCAATTTTTCAAAAATCTGCATTAGAAGCTACTGACCAGTCTAGGTTTCTAAGACCAGGTCGTAGGAACGATTTTTCTTCTATAAATTGAACACGAATTTCAGAGTTTTGACATCTCAACTCCATTCCATTTCATGAATTTTCAAGTAATCACTCTGAGATAAGTCTGTGTTTATTTTAAGCTAAATTGTGCTTATTTAATATTCCTTTTTGCTAGCTTATTTAATTTGATTTTGTTTACTATATTCCAATCTTATTTGAAAAGAGGAATTATCTTATTCCTTCTTCTTGGAATCAAAATCAAATATAGCTACGCCTTGACAAGTTAAATCTAAAATCTATTAGAATTTAGAACCTTATGAATATGAGTATTGGAAATTGAACTTTGATATTCAATCATCTACTCCAATTGGTTCTAAGAACTTCTAAAGGAGAAATCCAGGTATTTTACAATTCTGTAAAATTCATTTATTTTTGGTTTTGTTTGAGGTTAAGCGAGAAAAATCTCATTGTACTGGTTTTGTTTGAGATTGAGCCAGAAAAATCTCATTGTATTGGTTGTCTGAGGAAAACCGAGAAAACTTCGAGAAAAAGGGTTTTGAATTGTGTAAGCCCAAGTGAAAAAAGACACAATTGTAAAGGTTTTGGTGAACTTTGAGAAAACCTATTTGATAGTGAATGCTAATATCCCTGTGTGAGGATATTAGGAGTGGAGAATCGAGTAACATTTGTGTGGTAGGTTTATTGGAAAGCAGTTGGTGTACACTGCAGGCTAGAACCACTATAACTCTTTGTCTTGTGGATTGAATGCTTGCTTAATTTTCATATCTTTTATCATTCGATTGTGTGGAATGTACAAGTGGATTTGAATGTTGTAACTATTTTCATTTCAAGCAAGTGTGGGGATTGTTGTAATAATTTAGATCTTTATTACGCATTTAGTTTCAATTCCTTGCTATTTCATTTACTTTTATTAACATTGAGTCCTTGATTCAAAAGAGGTTCTAGAAATAAGGTTGTCCTACCATAAGCCCTTGTTTATTATGGTGTAAGGTTGTCCTTAGAAGCTCGAATTTGTATCAATCTCTCAATACTTATTTATCAAGGTGATTTAAATTTAGCATTGTGTATTGATTCAATATTGTAAGGGTATTGGTTTATTTTAGATCCATTGATTTTATTAAAAATTTGGCATAGTCCTATTCACCCCCCTCTAGGACATATAGCTTGGCCTTTTCAAGTGGTATCGAGCCTAATAGCTCATTTTTGTTGCTTTTTATTTGGATTTATTTCCTGAGCTAACGATCTAAGCTATATAAAAAAAAAGATGTCAAATTTTGATAGTCTTTCAGTTACTAGGCCTCCACCTTTTGATGGCTCCAACTATGCCTATTGGAAAGCAAGAATGAGGATCTTCCTCAAATCAATGGATGAAAGTGTGTGGCTGGTTTACATGGTGAATGGAAACCTCCTATCATGGAAGTTACTGGTGTTGATGGTTCAAAATCTATGAAAATTACACCGTATTTCCAATGGACCACACTTCAGAAAAGTGAGAGTAGTGCTAATGCTAAAGCACTAAATGCAATCACTTGCGCACTATCACTGGATGAGTTCAAAGAATCATATCCTGTGATCACTGCAAAGCAAGCTTTGAGATATTTTAGAAATGACACACGAAGGTACTTGATTGTCAAGAAATCTAAAGTCCAACTCCTCACAACTAAATTTGAAGAAATTCATATGGAGGAAAATGAAATGTTTATGGACTTTTACACTAGATTGAATGACATTGTAAACTTAATGTGGGGTCTTGGCGAGAAGATCTCGAGAAAGTAAAGTGTGTGCAAAAATACTACGCTCTCTTCTGAACGGTTCAATTCAAAGGTAACACGTAATCCAGGAACTTTGTGATACGGACAATATGAAGGTAGAAGAATTAGTTGGTTCTTTGCAAACCTATGAATTAAGTTTTAAAGCTCCTAAAGGTAAGTCTATTGCTTTGAAGTCATCTAAAAGTATTACTCAAGAAAATTCAGATTCGAGAAAAGTCCGAAGATGATATGGCCCTTTGGCGAAAAAGTTTTATAAGATTTTCAAAAGTAAGAAAAGAGTCGACTTTCAAAAGGCAAATGAAAAGAAACGTTCTAAACCTAAGTCTAAATCTTGGAAGTCATTGAAAGATAGTCAATGTTACAAAGCTTCAAGAATATGGGCATTTAGCAAACAAATGTCCTAAAAGGACAGAATCCAAAAGGAAGGGTATGTTGGCTACTTGGGATGAATCGTCGATTCTGAAGCCTCTTAGAGAATCAGAAATTTGAAAGCCGAGTCGGGCGATGAACTTAAGGCCCTTATGACTCTAGCCAAGTTTACCTTTTCGAGATCACGATGATTGATAAGTGAAGAAAATTTGGATAGTGATCATGAAAATGATGAAGATCTTCAAGATGCTTACAATGCCTTATATAAGGAAAGTTGTAAAATTAACATTAAACTTAAACTTCAAAAGAAAAGTTTCTTAAACTTAAAGAATGTTTTGAAACTCTTGTTTTAGAAAAATCTCAAATTTGATTATTTTGAAAAATTAAAATGTGATTTAGAATTCAAAACCTCCTAATTGAAAATTTGAAATCTGAAAATGAGAAACTTAAAAATGAAGTATCTTCTCTTCGAGTTTGAAGGACACATGGAGATATGCCCAAGGTGATCAAAATTAGAAAAATTATTATCCGGATCAAGAAAATGTAGCGATCGATCCGGGTTGGGCTTTGATAAAAACACATCTCCTAAACAAAGAATGCTCCTTCCAATTTTGTGAAAGGAGAGACTTCTAACTCAAATGGAAAAGGTACTAATCAAGTTGTTTCTAAAAATATAAAAACCTTTCAAAAACACAAAAGCAACTATATAAATTTCAAAAATCAGATTCGAAACCCGTTAAATATTTGAAAAAATTGTTGATTTACTTAAGGAGCTATTAAAATCTAACTCTGTAGGTCATTCTTATAACTATAAACAAAAGAAGACCAATTATTCTCCTAAACCCAAAACAGTACTGAAATGGGTTCCCAAGGTTACTTGTTTGGTTGCTCACACTGCTTTCAAAGCTACAAGCCATTCAAAATGGTACCTAGATAGTGGATGCTCGGACATATGACACGACAAAGCTCTATTCACCGATCTTAAAGATATGGTGATGGGTCGGTCACATTTGGTGATGGTAGCAACTGCAAGATAATTGCAAAGGTACGGTCCAACTCTATAACCTTCCCTTATTTAAAAATGTATTATATGTTGAGGGTTTAAAACACAACTTTGTTGAGCATATCTCAAATATGCGATAACAACCATAATGTTAAATTTTCTAATCAAGGTTGTGAAATTACAAATGAAAAGGGTTACTGTAATATTAATGCGGTGTGAGAACTTGCTACTATATAGTAAGCAATGGTAGCTCATCTAATCAAACGTGCTACATGGTCCATACCGATGAGGCCCGATTTATGGCATAAACGCCTTGGACATGTACACTACAAAATTTATACAGATTGAGCAAAAGTGAACTAATTAAGGTCTACCTAAAATGCAAAAAGTAGACAAGATTTGTGGTGAATGCCGGTATGGTAAACAAACTAGGAGCTCTCACAAAAAGGTGAACTCCAATATCACCACAAGACCACTCGAGCTTCTCCATATGGATCTTATAGGACCAACAAGAACGGAAAGTCGAGGTGGCAAAAAGTACATCTTAGTTATTGTAGATGATTATACAAGATACACTTGGGTTTCATTCTTGAGAGATAAATCGAGAAACCCTTGATGAAGTGAAAAAGATTATAAAAGCAGATTCAGACTAAAAAATGTTCTCAAGTCGAGCAAGATCTGTAGTGATCATGGATCCGAATTCGAAAATAGCGGTTTTGAGAAATTTTGTAGCGATCAGGGTATATCGCATGAATTCTCAGCACCTAAAACTCCTCAACAAAATGGAATTGTCGAGAGGAAGAATAGAGTGCTTCAAGAAATGGGAAGTGTTATGTTAAATAGCATGAAGCTTCTAGGAATCTCTGAAATTTGAAGCGGTGAATACGACTGCTACATTATTAATGCCGTGTTTATATTTGTAAATCTAATAATAAAACGGCTTATGAAATGTGGTTTGAGAAAAAGCCTTCTACATCAAATATTTTCGAGGTTTTAGCGACAAGTGCTATATTTTGCGTGACAAGTGAAAATTTGGGAAAATTCGACACTAAAAGTGATGAAGGGATCTTTTAGGTTATTCTTTAAACAATCGTGCATATCGTGTTTTGAACAATAGGACCGGTGTGATTCAAGAGTCAATAAATGTTGTGATTGACGATCTTTTGAATACACTGTCCCTAGTTCGAATAATGATGAAGTTCTTATACTTGAAAAACAAGAAATTTCATCAAGTGAAACTAATCGAATTAAGGAATTTGTTAAAGATCATCCAACCTCTCAAATACTTGGAAACCCTCTCAGGGTGTGCGCACTTTCGTAGACAATTAGAGGACATATGTAACTCACGTATGCTTTACATCCCAGTTGAGCCAAGGTAACGTAAAAGCACTTTCGGATGAAAATTGGATTCTTGCGATGCAAGAAGAACTTAATCGGTTGTCGAAATGATGTCGGCAACTTGTTCCTAGACCTAAAGATAAACATATTATTGGAACAAAATGGATTTTCAAAAACAAATCGATGAACTAGGAAATATTATTCGAAATAAAGCAAGACTAGTTGTACGAGGATATACACAAATTGAAGGTATTGACTATAATGAAACATTTGCCCTTACAGCTCGTCTTGAGTCAATCAGACTTTTTATCTCCATTGCATGTTATAGGAAAATTAAAATTTATCAAATGGATGTAAAGAGTGCCTTTCTGAATGGTGATTTACATGAAGAGGTATATGTTGAACAACCTACGAGGTTTGAAGATCCTAAATTTACTTGATCATGTGTATCGTCTTAAGAAAGCTCTCTATGGTGCTGAAACAAGCTCCCGAGCATGGTATGAAAAAGCTGACTAAGTTTTCTTGAGTCATAATTTTAAGATGGGATGTGTTGATAAGGCGCTCTTTGTTAAGAAACATAACGATGATATTCTAATGGTTCAAATATATGTTGTGATATTATTTATGGATCAACTTTGTACTAATATGATTTATTGAGTTTGCTTGATTTAATGAAGTCTAAATTGAAATGAGCATGGTTGGAGAATTAAACTATTTCCTAGGGTTGCAAGTAAGACAACAACTTTGATGGAATTTTATTTCTCAAACTAAATATGCTCGAGTTTAATTAAGAAATTTGGATTTGAGAAAGGTAAAAATTTTGATACTCTTATGGTACAAATCGTGTAAGACTCTCAAAAGACTCTACGGGTAATGATGTGGATCCTAAATTGTATCGTAGTTTGATTGGTAGTTTACTTTATCTAGCTGCTAGTAGACCAGATATTGCTTTGAGTGTTGGTATTTGTGCTCGTTATCAATCAAATCTAAAGAATCTCACTTAAGCTATTTGTTAGCGGATTATGCGTTATGTCCCAAGTTCTACTAAATTAGGTCTCTGGTATCCACATGAGACTAATGTTCAATTAGCGAAGATGCCTTGAATCTTTGGTTGAAATTTGGAAACATTGATGATAGGAAATCAACCGGTGGTGGTTGTTTCTACATTGAAATTGTCTTGTTTCTTGGTTTAGCAAGAAGCAAAGTTCTATATCGCTATCAATCTGCTTGGTTTGAATACATTCTTCTTTGAAATGCATGTACTCAACTTGTTTGGATGAAATGAATGTTAGCGATTATGGAATTACTCAAGATTCTATGATTTTATTTTGTGATAATTCCAGTGCAATAAATATTTCTAAAAATCCAGTTCAGCATTCACGTACTAAGCATATTGATATTAGATTTCATTACATTCGTGAATTAGTGGAAGATAAATTAATATATTTGGATTACATTCCAACCGAGACTCAACTGGCGGACATTTTCACTAAACCGCTCGACAAAAGCAGGTTTAATAAATTAAAGTTTGATCTCGGTATGTGCAATTTAAATTGAGTTTGCATGTTTTTGTGTATCATAATGTACATAAGTTTGATGTTTTATGTGTTTAAATTTGAAATTATTTAAAAATTTGCAAATTTTATGTCGTATTCTCGACCTGTCGTGAGTGTACCACGACCGGTCGTGGTTGACACGACCGGTCGATTACACGTACCACGACTTTAGCCGTGAATCTCGGATTCCACTTAAAATTGGGGATTTTGTCTTCTTCTTCATTTCTCTCCAACGGTTTAGCTACTGACCCAACCCACCTTCATTGTTCTTGAGGTTAGTGGTTCTTTTGCATTTTTTTGTAGATTCTTGCTATTAGTGTTTCAAATCTCATTGTTGTGGAATCTATTTGATCATTCGTTGCAGGTTTGGGGTTTTATCTTGAAAAATCTATTTTATTTAAACCTCATTTCTTACAACTTGTTGTATCCTTGAAATCCTTCTTTGAAAATGGATGCTAGAGGTAAAAGAAAACTACTCGAGGTCCATCTTCTTCTAGATCAACTTCTATTGTTCAACGTCATCTTCGCTCTCCTGAAAATGATCCTTCTGATGCTCAGGATTTGCGTATGCGCAATGTTATTGTTGAGCGTCATGTTAATGTCAATCACATTGCTTCTTTTGGTATTCCTTCTTTGTTGGAATCTGTGGGATGGGATAACATCTTACATTGGGGTGGAGGTTTAGGTCCATTGCCCAATCCATGTTTGCATGTATCTGTGATTTTTCTCTTGAGAATTTAACTTTTAAAGTTGATACTCAAGAAGGTTTGTTTGTAGTAGATCGACATTTGATTGCGGACATTATGGAAATACTGTCAATGATGAAAGCATTCCAATTAATATTTTACATGATAGTCTCTCAATCGAACGAAGAATGCTTACTAGAGATTTATGTAATTTGGATGTTCATTGGACTCATAAAGGTCATACACTTCCTCAAGGTATTTGTTACCCGGACATGTACTTCATAAGATATTCATCTCTAATCTTTATCCACGTTACGGTAATAAAACCGAACTCACTTTGCTTTCATGGTTCGTGTTTTGCATTACATTGTCTCTGTGCAAAAATATGTCTTCCTTCTTTAATGTCATTCCATTATTAAATGTCAGCGTCACCATCCTGGACATAGTGATATACCCTTTGGCTATTTATTGACTATGTTAGCAAATCATATGCTCATAGCTATGCCTACTGAGAAAAACCCATCCATCATCTCCTTTTAATAATTCCAATCTTAATAAGATGACTTTAGATTTGGCTAAAGGCCAAGTGGATCTTGGTAGCGATTAGTCTTTGAAAGCGGTAATCTTGGTTTGGTGATCTTCCCGAAGGCGTGAATATGGATGACTTATTTGAAGAACTTGAGTCAAACTCGGTGATGATCCGATTTTCACCTTACGATTTTGATGAAAGATTGAATTCTCTTCAAGAAGCGGGTGGCTCAAATTCGTGTTACTCAAGACACACAATTTTCTTATTTGCGTAAATATATGAGGCGAATTGCTAAGGGTTTACACAAAATTGATCCATCTAATCCTGCACCCTCTTACGGTTGTTGAATTTTTTTCGGTCTGTAATATTTTGATATTAGCATGCATCTCAAAACCTTTTTGTTGGTTATGCACAATTTTCTCTTACTTCAACTCCTGATTTCATTACTGCTCTTCTTCCTTTGTCATTTTGTGTCAAAAAGGGGGAGAAGTTTGGTGAACTTTGTCATTCATTTTGATGTGCTTCCTATTACTCAGGGGGAGTTAAATTTTGATGTGCTTCCTATTACTCAGGGGGAGTTAATGAATGATGCTAGTTATTGCTTATCATGTCTATATATTTGTGCATGCTTCTCACATGTTGTGTTTCTCTTGGAAATATTATTACTTGGGTGTTTTGTCACAAATTTGACAAAGGGGGAGATTGTAAGGGTTATGGTCTCATACTCCTTTGGTTGTCAAATTTTGATGTGTCAAAACATCTATCTGTGTCTTGTGCTTGTATGATGATTTTTATTCAAGACACTTTGCTAAATACTTCAAGAAGCTATAAGTTGGATTCTTCAAGATGTTACAAGTTGAAGCTCAAGATGTTGAAGTTCAAGAAGCTACTATGTTGATGTTCAAGTCTTAGAGAACGACTCATGACTTGAAGACTAATAAGCGATGCATGTTGTTATCTTTGATGAAGATCTCAAGTTTGAAGCTACAAGATCTCAAGCTTTAGATATGGTTCAAACAATCTATATTCGTTGAATGGTTGAAGTTCAATGTCCATACGACATGTTTCAGGTTTGAATGACTTTAGGTTGACCCTTTAAGTAGGTCATTTTGGATACATAAATCAAATGTTTATTTTACATAAGTTTGGTCTATTCCAAGACCAGTCCTAGCTCTTGTTCGACCAGTCCTAGCATTGGTTCGACTAGTCCAAGAAATTCCACGATCGGTCCTAAGTAGTTGAAGATTTTGAGAATTTTTGGTACGCCCCGACCATCTGGAAGTCCTTCGACCGGTCGTAGGTTGGCTTCGACTAGTCCACGATCAGTCGTGGAGCTACGACTCAAAATCCAGCAACTTATTTCATGGTCCTACGACCAGTCGTAGGTATCTACGACCAGTCGTAGGTGACCCACGACCAGTCGTAGGGTACACACGACCATCATGGAACGGCTTTCAAAGATCGCGCTCAATTTTTCAAAAATCTGTTAGAGCTACGACCAGTCCTAGGTTTCTAAGACCAGTCGTAGGAACGATTTTTTCTTCTATAAATTGAACACGAATTTCAGAGTTTTGACATCTCAACTCCATTCCATTTCATGAATTTTCAAGTAATCACTCTGAGATAAGTCTGTGTTTATTTTAAGCTAAATTGTGCTTATTTAATATTCCTTTTTGCTAGCTTATTTAATTTGATTTTGTTTCTATATTCCAATCTTATTTGAAAAGAGGAATTATCTTATTCCTTCTTCTTGGAATCAAAATCAAATATAGCTTCGCTTGACAAGTTAAATCTAAAATCTATTAGAATTTAGAACCTTATGAATATGAGTATTGAAAATTGAACTTTGATATTCAATTATCTACTCCAATTGGTTCTCTTTGAGAATTTAAAGGAGAAATCCGGTATTTTACAATTACAGTAAAATTCATTTATTTTGGTTTTGTTTGAGGTTAAGCCGGAAAAATCTCATTGTCTTGGTTTTGTTTGAGATTGAGCGGAAAAATCTCATTGTATTGGTTGTCTTAGGTTTAGGAAAACCGAAACTTCGAGAAAAAGGGTTTTTGAATTGTGTAAGCCCAAGTGAAAAAGACACAATTGTAAGGTTTTGGTGAACTTTTAGAAAACCTATTTGATAGTGAACGCTAATATCCCTGTGTGAGGATATTAGGAGTGGAGTAGCATTCTGTGGTTGTTGGAAAGCAGTTGGTGTACACAGGGCGAACCACTATAACTCTTTGTCTTGTGGATTGAATGCTTGCTTAATTTTCATATCTTTTATCATTCGATTGTGTGGAATGTACAAGTGGATGTGAATGTTGTAACTATTTTCATTTCAAGCAAGTGTGGGGATTGTTGTAATAATTTAGATCTTTACTTCTGCATTTAGTTTCAATTCCTTGCTATTTCATTTACTTTTATTAACATTGAGTCCTTGATTCAAAAGAGGTTCTAGAAATAAGGTTGTCCTACCATAAGCCCTTGTTTATTATGGTGTAAGGTTGTCCTTAGAACTGAATTTGTATCAATCTCTCAATACTTATTTATCAAGGTGATTTAAATTTAGCATTGTGTATTGATTCAATATTGTAAGGGTATTGGTTTATTTTAGATCCGCTGATTTTATTAAAAATTTGGCATAGTCCTATTCACCCCCCCTCTAGGACATATAGCTTGGCCTTTTCAGTTATAGATTTAGGGAATTGAGAATAGTTTAAGGTTTAGGTTTAGGAAATCGGGTTCGGGTTCGGGATCAGCTTTAGGTTTGGGTTTTCAAGTTTAGGATCTAGTTTAGGTTAGGGAGTTGAGATTAGGATTAGGTGTAGGTTTAGGTTTAGGGATTTGAGAATACATTTAGGTTAAGGTTTAGGTTATAGGTTTTGGTTTAAGTTAAGGTTATAGGTTTTGGTTTAGGTTTAGGTTATAGATTTAGGAATGAGAATAGTTTAAGGTTTAGGTTTAGAAATCGGGTTTAGGTTCGGGATCGGCTTTAGGTTTGGGTTTTCAAGTTTAGGATCCGGTTTAGGTTAGGTTAGGGAGTTGAGATTAGGATTAGGTGTAGGTTTAGGTTTAGGGATTTGAGAATACATTTAGGTTAAGGTTTAGGTTATAGGTTTTGGTTTAGGTTTAGGTTTAAGTTTTAGGTTTAGGTTATAGATTTAGGGGAATTGAGAATAGTTTAAGGTTTAGGTTTAGAAATCGGGTTCGGGTTCGGGATCGGCTTTAGGTTTGGATTTTCAAGTTTAGGATCCGGTTTAGGTTAGGGAGTTGAGATTAGGATTAGGTGTAGGTTTAGGTTTAGGGATTTGAGAATACATTTAGGTTAAGGTTTAGGTTATAGGTTTTGGTTTAAGTTAAGGTTATAGGTTTTGGTTTAGGTTTAGGTTATAGATTTAGAGAATTGAGAATAGTTTAAGGTTTAGGTTTAGGAAATCGGGTTCGGGTTCCTGGATCGACTTTAGGTTTGGGTTTTCAAGTTTAGGATCCTAGGTTTAGGTTAGGGAGTTGAGATTAGGATTAGGTGTAGGTTTAGGTTTAGGGATTTGAGAATACATTTAGGTTAAGGTTTAGGTTATAAGTTTTGGTTTAAGTTAAGGTTATAGGTTTTGGTTTAGGTTTAGGTTATAGATTTAGGGAATGAGAATAGTTTAAGGTTTAGGTTTAGGAAATCGGGTTCGGGTTCGGGATCGGCTTTAGGTTTGGGTTTTCAAGTTTAGGATCCGGTTTAGTTAGGGAGTTGAGATTAGGATTAGGTGTAGGTTTAGGTTTAGGGATTTGAGAATACATTTAGGTTAAGGTTTAGGTTATAAGTTTTGGTTTAAGTTAAGGTTTAGGTTTTGGTTTAGGTTTAGGTTATAGATTTAGGGAATTGAGAATAGTTTAAGGTTTAGGTTTAGGAAATTGGGTTCGGGTTCGGGATCGACTTTAGGTTTGGGTTTTCAAGTTTAGGATCCGTTTAGTTAGGGAGTTGAGATTAGGATTAGGTGTAGGTTTAGGTTTAGGGATTTGAGAATACATTTAGGTTAAGGTTTAGGTTATAGGTTTTGGTTTAAGTTAAGGTTATAGGTTTTGGTTTAGGTTTAGGTTATAGATTTAGGGAATTGAGAATAGTTTAAGGTTTAGGTTTAGGAAATCGGGTTGGGTTCGGGATCGGCTTTAGGTTTGGGTTTTCAAGTTTAGGATCCGGTTTAGGTTAGGGAGTTGAGATTAGGATTAGGTGTAGGTTTAAGTTTAGGGATTTGAGAATACATTTAGGTTAAGGTTTAGGTTATAGGTTTTGGTTTTGGTTTAGGTTTAAGTTTTATGTTTAAGTTATAGATTTAAGGAATTGAGAATAGTTTAAGGTTTAGGTTTAGGAAATCGGGTTCGGGTTTGGGATCGACTTTAGGATTGGGTTTTCAAGTTTAGGTTTAGGTTAAGGGTGTGGTCCCTGCAAATACAAATATAAAAATGGCCTGGCCATTTCAATGTTGTCCATAGGAAATGGACGGCTTCATCATGGTCATAACAGCGGTTCTCACTTTCCAGGGACCCCCGCTCATCCGGATAGCTCCGACGCACATCCGGATAGCTCCGACGCACATCCGGGTCTGCTCCATTAATTTCGAACAAATGCATAAACACAGCCTGTCAAAATGGCCAGGCCCCTCCAATGCTGTCCATAGGAAATGGACAGCTTCATCATGGTCATAACAGCGGTTCCCACCTTCTAGGGACCCCCGCTCCACATCCGGATAGCTCCGACGCACATCCGGATCTACTTCATCAATTTCATGATAATATATAAACATGGGCCTGTCCAAATGGCCAGGCCACTTCTTCAATGAATCATATAGTATGAAGGAAAGAAGACTCACCAATTTAGCTAGCAAGGAGAGAAAGTGTGAGTGCTTGGAATGTCGCCCTTTCTTTGAATAATGGATGCATATTCCACATTGCAATCTGAGAATGAGTAAATTTTTTAGTTTCTCCGACAATGCAAATGGGCACAAATTTACATATAAAGATTTTAAAGATTGTAAAACATTCCAAGACATTAGTTGCACAAATAATGGATGAGACATACCAAGACTATAGGTGCCCAGAGCAAGATAACTGCACCAATGTTGTACCTAGCTGCATTGAAAGAGCAAAAAAATTATATGAATGAAAAAATAACAATTTCAAAGATAAAATAAATAGTTAAAAATTTTACCATTTCAATATGAACCTTGTAGTGGCAACATTGATCTGTGAGGCTAAAAATACATGAGCCTGCATATAAAAATCTCAAGTTAGTTCGGCCTTTGAGGTCCTCAAATGATAATAGAAGAAGCCAGTAAACTAAAAATACATGAGCCTGCATACAACTCTCCTTGATGCCCATTCTCCCTCCTCCTTTACCTGGGCTTGGGACCGGCAATGCAAGGAGTTGCATTGGCGGAGTTAAAAAGGGGCTTAGCCTCCATTTGATTTGTGACGACCAAATGGAGTCTAATATATTTACATATAGAGTATAAAATTCATTCAAAATTACAAAAACGAAACCAAACAACATATAGTAACATAAAAAAAAAACAAGCGAAACATCAATATAAAGTAACTAAAAACCAAACCAAGTTTTGAGTTCATCAATATAAAGTAACTAAAGTGTTAAATTAGTTCAAAATTAAACAAAAAAAAAACAAGCGAAACATCATATATATATATATATATATATATATATATATATAAAGTAACTAAAAAAAGCATCCACACCAAGTTTAATTATAGAGTACCAAGTTTGTTTGTATTATCGAAATCTCAAAGATTCCTTCCCCCATTGCACAAGTGATCCCGGACCGGCCTCTCTAAGTGTAGATGCGAACCCATCTTCTTTCCATAAACGAGTGTCAGGATGTATAATCTTAGTCAGGGTAATAACAAAAGCTCCATCCTCCACTGGTTCGCAATGGACAACTGCATTTGGATTAACTTCGTGTACTTGACCACGAGCAACTACATCACGATTTCCCCAACCAAGCAAGTCGCATCTCTTACCGATATATATTTATTGGATTTCCTCCAATAAATATCATATGGTTACATGCTTAGAAAATATTAACAATTCAAGAGATTCTCCTTGATCGCTTTCTTTTCTTGATTTTCTCGACTACATCACTGATGTCTTCAGGTTCATTGAATATCAACTCATCAACAATTGCTAATGAGGTGAGATTAGGTCTTGCATCGGCATCAGTTACATCCTTAAACCGTTCCGATAGAGGGCATGTCTCTTCTTCGATAAAAATCTTTTTTGGAACTTCCAATACCACATGCCATTTAGGATTTTTTGGATCTCTGGAGTAGAAAACTTGTGTGGCATGCTCCGTAAGAATGAACGACTCGTCACCCAATTTGTCTGAACTATAAAGACTGGACAAATTTACTAATCTCAGATTCACTTCGACATCAAAAGAAACACCATGATGCGTCACCTTAACCCAATCACACTTAAATAAGATGGGCTTGTACCCTGTTCTGTACTCCAATTGGATAATTCTATGAAAGACTCCGTAGTAAGGTTGATTTTCATCCACTGTATTCATATCCTTAGCACTAGATCGAAAGGTGGTCATACCCTCTGTCATAACCCCACCGTTTTGGTTCGTTTTATTCTCCTCATAGTCCTTGGCGATAAAGAGAAAACCATTAATACAATACTTATTGTATTGAGTACAAAAAGCTAGAGGTCCTCTCACTATATCTTTAAATTCTTTATCGTCAGATTCGCTAAACTCTGGTTGCCTCTTCAACCAAGGTATCAATTCATCCAAACTAGGCACCCTGTTGGTCCTCCTGTAACATTGCTGAAAGAAATCTTTGTGCTTCCTGCGCATTATTTAATACCATTGTTATATTGAAATCGCGTAAAGTAAAGAAAATATATACAAATGAGCTAATTGTGCATACCCTTCCCACACATCATAGCTGGGATAACTCTTCAGTACCCATGTACGAGCCTGTTTATATTCGATACCCGCTAGGATAACACTTTGACCTGAACCTATTGGACCAACATCGTCATCATTGTTATTGTCATCAACGACATCTTGCAACTTTTGTAGTCCTGAAATGACTCCATCAAACCGTTTTTCCAATTTTTTCAAGAGGCTTGTTTTTTGTTTTCCTCTGTATTGGTTGCAATATATAATCGTCTCCTCTTGGATATATTGTTCTGTAATGCAACCCTCAGGTCGCGTCTTGTTACGGACATAGGCCTTAAATGTCTTCATGAACCTGACAAAGATAATGATACATTACAAATACATACAACTGTAGATGTTAAGCCGGATTATTCTTATTAAACTTATAGCGTACCTTTCGAATGGATACATCCATTGATAGTATACAGGACCACATATACGAGCCTCGTAAGTCAAGTGGATGGGCAGATGCATCATCACGACAAATATAGATGGAGGGCATATAATCTCAAGCTGACATAAGGTCCTAGTCATACCCCTCTCAAGAGTGAGGAGCGTTTGAACATCTACTGTTGTTGAGCACAAGGCATTAAAGAAGGTGCAAAAGCTTGTAATTATAGGATGAATAACCTTCCTATCCCTGAATGTATGCTGGATGAGAACTGGGAGTAAATGTTGCATCAACACATGGTAAGAATGAGACTTCATTCCCTTTAAATCCATGCAATCTCCCTTTATGATGGTCTTCCAATTTGCACTAAAACTGACTGGAACACACAGGTCATGCAAAGTCTGAATGAAAAGCTTTTTCTCTTCTTTTCTTAAACAAAAAGGACCTTGTTTCTGAATCATCTTGCCATTGCTCTTTTTTAGCCATAGACGCTTCTTAATTCTCAATTGTTTCAGGTCCCTGCGCGCATTAGCATCATCCTTGGTCTTGCCAGGTGTGTTCAACAACAAGGTGATAATGATTTCACATATATTTTTCTCGGCATGCATAACATCAAGGTTGTGACGCACCGGAATATCTTTCTAATACTTTAGATCAAATAATATAAACCGTTTAAAGAACCACGGTGATTTAACAACACCCGTTAGCTCTTGTCGGCCTCCATCAATACCCCTCATATTCCTCTTCTCAGTCTTCCCCCATTGCATATGCAAGTTCACAGTCTGTCTTTCGACCTCAATCCCGTCCAGACGAATTGGGTTGACGTCATATCTCTACCTTCTTATTGAATGTGCTAGCACTTGTGTCCTTTCTTGCCTGGTCTGACATTGACAACTATCGTTTGTGACCCATATAAACATGTTTCTTTTCATATTGGAGTCGCAAGGAATCTGTGTTAGGACCACATACAGGACAACCATACTTACCCTTGGTCCTACAACCAGAAACATTACCATATGCTGGAAAGTCATGGATTGTCCAGAGCAAAACGGCACGCATCTTGAATTTATTTTTATGATATGCATCAAGCGTCGTGACCCCTTTATGCCATAAGTCTTGCAATTCATCAATCAATGGTCGTAAATAAACATCAATATCCTTTCCTGGTTGTTGTGGTCCCTCAATGAGCAAAGCCAACATAGTAAACTGAGGTTTCATGCAAAGCTTTGGCGGAAGGTTGTACGTCACACACATAACGGGCCATGAACTATGAGCTGTAGTGAAAGCACCGAATGGGTTAAACCCATCTGTAGCCAGGCCCAATCGAACATTGCGAGGCTCAGCTGAAAAATCCATATACTTCTCATCAAGATTCTTCCATGCAATAGAATCAGCCGGATGCTCCATCTTTTCAGGTTGCAATTTTCTGGTTGAGTGCCAGGACATTTCTTTCGCTAACCATGGCACACTGAACATTCTTTGTAGCCTTGGTGTTAATGGAAAATACCTTAACACCTTGGCAGGTACTCGAGATTGTTTTTTCTCAACATTCATTTCTATCTTGAACCTAGGAGCTTTACAAGTTGGACAACTGGTTTTCATCTCGTTCTCTTTCCAGTACAAGATACAGTCATTTGGACAAGCATGGATCTTCACATAATCAAGACCCAACTTTGTAATGATCTTCTTCGCTTGGTAGGTATTAGTAGGGGCCTTGTTACCAGAAGGTAACACCTTCTTTAGTAGTTGAAGGAGCTCTGTAAAGCTTTTTTGCTCCATCCATGGTTCACCTTTAATTTGAAAAGTTGTACAATAAAAGTCAGCACAGTGAAATCTTGGGCCCCTGGTATAGCTCAATCATTGCGTCTCGTAGATTTTCTTCAAACTCATCAGTTTCATTTTCCCCAAAGACGCCTTCGACTATAGGGGTCACATTCGGCTCATCCTGTACAACTTCATCTAGGTTATTACCATCGAGTTTTTGAACAATCGCGTTGTGAACCTCATTTAAGTTCAGGACATTGTGGTACTGTTGGGAACTTGATGCACATTCAGTACGCTTAGGTGATACATGCTCACCATGCATGTCCCAAACCCTATAGCTTGAGTCAAATCCATTTTTCATTAGATGTATTTCCAAATCATCATAAGAAATCGGTAATCGTAAACATTTACAAGTGGCACATGGACAAAGAATGGTTTCTCTACCAGGAAGGTGTTCTCGTGCAAACTTCACAAAGCTTTTGATTCCAGAAATAAAACGAGGGTTCGGAAAACTTAGTGTCATCCACTCCCTATCTGTTATAGCCGGATCCTGATTAACCACGGGGTTCATTTTGAACCTGCACCTTACAAAAAAAAAATAATAATAATAATTATTTTTCACTCATTCACGAATCTAATTCTAAACATGGCCCTGTTTTTGCCGCACTTGAGTGAGTCTCCCACAACAACTAGGAAAGATCCAGTCATGTGAGAATGGTCAAATTGTTGCCGGGCTGGCAATGGGTATGAACCTCAACGGCTAGAATCCTATATCTATATAATCAAGTGCATATAGCTAACGTACTTTGGTGTGCAATAAGAGGAGTGATATAAACGAATACGCTAGTGTTTAAGTTAGAATGTTGTTAACCATTGATTTACATTTAAGCAACCTTAAATGTATAGACTATTTACTGTATTCTCCTGTTTGCCATGTGCAAACGTGCTGTGCCAAGTAGACACATTGGAGCTAACTTATGGTCGGTTATCCAGACTGCTGATCTTATGGGCCCCATCATGGTGAACCGAAAAACTAGTTTTGCTGCTGTAAATGCCAAAGTCTTCAGTTCAAAGTCTCAATTAAGGCTTACAAATTAAATGGGATGGGAACGTTGCATTAAAAAATATATATACACATATATATATAACTGTTGGGCCCTGCACAAATGCAGGTGGGTCGAACCAGCCGAGGCCTGAACGGATGCAAGTGGGCCACACCCGGCATCAGCGGATGGGACGCACCCTGCATCAGTGCTAGGCTACGTACAGGAACCCACCTTGATGTCAGGATCCACCCTAACCGTCATTGTGGTTCTTATCATTTTAATGGTACTGATTTCATGGGCATCATGCTAGGACCCATCCAATCCAACGTCTGAATAGCCAAACCATACAAAAATGAAAAGAGGAAAACCCAACACTTCGTTGAGTCATTTCATCAAACACTTACATTCTATCTTCATCACCCAAAAGATGGCTATCATGTTACAATTCCTTTGGCTCTACAGCCATCTCTAGGGATGTCAATGGGCCGAGCTTGGGGTAGGTCTTAGCCCGGATTTTGAATGTTTCGGGCTGGGCCATCAGGGCTTGTCTTCCTAATGGTGGCCCACATGCAAGCACATGCATAAGGGCACTTTGGCATTTGATTTTGTATAACTTAGCTCTATGTTTCAAGGCCCAATTGGGACGATTAATGGGCTAGGATAGCTACCTTGGGCTAGAGTATTAGGCCTACGGATGTATGGATTATTGGATAAATTGATGGATGGATCATGTATGTGCATATGTATGTATACACACATGCATATATGGATGTTTATATGTTTCTATGCATGGATGAATGAATGTACAAGTGTGTGTGTGTGTGTGTGTGTGTGTGTGTGTGTGTGTGTGTGTGTGTGTGTGTATACGATGATGTATAGATGAATGTGTGTGTGAGATGAATAGATAGACATATGTATGTATGCATGCATGCATGCATGTTCGATAAATGGATGAGTATGAGATGGTCAAGTATGTTTTCCAATTATTTCACATTTTAGATGTCTTAGTTATTATTTGGTATATGCATTTGTATGATGAGAACCAATTTTTATTACTATTACAATAATTATTTTAGGATAACTCATGTTTTAGACTTCTATTAAATGGAAATTTATTAGGTATGACTCTTTATATATATATATATATATATATATATATATATATATATATATATATATATATATATATATATATATATATGAGAAATGCTAACACACAACTAGTTGGACCATTCCAATTAGTCCAACTAGTTGTGCATTAAATGACAAAAAAATCATCTTACTATACACATGTAATGCACTGTATATGAAGATATGTGACCTTGAGTCTTACATAAGTATAATAGCAGCTTACATGCCATAGATCAAGCCAGTTTATTAAATAGGGCTCACCAATAAAATTGTATGTACTAAAATTAGTAATTGATCGTCATCGTTGGAACCACACATAAACTGGAATTTATATTGTTGGAATGGATTTTTAGCAACTCACTTTTCTTGTAAATAAATATTATATTATTGATCAAAAAAAAAATAAATCATTAATATGCTTACATGGGACCCAATCTAATGAACGAACTAGATTTTTTAAACATGGGACGCATCGCTCCAATATGTCACACATGTACAACCTATTTAATCATCCCACTTTATTTAGACACAACCATTCTTCATATCTCTCACCTTATTTAATGCATTCTTTAATTATTTTTACGGACGTGGTTTGGCTAAAGTGGTTGCCACTAGCCCATGGCTAATGGTTGGTGTTTTGTACGCCCCACTATGAAGTATGTGTTTTATCCATGCCGTCCATCCATTTTTATAGATCATTTTAGGCCTTGATCCCAAAAACGAGGGCAATATAAATCTCAGGTGGACTGCACCACAAGAAAACAGTAAGGATTGAATGCACACCATTAAAATCCTCCTAAGGCCCATTGTCCTATTTATTTGACATCCAATCTGTTGATTATGTCATGCAGATCTATATGAAGGGAAAAAATAAAGATCAGATTGATCCAAGACTTTTATGGCCCCCAAGAAGTTTATAATAGTGGACATTCAATCAACACTATTTCCTATGATGTGGTACACTTGAAATTGGAATATATCTATTTTTTGGTATCATACCATAAAATGATATAGAAAAATAGATGACAACATGGATGAAACAAATACATCATGGTGAGGCCCACAGAGCACCTACCACTAGCCATTGGTCGGACAAGCAGGGTCACTAGCCAACCCGCTTTCCATCTTTACAGCGCTGGAACTTCCAACCCGGCCCGCATGGAGTAGATTAGGTGCAGCCCTGTCCAAGCATAATAGGGTGCATCCCTTACCATGGGGCTCAATTTGATGTATGTATTATATGTACATGTAATCCAACCATATTTTCAGTTCATTTTAAAACACTATTCAAAAAATAAAATAGATATAAATCTCAGGTGGACCACACCATAGGAAACAATGGTGATTAGCCATTAGAAACATTTTGTAAACTACAAAATTTTTGGATCAAGAAAAATTTATTTTTTTATGTTTTCATTTTCCCATAATCTAGGTTTTCATAACTTTATCAATATTTCAAGTGGAAAATAAACACTAAAGTGGGCCTTAGGAAGTTTTTAATGATAAATGTTCAATATCAAATATTTCTTATCATGTGGTAGGCACGAGAATTTTATCTTCTCACTTTTTGGAATCTTCAGAACATGACCTTCGATATGGACCAATGGCATGGATATATAATACATATACTAAGGTGACCCTACGGTGAAGGATGCACCCCATTGCGTGAGGACCATGCCATACCTATCTTCACTGGTGTTTTTTATTGTTTTGGCAAATGCCCCTTTTCTCGGAATGATGAGCGGGAGGCCCTTTGCTCGAGCCAACAGAGGGAGAGGAAGGCTAACATTGATTTTTTATAAGGCCCACCGTGTGATGTATATATAAGATCCCGTCCAACCATCAGTTTTGTAATCTCATTCTAGTTAAAGATTCAAAATATCAAGCTGATATTTGATTCAAGTAGGCCACACAAATAGAAAAGTTGATGCAAAGATGTTCACCCTTAATTTTTGTAGCCAAACCATACACAAATGAAACAAGGAAAACCCAACACTTCGTTGAGTCATTTCATCAAACACTTGGTGAGCAACATCAATATCAAAATAAACAGTCATCGAACTTCAAAGAAGAAATCCTGAAAATAAAAAAGAAAGAGAATTTCACCTTTCAGAAGTGGAAACCCTAATCCGTTGGATTTGTAGGCTGATGAGATGTGGTCGGAGCACAGTTACGCCGTCGTAGGGCAGCTGGGTTGTGGTAGAACAGGGAAGCTAGGTTGCGGTAGAGAGAGACAGGGAGAGAGATTGTGAGAGAGAGAGAGAGAGAGAGAGAGAGAGAGAGAGAGTGCGCGAGAGAGTTTGGGCGGCACTGGGTTGCGGAGAGAGAGAGAGAGACAGGGAGAGAGAGAGAGAGAGAGAGAGAGATTGAGAGAGAGAGAGAGATTGAGCGTGAGAGAGAGAGACAGAGAGAGGGAGACTGGGCGAGAGAGAGAGAGAGAGAGAGAGAGAGAGAGAGAGAGAGAGAGAGATTGGCGTTGATGGTTTTAGTCCGCCCGCCCAAATTTTGGGGCTTTTTGACAGACGGATCAATTAGAGACTCCGTGGGGTCCACCATGATGTGTTTCATTAATCCATTTCTATATATAATTTTAATAAATTATTTTACTTTAACAAACAATTTTTCAAGTATATTTAAGGCCCAACTGGACCACACCATAAGAAGTAACTGTAAATCAAGTTATAATGTTTCTTGGCATGTGGTCCACTTGAGCCTTAGATGTAGCTCATTTTTTTTTTTCAACGTCTAAAGTAATATTTAAAAATATATAGACGATTTGGATAGAACATATAGTTTTTTTTTAGGCCTCAAAGAGCCCCTTACAACACTATTAGGTATTAATGGTGTATCCATTATTTAGCTACAGATTAAAACCGTAGCAAGTATAGCTAAGGTTTATGTCCGTAACAAAAAAAGTAACACGGTCTGAATCCTTTGCCCCTTTTTTTTGGTAGTGTTTTTTTTATTTGAATGCATATTCTTATGTGTATTCGCACATGTTTGGGAGCAAAAGGAGTGATTTTGGGTCCACTAAAACCACCCGACTGAGTGAAAGTTGTGAATTTTTGGGAACCTTATGACTGAAATTCTGGGTTTGCTAACTTTAAACATAACAATGTGCATGTTAGGACTACCTTGGTTGACGTAATCGAGTCCCTAGAAACTTCAGTTTGTCCAAATCCATGTTAGGACTACCTAGGTGTGTGGATTGAAGCAAATGAGAAAGAAAATTCTAAAATTGAAAATCTAAACAGCCTAAACATGAAGTGTTTTGGAAGATGAAGAGTCGGGGTCGACCCCGAGTGTCAAATGAGTTGTCTAAGTTTTGGACAGGGGGACTTGACTGATCTTGGGCCACTGGATAGGGGGACCTGGTCGACCATGACAGGACCGCCTGGACATCAATGTATAAAAATGTTCAACAATAGGTAATATGAATGTAATGACTTAAAAAATTCGTATATATTTTTTTACAATTTCGATTGAGGTGATTCAAAAGACAAATTGAAGGTTAATGAGTATAGTTTCATAGAAAAATAAATTTAAAATAAAATACAAAATTAGAGGAGGTTAGTTTTAGGATGTTTTAGAAGCTATATATAAAACTATTAATTTTGGGCAGTTGATACTTTTAAAATTTTACAAATTTTTTTTTTAAAATTCAAAGTAAAATGAAATTTAGTAAAAATAAAGTAAAATTGATTATGAATGATTAAAAATATTATAAGAAATAGACCTATTGAAACTGAAAATTTCTACAACTGCATATTGTCGATGAACCGCCCATATCTTTTTTCATCGTAGAGCTTTTATATTCAATGTCTAATTAGGAATTTCTTCTTATGATACTAAGAATCATCTTATTTGATTAAATTATGAATTTTTATTTTTAGTATATTATAGTTTCTAATATAGTTGAATTAAGGTTATTTATTAGGGTGATTAGATCCGAATCATCGTTTTCACTAATTATGAATAGGTTGCACTATAAACTTAGCTAATCCAAACTCTAGTTGCCTTATACAAGAAATGTTGCTGCCCAGTTCAATTCAAAAATTCTATGATTAATCAAATTAGCTATATGTCACTCGTTAGTGGTTCATTAAACTCAAAACTATAGGAAGATGTTTGTCTTAGCGGAATTGACATCCATCACGGACGTTGAGCCAAGGTAGCAAACGAAATCACTCAATTTGGAGCCAAAGAGCAACACATGTGTTGTGTGAGGCCGAATTAAAATCAGTGGGAACTTAACTTAATTGTTTACCTTCGATCTTTGCGAAAGTATTGTCTAATACACATCCGTATAGCCGTGACCCCCATCGATGATCGGTAACTGTCAAACTGACTTTTGATCATAACCAGTGATCGGTGTCTCAGATTTATGGAGCCATCAAAGCCTTACATATATCACTACTACGGATAAGTATCCGATGGTACAAATCGACCCGTATACCCTCTAGTAGGTTCCAAAAGTTAGAAACAACCTTCTATACGATTATAATAGTAAGTACCTATTCATTAGGGCCATTTGCACCACATATAGTACTATAAATATCCATTTATTTCACTCCTCTCCTCATATGAATTTGTGCTAAAAAATTAAAGAAAAGGAGAAAGAGAGAAAGAGAAAGTGAATGAGTGTGTGACAACGAGAAAGTGGTTATTAGTATTATTTTTATTGGATTCCTCTCGATAAAAACCCTTGGAGTTACCGTTTCTTCTATGAAATTCACTTCCACTTGCAATTGGAGGTAATTGGATCATCCTACCTTTAGATTTTAAGCCATAGGTGTTAAATTTTATAGATCTTATGCAAGCCATTTGGATTTGATGTAGGAATAGATTTTTTTTTTTTTTTTTTTTTTTTTTTTTTTTTTTTTTTTTTTGGTTTCTAAAACCTAAATTTTGGTTTCTAAAACCTAAATCTTTAGATTTATTCATGCTAGGACTTAGGGTCTCGATGATCGGTTAAGAGCTGATCATGTTATTGCGTAAGTTGTATTTGGGTGTGGCCCCATGTGAAAGCTGTTGTACGCCAACTCTAGGCCCCAACTCGTCAACTTGAGTTGGAATTTTCTCGAATTAAGTTAGATAAAACCCTTAATCCTTCATTAAAGTCTAATTATATTAGAAATTAATTTACTAGTGATAAGATTGTCGATGAAATACATTTGGAGTGTTTTTCTCAATTTTCAAACACTAGGGCCATATGCAAATCGATGATCTTTGACATTATGGTGAAGATCTACCCTCAAGATTTTACTTGACATTTTAAATGATTAAATATGTTTATTTGCTACTTGGTTAATAACATACTTGATGAAATATTTGGGTGATCCTAATATTGGAACTCTTCAATGTTGAATGTTAGAAAATGTGTGTATCATATATACATATATATATGTTGATGTAGATTAAATTGTACTAAATTGTACATGTGTTGATATAGGTTGGATTGTATTTATGTTGGTTAGATTGTACTGATTCATATATGTGCTCAATTGGTATACCTTGGTATGATATTAAATTTCCTTATGATTATATTTATTTAGTTGATAAATTGAAATTGTTGTGGTAGTGGATTCATCTCCACAATTTTTTTTTTAAAAAGAAGATAACTTTTTATTTGGGTGGCTATTTTGGACTTATATGGCTGATCGAAGTTGAACATGGACGATCGACAGTAGTTGGAACTATATAGGATACCTTACACCCAATGCTGGTTCACTCAAGGTCCTCCGTAATCGATCTCATCAGTCTAATGCAGGGCTCAATCATTCTTATGCTTGGTGATTGTATACTATTCGATAGAATATGGGATACCACTATTATAATTGATTTAAGTCTACTTATAATCATTAGTGCAATACGATCTTACAAAAACTCATGAGCTGAGCAGGTGGTATGAGACATCGTGTTTGAGCTGTCAGCTTATGCATCGATAACGAGCCTCCCCATGTGACTAATAAGCATTAATGAAGGTGATAGATTGTTATTCAAATGGTTACCGTCAAATACCTGGCCAATGGTTACGTGTCAGAGTACCGTTCGAATAACTCATGCGTGAGTGGAATTGGGTGACAAGACATTTTCTTTATATTGATTTAGTTTTGAGTGACAAGCCTGCACCTCTGAAGTTATTATTTATACTTTATATTTGAGTAACAACCCTTACCATGTTAATTTATATACTATTAGGCATCATATTGTACCTTCGAAATGATTAATTTATAAGACATAATAGATGATGCCTTAATTTGGATCAATGGAAACTGGTGAAGAACTGCTATGTGGTGAAACAAGCCATGTGATTCAGATAATGAATCGTGATATAATAAAGGTATCCTAGCTTTGCCAACCTGTTATTTGAACCAGGAATAATGACAACTTGGCTAATCATGCATAATATCTTACCAATATTATTGGGTTATGCTGCGGGCTAACCATTGCGCATATCATCATGAAAGTTCTTGTTGGGTTGTGCTAAGGGCTAACCATTGCATATAACATCACATTATGCATTTAATAACCAACTTAATAATTATTTATTTTGTATTGCTATCATTGCTTATGATTAATTGTGTTGATAACATGGGTAACTTAGTATATGTGCGTTGAAGGTAAAATGCTTAAGAGCATTACATGTAAAAATATGTGTCTGTTGTGAATCCTCTTATCATTAAGATGTCCTGAGTATAATCTTGGAGATATTTCTTCACTATGTTAGCATTTTGCACCTTTTATTTGACATATGCAGATGAATCAAGAATAAGATCAGATGATGCTGTACTCGGAGCGCCCCAATACACTCATACCTCCATCACTTTAGGCAGTTATATTTTTCATAAATATTACATTTATTGTGATTTGTATAATTCGTATATGGGCAGACACCACGTTTGAAATTGTATCTTTCCATGTTAGCCTTATATTTTTGGAGTTTGTTATCTTTACCTAGCTTTGGATCTGCTAGGTTGAAATGCGTTACTCTGATTATTTATTTATGGAATGAATGTGAATCTGAATGACGATACACGTGCGTTTTTATTAACTTCACGCCAAAGAACTCGGGATAGGAGTCTCTGCATTTGGGTGCTAATTTTCGGAGCGTAACACAAATGTACAGGTTTGTACTAATTTACATATAGTAATGAACTTCAAACATTTTTATATTCTAATCCACTTGGTGGATTATCAAATCGATTGTTATACTCACTCATCATCACTAAGTGAAGATATCTAATAATCCACTTAGATTTGGGACTGTCATGCCCCGAAATCTGGCACCTGAGTATTTCCGACCTCGATTCCGTACCCGAAGGCATGACTTATGTTTGTATATATGTTTACATTTCATAATCCACACATGTATTGACAAAATGATTCCCATTATAAAATATATATAGCAATCTAAAAATTAAATAATCAAACATTTATTTAGAGAAAAAAATAAAATATCCATATTCTGACTATTTAAAAGTATCTCCATACTATCATAATATACTTACTGTTCATTACACTTATTTAGAAAATTCTAAAGAAACAAAATAAATAAAAGTAAATTTTTTTAAACGCCTCCACGAGATACTAATCCTAAAAATTTAAAATTTCAACATGTTAAGTTGCGAAACCCAATGAGTAATCTCAACACGGGTTTCAAAAATAACCTCATATAATCTGAATAAAATGTACTAAAAGATACAATATCTATTTAGGTAAAGCAATAGATGATGAGATTAATAAACAAGATTTTTCAATGTAAATTCAAAAAAAAAATGAATGAATGAAATCAACATATGCTATACTCCATAATAATAAGTGCAGCTTATTCTTTTTAACACCAGGGTCAGTTTATACCGGTTGACTAACACCCGCGCAAATACAACACCTAATCTGGTAATGGGAACCTCTTATGTGACATGCTCACCCATCCAAATGACACTTGGTGAGGGACTCATTTGTATGTTAGCTAGTTAGACTACTACCCTACTAAACCTGACAGTAGGATCCTTTTGCAACTCTGACATGCTCACCCATTAAAAGGGTATGGTAGAGGTTCCAAGAGGTACAAGTTATGTTTATGGGACTTTAAACACAAGTGTCTTGATCACCCCATGTATTTATGCTTTAAGGATGTTTAGCCAAGAGGATTTGATCACCCCACCTATTTTCTTGTGTTTCATAACTATTTTAATGATGTATAATTTTAATATTGCATTAATCAAATATTTCTCAAAATCTTCAATGACCACTATTCTTCAATCAATTCATAATACTTGATATACATAATTTATTGAACTAAAAATAAAATTTTCCATTAATGTCAATTATTCATACATGATTAAAGTTTTATGAAAAAAATAAACATGTAACGTAATATATTAGATCTTGATTAAAGTTCCACGTAATAATAATAATAATAATAATAAACATGCAACGTGCTTTATTACATTTAAGAATTTAGAAATTTATATATAAACTCAAGAATTTTACAATAATTCTAACAATAAAGTTAAAATGCAAAAAATAAAATTTTAATATATGATTAGAAATAAGACAATATAAAACTCGAATTAAGGCATATTAAAATAATGACAACCCATATAATAAAAAAAAAATTTAAATAACATTTTTAGGAAGCATGGTAAGTAATGACATCAAATAAAAAAAAGGATGACAAAGATTAATTATAAGCACAAATGAACAAACAAGTATATGTACATATATAATATATATAATTTTTTCTCTTATAAATATCAAGTGAGAGATACTCACATTTTTTATAAGAAGAAAAAAGTATTTTTTTCTCTCTTCCCTTTTCTCTTTTCTTCATTTTCTTTCTTACTTTTTCTCTCTCTTCTCTTTCTCTCCCTCTCTTTCTAATGTAAATGACCAGCAACCTCTCTCTCTCTCTCTCTCTCTCTCTCTCTAATCTCACTTTTTAAAATCTCTCTCTCTCTCTCTCTCTCTCTCTCTCTCTCTCTCTCTCCTCTCACTCTTTTCACGTCAAAGCACACTCCACTTCACGTTTTCAACATGCATCTCTCTCATGCATCCCTTTTTATAAGCTCCTTTCACACATGTAGCATGTGTGAAAGAGAGCCTTTAATCTCTTACCGTTTCTCTTTATTTTATTTTCATTTTCACTTCATTTAAAACATGTGTTTCATATTTTTTTAAATTTTCATGCACTACATGCACTTGTGCCATATGTGTGTGCATGCCACACGTGCACCATGCATCTCATGTGTGCCACGTGAGTGTGCCACTTGTGTGTGCATGCCACACGTGCACCATGCATCTCATGTACGCCGCATGCATGTGCCACATTTGTGTGCATGTCACATGTGTGAAAGTGTGTGTGCATATAGCGTGTGTGAGAGATGTGTATACATGAAATGGGTGTACATATTTAATGCATGAATTAACCTATGGTTGTGATATATTTAATGGTGTAAAAATGGATGATGTAGATGGATAGACGGATCAATGTATACATAGATGGATGGATGGATGGATAAATGTACGGTTAGATGAGTTCATGTATGATCGAGGGATGGACTTTAGGATGTACTTGTGGATTGGTGGTGAAATGGGCGGGTAGAATTGTAAGTGGCCACATGACAAGTGAGATGGGCGGTCAGTTTAGATGGATGGACAAATATTTCAATGATTTCAACATATGGACGGTTCGATGGTTGTATCGTTGGATGGATGGTTAAATGTATGATTGAATTTATTAGTTAATGAACAGTTAGATTGGATATGTCCAAATCATGGTTGAGATTAGAACAGTTGATCTTGTATATCGACGGTCATATCGGATTAATTGGGTACGTCAATTAATAGTTAAAATTAGACGGTCAAGATAAATTTGGGTTATTATAGGGACCACCTGATCATATTAAACTAATACGAAATCTATATATCTGCTCATACGTATATTTATTCTGAAATCAAGTCAGTTCATCTTGCTCGTCACAAAGAATGCTTAATTTATTGTCAGAATCATGATCTAAGGTCCATTCTTCCATAGACATAGATATAAATATACTTTTAGGCATCTCAAGCTTATATATCATTATTGGACGTCTTGAACTTGTATATATATATATATATATTTTTTTTTGAGAAAAGGGAGAAATTTTCATTGAAGAAGCAGGAAATTACAAAGACAGATTTCGGGCCTCCCCTGGAAAAAAGGACCTAGGGAGACCTATCATGTGAAAAGAAAATAGAGCAGGAGGCGCCAAACAAAACGCAAAAACAGAAACAAGACGGCTAAATTCCTCTAATCGACCCCAGACCGACCTTGTCTAAGAAGAGGAGACCACGGATTTTGGGCGGGAGATCATAGAGCCGATCAAACGAAGCAGAGGACTGACTTTTGCTTCCCAGGCGGGCTAATGCATCAGCCGGGGCATTCCCCTCCCTGAAAATATGCGCGAATTCAATACGACCTCTGCTCTTCAATAGGAAAATCCACCCCAACCAAAATTTCCATTTCCAGCTCACTTGGCTTATCCCATTCAACATCTTCACCACCTGCAAGGAGTCGGACTCCAGGATGATATGACGGAACCCCAAAGTGAGGACTAGGAGTAAGCCCTCGTACACTGCACTGAGCTCGGCATAGGAATTAGAACCAATACCATAGCCCGAAGAGAAGGCGCAAATGAATTGGCCCTTATCACCCCTGCAAATTCCTCCTCCACCAGCTAAGCCCGGGTTGCCTCTAGAGGAGCTGTCAACGTTCATTTTGACCCAATTAAAACAAGGTCTGATCCACTTGACCATGACAGGACACCTCGAGATGTGAGACGCACCTGGGAAGGGCGAGCCATGGACTAGGTTCAGTTGAGTGCCTCTGGACGCCGAACCTACCTTGTGGGCGCTGAGCAGAGAGTCGTGGATGGTGGACTCCCACCAAGCAACTCTCGCCATCAGCACACTAAGCGGAACTATCTTCCCCTCAAACCGAACTGAGTTTCTCGCTTTCCAAAGCTCCCATAACAAACAGCCAGGAATGAGCTTGCCGATCAGCGGGGAGCTTCTCGAAACTGCCATGGCGGCCCACCATTGAGCCAATCTAGATTCCACTGACAAGGCTGATTGGATGCTGATCTGAAACCGAGTTCCCAAACTGAGCCAGGCGAGCTTAGCCATCTTACTGTCGAGAAAAATGTGATGAATGAACTACACCGTTGCACCACCATCAGAAGCATGCGAGCAGCAGTCGCATCTGAATGCTAGGTGAATGCCCCGGGTTTGGATTAACGCATCGACTGGAATGGCCCCGTTCAAGAGTCTCCAAAGGAAAATAGAGATTCTTGGCGGCATCTTCGCATGCCACACCCAGGCAGCCCAATCTTTTCGACGCTACGGCTCTCTTGACGATAGGCGGATCGGGAGCTCGGGGCCCTCGAAATACTGAAATCCTGGCTGGAAGATATAATCTATCGCGTCCTGAGGTAAAATGCAAAAGACCACAGAGGGAGGAAGAGGGCCGTTTAGTCCCAGCAAATTGTGAACCTGTAAATTTTGCAGGTGGGCAGGAATTGGAGCCGAGACCAGGCGTTGGAGAGGGCCTAAGCCCGTCCAATTTACACTCCAGAGATTGCAATTGCCAGCACCGATTTTCCACTGGACCACAGAGTCGACGAAGGGGAGGAGATTTTTAATTTTTTTCCACATCAACGACTGAGCAACTTGTATATTAATATACACTTACTAAACGACGATCAAACCATTGATCTAAGGAAATCATACATATATTTCCTAACAACTTAAAGAATACCCATTGATCGTTGATTTATAATTCTAGTAAGATCCGACTGTTAACTTACGAAATTGGTCTCTTATAACGATCTGATCAAATAATGACCAATTGAAATTACTTTTCGCTGATATGAATCATTAGATAGAAGGATCTCATAAACTTAAAGCCTTGATCGACCACTGATCCAACCCCACTGTGCACACATACAAGCAAGAATATGACACGTGTACATGCATGTATGATCTTAAAAGGCAAACAACCGTATGTAAATGGTATGTAAATGTGTTTATCGGCTAGCTACATTTGAAAACTATCTATAAAATAAGAAAGACTTCCTCTAAGTAATTTGAATAATTTGTATGTCAAATTGTAACCGTTCAAATAAAGATAAATAACCTTGCATTTGGATGAAACCTCATGGTACTTAAACCAGTATCAAGAAATCCATTGTATGGGCAGATTGTTGCTACTGTATGCAGGTTGAATCTTGATCTATATTGTTCACAACTATAGTATCACCACATCTAATGTCCATTACGTTCAAATTTTGCAACTCCTACCCAAAGACACTGTCAAAAATGATTTTTTGCCTTGAGTCATGCTTATAAACTCGTAGTAATAGCGAGGAAAACCATTTCAACCTTCAAATCCACTGGTTAAATTGATTTGAGCATTTGATTTGAATTAATCACAAGCTCCGTGTGACCTATTTGGATCATTTAGTGTCTGTCTGAAAGAGACATTACCTATATGAGAATCTGCCATTAGAGGAGTTTTCTTTCTCATTAAAAATAGTCAGCCACTAATTCTTAAAAAGGAACCATCCTATGATCCAAATCATTCATTAGATGGGCCACTCGACCATTATTTAAATTTCAAGAACTATCCAAGATTCTCAAAGTGACCAAAAATAGAAATTAGAATATGAAAATTTGTGAGAACCAAATTATTTTTTAAAAAACTATGCCGAGTCAATGCCAAGTCATTTTGTAGAGTTTTCTAGAAGCTTGTACTAGGTCTTTAAAGCTCTATATATTCCCTCCCAATCTGAGAAATAATCCATATAGATCGTGATAGATTAGGAGAGAGAGAGAGAGAGAGAGAGAGAGAGAGAGAGAGAGAGAGAGAAATAAAATGAAGGAGAAGAGGGAGTGAGTCGTTGTGAGTAGACTTGACTTCTTCTACTAAGTCCAGGGATGAGTTAGGCCTAGTTTTGGGTCAATTCCGATCTAGCAATTGTAAATCCTTACTAGGAAAGCAAAGAATTTGGCAGTTTAGGTGGAAGCGACTAGAATCGAGTATAAGTAGGTCAAACTGAGTCGACTTGCCTAGTCAGTTCGGTTCAGGCTTGATTCAGATATAGTACGAATTGAGAACCATGATTGTATATAGGTATTTGATCATCCACTTTAGTTTGATTTTCTTTCATTCAGTTCAAGTTCGATGTATTTCAATTCGAATTTCATATTTTTCTTTCCTTTTTTTGTACAATTTGTAATTCTTGGTGAGGAATCTTATCCACTTTTGAAATACAAAATAATAAATTTTTTGTTTTGGATTTAACCATTTTGTAAGGGTTTAGCAATTTTCTCTTTAAATTTTATCCTTTTGGGGTTGAGAATAACCATTTACTTCCCTTTTGACTTAGAGACTTTTTCCTCAATTGTCTCCTTAAACATTTAATTTTTGATATTCTTTTATAGTTGTAGCCATTGATGATAGCCCTTTATTGTTACCTCTTCAAATTTTGATCCACGATGTATATTTCTTTAATTTATCTTGTGCATTTATGCTCTGTGTAGTTTATTGAATCTTAAATGTACTATAATAAGTGTATCATTTGTTTGTAGTATTTTTTTTTTTATAATGAAAAACATAATTAAGTTTACACACATTATGATTGTGAGTGCTTAAATCAATTGTTTGAATTTCTTAAATTGCATCAAAATCATGGAGTTCTTAATTATTGAATTGCCCGCTTCATCATATAATGCATTGAATTTAATTTATTTATTTTGGTGAGATTATTGAGCAGGGGTTCCCTTGAGTATATCTTCAGATGATAATTTTGATGGGATTATAGAGTGGGGATTTCCTTGACTACATCTCAAAGATTATTGTTTTGGTGGGATTATCCAGTAGGGGTTTACTTGAACTATATGGCAAGGATGATTTGCATTGGTAATATTATCGAGCATGGTTTCCTCGAGGATAATCTCTAGGATGACCTGTACTACATGTATTAGTGAGATTCTTAAGTGAGGGTTCTCTAGAGGATCATCTCTATAATAACTTACATTGCATATATTGGTGTAATTATTAAGCGAGGGTTCCCTAGATGATCATCCCCAATATGACTTGAATTACATGCATTGGTAGGACTATCGAGCGGGGGTTTCCTAAAGGATAATCTGCATGATGACTTGCATTATATGCATTGGTGGGATTATTGAGTGGGAGTTTTCTAAAGGATCATCTCTAGGATAAGTTGTATTGTATGCATTTGTGGGATTATTAAATAAGGGTACCCTTGACTACATATCTTGGATGATTTATGTATCATTACATTATACTTATTGTATAAATTTTATATTTTTATATTACATTTTGTTATATGTTACATGGCTTTGTTTATTTCGAATTTATGTCATTCCTGCATTTCATCTTAATTTATTTTAAGTCATATTTTACTCGCCTTTATTATGCGTTTCAAACTTGTGGTGGGTATGATTTCACTAGACTTCTAGCTAACCTAAATTGATTACTCTTAGGGGGCGTTTGACGCATGGTATTAGATGGGATCAGGTGGGATGGAATTGCCTTTGGTCCCGTGCCAATTCCACTCAATGTTTGCAAAGAATGGAAAAACATGGAATTAGATTAGTTGGAATTGCATTGGGTCTCATGCCAATTCCAATCAATGTTGGTAAGTTGTGTAGGTCCCATCATGATGTGTGGGATATATCCACACCATCCACCCATTTGTCGAGATCATTTTAGAGCATGGGCCAGAAAATCAAGCAGATCTAAAGCTCAAGTGGACCCCACCATAGAAAGTAGCGGGGATTGAATACCTATAGTTGAAAACTTCTTTGGGGCCACATAAGTTTTGGATCTGCCTCATTTTTAGGTCCATGTCACATAATGAGATTACAAAATAGATGAACGGTTTGGATATAACGCATGTATTATTTTCAATAGTTTCAAATGATGGTGGGTATATCCATTCAATGTACCACCGTATTACAAATGTAGCACGGAGTTAAGCGAATCCCACGGTAAAAGGGGACAATCCCTGCCATGTGTAATAATTATGTTTTATGAATCCCATCCCACCTAATCCTTCCCAATGCCATGCACGAAACACCCCCTTACAAGTTTTCGGGATGACAAATGAGTAGAAGATGAATAATACTTAAATGGCTACTTTCATTAGATTTAGATAATTAATTTATATTTTTATTTGAGAACTTCTGATGAATTTAAAGTAGAGAGTTAAGTAAATGATTTCGTTGTAGTAATGGATTTGAATTTTGGATTTATAAAGTTTAAGATTAATTTATCACATATCGATGATTTAATTATTGTTTGGTTTGGATATATGATAAATTGAATGAGAATATAATGAATGAATACATGAAATATTAGTTCATATTTTAGAACATGAGATTAGGGTCACTAGACTTAGGTTTTGAATTTTTGTTGCATGACGTGGGGGAAATTAGATAAAACCCAAGTTTAAAAGGCATAAAACATGAAAGTATTAGAATTGTAAAAAGAATAGTCATTTGCACAAAAATTATAAATTTAAAAGAGCAAATTTGAAAAATTCTAAACTTAATTTGCATTTAAAGGGTTCTAAAGGAAACTTAGTTAAGAAAAATGATCCATCTGAAGACAAGAAAGTTTTGTTGTTTATGGTTATACAAAAGAATCTGAATAATCATTGGATCTTGGATTTAAGCGCTTTGATCCATATGATACCACATAAAGATTATTTGTATACATCAGTTATATGATGATGTGATAGTTCATGTAGGTGATATTAACATGTGAAAAATTATGGATAGTAAGGATATTAAAATTACTATATTTGATTGTTTCACATATACAGTTTTAAGTTTGTAACACATACCAGGCTTGAGGATGAGTCTTTTGTCATTGGAAAAATGTGATGAAGATAGCTATAACTTTTTTAGTGAAAATGGTTGATTGAAAATTACAAGAAGGGCGATAGTAATTATGAAGTAAAAGTTGGTGGGTGGTTTAGATCTTAATTAAAAATATTATGGTCGGCAGTGCTATTGTTGTCAATGCTATGAAAAAATCTTTATAATTTGAAATAAGCAGTTTGGTCAAATGTGCAAGGACTAAAAGTATTTCTTTATTGAAATTTACTTCCTTATTGAAATTCACTTTCCAGTTTTAAATCTATTATTTTAGAGCTTTATGAGAAATATATGCTTAACAACCTCCATAATGTTCATTTTTCCTTCATCCACCATGAAAATTAAGGATATATTAATATTATTTATTTTGATATTTGGAAACTTTTGTCAAATCCTTGAGATGTTCAAAGTATTTTGTTTCTTTTATTGATAATTTTTGTAAAAAGATATATATTTACATGTTGAAATGAAAGTAATGTTTATATGGTCTCACATGTTGATAAGAAAATGATATTTTTAAGCGCTTTATCAAGATTAAAGCGTTGGTTAAAAACTAGAAGAGAAATAAGATTAAGTGTCTGAGAGCTAGCATCCAAATGTGTGTGCTGTGCCCTCTAAGACACTCAGTCATATGCATAGGAATCTTTGTATCACCTGTTCATTGCTAGTAGATTAGCCCAGCGTGTGTGGTTTGCAGTTGGCAAATTGTTTGAGATTAATGTAATGTCAACAATTTTCATCGAAGTAAGGTTAGCGCAGTGGTGGGCGGCGGTGTCTACCAAGCCGAGAAAATCGATAATTTACATGCTTTCTTCGTGCCTAATCATTGGGGAGATATGGAAAGCTCAAAATGTACCAGTCTTTGATATAGTTCCTCGGTGTCCTGCAATAGAGTCGTGAAAATCAGGTGGTGGGTTGCGCTACTTAACAACTCAAGAAGTGATATAGGTGTCCCTGCGTCCGGATGCCCTTCTCGGATGGAGATCAGTGATTTGACTCTTAATACAAGAACTTGTGGTCGAGCCTTATTGATTAAATGGGAGAGACCCTCATATGGATTTGTAAAAATTAATGTAGACGGATCGGTTAGAGGAAATCTGGGGAGATCAGGCAGTGGTGGGATTTGTAGAGGGGAGAAAGGCGATTTCAGTTTTGCTTTTTCAGCTGCTTATGGTGTCGGATCTAATACCATTGCTGAGTTACGAGCTGTGCATGACGGCCTATCCCTTGGTTTTCAAAGGGGACTCTATCAAGTCATTATTGAATCTAATTTGCGGTTGGTTGTAGATATTCTTAATGGGATGGGTAAGTCAGGTTGGAAATGGAAGTCATGGTTGTATAGGATAAATCACTTGAAGATGAGAGGTTGAACAAGTTTTGTGCACGTCCTTAGGGAAGGAAAATCACCTGCAGATTTTATGGCCCGTTTAGGAAGCGTTTCCCAGTCTCATTCCTGGTTCGAAAATATATCTGAGCTCCCTTAATAGGTTAGAGGACTTATCTTTCTCGATAAGGTTGGGTTGGGCTTGGTTAAGATTGTCTGAGTTCATTTTTTGGATCTTTGTGCAATTTTTGTTGTTCCTTTTCCATGACAGACTCCCCTTGTAACGCCCCTCCCGTGATCCAACGCATTACTTATGCAGCATAGATAATGATGTTTAAATGTTGTCCATATTAGTGCATTAAACATGCAAGGGATTATACTAAAACAACATATCATAATCCAGAGTTAATGTAATTAAGCAAGCGGAAGACTGAGATGGATATATAAAGAATATACGTGTTTCACAACCTCCAAAGTATCACTACCAAAAAAAGGGGCAAAGGCTACGGACTAAATCCGTAGCCATAGACCTATGGCTACGGATCTAGTCCGTAGCATGGGCGTAGTCGTAGGTGCAGTAACAATAGGTCTGGAACCTATAGCTACGGATTTAATCCGTAGCTATAGGTTAAAATAGCCACGAATTTAATCCGTAGCAATTAGTCCATAGTTATAGGTTACAAGAGCTACGGATTTAATCACCACGGCTATGGATTTGCTTTGTAGCTATATCTGGCAAGCGCTACGGATCTAAGCCGTAGCAATTATATTGGTAGCGGTAGCTTACTACAGCTACGGATTTAATCATAACAGCTACGAATTTAATCTGTAGCTATAGTTTACAACAGCTACGGATATAATCCGTAGCAAATCCTATTTTAAAAAATATATATACAATTACTTGTTCATTCAATTACCACCTGCATAATCATTCATTCATTCCATTACAATCAATTACAATCATTCATTCATTTAATTACAATCATTCATTCAATCAATTACAATTACAATTAATTACAATCCTTCATTCAATCAATTACAATTACAATCCTTCATTCAATGAATTACAATTACAATTACAATAATGCTGAAAATACAAATCTTTGGCTTTATTAGAGAAATTTGCTCGACTTCACCATGAAATTTCAAAGATAAAGAATTGAAAGAAAGATATATTTTGATAGTATGATATTTTTTTCACAAGTAAATAGGCCTTTTTTAGCCATCACTCACCTGAAGAATAAAAAACCGGTTGTTGTCTAAGTCCACTCCTTTTCCTTTCAATTTCTTAGTGACCTCTGTAAAATTACTTCCACAGTCATTTATGTAGTACTTTGAAGAGTCGTCTCGAAATGAACCTCTACTAATGACAAAGTCACTTCTAATAACCTTCGTATATTCCATCATCCTACAAATAGTCATGACATTCATAAATCAGAATGACAATTGGAGGAAAGAAAAACAAATTGAAAGAAGTGCATCATGTATAACCATTTTCTTCTTCTTTTTTTCTTAATAAATTAATAAAACCTATAGGTTAAGGTTTAGGTTAGGGAGTTAGGTTTAGGTTAGGTTGTAGGTTAAGGTTTAGGTTGAGGAAATTGGGTTCGGGTTCGGCATCGGGTTTAAGTTTGGGTTTTCAAGTTTAGATTTAGGTTTAGGTTAGGTAGTTGAGATTAGGATTAGGTGTAGGTTTAGGTTAAGGGAGTTGAGATTAGGATTAGGTGTAGGTTTAGGTTAAGGGATTTGAGAATAGGTTAAGGTTTAGGTTAAGGAAACCGGGTTTGGATTCGGGATCGGGTTTAATTTTGGGTTTTCAAGTTTAGGTTTAGGTTTAGGTTAGGGAGTTAGGTTTAGGTTAGGTTGTAGGTTAAGGTTTAGGGAATTGAGAATAGGATAAGGTTTAGGTTGAGAAATTGGGTTCGGGTTTGGCATCGGGTTTAAGTTTTGGTTTTCAAGTTTAGGTTTATGTTTAGGTTAGGGAGTTAGGTTAAGGTTAGGTTATAGGTTAAGGTTTAGGTTGAGAAACTGGGTTCGAGTTCGGGTTCGGGTTTAAGTTTGGGTTTTCAAGTTTAGGTTTAGGTTTAGGTTTAGGTTTAGGTTAGTTTGTAGGTTAAGGTTTAGGTTTAGGAAACCGGTTTCGGGTTCGGGATCGGGTTTAAGTTTAGGTTAGGTTGTAGGTTAAGGTTTAGGGAATGAGAATAGGTTAAGGTTTAGGTTGAGAAATTTGGTTCGGGTTCGGCATCGGGTTTAAGTTTGGGTTTTCAAGTTTAGGTTTAGGTTTAGGTTAGGAGTTGAGATTTAGGATTAGGTGTAGGTTTTGGTTTAGGGATTTGAGAATAGGTTGAGGTTTAGGTTTAGGAAATCGGGTTTGGGTTCGGGATTGGATTTAAGTTTGGGTTTTCAAGTTTAGGTTTAGGTTTAGGTTAGGTAGTTAGGTTGAGGTTCGGTTGTAGGTTAAGGTTTAGGGAATAGAGAATAAGTTAAGGTTTAAGTTTAGAAACCGGGTTCGGGTTCGGGATCGGGTTTAACTTTGAGTTTTCAAGTTTAAGTTTAGGTTTAGGTTAGGGAATTAGGTTTAGGTTCGGTTGTAGGTAAAGGTTTAGGGAATTGAGAATTGGTTAAGGTTTAGGTTGAGAAAGCTTGGGTTTGGGTTCGAGATCGGATTTAAGTTTGGGTTTTCAAGTTTAGCTTTAGGTTTCGATTAGGGAGTTAGGTTTAGGTTATGTTGTAGGTTAAGGTTTAGGGGTGAGAATAGGTTAAGGTTTAGGTTGAGAAAAGTGGGTTCGGGTTCGCCATCGGGTTTAAGTTTGGGTTTTCAAGTTTAGGTTTAGGTTTAGGTTAGGGAGTTGAGATTCGGATTTAGTGTAGGTATAGGTTAAGGGATTTGAGAATAGGTTAAGGTGTAGGTTTAAGAAATCGGGTTCGGGTTCGGGATCGAGTTTAAGCTTGGGTTTTCAAGTTTAGGTTTAGGTTTAGGTTAGGTAGTTAGGTTTAGGTGAGGTTGTAGGTTAAGGTTTTGGGAATTGAGAATAGGTTAAGGTTTAGGTTTAGAAACCGGGTTCGGGTTCGGGATCGAGTTTAATTTTGGGTTTTCAAGTTTAGGTTTAGGTTTAGGTAAGGGAGTTAGGTTTAGGTTACATTGTAGGTTAAGCTTTAGGGAGGAATTGAGAATAGGTTAAGGTTTAGGTTTAGGAAACCGGTTCGGATCGGGTTTAAGTTTGGGTTTTCAAGTTTAGGTTTAGGTTTAGGTTAGAGAGTTAGGTTTAGGTTAGGTTGTAGGTTAAGGTTTAGGGAATTGAGAATAGGTTAAGGTTTAGGTTGAGAAGCTTGGGTTCGGGTTCGAGACGGGGTTTAAGTTTGGATTTTCAAGTTTAGGTTTAGGTTTAGGTTAGGGAGTTAAGTTTAGGTTAGGTTTTAGGTTAAGCTTTGAGGAATTGAGAATAGGTTAAGGTTTAGGTTGAGAAATTGGGTTCGGGTTCGGCATCGGGTTTAAGTTTTGGTTTTCAAGTTTAGGTTTATGTTTAGGTTAGGGAGTTAGGTTAAGGTTAGGTTATAGGTTAAGGTTTAGGGGTGAAAATAGGTTAAGGTTTAGGTTGAGAAATCGGGTTCGAGTTCGGGTTCGGGTTTAAGTTTGGGTTTTCAAGTTTAGGTTTAGGTTTAGGTTTAGGTTTAGGTTAGGTAGTTAGGTTTAGGTTAGTTTGTAGGTTAAGGTTTAGGTTTAGAAACCGGTTTCGGGTTCGGGATCGGGTTTAAGTTTGGGTTTTCAAGTTTAGGTCTAAGTTTAGGTTAGGTTGTAGGTTAAGGTTTAGGGAATTGAGAATAGGTTAAGGTTTAGGTTGAGAAATTTGGTTCAGGTTCGGCATCGGGTTTAAGTTTGGGTTTTCAAGTTTAGGTTTAGGTTTAGGTTAGGGAGTTGAGATTTAGGATTAGGTGTAGGTTTTGGTTTAGGGATTTGAGAATAGGTTGAGGTTTAGGTTTAGGAAATCGGGTTTGGGTTTGGGATTGGATTTAAGTTTGGGTTTTCAAGTTTAGGTTTAGGTTTAGGTTAGGTAGTTAGGTTGAGGTTAGGTTGTAGGTTAAGGTTTAGGGAATAGAGAATAAGTTAAGGTTTAAGTTTAGGAAACCGGGTTCGGGTTCGGGATCGGGTTTAACTTTGAGTTTTCAAGTTTAAGTTTAGGTTTAGGTTAGAGAATTAGGTTTAGGTTCGGTTGTAGGTAAAGGTTTAGGGGTTGAGAATTGGTTAAGGTTTAGGTTGAGAAGCGGGTTTAGGTTCGGGGCCGGGTTTAAGTTTGGGTTTTCAAGTTTAGGTTTAGGTTTAGGTTAGGTAGTTAGGTAGAGGTTAGGTTGTAGGTCAAGGTTTAGGGAATAGAAAATAAGTTAAGGTTTAAGTTTAGGAAACCGGGTTCGGGTTCAGGATCGGGTTTAACTTTGAGTTTTCAATTTTAAGTTTAGGTTTAGGTTAGCGAATTAGGTTTAGGTTCGGTTGTAGGTAAAGGTTTAGGGAATTGAGAATTGGTTAAGGTTTAGGTTTAGGAAACCGGCTTCGGGTTTAAGTTTCGGTTTTCAAGTTTAGGTTTAGGTTTAGGTTAGGAAGTTAGGTTTAGGTTAGGTTGTAGGTTAAGCTTTAGGGAATTGAGAATACGTTAAGGTATAGGTTTAGGAAATCGGGTTCGGGTTCGGGATCGGGTTTAAGTTTGGGTTTTCAAGTTTAGGTTTAGGTTTAGGTTAGGGAGTTAGGTTTAGGTTAGGTTGTAGGTTAAGGTTTAGGGAATGAGAATAGGTTAAGGTTTAGGTTGAGAAGCGGGTTCGGGTTTGAGACGGGTTTAATTTGGGTTTTCAAGTTTAGGTTTAGGTTTAGGTTAGGAAGTTAGGTTTTGGTTAGGTTGTAGGTTAAGCTTTAGGGAATTGAGAATAGGTTAAGGTTTAGGTTGAGAAATTGGGTTCGGGTTCGACATCGGATTTAAGTTTTGGTTTTAAGTTTAGGTTAGGTTGTAGGTTAAGGTTTAGGGAATGAGAATAGGTTAAGGTTTAGGTTGAGAAACCGGGTTCGGGTTCGGGATCGGGTTTAAGTTTGGGTTTTCAAGTTTAGGTTTAGGTTTAGGTTAGGGAGTTAGGTTTAGGTTAGTTTGTAGGTTAAGGTTTAGCTCTAGGGAATTGAGTTTAGGTTATAGGTTTTGGTTTAGGTTATTGGTTTTGGTTTAGGTTAAGGTTTAGGTTATTGGATTTGAGAATGGGTTCGGGTTTATGTTATAGGTTTTGGTTTAGGTTATAGGTTTTGGTTTAGGTTATAGGTTATAGGTTATAGGTTTTGGGATTTGAGAATAGGTTCGTGTTTAGGCTATAGGTTTTGGTTAAGGTTTAGGTTATAGGTTTTGGAATTTGAGAATGGGCTCGGGTTTAGGTTCTGAGGTTTTGGTTAAGGTTTAGGTTAAGGTTTAGGTTTAGGTTTAGGTTATAGGTTTTTGGGATTTGAGAATGGGCTCGGGTTTAGGTTACTGAGTTTTGGTTAAGGTTTAGGTTAAGGTTTAGGTTTAGGTTTAGGTTATAGGTTTTTTGGGATTTGAGAATGGGTTATAGTTTAGGTTTAGGAATCGGGTTCATGTTCGGGATTGCGTTTAAGTCTTGGTTTTCAAATTTAGGTTTAGGTTTAGGTTAGAGAGTTGAGATTAGGATTAGGTGTAGGTTTAGCTCTAGGGAATTGAGTTTAGGTTATATGTTTAGGGAAAGGTTACGTTTAGGTTATAGGTTTTGGGATTTGGAAATAGTTTTAGGTTATAAGTATAGGTTTAGGTTAGGTTATAGGTTTTGGCTTTGGTTTAGGTTATAGGTTATGGGATTTGAGAATGGGTTCGGGTTTAGGGATTTGAGTTTAGGTTATAGGTTAAGGTTTTAGGGATTTGAGTTTAGGTTATAGGTTTTGGTTTAGGTTATTAGTTTTGGTTTAGTTTAAGGTTTAGGTTATTGGATTTGAGAATGGGTTCGGGTTTAGGTTATAGGTTTTGGTTAAGGTTTAGATTTTGGATTTGAGAATGTGTTCGGGTAGAGGTTATAGGTTTTGGTTTTAGTTTAGGTTTAGGTTATAGATTTTTGGATTTGAGAATGGGTTATGGTTTAGGTTTAGGAAATCGGGTTCGGGTTCAAGATTGGGTTTAAGTTTGGGTTTTCAAGTTAAGGTTTAGGTTTAGGTTAGGGAGTTGAGATTAGGATTAGGTGTAGGTTTAGCTTTAGGAATTGAGTTTAGGTTATAGGTTTAGGTTTTGGTTTAGGTTAGGGGTTTTGATTTAGGTTATAGGTTATAGGTTATAGGTTTTGGTTATAGGTTATAGGATTTGAGAATGGGTTCGGGTGTGGTCCCTGCAAATACAAATATAATACAAATATAAACACGGCCTGTCCGAATGGCCAGGCCCTTCCAATGTCGTCCATAGGAAATGGACAGCTTCATCATGGTCATAACAGCGGTTCCCACCTTCCAAGGACCCCCGCTCTTCCAGATAGCTCTGACGCACATCCGGGTCTGCTCCATTAATCTTAAGCAAATACATAAACACGGCCTGTCCAAATGGCCAGGCCCCTCCAATGCCGTCCATAGGAAATGGACAGCTTCATCATCGTCATAACAACGGTTCTCACCTTCCAAGGACCCCCGCTCTTCCGGATAGCTCCGACGCACATCCGAGTCTGCTCCATTAATCTCGAGCAAATACATAAACACGGCCTGTCCAAATGGCCAGGCCCCTCCAATGCCGTCCATAGAAAATAGACAACTTCATCATGGTCATAACAACGGTTCTCACCTTCCAGGGACCCCCGCTCTTCCAGATAGCTCTGACGCACATCCGGGTCTCCTCCATTAATCTTGAGCAAATACATAAACACGGCTTGTCCAAATGGCCAGGCCCCTCCAATGCCGTCCATAGGAAATGGACAGCTTCATCACGGTCATAATAGCGGTTCCCACCTTCCAAGGACCCCCGGTCAACATCCGGATAGCTCCGACGCACATACGGATCTGCTTCATCAATTTTGAGATAATATATAAACATGGGCCTGTCCAAATGGCCAGGCCACTTCATCAATGTATCATATAGTATGAAGGAAAGAAGACTCACTAATTTAGCTAGCAAGGAGAGAAAGTGTTAGTGCTTGGAATGTCGCCCTTTCTTTGAATAATGGATGCATATTCCACAATGCAATATGAGAATGAGTAAGTTTTTTAGTTTCTTCAAAAATGCATATGGGCACAGATTTACAAATAAAGATTTTAAAAATTGTAAAACAGAGTAAATGATTATATTAACTTCCAAGTATCGATTAAGAAGAAAAATGTAAATGATGATGGGAAAGAAATCTCGATATATTAAATTATTGAAGGACAATAAGACATACCAAGACTACGGGTGCCCGAGCAAGATAAGTGCACCAATGTTGTACCTAGTTGCATTGTGAACAAAAAAATTATACGAATGAAATGACAAAAAGCCAGGATATCATGGACCAAGAGGAAGATGAGTACCCTCAAGAAAAAACTCATGCCAAGCATATTTAATGCGACGAACTTTCATTATATCTTTGGTTGGCTTCACCAAAGGTTTTATCTGCACTAGCAAGACATATTCAAAGAAGGTCACAGTTCAGACGTGATCACGTGACTTCAAAGCTTTTGGGATGTTGCTAACATTCCCATGAAGGTTGGGATGCCCGCATTCGATCCATCCATCTATACATGCATAAATACGTACATCCATACATAGATACTTACATGCATGCATCCAATTCCATTCGAATCATGTATACATGCACACATGTATCTATGTATGTACTTATTAATATTATTCATGAGATAAATGTATTGTATTAGAAACAATGATTTCAAATAGAATGGAACTATTGAAAGCCAAAACCAAGTCCACACCTTGCCCAACAATGATTGACCTAGAAAAATCAAACGGCTTTTCATTGATTTGGCGTGTTTTTAGTAACTCCCACCAGGTTATTTACTCCATGTACTCAACTAGGTGCCTAGGTCAAAATCAGGTCAATTTGGATGGGTTGTTGATTGAATGAAAAACATTGGTAATAACTCACCTTACCCCAAACATCAATCCACAACAATCTGGAGCATTTGCATAAACATAGATTTTAAGCAAAATGCATGAGGGGAATTACAACATAGATATCATGCACACGATATCACATAATGTATTGTTTGATTAACTACACATGTGCAATATTCTTGACAAGAGACGTACCATATGCTTGAATCTGAAATATGCAGCTCCAATCCTCCCACATGCAACATCCACCTGAAAGAACGCGCATAACCGTCATGCTTGAGTAATCAATATAGGAATGTACAAGTAAAACATAAAACCAGTGATACTCACTGCATTTTCAGGATCTCCTCCATAGTTGACGATCTCATTCTAAAGCCCTTCTCCCTCCTCCTTTATCCGGGCTTGGGACCAGCAATGCAAGGAGTTGCATTGGCGGAGTTAAAAAAGGGCTTAGGCTCCATTTGGTTTTTTTTAAAAAATGCTTTCATAAACACTAATGTGATGACCAAATGGAGCCTAAGACTATAAATACATTCAAATATAGAGTACAAAATTCATTCAATATTTCAAAAAAAAAAAACAAGTGCCAAGTTAGTTCTAAATTAGTTCAAAATGCACACTACACATGTTCAATTATAGAGTACCAAATTTGTTCAAATTAATGAATTCTCAAAGCCTCTTTCCCCCATTGCACAAATGATCCCAGACCGACCTCTCCAAGTGTAGATGCGAACCCATCTTCTTTCCACAAAGGAGTGTGAGGTTCTACAACCTCAGTCAAGATAACAATAAAAGCTCCATCCTCCAACGGTTCGCAATGGACAGTTGCATTTGGATTAACTTCGTGTACTTCACCACGAGCAACTACACCACGTTTTCCAAAACCAAGCAAGTCGCATCTCTTACCGATATATATAATATCCGGCTACATTTACACATAAAATGGCATTGGTATTGTTAGCGCTTATAATATAATTGTAAGCTCAATACAGTAAAAAAAAATATTTATACTTGCATACCGACGATGCCTGAGTAGATTTAACGACTGTTGGTGATGAGAGATTTTGAGAAGACTCTCTCCCTTTCTGCATATCCACCAATGTTTTCTTCATCTCAACTATATCTTGAGTCACATCATCTAATTTTTTCTTCACCTGAGTTAAATCTTGAACTATGCCCTCTTTTTCTTTTGTCACATTCTCTAACTTTGAACGAGCAGGGGCTGACTTCTTCAGTCCTACCTTTCTTATTGAGCAACCTAGACCCCGCATTCGCCCTCTTTTGTCAGAACCAACCAACTTTAAAACATTGTAAATCAAGTTATTAAAATATTCATAATTACCATAAAACTTAAGTAATTTTTAAATTTTATTATTACCTCTGTAAGGGCATCATCCATGCCGGTCATCCTAGAAGCAGGATTGCTACTAGAGAGCTCCTCTAGTTTTTCCTGTAAAAAAATACAAATGAATGCAATATAATTCAAAGTTATACATAGGCTTTTCATAAGGGTACTAGTTAGTGGTACGAGGGATGCACTTACAGCAAGGTCAGGATACTGGACAACTTTGTCCTTTCTTGTATGGGCTCTTAAGAAGACTTCACATCTACTTATCTCGGCATCAGAAGTAAGATTCTTCTCCTTCGCCTTTAGGACATTACATATCATTGAAATACATATCATTAATAAATTTAGATGAATGATAATTCAAATTTAAATTCAATTTTAAACTATAATATCTATTTTTAAATACATACCATCTTATAGCGAGTAACAGCCATGCTGTGCCTCCCAAGACACGCATGTCCTTTTAGCTTGGCCCGATTAATTTTATTCCTTACACTTACCCTCTTGAATTCCTTGGTGGTGCGTTGATCCACGAAGACTCTCCAATCCTCCATAGGGATACCTGGGGGGGTAGGACCATCTCTCACAGCAATAGGATCCTTGTCTTTAATATAATTTGCAGTCAATCTTCTCTTGTAATTCCTCCACGCTTCATTGATGCGTTTTATAACGTACTCAAGACTTGCATCCCAACTTTGACCCTCAAACTCATAAAACTGTGACAGTCTTTCTGTGACCATACGAATTTATTCATGAGGCACCCGGTGGAAGTCCTGGTATATGATTGGGATATGAGAACGGGTGAGGACACCGACATGTGATGCAAAGTCTCTATGATCGGAACAATCCTCATTCGGTTGCCCGAATTCATTTGTCTTTAGGACTTTTTTCCTATCAGGTTGCACAAGTAAAGAGACCCCCCTAGTAATACCTCTCTTTCTAGATGAAGAAGGAGCTGACACAATTACATAAAAAGAATAATAGTTATATATACACATAATTGATTAACGCCAATATATAAGAAAAAGGAAATTTACAAATATAATTAAGGAGAAGTATCTTATTACGTTTGGTGTTGCTTGAATTTGTACTCTCAGGCACCTGCGCACCCAATAGTTCTGGTTGTGAATCCATGTGCCTATTTCTTCGCTAATATGAAAAGAAAAGAAAAAAAACCTAATGGTTAAGAAATAATTTAGATCACAGATAAAGTATAAAAAATTCACATATATTATCCAAACCTTGATTAGATTTCCTCCAATAAATATCATTTTGTTACATGCTTAGAAAATACAAACAAATCAGTAAATTCTCTTTGATCGTTTTCTTTTCTTTATTTTCTCGACCACAACACTAACGTCTTCAGATTCATCGAATATCAACTCATCAACCATTGCTAATGAGGTAAGATCAGGTCCTGCATCGGCATTGCTTACAGCTTCTAATCGTTCCGATAGAACGCATGTCTCTTCTTTGAAATTTTTTTTTTTGGGAACCTCCAAGACGACATGCCAGTCAGCAATTTTTGGATCTCTGGAGTAGAAAACTTGCGTGGCATGCTCTGCAAGAATGAAGGGCTCGTCACCGACTTTGTCTGAACTGTAAAGACTAGACAAATTTACTAATCTCAAATTAAACCCGACATCAAAAGAAACACCATGATGTGTCACTTTCACCCAATCACACTTAAATAGGACGGGCTTGTACCCTGTTCGGTATTCCAATTGGATAATTCTACGAAGGACTCCATAGTAAGGTTGATTTTCATCCACTGTATTGATATCCTTAGCACTTGATCGGAAGGTTGTCATACCCTCTGTCCTAATCCCACTGTTTTGGTTTGTTTTATTCTCCTCATAGTCCTTAGTAACAAATAGGAAACCATTAATATAATACTTATTGTATTCAATAGAAAAAGCTAGAGGTCCTCTCACTACATCTTTAAATTCATTATCGTCAGATTCAATGAACTCTGGTTCCCTCTTCAACCAAGATATGAATTAGTCCTCGCTAGGCACCCTATTGGTCCTCTTATAGCATCGTTCTGAGAAATCTTTGTGCTTCCTGCGCGATATTCAATAACATTGTTATATTGAAATCACATAAAGTAAGGAAGATATATATATATATATATATATACACACACACATATACGAGCTTATTGTACATACCCTTCCCACTTGTCGTAGCTGGGATGACTCTTCAGTACCCATGTACGAGCTTGTTCGTATTCAATACCTGCTAGGATAACACTTTGAGCCGAACCCTCTTTGGACCAACGTCGTCATCATTAGGGTCATCATCAACGATATCTTCCAACTTACGTAGTCCTGGAATGAATCCGTTAAACCGTTTTTCAAGCCTTTCCAATAGGCATGTTTTCTGTTTTCCTTTATATTGGTTGTAGAATATAACCGTCTCTTCTTGGATGTACTGCTCTGCAATACAACCCTCAGGTCTTGTCTTGTTACGGACATAGGCCTTGAATGTCTTCATGAACCTGACAAAGTTAATAAGACATTATATATACATGCAAATGTAGATGTTAAGCCGATTTATTCTTACTAAGCTCACAGCGTACCTTTCGAATGGATACATCCATCGATAGTATACAGGACCACATATGCGAGCCTCGTAAGCCAAATGGATCAACAAATGCGTCATAATGACAAATATCGATGGCGGGCATATAGTTTCAAGCTGACATAGCGTCCTAGCCATGCCCCTCTCAAGAGTAAGGAGTGTTTGAAGGTCTATGGTTGTCGAGCACAAGGCATTAAAAAATGTGCAAAAGCTTGTAATTATAGGACGAATGAGCTTCCTATCCCTGAATGCATGCTGGATGAGAACTGGGAGCAGATGTTGCATCAACACATGATACGAATGAGACTTCATTCCCTTTAAATCCAAGCAATCTTTCTTTACGATGGTCCTCCAATTCACACTAAAACCGATAGGAACACGCAGCTCATGCAAAGTCTGGATGAAAAGTTTTTTCTCTTCTTTTCTTAGACAGAAAGGATCTTGTTTCTGAATCACCTTACCATTGTTCTTTTTCAGCCATAGACGCTTCTTAATTCCCAATTGTTTCAGATCCTTGCGTGCATTAGCATCATCCTTGGTTTTGCCAGGCGTGTTCAACATCAAGGCAACTAGGATTTCACATATATTTTTCTCAATATGCATGACATCAAGGTTGTTATGCACGGGAATATCTTTCCAATACTCAAGATTAAATAATATAGACCGTTTGAAGAACCACGGTGATTCAACATCATCTGCCAACTCTTGTCAACCTCCTTCAATACCCCTTATATTACTCTTCCCAGTCTTCCCCCACTGCATATTCAAGTTCGCGGTTTATCTTTTGACCTTAATCCCATCCAGACGGATCAGTTGACGTCGTATCTCCACCTTCTTGTTGAACGTGCCAGCACTCGTGTCCTTCCTAGCCTGTTCTGACATTGGCAACCATCGTCTGTGGCCGATATAAACATGTTTCTTTCCATATTGCAGTCGCAGAGATTCTGTATTAGGACCACATACGGGACAACCATATTTACCCTTTGTCCTACAACCAGAAACGTTACCATATGCTGGAAAGTCATGGATTGTCCAAAGCAGAACGGCACGCATGTTGAATTTGTTTTCATGGTATGTATCGAACGTCGTGACCCCTTCTCGCCATAACTTTTGCAGTTCATCAATTAATGGCTGTAAATAAACGTCAATATCCTTTACCGGTTGTCGCGGTCCCTCAATGAGCAAAGTCAACATAGTAAACTGAGGTTTCATGCAAAGCTTTGGTGGAAGGTTGTACGTCACACACATAACGGGCCATGAACTATGTGACATACTGAAAGTGCCAAATGGGTTAAACCCATCTGTAGCCAAACCCAATCGAACATTGCGAGGCTCAGCGGAAAAATCTGTATACTTGTCGTCAAGATTCTTCCATGCAATAGAATCAGCCGGATGCTCCATCTTTCCATGTTAAAATTTCCTGGTTGAGTGCCAAGACATTTCTTTCGCCAACCATTGCACACTGAACATTCTTTGTAGCCTTGGTGTTAATGGAAAATACCTTAACACCTTCCTAGGTATTCGAGATTATTTTTCTCGAATCCATTTCGATCTTGTACCTAGAAGTTTTACAATTTGGACAAATGGTTTTCATCTCATTCTCTCTCCAGTATAAGATGCAGTCATTTGGACAGGCATGGATTTTCACATAATCAAGACCCAACTTTGTAATGATCTTCTTCACTTGGTAGGTATTAGTTGGGGCCTTGTTACCGTAAGGTAACACCTTTTTCAGTAGTTGAAGGAGCTCTGTAAAGCTTTTTTCACTCCATCCATGATTCACCTTTAATTTGAAAAGTCAGTACAATGAAAGTCAACACGGTGAAATCTTGGGCCCCAGGGTATAGCTCAGTCATTGCGTCTCGCAGATTTGCTTCAAACTCATTAGTTTCATTTTCTCCAAAGACGCCTTCAACTATAGGGGTCACATTGGGCTCATCCTGTACAACTTCATCTAGGTTATTACCACCAAGTTCTTGAACGATCGCGTTGTGAACCTCGTTTAAGTTCGGGACACTATGGTATTGTTGGGAACTTGATTCACGTACAGTATACTTAGGTGATACATGCTCCCCATGCATGTTCCAAACCCTATAGCTTGGGTCGAATCCATTTTTCATTAGATGTATTTCCATATCATCATAAGAAACCGAAAAACATGCACATCTGCAAGTGGTGCATGGACAAGGAACGGATTCTCTACCAGGAAGGTTTTCTTGTGCAAACTTTGAAAAACTTCGATTTCAGAAAGAAAACGTGGTGCAGGAAACTTAGTGTCATCCACTCCCTATTCATTACAGCCAGATCTCGATTAAACAAGGGGTCCATTTTCAACCTGCACGTTACCGAAAATTAAAGTTGAAAATTAGCCTCATGCACCATCTTCCTCAAAAGTTAGGGATTTGAGAAGTGCTATCAGATGATTGAACCCATACAGATATTATCTACCAAATACAATGTATTAAGAAGTTTGCAATCATTGTATTTTTACAACAAATTAATAATGTTGCTAACATTTTGCTCTACCCAATGTGGTTTCTGTGAAACCACTACAATGAGATATTTCATAAAATGTTTCAGAAGAAAGATACTTTCAGTTTTAAAATGGTTAAGAAAACAAATACAGCAACATTACACATTCAACAGTACACATTCAACTAGAAAGAGGCTAAGTTTTTTTAAAATATGCAAGTGTTCCATACAAAATGTGGTCCGCTAAATCAAGGGTTGCATCAGTAAACCATGGGCCCAACTTGCATATACAAGTATTCACACTAAATATGCTTATTTCTTTAAGTCTAAATCCTTGTACTTATTCTTGCATAAGATGATATAAGGACTATTAATATGAAGCATGCTTCTGGCCCATCACTTGCAGACCAATGGCCTAAGTTGGCCCGTGCCGACCGGGCGTAGAGATGGGTTAGTCTCATCAGCCTCAAACACAGCAAGTCTACCAGCTTTCACAACCTCCATTAACGTTCAAAAGAAGAAGTTTGCTGATAAAGGCCTTGATATTTTCAAACACAGCAAGTCTACCAGCTTTCACAACCTCCATTTATGTTATGTTCCTTTCATAATATTAAGATATGATTGTGATATTTTTACTAGGTGGGCACACTCTCAGAATGCCTCGACCCATCACTCACTGAAAAAATGCCTCGACCTTGAACTTTTCCACCAATTCCATTAGACTATTCCATGCATAACTGATTCAGGAAGTTGTTAAGTGAAAAAAGACCTCCACTCTCCTGCTATAGTTTTATCAAGGCCCTCTTAGGATGACCATGTTTTGGATGGTTTGTTGGGAAAAACAAGGTGCTCACCATCAATCACGTGCGGAAGAGAATGACGGTATCATTAATGTATCTCCTATGTCTCTGCGACACAGATGGTGAACGACCTCTTTATGCTTTAAGCTACGTTTGGGGACGATTTTTCACCTATTTGATGCGAACGGGTTACTCGAGCTCATTGGTGGCTTCTTGGAGGCATGGGATGGAAGCAAGCCACAGCAGAAAAGGAACATTAATTTGTGGCGATCATCGTTGCTTGTTGTCTTTTCATCTATATGGAAAGAGAGAAATAATAGAGCATTTGCAACAGGAAGATGTGTTCCAAACTGCTATGCTATCTATGAAGTACAAATGACCTTCCCTTGATAATCTTCAGTTGATCCGATTGGAAAGGAAGAAGCTGAGTCGCTTGAATGTACGATTGAGGAGAATGAGGTTAAGACTTAAGCAGACCATTTCGACTCTAGGAAGGTACAAAACCCATAGGCCTGATGCCTACCATTGCTTTCTTCCACGCGTTTTGGGTAGGGTGCAACTCGAGCGGGTTGGGTCGGATTGAGGGTTAACTGAGCTTGACCCAACAACAAGAGGACCCAACTTGCAACCCAAACCAACCCGAAATCCTCCATACCCAACCCAAATACATGACATTGTTTCAACCCAACCCGACGTCATATCAGTCGGTGTTTTCCAACCCAAATCGACCCAAGAACCTTGACAATCCAACCAATCTGAATTTGGGTTGGGTCAATCGACCCCAACCCAAGTAGCGACCCTAGTTTTGGTGAGTGTGAAAGGCAATTTTATGCAATTCATCTCTAAGTTTTGTGCTGAGGCGGACTATTGAAGGAGTTGAGAGCTTCTTTTATTGCGCTTATCTCAATGAAGGCAATGGAGGAGGACCTAAGGTACTTTTCAAGACTTTCACCCATACAAAAAATCTTGGTGAAGGTTCTTTCCATTAGGATAGTGGTGTTGGGCAGCATTATTTGTAAATCTCAAGCAGCATTTTTTCATGGCAAGCAAATATTGTATGGGGCCCTTATTGCTCACGAATGTATTGACTCAAAATACAAATAGGACACTGCTGGGGTAATCTGTAGTCTGAACTTGAAAAAATTGTACAATTATGTAGACTAGGACTTCTTCAGCTATTTGATTTGCAAAATGCATTTGGTTTCAGATGGTGGGTAGTGGATGGTTGAGTGAGTGGCTCCTTTTGTGGTGATTGTTGAAGTGCTAGGGAGAATGATCGATTAGGCGGTTCAAAGAGGTCAATTTAATGGGTTCAAGGTTGGTTAGATTGGCATCGCTTGCCTTCAATATACCAATGACAGCTTGTTATTTTGTGTGGCCCACCACAGATGGACAGTGCCCAAAAATCTCATCACTACGACAATCTTAACCTTCACGATTTGCAGCTCACATGAACATTTAAGAAGAGTAACATGACATCGATCCACATTCAACTATAAAGGGTCCCCAGATTGGTCATTAGGATCTTCCAAAATTCTAATCTAGGAGCATTTTGGGGCATGGTCCGTCCAAGGTGGGACGCAACATACCGACGATGTGGATTACAGAACCATTGACTCTGCAGTCAGAATTGAAAATCCATGCATACTGAAAAAAAAACCCATACAAAATATAATCTTAAAAAAAAAACATTATAAAAATGAATAAAACTCATCCAACGATCATGACAAATACAATAAGGAAATATAAATAAATAAATATACTGAAAAAGCATGATGTATGTGTGTATGCATGCATGCATGTATGTATGTATGCGTGTGAGTGGTCAAGTGCTCGATGAGTGATGTATCGGAAGGGTGCACATCGAGTTGAACCAAGTCAAGTGCAGCGGCTCGACCACTAGCTGACCTCAGCTCGAGCTCATCTCGGCTTGGTTTGGTCAGGGCCTGTTTGGCCAGGCAAGGTGGATTGTATTAGGTTGTATTAGGGTGGATTGGAAGGAGCAATCCTGGGATTTGGCCGGGCGTGCCAAACAGGCAGAAGTTGGATATAACAATCCCATGGGATTGCCAACAATCACAGCCGACATCACCATCATTACCTTGAAATCCACCCAATCCCTCCTAATCCCATCTTTTTTGCCTGGGACATGTTTGGTTAGACAGAGCAATCCCAGGATTGGCCGGCGTAATCCCGGGATTGGCCAAGCGAGCCAAACATACTCGGTGGTGAGTTCCCTGGATATAGCAATCCCATTGGATTGGCACCAATCCACTGACAGAGCCATCATTACTTGCCATCCACCCTAATACAATCCAATCCCATGGGATTGGCTCGTCCAAACACGCCCTCAGCAACTCGGGCTGAGTTTGAGCCAAGATCAAGTCGAGTTCGCCATTGAGGCATTTTTACAAACACCTTGACTACAACTTCAAATTCTCACTATAAGTAAAATAAAAGCAATGGTTTTACATTACAGATATTTTATCAAACACTTCTATGCAACATAAAAGCTAAGAAAAAAAGAGTATTTGTTTCATGTACATACTTTCCTTGCCACCACCACACTTGGTGAGCAACATCAATAACATGGTAACCGAGGAGTCACCGAAAACCCTCAACGATTTCGAAAACGAGAGAGAGAGAGAGAGAGACTAACCTTCAAACCAGGTTGAGACCTTCCCGCGACTCTCGACGGATCTCGGTGAAAGTGGGTTTTGAAAACGGAGATGGGTTCGGAAACGAGAGAGAGGGGAATGCGTGAGAGACGGGGAGAGGGTGAGGGAGCGGAGATCGAGAGATGGTGAGGTGAGTGCGAGAGAGAGAGAGAGAGAGAGAGAGAGAGAGAGAGAGAGAGAGAGAGAGAGGAAATGGAAATGGAAATGTGGTTTTCGGAGGTCTTGCGTGGCGGGAGAAATGGAGCCAGTGTTTTATTTGGGGGTGGGGCACGTGACGGACGGGCCATAAGGACGGTTTGGGTTTTAAAACGTGGGGCCCACCATGATGTATGTTATTTATCCACTCCGTCCAATACTTTTAAAATATTATTTTAAGGGATGTTGCAAAAAATGAGTCAAATCAGATTTCTAAGAAAACCACACAACAAATTAACAATGGAAATTTAATTTTTATGATTTCTTATTGTGTGGTCCACTTATACCTTTAATCTACAAACTTTTTTTCCTAATCCACTGAAATTAAATATCCGAATTTATAGACGGCTTAGATCAAACACATATATTTCAGTGAGCCCCATGGAGCCCCTTAAGCACCATGAATAGGAATGAGGAGGAAGGATTTAGCTACGGATCAATTAGGCTTTTGGCTACGGTTTAGATCCGTAGCTAAATTGCTACGGATTTAATCCGTAGCTAAAGGCCTTCACATTCCATAGCCTTTGCTCGATTTTTTGGTAGTGTATGATCATGTAACCGGGCTAAAATTTATACATGTATTGGTTGAAACTAAACAAAATATCACAATGTGGAGTATTCAGCTAATCCGTATATCCCTGTAGTCCCATCGAAGCAACACGAGGTCTATGTAGACCTTCCAGAGAGCTGAATATAGGAGAACTCTTCCTCATCATCTGCGAAGTCCAACTATATATACATCCTCATCACCTGCATCTATAATAGAGTCTGGTTGATGTTTTAAAACACCATCCCAGAGTGGGAGTGAGTAATCAACTTAGTGGTACTAAGGCAAAGGTTAACATTTTATCAATTCAGTCAAGTAGTAATGATAAAGCAGTATAACAATCATGTCCTAATTACTCTTATTAATGCAGGGATGGTATGATGTAATAATGTATGCCATCGCAACAAAGCTCCCTCAAGCGACTTCATCATCTATTCGCACATGGAAAACTCCCTAAACATGCACTTCTTCGCCAAAGCAAATGTAATGCAGTACATGGTTGTGTTAACCAAGTATTTAATTAGGCTTATTTATTCAGCAGATTCGGGAAGCTAAGGTACCTCCTTTTTCATCATTAACCCAAGCGAGGATCTATCTAGGGTTGTCAATCCTAGTTAATCACATACGATAGACAAGTTGTTGGGCATCACCCCTCATGAAAGCAGTGGATAGATAAATTCAAGTGTTTATACTTGAAGTCACTACGGGAGGCTCGTTACTTGAACATAGGCTGACTGTTCGAATACAATGTCCCATATCACTGTATTCGGCTCACGAGTTTGGGTTGTTCACTGGTCACTACGGGGAGACTCGTTACCCCAGCATAAGCCGACAGCTCAACCATGGTGTCCCATACCACTATGCCCAGCTCGTGAGTCTTAGCGGATTGTGGTATCATGGTTGAAACGGGTTGTTACATTGGTAAGTAGTACCTTAGATTCAAGCAGTAGCGTCCATACATGGTAAACACATAATAGACTAATCGGTTTAGTAGACAAGTTCGATTGGTACGACTGCACACTGAATTCATCGGTATGGAGCGCATAAGCACTCCTTGTGGCCTAACCATTGTCAACAATCGTCGTACGACCCGGATTTACCGAACGTATCAAATGTGGCGAGACTAATTCGGCCACCCAAACAGGAATTGTTACCGATTGCCTGGACTATGTTGTAGTCTCAATCTTACTCAGATGCATTAAACAGATATATGTGGTAATCATATAAGCATTTAATAGACATTCCCAATACGAATCTCATTCGAGCATTTCATTGAACACATTGCACATATTACCAAATATTACATTTCATCCATAAATTGCATAATCCGAATTTAGGTTATATAAAAGAAACTATACATATAGATAAGGTAATTGAGAATCATATCTCAATACCCTTAATAATTACAATTCACCAACAATTTCTCATTCTGACATTTTATCAAACACTAAGATTACACATTACCATATACATAAAATAAATTAGTTATGACATATATTATGGTAAATCCTTTCACAAGGAGATTGTCATACACACAACAAATATGAATTCTAGGTTAATAGTCAGGGCAAGCACAAATCATAATTTCAAGTTCATTCAAACATTTCAACAAACATATAGAATGCATATTTGTCCAACATAGTTCATATATGTATAATATATGGAAAACGTCGTAACTAAGATCATATGACAGTAATTAAGTTCGACATAAATCATTTACTGACATTGAAAGCCTTGAAAACCATAACCTAAACGTTTATAGTTTGCACCTTTCGTCGGATAACTCGTTTCGAACTCGGTTATAATCCTACGTTCTCGTATATAGAACAACGGTTACTTAAATCAGGAAAATCCATTAGCTAGGTTGACAAACAACTATTCTATACCTTAACTATGGCGTTAGGGTTTGGATTTCTTACCCAAATCGTCGTTGGAATGAGTCGTGTAGCGTAAAGTAGAGGTGATCTAGTGCATGTAGTCGTGGGAGAGAAACACCGCCACGATCTCCCAAGCTTTCTCTCTTCTCCTCACTCTTTTCTCTTCTTTTCTCTCCTAGGGTTTAGAGCAAATTCGTATGGAGTGGGAATGGGGTGGTTTAAGGTCTTTAAATAGGCCCAGAACTGGTTCAAATAGCCCTATGGCTATGATATACTTAGGTTATAGCCAAAGGATGTCTGTTTCGGGTAAACGAGACTCATCTGGAGGTCAATTACCTGTCTATACTACAGAGTAACTCCCCTGACAATAGATCTAAACCAGGTTATGATTTCAGCGCGTTTGGATAGGCCGATCAACCGCAATGGACTTGTATCAGATCAATGGTCGTTGTCACTCGATCAGGGCCACATGTATATAGATATGTGCAGGGAAATTTCCCTGATTCATGGGTGAAGTTTGGTCAGAATTCGATGGTCCGAAGTCTTCACTTTTGTCGATAAGTGAATGACCCAATTCACTTAAGTTTCCTTACTTTTTCTAAGGATATTCGCATTTCTCACACACTTCGCTTAAGGCTCAAGTTGTGCGTTTCTGGATACTATTTGGGCTTGATTCCCGTGATGCTTGTCAAGCCCAATAGGACTAATATAATCCTATAGTTTCGCGGTTATCGAACTTTCGACGTGCGGTCCAGGTCCGATACGGAGTTTCAATGTGCTCCCGAGAGCAACTGGGTTTTAAAATTTCCCCGAGGTTTTCAAGTAATGTTGAGTTAACAATTTTTAATGGTTTTGGGTCTTACAGTTTGTATAGATAGTGGTTCAAGCTAATCCACCAATTAATTTAGTCTAGTACTTAATTAATTTTCGTCTAATTTCCATAGTATACAGTCTTTAAGGATTTCTGCCTGAGGTGGTACTCGAGTCTTTGTACGGATTTTTTCAAGACATTACACCCCTATTTTATGTTATGGGGTGCCGGAATGTAAAGGTGATGATTTAGTGAAATGAACAATTATTTTGTGAAAAAAAGTGTCTAAGAGCTAATAATGAAAGAAATTGCATCTAAAAAGAATTTAAAATTAAAGCTTATTAGATTTTCCAAATTTCAGTGTAAGTTAATGTAAATGAGCCATCATTATTTTTCTAGGTGTTTGGTTAAGTGAAAATTATGGCACTAAAAATAAGATTCAAATATATGAGTAAAGTAATATGTAAAAGAAATCATAATCATTATATTTTTACATACCAAAAAACTTATTTGGTTAATAATACCCTTATAAAACAAGCATTGGTATGATATAATTAATGCAGTCAAATGTAAGTAATATTACCACACAATCACTGGCGTAATTAATCTTACCCATTTTTAGCTAATTAAAATTGTAACCGGAAAATCAAATAGGTCGTAAGGATTTCTTTAGTGAGCATGACATTGAGATGTATTACACGGTTCCTAGTATTTCACAATAGGATAAAGTTGTTAAACGTATGAATTGTAGCCTTATGGATCTTGCTATAAACATGCTCAGTTAACTTGGCTTGAGTAGTGTTTTAGTGCAAAAATAATTAACATAACTTGTTATTTGGTGAATCACTCTCCTACGAGTGTACTAGATTATAAGACCCCTAAAGAAGTATAATATAAAAAATCTATTAATTATTTATTCATTTGTACCTTTGGCTATAATTCTTATATGTAGATTCTCAAAGAGCAAAGGATTTAGCTGTATATGAGGTCTAATATATATATATATATATATATATATATATATATATATATATATATATATATATATATATATATATATATATATATATAAATGGAACAATATGTATAGATTGTAAGACCATATTGTTTATAAGTTGGTGTTTAACAGATATATAGTTTTAATGAAGTTTCAATGATATGAAACTATAAAGCTCAAATATGTTAGAAATAACTAATATTTTCAAATAATGTTCAAAATTAGTCTATCGATCTTGAAAATGAACATGTTGATGATATCGTTAAAGATGAAACTGACGAAGAGCATGCGGATGAGATACCAGGGGTTGAAATTCAAAGTAATTAAGGTTGACCAAAGATACTTACAAAATCTAACATTTGACTTAAGGATTATGCTACAACTTATTCTTACATGATAGAAGAGTGAACTATTTGTTGATACCGAGAGTCATGTAAATTTGTAGATGCTAGCAAGTAGAGAGTGTATATAAAGGAGGAAATGAAAGCTATGCATAAAAATAAAATTTAAGAATTGGTTGGATTGCCTAAAAAGAGTAAGGTTATTATAGTTGGATATGGTTCGATAAGCCAAAGAAATATACTAGTTATAATATTAAAAAATATAAAGCTTGATTAATAGTAAATTAATATGTTTAGAAATTATTTATTGACTTCAATGAAAATTTCTTTTTAATTATTTAATTGAGTACTATTCATACTATGTTGAGTATGACAATAGTATTGGATTTGGATCTTGAACAGTTGGATATAAAAACTGTATTTTTGTATGAAAATTTTGATTAAGAAATTTTATATAACTAAACTTAGAGATTGTAAATTGTATTTCTGTATGTAAATTTTGATTAAGAAATTTTATATAACTAAACTTAGAGATCGTATTAAAAAAAAAAAAAAGAATTTTGTTTGTCGATTGAATAAATTGCTTTATAATTTATAGTAGACGTTAAATTATCGATAAAGGTCATTTGATTCATTCATTGTGAACTTAACATTTAGATATATGAGGTAGACTATTATGCCCATGTTCGTATTGATAATGGTGAGTTTATTATCTCGCTATTGTGTGTGGACGACATGTTAGTTATATGTACTAATAGATATACTACTGTATCATTAAAAGCTTGTTTGGTTAAAAAATTCAATATGAAGGACTTGAGTGTAGTTAATTAAATTTTTAGGATTTCCGTATTTAAAGATAGAAAGAATAAGAAATTCTAGATAACTTAAAAAGGATTCTGATAAAATAATATTATATACCATTTCAATGTATATAATTTTAACCTAATTAATACTCAATTTCCTATTTATTATAAATTAATTTTAGATACCTGTCTTAGAATGGAAGTAGAGAAGACATGTATATCTCAAGTACTATATTCATTAGTAGTAGAGAACTTTATATTTATCATGTTGTGCATTAGACCAAACATTTCTCAAGCAGTGGGAGGAACTAGTAAGTACATGGTAAACTTGAGTTGAGATTATTGAACTAGTGTGAAGTGGATCCTTCATACTTTGATGATACTTTTGAAACGATTATTTATTATAGTGGACAAAAATTTAGAGGTGGTTGAGTTTGTGAATGTAGATTATGATTAAAAAAAAGAATGATTCATCATAGGTTATATTTTTTCTTTAGTCAATAATGTAGTTAGTTAGATATCAAGATTGCAGTTAGCAATGACCTTGTTTACCAAGAAAGTAGAGTGTGTGTGTGTGTGTATATATATATATATATATATATATATATATATATATATATATATATATATATATATATATATATATATATATAAGAAATGTATTTATTTAAAAGAAATTATTAAAAGAATTAAAATTTAAGTAAAAAAAATGATAATAATTCATTGTCAAAGCAAATTTCACTCGGGTATTCTTAACTTCTTTTTGATGGTGAGGCTTGTCAAGATGATTGGATTGGCCTAGTTTTTGCACAAAGTGCATATCATGTGTGGAAAAATTGGTTGAATGGGTTAGGTATCATGCATATACGCATGGATTACATTGATGACTAAAATGACCTAATTTTTATTCTAAGTGAAGGTCATTATATGAAAAAAATTATTGAATAAATTAGATGTCATACGCATAACATGTGAGTTCCACGATAGTTTGTTACCACTGCATACCATGTAAGTGTCCCCAGGTCTATTATCCTCGGTCAATTTCTACAGCCGGGGCTCATTGTTGGGTGATCCTGACCATTGATCTAATGGCACCCTTAGTGGATGTGGCAATGCCTTGAAAATATCCGTTATGGGATGATCTGAAACATCCATCGGGTTGCCTGAAACTCAGCGGTTAAGACAAAAACAAGAATTATATAAAACAATAATCCCCATTCAATAGAGAAGGCCAGATATTACATGGCTAGATCTGAACCATTGTGAAGCAATAGTGGGGTCCACCATATCGATGGTGTGGATCACTTTAAGTTTATGAAACACTGAGAATCATCCATGAGCCGAGGATCATGTATCACATTTTTGGGGTTATGATCATTAGATTTTCCGCTCCAAAGCGTGACGAATTGAAACTCCTGTCTACTCGAATAGGTTTCACAGGAACAGTTAGGCGAGTCGCGCGACTTGGAAAATCTTTTCTAGTCGTGCCTTGACTGGTCAAGAGCCTACCTATGGTGCTAATTGGTAACTTTCATATATCCCAAAATTGCCCCTTCTCACCATACGCTTGACCAGGACTGGGGATATTTTCCGAGTCGCGCGACTCGACTCGTCTTCAGCAACCGGTATGCTGCCTGGCCCTTGAGTGCAGCTCTCCCTTTTTTCACCAACATGACATATTTGCAGGACATCTGATCCATGTAAATGGAAGGCCCCAACATGAAGATCATCTGCTGCAAAAATCAGGCCAATCCACTTATTAGTGGGCCCATATTAAAAACAAATGATGATAGATCCTCAACCATTGAAATCGGCCTACGTGTATCGTATCATTAACCACCAAAAACGAGTTTTATCACCCAGTATCGCCCCATATCAGGCCCGTTTGGGCCGATGCATCGGTATCATTTATGGACAAAACCGGTACGTATCAGGGAATACGCTTTCATTTTGGACCATACTTTAAACCTTGTATGTGGCCGATCTAATGGATGGATCGGTCTGAAGTGTTTGAAACAGTTGATCTTTATGGTGGGGCCCACTGTTTTAATGGCACGGATTTTTTTACGTCAGATAAACTTTGTCCAGACTAAAATCTGGTTTGATAGTCTACTAGACCACCAAACCATGTGGTTTTCCCATTTTCAATTGTTGAAAATGATGGGACCCACAAGTTTTGCGTGGGCGGGAAGCGTCTAACTAATTCGATGTCTCGCGGACTACTGATTCTTATCCCATACGCAATCTAGGAAGTGAGTTCACCTAACGAGTAGAGTACAAACAGATCGACTCAGCATCCAACGTGAGTCGCCACCCACTGGAGTCCACATGCTGAAATGTTCCGATGATCTGGACCGTTCATATTCTTGTTACTACTGTAAATAAGCTATTTCCCCTACTCATACATCCATGATGATCTAAACCTTTTGATTCATAGAGTTGAATATGCACCATTGAAAATTTTCCTTTCACGGCCAAAATTACATTAATCCATTCACCATTTTTTGGGTGTCCCACATACCACATTCTCCAGCACATGGACGGTTCCGATCATCAGACCACTCATCATGCAGGCTCAGTGGGCCACCACACACGCTTGGATCACCAACCCCGGCCCATTGGTTGAGATGATGAGACCTACTAATCTAGACCATTGGCCCCACACATTTGATAGTCCAACTGATCACCCAACCTCAACAAACAAGTGGGCCATGATCATGACCACCAACTTGGAATGCAGTCGGGATTTTCACAAGTCAATAGAAGTCGACGATAAAGAAGTTTAAATTTTTTTTTTTTTTTTTTTTTTTTTTTTTTTAAAAAAAAACCCCTCTCAAACGTGCCATGAAAGCAATCCATGAGTTTGACGTTTTGGGGCTGTGTCAAGATAATATTCCAAGTTGCCTGTTTGCTTTCTGGACTTTGGCAAGGACCGACTTGCCTCAATTACACCGAACTTCAGTGTATGTTCCCTTTCACCCTTAAATGAAGAAAGGACTTGCCCCCTTGATTTTTATCGTGTGGACATGCTGATGACATCAGATTCATGACGACTCTCGGATGATGTACCCAAAGATTCAATCATGCCCCACATCCGTCCAATTTCCTTAGAATTTCCGTGCATAGATCCAAAACTCATGTATATATGAGCACACCCTCCCTTTCTTCTTGTTCATTCATTTGCAGCTGGCTTCATTCATTTGCAGCTGGCTTAATCCAATCTGTGAGAATTCAGTCCTGAATTTTCACACATCTCCTCTCTTTGAGTTCTACGGCCATGGAATCGAATTGGGTCAATACTTCTCTTAGCTTCGATCTCAACGCTAGGCCATTCCAGCCGCAGGGCGAGCCGCAGATGAGCTCAACAACCGATTTCGTGCATTTGGGGGGGAAGATCGCCATAAAACGGGAGGTGGGTAGATTTTTTTTCTTTCTTTTTTTGTTACTTTTGTTGAACTTTGCAGTTGTAGAATGTAATTAGTTCTATTATTTGAGGTATTAGACAAGAAGATTAATCTGGCAATAGTGTTGTTGTGCTACTTTCTCGTAATTGCCTATCTGTGACTTATGTGTTTGATATCCATCCTGTCCAACAAGTTGGCTCTACCACGAAGATCACTGAGTGAAAACATCAAACCGATCCACTCATCAAGTCGTTCGGCATGTGTAATTTGGACTAGATTGGTGATTGTCGATTGTTCTCTATGGTGTGGCCCATGAGATGAGTGGATCTGATTTTTGTACCAGGTTCTCCTCCTGGAGTGGCCAACCTTTTCAACATGTTGAATGTTGTACACGCCTGATACATAGTCATTTATGCATTAGTTGGATGGTAAACCTATCATCCAACTAGTTTCATGTGAGATTTGCTATTTTTTTTTTTACATTCAATTGATATTTTTGGTATTACCCTTTCCAAAGCATGCTTAAGTATGGAGTTCTTATAGAATTTTATTTATAATTGTAGGCAGGTGTTTTAGAAGCGGAACTGAATCGGGTGACTGAAGAGAATGAGAAATTGAATACAGTTTTAGGTGTGGTGTGCCAGAATTTCCGCAGCCTGCAAAATCAGGTGATTGAATTGATGAACAAGGCTTCTGAGGGTCAGACGCCAACGGGGAAAAGGAAGCATGAAAGCCATGAGATTAATGATATTAAGAGTAATGAAACTAAAGGTAACATTAATCACATTAGTCATGTGGAGAGCAGCTCCAGTGAAGATTCATGCAAGAAACAGTGCCGATTAGTCAAGACGAAGATCTCAAAAGCCTATGTGCGGACCCAACCCTCTGACTCGACCTTGGTATGTACCAGAATTCCATTATTTTGGCATGAAATTACAAAATCGGAGATTGGCTGATTAGATTATTGCTACATGAAATACCACAATGAAATTAGGCTTTCGCGATAGAAAGACACACTGATTTGGATAGCTAATCAGATGAACTTGGGTTGATTTCTGATTAATATTTGAATTTAATTGGATGATTTGGTTGATAATAAGCTTCACCCATGGCAAGATTTCTTATGGGTGTTTCATATAGTGTCATTAATTGCCAGATGACTTAGATGCAGGAGCCAAGTTGTAAATTAGGCCCCACTTCTAGAGCAGATGGTGATGAGAATTACAAAACGGATCTAGTTGTGGATGTACCACAATGGATAATTTCCTTAGATAACAGGACAACAACATCTGATCCTTAATTATCGTTTTTTAATACAACAGGTTGTAAAAGATGGGTACCAGTGGAGGAAATACGGTCAGAAAGTGACCAGAGACAACCCATCTCCAAGAGCCTATTTCAAGTGCTCTTATGCCCCAGCTTGTCCAGTAAAAAAGAAGGTAGGCCCAACTCATCTCAAATCTCCACCGTCGATGTTCTCCATTCAAAAGATCCATTCCGTTTGATGGAATCCTAACCTAATTCTAATATCATTTCTATAATTTTATCTTCATTCAGGTTCAAAGAAGTGTTGAAGATAGGTCCATTTTGGTGGCCACATATGAAGGGGAGCACACACATCCCAACCCGTCCCAAGCCGACCGGCCATGCGGCTCGAGCCATGGTGGGGCTTCCAGTCCAGTCCCCTGCTCGGTGTCGGTCAGCTCTTCGGGCCCCACCGTTACACTCGATCTGACCCAGACCGGATTGGGCCAGGATGCTGGAGTAGCTCCTCAACGGGACACTAATTCTCCAGAATTCCAACGGTTTTTAGCAGAACAAATGGCTGCCACTCTTTCGAAAGATCCCGGATTCACCACAGCACTTGCCACCGCTATTTCTGGTCGGATTCTGCAACCGTCTCCGGCCGAAAGGTGGTGATAGTGAAATGAGGGAGTATGATTATGTAAATACTGTAGGACTTGGAAACAAGAGAGTGGAAATGGTAGTTTGAATTTTCAAAATGGTGCGAAAGTCAGCATTCCCAGGTCATCAAAAATGTTGTTGGATCATTTCTTGATCTTTTTGCTGTGCATTCTTTCCATTATGTTCAGAATCACATTTTCCAGACATTTGAAGGGTTGGATCATCGATCTAAATCTTTTATCCAGCCAAGCACGCACTCTTTTTGGGCTCTCATGCTAGAATCTCACCGATCAAACATTCTCAACCGTCTGTTAATGGCATGCAAAATGGACGATATATATTTGTCTAAATTGCGATAATATGAATGTGGGTTTTTCATCCAGCGGGGCCCCACTTTGGATCAGCCAAGTGTTCTCCAGAATTACTTGACTACATGGCCGTAGCCATCTGATTGCTGGCCCACAAAACAATTATCGCAAAGTAGGCAAGCCATGAGAAGAATCCCTAGTGGGGGCGGCTAACAGTGATGTGTGAACTGACAGTTGGTGAACTAACAAGCTAACAAAAAAAAAAAAAAAAGTAGGCAAGCCATGGGAAGAATCCTCCGGTTGGAGTGATTTTCTCATGATGGGTAATGAGATGAGATGAGTGGACGGCCCATATCGATGATTGGACCATCCATATGTACGATGCATGTGATTATGCACCATGCCATGTAGAATGATCCGGTGTAGATCAGTTCTTAGGGTGGGTTTGGCTGCACCTAGTATCATGAACTTTCATGATTAATCAGACTGCTACTTTGTTGCAAAATGAAGATATTTTACCAAATTTGGTGCAACCAAACACATCGTATCATTAAAATTTTAAGCTGGTTTAAGAATAGAAATCCCGAATAACGTGAATTACTTTTCATGTGGGCCAGATGCAGACTTAATTCAAATGATGATAGAATTTAAAGGAATTAGAATTTGAAATCTGAAAGTGTTTAAATGAGAGAAACTACTTCGTAAAAATTGTATCCAACTTCAAAATAAGGCCATAGTCAGCCTTAGAAAGTACCGAAAAAACCAAACGAGTCAAACTAGTGCGACGCAGGGATGGACGTGATGAGGTTGATCACTGAATTCCTCAAGGGATAATTACTCCGAATACACGGAGCTTCTCTGGACTCCTTACAGAGGTTCCTCGAATCAACGAGGAAAATAGAAAAATAGAAATAAATTCTAATAAAAAAAATCTTTGATGATAAAAATGAATTTTTAATCCTTTAAATAGTGATATCAAAAAAAAATTCTTTGATGATAAAAATGAATTTTTAATCCTTTAAATAGTGATATCAAACACAAGAAGAAGTTTCAGAATCAAACTCCAAGTACTCAAACTCTTTAAAAAATGGTTTACTATAAATAGTAAACTTATTATTTATAGATGAGTAAACTTACTATTTATAGACGGTCATGATTTCTGCTACACATCATGGTTTTTGGCCAAAAATAGTAAGTGTCCAATTTGGTCTAACCATGTTATTCTCTTAATTTTTCTAAGCTCTTTTCATGTTGGGTATGACTCCTAAAGCTCAAAGGATAAAGAGTTATGATCCAACTAAAATTTACTATTTATAGTAAAAACAAAAATAAAATGGACTTTCGATCGTCGACCTGATGGAATCTGGCAAATCCGGCAGAGGCAACTAGGTGTAGCAAGGTTGGTTGCCTAAAGTAACTTCTACTACCCAAAATCATATAATGTATGTGGAAACTCATTCCAGTTTGCGAGATACACCTGCCTTAGGGTTCCGATCGCCCTTATCACTTCCGCCTCTGATTGGGCCTTCTTTGGTCCATCTCGGGCATGAAAGTGTCTGCGACCCGCTCTACATCAAGTGCGAAAATAGAAAAAAAGGCACTAGCGGTAATTCGATTCTATCCTATCACCTAGGCCTACTAGGAGTTGCCACGTGGCATCGATGGCTTGTGTGGCAAAAATAACTTGAAAAATGTGAAGTACTCTCGCTGTTGTCGAAAGTCATGATGTGTGTTAACATGATAACATTTGTCACTTTAAATAAACCTTGGGAGATGTGAACTACCACATAAGCAACTGGTAGGTATCTATTTCTAGCCAGTGCTGTCTATAAAAAAAAACCACTCAATTTCTCTCATTTGGAGAGAGGGAGAGATTGTTTCCAAGGTTTGAAAGGGCTAGAATTGTTGGTGGGAGGTCCAAGAGGAAAAGAGAAGAAAAGAGAAAGGAAAGAAGTCAGAAAAATAAAAGAGAAGAAATTCGCTCGAGACTTTTAAGTAGTGTTGGAATCAGAGATACTCGACCATCTTTTTTTTATTGAAGAGTGTTTGATCTCTCCATTTCCTCTTATATCTCATCCAAGCTTATATTTACATTCCATACATTTCTTATTTTGCTAGATATGAATTAAGATTGATGTTGAACGTCTGGTCTTATTGTCTTTTATTTATTGTTTTCTTTTCTTTTTCTACTCTAATAGGTTGGATTGGCATTAAGCAATTGGTCTTTGCAGTTTCAAACCCGGATATAAGCTGTTATAGGGAAAATAGGCCAACCAATGATGAAAGGTCAGGTCAAAACCTTGCACACTTCCTTAGGTCGGACACAATAGTGGGTTCGATCCCATGCTCATAACCCGAGCAAGAGGTAAGATCGAGCTCAGTATCTCGTCACCAGATCGAAACACCTACCGACCTGCCCAAACACCTAAAAGAGTACTACCTCTGTCGATTCCAAGATCCCTAGAGTTCATTAGGAACATCCCGTCCTCCTGCTTGACTAAGGGGATAGGTTAGTTTAGCCCAGATCAGTATGACCTATGTCAGCGTGACCTGTTGTGAGAAAAGTCTTCACCGCCTTCGACTGGTCGTGGGATTTCTCGACTGGTCGTAGGAGCTGCTCGACTGGTCGTGGCTTGCATGACTCGAAGTCTAGCGAGCTCAACCAATCGTAGGGATCGTTCGACTAGTCGTAGCTCCCCTTCGACTAGTTGTAGTTTACACAGATTCGTTCTACGATTTTGTGGATTACGAAAATCTGTGTCCTTTTGCAACTGGGATGCAGAAGGGAAGTTGCATAAACTATAAATAGGTATTCTTAGGGCTTTTCTAGGATATGGGAAATATAGGGAATATTTCTTAAGTTTTTTAAAGGGGTTCTAGGGAAATTAAAGGGTGTAGAAAGGGTAAGATTCAAGGTTGTTTAAATCGGGTAAGTCCTCTCTCTTGTAATTTTTATTTTCATAGTGCAGATTTGTCGCTTTGTGTCGTGGTTTTTTCCCGCAAGGGTTTTCCGTGTTAAATCTGTGTGTTCTCTTGTATGCTTGGTGCCATTGGATTGTTATCCTAGATCTAGATCTGTATGATTCCGCAGGCCAAAATCTCCAACAAGTGGTATCAAAGCAATCGTTGGGCACATATCTAAATCTGAGGGATTAGTAATAATGGCGAGCACCAGGTATGAGATTGAGAAGTACTCATGGAAAAATAATTTTGAGTTATGGAAGATCAAGATGATAAGTTCCTTAATCAAGCAAGGCGAAGATGGTGCTCTTGAGGAGTGAAAGTCTACTATGACTGATGGTGATTGGAATACTCTTGATAAGAAGGCATTATCATCAATCCGTTTATGTCTCACGGATGAGGTTCTCTACAATAGAAAACTGCGGCTAAGTTATGGGTGAAGTTAGAGGATGTCTATACAAAAAAATCCCCTGAAAATCGCCTGCACTTGAAGCGACAGTGGTATAACTTCAAGATGGTAGATGATGGAGATCTGGAGGCTCACATCAGCAACTTTAATAAATTAGTTTGCAAATTGCTGGATATGGAGGAAGTTATGAAAGATGAAGAACAAGCATGTATGTTACTGAATTTTCTTTCGGCGTCGTATGAGTCATTCAAGGACACTATGTACAACATGAATAAAACCTTGCATGTCGACACCGTTATCTCAGCCCTTCAAAGGAAGGCTATGAGACAGCTAAATAGCGACATGGGGACATCTTCCGATGCACTGTTTACAGTGGGTAGGAATTCTGAACAAGGTACAGGTTCTTCAGGTTCTAAATCCAGATCCAAGGGCAAGGGCAAAGGAAAGGTAAAGTGCTGGAACTGTAGAAAGGAAGGACATGTGAAGAAGGATTGTGGAAATCCTAAATCAAAGGGAGAAGATTCTGAAGCTTCATACAGGGAGGCCAATATTGTCACGTCAGATAGATCAAGTGGATGTGATGGTGATATTTTGTCTATGTCTACTATCAGGCGGCCATACAATGATCGTAAAGATAAGTGGATGTTAGACACAGGGACATCTTTTCACATGACTTCTCATCGGAGTTGGTTCACCAGCTACAAGGAGTGCGATGGTGGACATGTATTTATGGGCAATGATATTGCCTGTAATGTTATGACTGTTGGTTCGGTGTGTATCAAGATGTTTGATGGGGTGAAGTGCACTCTGACTGATGTCAGGAACGTTCCTGATTTGATGCAGAATCTGATTTCTCTTGGTGTGCTTGAGGTAAAAGAATGCAAGTACACAGGCATTGATAGTGCTCTTAAGGTATCTAAGGGGGCATGGGTAATCATGAAAGCTCAATGACTCGATAACTTATACAGGTTGATTGGGAGCACTTCAAATGGTGGAGCTATAGTAGATGTAGCGGATTCCACCTCTGCACGTGTGTGACATGTTAGGCATGACCACATGAGCGGGCAGAGCAGGAAGACTGAGACGTGCGGACAGGGATACAGAGTAAGTGGAGCAGCCACCTGTGAGAAGAATCACACGGCATGATCACAGGATATCGGCGAGGCACATGGACGACTCCAATATTGCAGGGGATTCATCTTTTATTCAGATGGCTCTAGGTGAACCTGATGCTGAGAAGTGGAAGGTGAATATGAGCGATATGATGGATTCATTGTACCAGACCGACATATGGGAGCGGGTGGAGCTTCCAGTGGACTGGAAAGCTGTTGTATGCAGGTGGATCTTCAGGAGGATACAACATAGATACAGGGCAATGTTGGTAGTGAAGGGTTATGCTCAGAGAGAAGGGATCAGCTTCTCAAAGATATTCGCGCTGATGCTATAGCAGGTGTCTATTAGATCCATGATTGGCACTGGTTGGCCAACGTGATCTTGAGCTGAAAGGATGAATGTGGAGTCTGTACTTCTGTAAGAGAAAGTGAAAAGCAGATCTACATGAAGCAACCAGAGCGGTTCGAAGTTAAAGAGGTTGAGAAAAGACTTTGTACGAGGTCATGGTTTAACCCGTCGCCTAGGCAGTGGTTTGATTCCTTCATGGATGAAGGATCGGGGGGCTGTAAAGATGGTTCTTGGTATTGAGACTGAAGGAGGAGTAGGTTGTGCATTGAGACTGAAGGAGGAGTAGGCTGTAGTAATCACAGGAGGAATACGTTATGTGTAGGTATTGATCAAGGATGTGATGGGCCAGGAAAAGCTAAAGAGCATTCCTACGCGTCTCTCCTCAAGTTTTCCTCAGGACATATCCCAAAACAGATAAGGAAAAGAAGGATATCTCATGAGTCTTATTCGAATGTGGTTGGCAGTGTATGCCATGGTCTGGATTAGACCGGTTATTTCACAGGCTATCAGTGTTGTGAGCAAGTACCCCGGCAAGCAATATTGAGTAGCGGTGAGATGGTAAGAAGACTATGTCTTTCCTTTTGAGAAGACAGGAGCAAAGGTGGTTGAGCACATGGATTTTGATCCAATGAACATGCTCTCCTAGATCGTTCCTATAGAAAAGTTCAAGGTCTGTAAAACTTCTCTAGGCTTGGCGATGGAAAAAAAGGAAGATGGAGTGTGCAAGAGAAGTTATGATGGAATACAGAAATAAGAGGAGAGGTCAAGGAGCTACATGGTTGAAGGTTGAAGACTTCGTGGAGATTGTTGTGAGAAAAGTCTTCACCGCCTTCGACCGGTCGTGGGATTTCTCGACCGGTCATAGAAGCTGCTCGACTGGTCGTGGCTTGCACGACTCAAAGTCCAACGAGCTCAGTTTTTCATGTCCGGGCCCTTCGACCAGTCGTAGGGATTGTTTGACTAGTCGTAGCTCCTCTTTGACTAGTTGTAGATTACGGAGATTCGTTTCGCGATTTTGCGGATTGCGGAAATCTGTGTCATTTTGCAACTGGGATGCAGAAGGGAAGTTGCCTAAACTATAAATAGGTATTCCTAGGGCTTTTCTAGGATATGAAAAATATTTCTTAAGCTTTCTAATGGGGTTCTAGGGAAATTAAATGGTGTAAAAAGGGTGAGATTCAAGGTTGTTTGAATCGGGTAAGTCCTCTCTCTTGTAATTTCTATTTTTATAGTGGCGATCTGTCACTTTATGCCATAGTTTTTTCCCGCAAGGGTTTTCCACGTTAAATCTGCGTGTTCTCTTGTATGCTTGGTGCCATTGGATTGTTATCCTAGATCTAGATCTGTGTGATTCCGCAGGCCAAAATCCCCAACATGACCCAGGTCCTCATGACCCAGGTTGGCACAACCCAAGTCGGTGTGGCCCAGGTCGGCATAGCTGAAAGCGGCACGACACTCTTAGTTCAAGTCAGCTAAGGCCACGTTAGCCTCCCATTGTACATCTCCGCCGATCTAAGATAATTAGATCTCACCCAAGAGAGATCCATTCGAGGCCTTCTCCAAGGATCTCGGAGGATATCTGCGACATCCTCAGACCCCCGAGATATTCGCCAAGGATCTTGGAAGATCCTCCTACTAATTCGGGATCTGAATCTATCTCTAATATGCACCTACTAAATAGGGAGATTGCCTCTATACCACTGCCTCCCCTAAAGCTATAAATAAAGTACCTCTAATGGTGAAAGGTACACACTATCTTTAGCCCTAAACCCTCAATAATCAACTAGACCCAGATCCTTTTCTTGACTTGGGCATTAGAGGGTCCCCTACTCTAGCCAGGGTCTTCCTTGTTCGTTCCTTGTGTAGGAAAGTAGGTGTAGAAAGGGGTTAACAAGATTTCTGCATCAACATAAGCCAACTCTAGAACTTAGTTAACTCTAAAAAATTCCAAAATTATACAAAGTAGAGGCCACATGTTTGTGCATGTAAAAAAGTATGCCTAACCCCTTCATTTTTATCATTGAAGTCCTTATTCAAAATATTCGACCAAGGACCAACTGCAAGAGTCACTCGAGTTGGGGAGTCGCAATTCTCTAGCTCATAAGCTGACTCAATGATGCCTAATCGGCAATAGATTTTGAGTTTTCATTGGTTAGTAATGACTCCAAGTCAAATGGGCTTCTTCTGTGTTTGGAAAAAGGATTTTCCAAAATTGTGGTGGAATCAGATTCGGATCTGGTGATTAAGGTCTTCAATGAGGAAGCAAACATCGGTTGGAAATGGAATGGCTGGAGAATCAAAACGAATAGATCTGGGATCTTGCCTCCCGTGGAGTTCAGCCACGTCTTCGAGAAGGAAACACGTCGGCGTGAATGCGCCGCCCATAAAGCAAGTGCGTCCCAAGCTCGTGTCATTTTTTCCAACAGATGGATTTGCCTCAAAGCAGTGAGGGGTTTACTCTTCCCGGACAAGGTTGGCCTTGGTGCGATTCGAGAGAGGAGGAATTAAGGCCTGCCTCACATTACCGCCCCTTTCTCTTTTGGGTTTTAGTCTTTTTTTGGCCCGGATGTCCCGGCCTTTTACAATAGGTCTTCTTTAGGTCCTTTTTTCCTAACAAGACCCGAAATATGTAATTTTGTCTAGATTTGAAATGAATATTCAAGGTTAAAAAAAAATAAAAAAAAAAAAAAAAATGACTCCAAGTCAAATGTAACATCAAACTTAAGTCTATCCCATATCCTCTCCATGAACGTCAAAAGTAGAAGTGAGGGGGTGAGCACACTCCTCCCACGAAGAGCATGTTCACACAAGGAATTGCATCAGTTCTTTTGATCCATGTTAGAAAAACCATTGTGTGCCATGCTGTTCACTCCCCAAGTGCAGGGTTGTGATGTAGTAATAAACTCGGTAAGACCGAGGTCGAATCCCAAGGAACTGAACCTGTACGTAATCTGAAATCAACTAGAACTAGAACTAGAATGAGATGAAATTCTAAATTGAGTGTAATTTGAGAAATAATGGTGAAATATTTAAACTAAAATTTAAGAAGAATTCAGGAAAAGGGAAACTAGGGATTCAGAGGATCCACTTGTAGAGATCAGGGAGATCTTGGTGGCCGTATTATAAATCGAAAATTAATGAATCGCCATTGATATAGATTTCAAGAGATGAGAGGTATATGAATTAGGATGGATTCCATCACCAAACCATGCCTGTGAAACATAACCAACAATGTAATTAAACTAATTACCAACCAATCAATGTATGAAGGTTAGGAAGAAGGTACCGACATCCAACCATGCCTGTGAGACGATGGTGAACAAAGGGCTTCCCGACGTCATAAACATCAAGAGGAAAAGAACATGCTCAAAGCCATCTTCCCTTAATAAAATCCCAAATCAACATCAATTCAGTCTAAACAAAGACACAAGCAAAGAGTTCCCATCACACTACAAGCTTCACCTCTTAGCCCTAGCTAAGAGGTTTAGCCACACATGAGTGGACTAGATCTCTCAAAATAAAATAAATAAATTAAAAGCAAAGAAGGAAAGAAAAAATACAACTCTACTCATTTCTCTCTCTCTCTCCCTCGGCTCGGATCTCGAATTCCGTCAATGCCTTCCCCACGTCCAAAACACCCCTTTTATAGCTGCTGGATGGCTGGAATTGGTGGCAGAGTCGTAGAAGGACTCGGAGTACAGTTTTTCGCAACCGTGATTGGTGGGCCCCACAGAGGTATTTTCTGGACAATCCACCCCGTCCATTGGATTCAGGATAAAATTTCAGTCAAGAATGGGTAGTTTTGAAGGTCCATTAGAGCGGCCCACGAAGAAAATACAAAAGATCGGCTTTGAACGTCCCGAGGCGCCCACTTTTGGCCTCAGTACGCACACGTGTGTACGCATGGGAGTAGAATCTCAACATGGTTTTGTAGTTCTCGTGGCCCTACAAGATGGACGGATCGATCTTCTCAGTACGGGCTGACGGGTGGGGCCCACTGTCTTCCGCAAAACGGCCAGCGGCCGTGCGTTACGCGGACGCGAAAACAGGGACGCGGTTCGCTGTCCGTTCTGGTGGGGCCCACTCCGTCGTTGCTTCAATAAATCCACTCCGTCTATTGCATAGAGGAGGAAAACCGCTAGAAATGCCCAATTTCGAGTGATATTTGTGGTGGCCCACAGAGTTTTGAACTCGCCGTCCGAACTGCGTTTGAAAGGCTGGAGCCTGATCTATGCTTTCATTTGGATTTTTACCACCTAGGCAATGGTAATGTAGGCCATTTAGACCGATAAGCCGGATTTACGCTGGATGATCGGTGGGACCCACAACCGACGACAGCGATCGGTTCTCGCACGCGCTGGAATGGAGAGAGACGGGCGCGGGTCAGCGCCCGCGCTGACCGTCTGGCGGTGCGGTGCGCCGCTGGTACGCATATGCTGTGTACACATGCAACCTAAGGTGGGGTCCATCGTGATGTTCATCCACAATCCACTCCATCCATCCTTTTACTCATGTGATTTTTTGTATTGAGACCAAATTTTAGGCGTATCCCGATACCAGGTGGGCCCCACTTTGACGACTTGTAGGTGATATGTCCGTTGGGCCATTTTCACAAAGATCCGTGAAATTCGGGTGTACGGTTCATTTATGCTCCTCCTTATGTATAAAGTTTCGAGCAACGGATGGTGGAAACCCTGTGATCTTGTTCTGCACTAGTTTCGAGCCTCTTTCATGTGAACGACTTGATTTCCTCGGCTCCCTGGTATATAATTTCTTCAATATTGGTCCTCTAGAGTCCGTCCCTTGTTTGTGGTGTCATCAGAGCATTAAATACACACATTTAGCACCTTTTTGTAGTCCCCACTTACAAATGTACCTTGCATTACAAACACGATTAAATTAGGATTTTAAACGATATTATGTTTGTAAATCCAAGCAGTAACTAGGGTCTGATATGCAATATTTGACCCTCAACACATGCATCAACGGTGGCGTGGTGATGCTATACACTTGTCAATATGTGATGGTACATTCAATAATTTGATGGATAAGTTCATCATGGTTTTCTTTTGTTTTTATTTAAAACTATGAAAAATGAAAAATCTGAATATTGGAATATGTGAAATTTTATGTAATACATCACTTGAAATAAATTCTTAATAAAACACTAAAGTTAAGGGTATGTTTGGTTGTACTAAATATCATGAAAATTTCATGTTGAATTAGTTTAATTGGGTGCAAATTATCATGAACTTTCATGGTATTTGGCACAACCAAAGACATCCTTAGGCATGATGTTAAGTGTTAAAGTTAAAAATGATGTCCTAATATACGTCATTACTTCTTTTCATTAATTTAGTATCATAAGCATCTATATGATATTTTTCTGGTATTCTAAACATTGGTTTTTGTATATGGTTGCAACAAATTTGTTGTGATGAAAATAAGAAGCTCTCACTCACCCGAGAAACAAATCAAGCTCCCATTTGTGGAAGCACTTTGATCGAGTGTGTAGGTGACTATCATTCTAGATTTGTGCATACATGCAAATGAGTAGAGAAAGCGACATAAGATATGCATGGTTTATCATAATATGACTACAACTATGGGGAAGCATGGGCAAATCATCTCACTAAAATATAAGCAGAGTACATGATAAAAGAGGTAATGGTCAAATACAATGAAGACATAAAAAACCATGTGCTGGGAAGCATTCCAGTTCACACCTTAGCGGCGACTCACATCCCGATGCACACGCTCGCAAAGCTAGAAAGCCATTTTGCTCGATTATTCTGGGGTTGGACTGAAGGTAAAAACAAACACCATTGGTGTAGTTGGAAAGCAATTGCGAGGCCGAAAGAGGAAGGAGGCCTAGGCATAAGGCGGTTACATGAAGTGATGAATGCGTTCAGGCTCAAGATGGCGTGGGACATTCTAACCGCAGATAATGGTAGTCTCTGGAAGAGGTTTATGACGGCTAAGTACGTTTTCAATCATGATGAGCAGCATCCCCACCGCCCTCCAGCCCACGCATCGCCATTATGGAGAAAAATTTCCCATCTCATCCCTCTAACTGAGCAAAAATCTTAGATCCAATTTGGCAGTGGCACCAGCAAGGACGGGACTGGGCCCTCTTCAATCAATGGAAGATTGCCATATCCTTGAACACCTGCAATAATTAACAATAAATCAGCTTTTAAATGTTGCTGGGCCTATTCCTTCTTCAGCGGCTCTGCTTCACATTCCGACGCAGGCCATGGACTACATATTCCAAGCTGGTCTTTGCCTCGGGCAAGGAATGTATAAGAGGTTCTAGCCTTTCACCGCGTCGAGCCTATTTTCCGTCAAGTTTGCATGGAACCTGAGCAGATCTAGAACGGATCAGCAATCTTGGGCTAATACAATCTGGAACGCGACGCTCCCTCCAAAGATTTCACAGTTTACATGGAAAACATTGATGAAGGCAATCCCTGTTGACTCTGCGGTGCAATCAAAAGGGGTCCACCTGGCATCGAAATGCCACTGTTGCAGCAGGAACAATCATCTAGACCATTCGATCTTTCACATTGAGACTGCAAATCATCTATTCCTCCATGGCGAGCTGGCTAAAGCAACTTGGAACCATTTTGGGAGATATTTTGGCATTGATGTGCAGGTCAATTCCTCGGTAGAGCAGCGTTTTTATCAATGGTGGTCGGTTCCAGTGGCCAGGAAAGTAGAATCAACGATGCAAAGAATCGTACCTCCCTTCATCATTTGGGAACTTTGGAAGGCAAGAAACTCGGCCCATTTTGACAATGTCAACCCATCTCTCACAAAGATTATTGCTAAGATATTCTGGTGGTCCAATCATGTCACTAGGAACAACGCACGTGCTCACGCTGCTCCAACTTCTGATGGGATTCATGCTCCTTCGTACAACCATGATCCCTCTAATGTGACCGACAACCCTCATCCCATTAATGTAGACCTCCTGCAGAGCTACTGGCCTGCTCGGTCTCCTCGCTCCTACGCTGGCGTCGAGGTTGTGAGATGGCACCGACCGCGGGCTGGATGGGCGAAGATCAATGTTGATGGCTTGGCCCGCGGTAATCCGGGACTATCTGGAGGAGGAGGTGTTTGTCACGGAGAGAGAGGTAATTTTATTTTTTGCTTTTGCGGTTGGGTACAGCCACGCCTCTAATGTACATGTAGAACTCAGGGCTTTCCACGATGGGTTGCTCTTATGTCTGGCCAGAGGTCTGAGGAAGATAATTATGGAAACTGATTCCCGGCTTATCATCAATTTCATTTCTGGGAAGGCTTCTCCGGGATGGAAGTGGAGAGCCTGGATTTGTAGGATTATCGCCCTCATCTCAGGTTCACAAGTGGAGTGGGCTCACATTTATCGTGAAGGTAATGTGCCCGCCGACTCAATGGCATGCCTTGACAGTGGGAATTAGATCTTCTCTCGTTTTGAGGACACCGATAGCCTACCAGCTCGGACCAGGGGTCTTATCTTCCTGGACAAGGTGGGTATGGGATCGATTAGAACGAATTAGCTGGGAATCCTTTTCTGGGAGGTCGTCTAGCTACCGCGTTGATGCTTTGTTTGGTAGTTCCTATCGTCCTTTCTTTTATTTTCACAAGATAGGTGTTGCCTCTTTCTTTTTATTGGGGCACACCCGAAGGTGTGTATATTTGTGGTGATTAATGAAATCGTGGCAAGAGCCCACTTAAAAAAAAAAAAAAAAAAAAAAAAAAAAAAAAAGACATAAAAAAACATATTTACCTCTTCTCATATACCAAGAGAACTTATGAGAAAACCATTCTACTTATTCTATTCTAGTATCCAAGAAAACCTTTGAAATACCACCCACCTATTCTCTCTACATTGCTAATACATGAGAAGAAACCTGTAGAGAAAACTCTCCCCTTGAGAGAAACCTTCTCCCTCTCTCCTCCTTCTCTTACTAGTACATGGGAAAACTCTTATATGCTCCAAAGAAAAATGATCATCTCTTTATCTTTTATAACATGCCCTAATTTGAAGACATAAGTGAAAAAAATATTTTTTTTTCTCTTCGGAAAATGTCCCTCACCAAAAGGTAAGGTGATAACCATTATTCCCAACATCATGGAATATCATAAAAAAATGTTCCATATTTCATTAATTAATTATGAAATATTATAATATTTCATGAAATTTGATGCAACCAAATTCATGAAATTAGCTAGGTGCAACCATATTCACCCTAAGCTAAGGGCCTTTCTACATTTATCCCAAATCATGAGTTACCAAGTTTGCGTGGTCCTCAGATTCATGAGAATGCTGTAAGAGGCTGTGGTAGGCTTTTACATCCCTATTAATATGTCGCATGATTTTAAGATGTTGCTGTGTATCCAAATAGAACAATTTTTATTTTTTAATTTTTATTTAATTTTTATTTTTTTATAGCATCATGTGGATTTAAATTGGACATTGCATCATGACTCGGCTACAATGGTGCACATTGTTGTATGCTTGCCTACTTGGAGCAGCATGGCATGCACGCCTTTTTTTTTTTTTTTTTTTTTGGATTTTGGCCATGAACAAATTACGCAATATATATTCTCGTATCTTACGGTAGCAATCGTGGGCATCGGGCATGATTGAGCCATCGATTTTGGCTTGTGGCACTGTGTCCCGCAAATGTGCACATGGTTATTGTGACTGCTGTACTCTCATTAGGGGTTCGGATTCAAGTTTCACAAAATTGTACTTGCAGAGAAAAACTGCAACCTTAGCTAAATTAGTTGATTGACTCTGGCATGATCCTTGATGGATTTCTAAAATTAGGTTAAGATTTTTAGATTTGTTCTGTCCATATAGTCACTTTGGATCACTAGCACATATGCGAGCCTAATCAAAATTATTTATCTTCTAGCCTCAAGTTGGAATGGGTTGTGATTTGGTTGGTGTTGTGTGAACGGAATCCATGATTTCTTGAGTTGGATGTAAGCCGCAAACACCTCACATGATTCAAAGTCAACTAGTCATTTCAACCTAATGAGGACCATTACTCTTGTTTCTCACAAGGATAAAAGTTGAGCAAGGGCATGATTGTGACATCGATTTTTGACTTGAATCTGAACCTTTCACAAAATCATACTTACAAAAAAGAAGAAGAAGAAGAAGAAGAAGAAGAAGAAAAAACCGCAACCCTAGTATAGCTAAATTTGTTCACTATTTTTTTTTTTTTTTTGGAAGAGAAGTCCAGATTTTCTGTTGGTAGAACTCTTTTTTTTTTTTTTTTGAAGAAAGAAATTTCATTCATAGATAGGAGATGTACAAGCATTCGGGTAGGGCAAGAAAGAAATTTCATTCATAAAAAGGAGATGTACAAGCATTCGGATGGAGCCCCACAAAAAGCCGGGGTTCCGTCTATCATATAGCTCCTATACAGTTCTACACAAGAAAAATCACCGACTTAGACTAGGAAGACTTGGAACCAGGGCTTATACGGGCCAATTCATCCTTGTCCCTCTCTGTGCCGGTTCCTCTCTCTAATGTTACCTACACCTGCAGAATTTAAAACAACAGCACCTTTAATAGAAGTCGGCAATTCTTCTTGCTTTCTATAGAGCATATATTGGTACCCCGTAGCTGGACAAATTGGCAAGCCCATCCCCCACAGAGTTAACATCATTTATAATGTGCGAAAAATTAGGTTAAGAGACGAAATCAAGCCATGAATTGTTGTATTTGGTGACCTAAATCAATTAAAAAAAGGGCCTGCCGATGCCCTCGACAAACCATTCAATGCCATCGAGCACTATTCAATGTCATCGAACAGTTGCTTGATCCCATCGAAGAAATTCAGAATTTCTCCAGATAGTTGCTAGACTATTTGGGTCCTTGTTCGATGCCATCAAGACCCATCGAAGTGTAATCGAGAAAATCCGATTTTTCATGTTTTTTCTTTGAACTGTTTTGGTGTTAGTTCGATGCCATCGACGGTCTGTTGATGACATCGAAGTCTCATCGAAGGTGCTATCGAACGTATCACAGAGTTATGCAGAGTTGCGTATATGCAGGATTTATTTTCGATTTCGATCGTGTTTCTTACTAAGGTTATAGGGGTGTTATTGGGATTATGGGTATCTTGGAGTTTTTCCAATTTGTTCCTAGGTTTCAAGGGTGTATCTTGGTGTGATTCGAGGCTTGTTCGAATCGAGTATTCTCTAAACTCTTGTAATTTCTGCTTTCATAGTGATTATCTGTCGCTTTGTATTATAGTTTTTTCTCGAAAGGGTTTTTTCACGTTAAATTCGGTGTGTTTGCATTTTGCTTGGTTGGTGTGATTGGATTAATTCACTTGATTCATTTCTTTATGATTCTGCAGTCCCTAAACATGAATGACGTTCAACCTATACCAAATGTTCCATGGACTGGATGCTTGGGCATTAATGCTGGACGCTTCCGAAACGACGCGGGAGTCCGTTTCTACCTCTATATTGGACAAGCCCAGCCTCTCACAGATATGATGCGCTGACTGCTGTTGTTTTGCTAAAAAAAAAAAAAGACTTTTTGTATATTAAAAAAAAAGAGAGAGAGTTAGATGAGAAGTAGCCACTACGGTAGGCCCTGAGAAAGTTTGAACGGTGGGTGTTCAACCCACATTGTTTCCAACGGTATGGCCCACCTGAGTTCTGGATCATTTTGATTTCAGGGCTACTGGCCTAAAATGATCTAAAAAATGGATGGATGGCAATAATGAATCACATTCATCATGGTTGTGTACCGCTGCAGCGGGTTGCACTTTCTTCTTCTTCTTCTTCTTCTTCTTCTTATTATTATTATAATAAAGCAGCAGCAGCAGCAGGGTTGCTACAATAACTTATTTTTTTATATTAAGAAAAAAAAAAAGACCTGTCACTGATATGGAGACCATCCAGCATTGCTTAGGCCTCTATGGTGTTTGAGACGATGCCATAGCTGTTCTAGAAAGCAAAAATGATACGGCCCAAGCGATCTCTGCATATACCCCCTCCACCACTCATCTCTGGATGCCTCTAGCGGAACCATCAACATTCAGTTTAAAGCTTCCCGTCTTCAGTTTTCACCATGTGAAGGCGTCTACCTTTCTAGAACTTCCAGGAGAACCAATTTGCAGCCCCAAAGCCTGTAAGAATCTTCTTTTCAACCGAGAGTCTGTCTCCCTCGGAGAGCCTGTCTCCAATCTCTTTGAACCAATGCAGGATATTAGCAATGATTCTGCTTGGCAGCATCCTTTCTGCCTTCAAATCTGGCTCCGTTGCGACTTAGCTAAATTAGTTCACTTACTCTAGCATGATTCTTGGCTGATTTCTAAAATTAGGTTAAGATTTTTGGATTTGTTTTGTCTGTGCAGTGACTTTGGGAACACTATCACATGTGAGCCTAATCGAAATTGTCCATCTTTTGGTCTCAATTTTGAATGGATTATGATTTGGTTTGTCTTATGAACTTCGAGCATGACTTCTAAAAGCCGCACACTCACACCTGACTCAAAGTCAATAAAGTCATTCAAACCTTTCACAAAATCCTACTTACAAAATAATATTGCAACCTTCAAAAAAAAAAAAAAAAAAAAAAACGGAACCTTTTCATTAGAAGAAACTGACTTTACAGATCAGGTAAGGAGCTCAGGCTGACAAAAAAAATGCCCTGAGGCCCAAGCAAAGCAAACACATTCACATTCAGGTGGGCCCCACCGAAGGAGGACCGACCTATCATAAGAAGGGAAAACAAAAGAAAAATAGCTAGGAGACTATGAAAGCCGAACTGAACCTAGACCAGCCTTATCCGGGAGCAGCTCCCCACGGGAGAGAAAGGGGAGACCGGAAACCACTTCAAAAATTCTGGATTCCTGGTTAGAGCTACCCCAGCGAGCGAGGCTATCGGCAACCTTGTTAGTCTCTCTTGGGGAGTACCTGATGGAGATAACAGCTGAGGAACAAAAAGAGAGGAATTTCTTTTTCCAAAATTAGTTTGTCAAATCACATCTTAAGATACCTAAATTAGTTTGTAAAATCACTTCTTTCTCTAGAAGCTTTAGCAGTCAAAGAATGGTGTATTAATGTATATCAAAAGACTCTAACACTCCCCGCACATTGAGGTTGGAACCCTACACAGGAGCATAAGCTCTAAAAGCTCTAATACCATGTCAAAGAACTAGTTACTCTAAAAAGCTCAAGCTGCTAAAAGATGGTGTATTATTGTATCAAGGAACTTTAACACTTTCATTATAGTTCTTTCTTCATTTAGTTCTATACACTCCTCTGATATCATTCTTGGCCCTATGCATAAGTTCAAACTTGTACATGTGGTATGACATTTGCCATCCTCTTGTGCACCTCTACACCCAACCATGTTGGTAGGACATCTAACCATGCATTATGTGGGACCAACCTTAGGTGGGACTTCTAACCATGTTGGTAGGACATCTAACCATGCATTAGAGCCCAGGCTCCCCGATCAGAAAGTTTCAAGAAAATCTGGCACCAAGATATCCCGCCTAAGATGTCTCAACTTGTTTGGAAAGCTCTGTCTAAAGCAATGCCTGTCGATGCTGCAGTTCAAAGTAAAGGTATTCATCTGGCCTCAAAATGTTATTGTTGTGACATTTCCCCTCCCTCAGGGCACCCAAATCTAGATACGGAATCTCTTTCTCACCTGTTCTTGGATGGAAACTTGGCTGTTGCTATCTGGAAGCACTTTGCTTTGCAACTGGGATTTCATCTTCCATCGGCTCTATTAGTGGAGCAGAGGCTCATGCAGTGGTGGGCTTGCCAGGTGACTTGGAAGGGAGATTCCAACTCCCATAAACTTCTTCCATGCTACCTCATTTAGGAGATTTGGTCTGCTAGAAACAGGGCAAAATATGATGGAGTGTGCCCCTCCCTTCACAAGATTCTGTCTACTATTTATTGGAAAGCTAGGCTGCCTGCCATCTTTTTCCCTCGGATTAGGAATAGCACCCATGCGACGCCCGCCCTTGCGGATACTCTGAGAGTGCCTCTTTTAATTGCCTCATCACAGATCCCTCTGTTTCGCAACGCTGGTGAATTTGTCAGGCCTCACAACTCTGCTTCCTCTCATATTGTCAGATGGTGTAGGCCGCCTCCAGGTTGGGTAAAAATAAATGTTGACGGGTCGGCTCTAGGGAATCCGGGCCTATCTGGTGGGGGTGGGATTTGCAGAGGGGACAGAGGAAACTTCATCTTTGCTTTCTCTACAGGTTACGTCATGGTTCCAATGTACATGCGGAACTGAGGGCAGTTCACGATGGCATATTCTATTGCCTATCCAAAGGTTTCAAGAAGGTAATCGTTGAATCGGATTCTCTTTTACTTATAAACCTTATTTCAGAAGCGGATAATCCAGGGTGGAAATGGCATCCTTGGATGTCAAGAATCAAATCTCTAATGGCGTCGTCTGAGGTTAACATAACTCATATCTTTAGAGAAGGCAACACTCTGGTGGATTCTTTAGTTCGGATGGGTAGTGTTACTCAAAGTTTCAGAATTTTCGATGACATGTAGAGTCTTCCTCCTAGAACCAGGGGCTCTATCTTCCTGGATAAACTTAGTTTGGGAGCGATCAGAAATGTGCAGTCTGTGTACTTGGCGAGTGCTTCCCCCGCTTGGCTGTCGTCCCTTTCTTTTGTTTTTCCCTTAGTTTTCTGTCGTTCTTGTTACATGATAGGTGTGGCCCCCTTTTTTTTGTTGGGGCACACCCGAAGGTCTGTAAATCTCAACGTGATGAATGAATCTTCTTTGAAAAAAAAAAAAACCTTGTAGGTCATTTGTTAAAAAAACTCGGGCTTCAGCTATCTGATATGCCACACATCTAAGGAAACAATGGACGGTCTAAAAGAACTTTAAGGATGCCGTTTTCTTATAGATTGTTAAACAACCTTGAGTTTTTGGCTAGATAAACGGATCATATTTCCTACTCATGTGCTATGTTGCATGACTTCCGCAAATTAGCGTTATTAATCTAAGTTAAACAACTAAAACATCATCACCTTGTCACTTGATGATATTGGTCTTGTACCCATGTGGGGCCCATTCATGACATTCTCTGGTACCTGCAGAGTGCCCCGACCGTATCCGCAAAGTACCCTAACTGATGGTTTTCTAGACCAAGTGACTCAGCTTAGTATTACTGTGTATGATTTTCTTATTTGAAAACTAAACTTAGAAACATCAGGACTATAATATTTTGTATTTGTTGTTTGAGAATTCAAAAAATATCGTTGGCAAAAATATTTCCCAGTCTGGTGGGAATCCATGGCTAATGGGGTTGCAGACAGCTTGGCCAGGTTAGGCAGTGAGTCCCAGATGGTCAGGATCTTTCGTGAAGTGGCAGGTTTTCCTAAGGCCATTCAAGGGACCCTCTTCCTCGATAGGGCGGGGCAGCCCTAAATGTAATCAGTGTTTATATACTCAATATATTCCTTCTTTTATTTTTTATTTTAAAAAAAAGGAATTTCAAAATCTTATTTGAAAACAGTTGGTTGATTTCAAACTCCAGCTTTTAGTATATATGCACGGAAATGACAATCCCAGTAATCGTTTTTCAAACTTTAATAATCAAATGGAATTATGAAATGATAATTAGATTAAGGAGTAAAGTTCATGCATGCCAGAGCGATGCCCATCCACACGTGAGTTCACACACGAATAAATAAAATCCGAGCTTTCCATCACAAGAGTCACATTCTTAAGATGTTGGGATGCTTAATCCTTGTGTGGACTGTAAGGTATAAAACAAAATTGTTTTAGTCGTCCATTTCTTTTGTATACTGTGGCCCATCTTAGGAGTGACATGACTTGATTTTAAGCAAGAATTAAAATTATGGCCCACCTGATGGAAAGCTCTCATCTATTACATGCGTCGTATTAAGGTATGCGTGATGCATCCGGCATCAGGGTCAAATTATTCTTCACCATTGATCATCAAGCAACCCATGATCATGACTCTCAAAGGCCTAGTTTTTAGCCTATTGCGTGTAGATCCTCACTCCAAGAGGACCATGCTGGTAATTGCATGAAGAGTGGCCCACCATCACGGGTACCGAGGTGGAACCACAAGTGTGGCCCACTCTTCATGCTATCACGATCATAATTCTCTTGGGTTGAAAATGAAAGTCCACGGTGACTGAAGAGATGTGGGCCTGGGCCGCTTAGGGTCTTGATTGTAGGCTGCTCAACAATCAATGGTGGAAAACAATTTGACCGGTCGCAGGCTGTATTAGTGCTTACTTGTGGGTGGGCAGGCTCCACAAGTGTGTGGACTTAGCAAACCTCTAAATAATAATCTCACATATAACAATCTCTACAGTATGCAATGAGAGGAGCAAAATTCTTCATGCAATTAGTTTCATGTGAATTACTAAAACTAAGTTTAGTTTAACAGCATGGCAACTTTCTAGGGTTTTGATTTCTTTCTTTTCTTTGCAGAAAATCAAATGGCAATTTACTTCCACTATTTTCGCACATAAACTGTGATGTGGGGAGGGACGTGATGAGGTCGATCACCGTCTTCCTTAGGGGATATCTACTCCGAATCCACGGAGCTCTCAAGACTCTTCACATTGCCTCCTCGAATTCATGAAGGATAAAAGTAGAGATAAGTTATAATAAATTCAAAATAAAGTAATTGATGATAGAAAACAAAATTACAATCCTTTAAATAATGACCTCTAACCTAGGCCGGGGTTTAGACTCAAACTCCAACTCAAACACCCTAAAACGTGACTTACTATAAATAGTAAACTTATTATTTATAGATGGTCTCCATTTCTACTAGATTTCATGGTTTTCGGTTAAAAATAATAAATTTCCAATTTGGCCAAATCACATTATTCTCCTAATTTTTCTAAGCCCATTTTGGGCATGACTTCTATAACTCAAATGATCAAAAGTTATACTCGAACTAAAACTTACCTTTTATAGTAAAAATGAAAATAAATTGGACTTTCGGATCTGATGGAATCCCATAAATTTGGCCTGGGCAACCTGGAATAGCGAGTTGGTTGGCTAAAGTAGCTTCTCCTGCCCCAAAATCATATATGATATGTTGAAAATATTATTCTAATTTGCAAGATACGACTGTTTTAGGGTTCTGATGGTTCAGATCGTTTCCGCCTCCGATCGGGCCTTCTCTAGTCCATGTTTGCAATGAAAGTGTCTGCAACCCGCTCTACATCAAGCTGGCCTGAAATCCCTCGATGAGTTCCTCTCCTAAAACTGATATATTTCTAATGATCAACTTACTAGAGATGATATCAAGGTTTTCGCTGCGATTTTAGAGAAACACACAAAAAGATTTCCTAATGTGGATTTTTGATATGAGTGTTCCATGGCTTCTTGCTGCAAGGTAATTACCTAGTAAAGTGGTTGGCGTGAGATTTGCTTGTGCATCTGCCCAGTTGAGTAAGCCAAAAAGATGCAACAATGGGAGATGAAGAAAGAGAGTGTGATGTGAAACCTTGGGATGATGAGATCAACCTGTAGAATCTGGATGAGGCTGTACGCAGCATCGAGATGCCCAGTCTCCCATGGGATCATCAAAACTCATTCCCATTGGCTACACCATAATGAAACTGCAGATCATGATTGACCATTACTTAATCTTCATATCCAGAAGCAACTGATCAGGGTTGAGCCTGCCAATGTATACATACAGGGATATACATTGTCGCGTTCAACAAGAACCAGAACCGGTACCTTTACTAGTAAGCTTTCATTTTTCCTCACACTATTTTGCTGCTGTGTGCTTGCCATGTTCCGATGGAAATTTTAAGTTAATTATATATGTTATAGAAATTGTAGCAGGAAAAAAAAAAAAACACATGGAAAGTGCTTAAAACTAAATAAAAGTACAGAGCTAAGTCAGCGTCATTCTCTGGTAATGTACTTTAAAAAAAAGAAAAAAACTTTAATCGATTCTAAATTTCTCTGTATTTAGATATGTAATTATTAGTTAAAATTTAAATTTTTGTTTAAGAATAATACAAGTTAATAACTGAGCTGTTAAAGACTCTCTTAGTTAAGAGAGAGGTTAAGGGATTAACTTTTGCCACCGTGACTCTTGATTGTGAGTGAGGTCGGAGGTCCTCGGGCAGTAAAAATAATTTTTATGGCTTAATAAGGTAAGTTACAGCCGGTGGCAAACTTAAAAAAAAAAAAAGAAAAAAAAAAAGGGGAAAAGAAAGGTAAGTTACAGCCGGTTGGATCTTTTTATTTTTATTTTATTTTATTTATTTTATTTTATTTAAAAAAAAACTTAAAAAAAGGGTAAGTTACAGCCGGTTGGATCTTTTTATTTTTCATGTTAAAAAAAAAAACTTAAAAAATAAAAAGGTAAGTTACAGCCGGTTGGATCTTTTTATTTTTCATGTAAAAAAAAAAAAAAAACTTAAAAAAAAAAAAAAAAAAAAAGGTAAGTTACAGCCGGTGGCAAACTTTAAAAAAGAAAAAAAAAAAAAAGGTAAGTTACAGCCGGTTGGATCTTTTTATTTTTCATGTTAAAAAAAAAAAAAAAAAAAACTTTAAAAAAGGTAAGTTACAGCCGGTGGCAAACTTAAAAAAAAAAAAAAAAAAAAAAAAAAAAAAAAAAAGAAAAAGAAAGGTAAGTTACAGCCGGTTGGATCTTTTTATTTTTCATGTTATTTTGTTTATTTCTATTCGATCCGTTCAATGGACGGTGTGAATAGGCCACACAATCATTGCATAGACGTGTAAAGAAATCTTTAGAAAGAGATGACTTAGAATTTTAGATCTAGATAATGGTATTTTAGGAATGGATTAAATTGTTTGCATCCGACTAATTAGGATGGATCTAATCTGATCATTTGATCCTAAGGGTTGAAAGATATCATAGCCCTAATTTTCAGATCTATCTCATCAGTGGATGGGCCATGTTAATCCAGTCTAATCATAGACACGAAATTATATAATAAGTTGTGTGTGGACCATATGTACTGTTAGATTTAATATGAACCGTTTATATATTAATAAGATCTTATGATGGTTACATCAATCAGATCTAATAATAGGAATCATTTTATAAATTAGACTCTATCAGACAGATTGAATCTGATCCCCACCATTTGTACTTAATATGGGATAGATCTAACTTTTTATCCAAGGAGCATGGATGGATTTGATCGTTTGATGGCCATAAGGATGAAATGGTAGAATTATACCTATTACACTTTAAATTAGATTTTGAAAGTATGGATGGACTGGATTTAAGCGATCCATTGACCAATTCCCAAATTGGGGACTTTATGATGTCAATGAGTGGCTCTGATCTGTCGTTTGTGATTAATGGATTATTTAAAATAAGAGGATTTTAGAAAAAAAAAAAAAAAAAAAAAGAAAAAAAAATTATAAATTATAAATTTCAGAACGTCTAGAAATTTCTAGTAGAGTCAGTTTGACTAGTCGAGCGACCATTTCGACCAGTCGAAAACAACCTAAATGATCCATCAACTAAATCCTAAAAATCAGAATATGTTTGACCGGTTGATAAGGCATTTCGACCGATCGAAGGTGTTTTGATCGATCAAAGAAGTAGCTTCGATCGATCGAAAGGGACAAAAAATGTCTAATAAATTTTGTTAAATTTTGATTTTAATGCGACTGATCGAAATAGGTTTCGATCAAACCTTGACCGAACGAAGTTAGTGTTGACTGATCGGTTCGACCGATCGATAATATGCTGGAATCTTTTGTTTGTTTAGAACTTTGATATTTTAATTCTGAGAGGTAATTAATGATAACCCTTGATCATCTAAAGATAAGGGGATGATCAATGCATTTTGGTTGGTTAAGTGGACCTCGCATGAAAAGATGACTAACTATAAATGTGGTGGGTGAGATCTAAGAGAACTTAGAATCTGATGGTTGAATTCTCCATGTGGTTGTCCCGAGTGAAGGAATCGAATAACCAGAAGTGAACTGATCAAATAAGTTTAGGTAGATGGAATTAGTGAGCTAATTAAGCCATGTAATTAGGTAATTGCCAATCGATTGATCTAAAGGTAACATATTAAATCGACATCATCAGATTTCAGGTGAGTAATCCCAACATTTAAAAAAAAAAATAAAGTGGACTCATGCCACTCGCATTTCTATTGAACGAAAAAGTTGATGTACATGAAAATCTTTTTCGGGAGGGTCCCCATAAAAAAACCTTGGACCGCTCCTATCGTGTCACCCTTCAAACATGTCTAAAGGTAACATTTTCATTGATTGATTGCTATGCTAATTGTGTGTGTGTGTGTGTGTGTGTGTGTTTTTTTTTTTTTTCGTATTGAATGATTTGTTAAATTTGCTTAGAATTGAAATGCTATATATGATTGTGTGTGTGTGTGTATGTGACAATTATTAATAGGATGCACCAGTCATTCTCATGCATCCATGTCATGCTTCGCATAACTGCACTAAATACCTTGGGGCACTTCCTGTATGACATGTAGGTACTTATAGTACCGGGTAGCCTAGGGGACCATCCTTGAATACCCACAATTTGTGGAAGCCTACCCTAGAAGGGGAGATGCACATTGATGGAATCCAACTCAATTAAGTTGACTGACCAACCCATTTGATGCATTCATGCATCCATGCATCTCATGACATTCATATATTCCTATTTTATTTATGACATGCATGAACCATGATGTGTTTACTCATTGGACCTATCTAGCTAACATTATATTAATGGAGAAACCGTATAGATTTAGTGGATGACGAAACAATTGCTTAACTTTCAGGGCATGCATGAAGGTGAACCAATAGATGATTCACAAGGGCAATCACCCTATCTTGATGAAGACAAATTGAATGTGTTAAATCAGTAGCATGTCTAGTTGAATTATGTTTAGTTATATTTCTGAGCCAATTTTAGTTGAATATTTGGAAAATCTTGAATATTTTACAATATTATTAGTCAATGGTTTAATAAAGCCCCAAATGGGTGGGTTGTGGTACAATGCTTAGTTTTGTGAATGTTATAAATATATAGACTGAATGCTTATAAATGATCTTGGTAGTGGATATATGCATGGGTGATTGAAATAATTAAATGTGAGATGTCTTGTTGGATATTTGAGATTATGGACTTAGAGTATATGTAAACTAAGCCTCCGGGAAATAGTATGAATATATGATTTAAGTACACTCCATGTATGAGCCATGTGTCATAATTTGGGTCTGAAGGTGTAACTATGTATTTAAATTTTGGGACGTGACAAAATGCTATAAGAGATAGGCTTTTTTAAAACCTAAAGTGACCTGTAGGCCATATACCCTACTAAAGTTTATAAATTATAGACCATTAGAATTAGAAACATGACATCTATGATTTCCCCCATTTGATTGATGTATGGGAAAATGAACATAAAAACCTAAACTAGATTCCCTATAAATTGTTTTATAACGTAGAATATAAATCTAGGTTCCCTGCACTCTGATTGAATATATTTTAGATCGAAATGGGCTATTATTAACTAAAATAAAATTTAAGGATATTTAGTCCACAAAGTATTACTGTATCGACAACGATGGATAACAAGAATCATTCAACTTGTAAAATTTGTAACTATAAAAATATTACTCCGATTGAGGAAATTCAAAATCTTGATCGAAGAATGATAAGTCTAAATTAAAATAAAAATATTTGAAAATTTTGGATCTAATAGTCATTGCACGGATTTAGGGAGTTAGTGCAGGCTAGTCAGAAATTAACAAGTTCTGGGCAGACTTGATTACAAAAATTCTTGAAATTTCTGTAATTGTTCTTATATGTTGATTATTTAATTATATGTATGCATGATTATAAAAATTCTATGTGTTGACAGTTAGCACATCTCACACACACATATACACTATCATGATATAGACTAGTTGTTTATTTGCATATCATTTGTAATTTATGTGATTTAACCCTTTATTAGCTTGAAAGCCTTAAAGTTATATTGCCCTGCTTAGTTTAATTGATAATTAGTTTAAGTTAGGAAATTATGTTGTTGAAGGTGACATTTTTAATTAGTTATAATTACCTTCACTCTAGGACATAGTCTTCATTCTTTAAGATCTGCCAAGGTTCCGCACGCGCATCGTGGTAAACCCATTACACCACAGGTGAATTTTCAATAAGGGGCCCCATAATGATGGAGGTTCTTGGTCACCAAACTATGGAGAGTGTTGTAAAGGTAAGAGAGAACAAAAGGAGAAAGGGATAGATGATGGCTGAAAGTTAATAACTTAGTCAACTCATTGTATTCTCTGGTCATTTGGCTGGCCAGGACAAAAAAAAAAAAAAAATGAAGTGATACACCCACATTAGCAAAAAAGTGTAATGCGTGCTCCAGATGTGATATGGGGCCGTGTCATATTTCCTCTCATAGGTAGGTAAAATACACGACATTAGCTTGTTAGTTGTTGAAGAAAGGAGGGGACCATGAACTTGACGGCTCGACACACACAGCCAAAGCAGGGAGACCAGTACTGAGTGCATAGATGTCAAGGACAATAGGACTTGTAAACCCTCTTGGAAAGTGGAAGCAGTTTATAGAAAAACTCTAGAAGTAGACGGCTACCACTAACAGGGTAGAATGTATGGCCATCTCAATTCGGGAAAGCTGAATACAACTGAAGATCCCAATGGTTCTCCAATAGTCCCCGAATGTAGACTCGACATAGTTCACCAGATGATGTAGTTCGGAGTGGGGCAAGGCTATAACCGATGGCAGGAGCTAGGAGGATTCCATTGAGACTAGTTCAGAGAAAGAGCTTACAAGAGAACCTTTTCTTGAAGGTATAAAGGAAAGAAAGAAATAATGGAAGAAAAATCTTTATCTCGGTTTGAAGAGAAGATTGGACCGAGAAGGGTATTGATCCAATTGGCCGACCTCATAATGAGTAAGGGTGTCTTTAAGGATGAAATCGTCAGACACTCGATAATGAGATTGATTGATTCATGAACTAGAATGTCCATGATAGCCAACTCAGATTCAGGTTGGGAATCTTTGGATGAAGAAGCCATGAAGCGAGATGAGTAGAGGAGAAGAAATGAAGTTGGTCAAAGGAGAGAAAGCGAAGAAATGATTGAGATGGAAATGTAACCTTATAAAAGAAAATTGAAATGTTGTATTTCGCATTTGCAATAAAAGATGGCAATCATACCAGGCAAATTTTTGGCTATTGTATTAACTCCCACAATGGTTGAATATGAACCACATATTGCCACACATCACGCTTCAGAATGATTGTTGAAATTCAAATGTCAAACTTCCCATCACATCTCTTGATACAAAGTACCGTGGGGGGATTTGTTTACACCCCTTTTTTTGTTGCCCTTACATAGACTAATGAAAAGCCGCCACGTGTTGACACTATGGGCTTGGTGTTCAAGGAAATCCTACTAGCACTTAAAGATATGTTTAACGGATCTTCCTTTGACAATACATATTACGTTATTAATGCTGAGGCATAGACCCTCATGCATGCCTTTAAGGGAGAAAATCAAGGGATGCCATGTGGTCATGATTACTCGAGTCAGTTAATGAGACAACGTGTCTGATACATTTATAAAAGACTCACCAAGAGAGAATTTTATCACAAATATGAATATGATACATGTAACGCCCCGTACATTTCCGTACTCGGGTGCAAAGACTTAACTTTTGAGCCGTGCACCTTTTATTTATTTATTTAAAGAGTAATCTTCCTCCATAGATGGAGCCATCTAACCAACTAATTATGAAATCAATAGCAAGATTTCCACCTGAATAGTCTCCAGGACACCTAGGGCCATTGATGATCTATTCTGAAGCAATTCAGTCATTGAAATTCATAATCATCTGAGATATAGTGTTATTTAATTATAGAAGCAGTTGCTAAATTTTCACTATTGGACTAAAAACTTTTATAACAAGTTGAGTATTGACAGTTAAACTATAGACTTCAAGTTGTGCAACAAAATTGAGTAAGTGAATCCGCCTTGTCTTCTGACTAACAATCAATATGGTTTGTTAAAAACAGATAGATAGAGTGGATGTCGGGACAAATCACTTAGGACCCTTGGGATCCTAATTTAGCTAGATATGAGGTGATTCGAGTTGAAAAACATCCTTAAACCTGTAAAGATCATGGAAATAGGGCCCACTTTAGGAGGAACCTACCTTTAAATCAGGTTGGGGTCCTAAATTTGAGCCAGTAAAATGAATGGATGGAGTGGATTTGTCAATTTCATTAGAGTGGACCCCACATTTGTGTGCATGTGCATCAGGGGAGGTGCATCGGCAGTGCACTGGATTGAAAGTCCAGTCAATCGGGCGCTGACCCGATGAAAATAAAAAAAGGAGAGATTTCCTCTCTTTTCTCCTATTTCCCGCCCACGCTTCGTTTAAACGGGCATGGTGTGTCTGATCAATCACGTGGGCCCCAATTGTGATCAAATTAATGATCTGAACCGTCCATCTAGAGAAGCTCTCAGATCCAACCAAAACTAAGATCCTCAGACACGTGGACGCACGCGTACATGTACATGATCATTAGCACAAATCGAGTAGGTGCGGATGTTTTTCCAAAAAATGGAAAGCTCCGTTTCTTCTTTTGTTTGCCAAGTTAGCAATTCGAATGAAGAAAGTCCTTCGATCTTAGCCCTTCAACTCATACAATCCCAACCGTCTAGGGCTGGCTTGTTTTTTGGTTTTCTTAAGTGAAGGAAGAGACACGTGCGGAGGGAATCTTCCCGTTGGCACCATCCCGACCATCCTTTAACTTTTAGAAGTTGTTTGAAGTATCATAACAGTTGATTCTAGGCAACCGATGAGATCATCTCGCTAGAATCGGAGTTCTCGCGAGAAACTTGTAACTGCACGAGTTTTTAGCCACGGTCGAAAATCTCGGAACCCACCGAGTTTTTGTTTAAGTCTCTCCAAATGGTGGGTCTCATAGTGTCCTTTGATCGAATCCACACCATCCACATGAAAGAAGAATAACCCTCCGTTGATGATCTTCCATTAACGGCAAGATCATCTTCTCTGTCTAGCTAAAAAACCCACCACTTGGTTGTGGCCCACTTGTGCTAAGCTGAAGCGTAAATTTGGTGGGCCATGGTGCCCGAAGTCCATCCATACCATCTGATCACAATAAAGTATGATCTGCTTATAACTTCGTAAAATGGTGCGGATTAAACAACCAAACATTGTAACTAATCCTTCCTAAGAAGAGTAGGGTGTACGACTGTCGAGTCTGGCCGCCTTGACTCGGTTCGAGTCAAGTTTGAGTTGGGAGTTTGTACTGAGTCAAAGTTGGGTTTGGTCTAGATATTACTGGTATTACATCCAGAAAGGAAGGATAGAGAGGAGAAAGAGAAAGAAGATGAAAGGGTAAAGAGAAGATAGAGAAGGGAGGGAAGAAGCAATGTTGTTGCTCCGTCTTGACTCAAACCGAGTTCCCTGACTCACTGTCAAGTCACTGTCCCAACTGGGTTGACTCCTTGTCAAACCGTGTATAATAAGAAAGAAAGGAGAAGAAAGTAGAGGAAGAAAGAGATGAGGATAGTTGTGGCCTATTGAGTCAAGCGGTTGGGTCTGACTTGTTTGGCCAAGATCAGCCCAAGTTGGAGGTGAAGCTGGTCGATTCCACACCATGTCAAGTCGAGTTTCACAACAAGGTGAGTCAATGTTTACCTCTTGTTATCATTTTTATTATTATTATGATGTTATTATTATCATTAGAATAATTAGTATGCTATTAAAATTATTATCATTATCATTATTAGATAATATTGCCATTTCCATTTTGGGTTAGTATAATTATTAATATTAGTTCTTATTAAAATTTTTTTTATCATTATTAATTTTTTTTATCATTTATAACATTTATTAAACACTTATTTTTATGATATTAGATATTGTTGGGAAATTAATACTAATTCGTAAACTATCATTAGTAATGTTATTTTATTCTTTGCGCAAAAGTTAGAGTTCAAGTTCTAAAACCTACATTTAGATTTAGATTGCTGGATAAAACCCAAAAATTTACATAATCTAAACCTTAAGCTTTTATCCTAACCATATAAATTTGGTTACGTTGTAATCTAACCGCTCAAAATATTCTAATTTTGTTAAATCTTGATCTTAGGGCGTTTACGATTAACTCTAATATCATCAGGAGATGCACCAACTCTTGAAAAGTGAGGATCACCCTTCAAGCTTTTCTACATTTTGATAGTTAGCTTGTTTATTCATCTTCATTCATTTATCTTATTGATTTTTTGATGAGATTCATTGCTCTTATTGATTATGATACCTTATAATTGATTGATGAATTAGATTTAAATTCATATATATATATATATATATATATATATATATATATATATATATCTGAACATGCTGTGGATTACAAACATTTATATTTTAAGATAAGTGCCTTAAATGTGTAATTGCTATCGATGTTGTTCATGACTTATTTTGCCACATGAGGTTACTTGATGATGTTTTAGGAAATCCTCGAACTTGTGGCCAACTGTATAATGGATTAAATTTACGCCATGGACTTATCTCCTTGTGGATCATTTGTGCCTATGTGGCTTTTAGGGAATAATCCATTTTTATCACACCATTAGGTGAAATATTTGGCCCTTACGACTTTTATAGAATAATTGCCCCACGTGGCTTTAATGAATTATTTTATATAACTTTGCGGTGGTAAGTTCCACTTGTTGGACAATGATTAGCCACTAGTTGGAGAGTTTACCCTTAAAATACATATTTGTTAGTCTCATAAGCCATAAATGGTGAAATGGGACAATATGCCTGAGCTGTCAGCTTATGCTAGGTGACGAGCCCCCCATAGTAACCTTTGAGCTTCCTTAAAATGGTTGTTTAAAATTGGAATAATAATGGTAGGGCTAATCATGCATTTTCATAGCATACGGACTTTACCGGGTGGTCGATGTAAGACATGAGGGTTTTCTTGGATCATTATGTACTGTACCATAGAGTATTTTATCTAGTGATCCTAAGTTATTATTGTGTGCATTCGAAACTCTATGGGTTGTCCTTGTTACATGGACTTTTTTGGGTGCCTAGTTCTCCTTAGGGCATACCATGAAGAATTTTTCAGTAGATTAGTTCACCTTGGGTGTCCTTGTTCACTCCCCAAGTATAGGGTTGTGATGTAGTAATAAACTCGGTAAGACCGAGGTCGAATCCCAAGGGACTGTAACTTGTACGTTATCTGAAACTAAGTAGAAATAGAACTAGAATGAGATGAAATCTAAATCGATTATAATTTGAAGAATAATGATGAAATATTAATCTAAACTGAGAAGAAAATTCGCTAGGGATTCTCCACTTGTAGAGATCGGGAGAACTACACTTGATTCATGAAAATCAACTGAACTTCCTTTGATGTAGTTTTGAAAAGATGAAAGGTATATGAATTAGAATGGATTCCATCACCAAACCATGCCCAGGAGACAAAGCAAACAACAGGGCTTCCTGATGTCATAAACATAAGAGAAAAAAACATGCTCAAAGCCATTGCAGACCCATTGTAATTTCAGTCACAACAAACCATTAAAGACTGAAAACATTCCCTTAATAAAATCAAATCAAAATCCATTCAGTTTAAACAAAAGGCACAAGCATCGACTCATCCCATCACGCTACAAGCTTCACCTCTTGGCCCTAGCCAAGAGGTTTAGCCGCACATGAGTGGGCTGGAACCCTTAAACAAAAATAAAATAAAAATAAAAATAAAACAAAACAAATCTATTCCCTCTGTCTCTCGGCTCCACGTCCCCTGCTCCAGCCGAGCTGCTGCCTCCCCTCCGGCTTCACTTTCTTCTCTCTCTCTTTATAGCTGCCAAAAGTGAGAGTTTCCGAACTCCATGCATGCGGAGGTTTTATGCAGCAGCAGGAGAAATCCATACTCGCGTTGGACTCCTGATTTGCAGCCCCCCTGTTTAAAGCAAGAAAAGTGCATAACTGGTGGGGACCATATTTTCTAGTGTTGGACAAATCCACTCCGTCCATTATCTGTCCCTCAAAATTTCGACCAGAGAAGGGTGGTTTTGATTTCATGTTGGCACGACCCAGGTACAGAATTCCATAGAAATCGGTGCAGGGCTGTCTATTTGGGACTGTTGAACCCGACACATGTGCGAGTATGAATGCACAGAGTCAACATGGTTTTAACTAGATCGCGGCCTTCTACGTGATGGACGGTTCAGATTGCACGTTTGGACCATGAGTGGGGCCCACAACCGTCCGAAAATCCCGCGTTTTCTGGATGCAAAATCCCGCTGTGTACTGTTTTACGTTGTTGAAATTAGTGGGCCCTTGATAAACATCAAAAATGAAATCTACTCCGTTCACCACATTCCCCTTGAGATTTCGGTCGGGAATGATCGTTTTTCACTGGTTTCATGTGGCCCATCGGACAAAATCCCTCCACCATCCGTCTTGCCTTCGAACAGACGAAAAAAATATCCATTATCTTCCGAGATTCCGCCACCTAGGCGATGGTTGCACCCCTCCTATGGACACAATGAACGGTCCAGATATATCAAAATACTGATGGGTGAGGCCCACTACTGAAAAACGGACGGACAGCGTCCGTCCATTGTTCCTGCGCAAGAAGCAAACGGGTCAGCCGTTTGGCTGACCGAATTTGGGTCCGGTGCAGCTCGGGAGTGCACCGCATGTGCACTCTTGAGCCCCCACGTGGGGTCCAATGTAATGTTTTTGAGAAATCCGCTCCGTCCATCCACTTTATAATACCATTTTAGGCGTTGGGACTAGAAGTGAGGCATATCCTGGTGGCAGGTGGGCCCCACTTAATGAATTAAGTAGCTGATCTATCCATTGGCCCATTTCTCGAGATCTCCAATAGCTGAAATTTAATATGTACAGTTAATTTATGGCCCACATCCCATGTATGAAGTCTCGTGTCGATCGGATGGCGGAAACCCTGTGATCTTGCATTCTGCACTAGTTTCGGGCCACTTGAGCTTCAGTTTCTAGATTTTCGCAGATCTCTGGCATGTAAATTTCTTGATCTTGGTCCCCTGGAGTCTGTCCCTTGCACTGGTGACTTTAAAACGTTAAATCCATCATTTAAACTCCATTTTTCAGTCCATGCTCGCAAATACACTCTGTATCACAAATACGATTTAAAGTGGATCGTTAATAGTATTATGTACGTAAATCCAGGCCATAACAGGGGTCTAATATGCAATATTTGACCCTCAACACAACCCCCAACAAGCATTTTGCTAGTCCCGAGTAAAATATGCGAAAATTTAAGTTCAGAATTTATAGGACAATTTCTATGAACTCGAGTGATTTTTAAAAACAATCAAGATATTAGAAGTCTAAGATTCATGAATGTTGGGCATTACACTCCTTATACTCAAGCATTCTATAGACGTCATAATCAAGATCGAAGCATTAATCTATTAATCAGAAAAATTCTAAACATTGAGTTCCATAGATGTATAGTGTAGTCTCGGCTTATCACATTCAGTTTCCGTCTTTCTTTCATGATATCATTGGTAACCAAAACCTAACCCAAGACTTGCCTCAAGAGTCATTCTTCCTTCTTCTTTTATTTTTATTTTTATTTTTATTTTTTTAAAGGTAACGTCAAGAAGGGGAGTCCAATCCTCACCTATAGGGAGCAAACCTATGGTGAAGATCGTACACCTAAACCTTTTTCATATATCATCCATGAGGAATTAAATCCACACCTATAGAGAGCAAACCTATGGTGAAGATTATTCGACTTACTCTTTCAATTCTTTTTTTATAAACTGATACTGATTTTTTTTTTTTTTTTGTTTTTCAGGCTGGTTCTTTTCATGCTCAGTGATTACCAAGTTAACCCTTCAGTTTCAAACTGAAATCATAATGTGTAAGCGAGATGTGACATGTGAAATCATGACTCAATCAATGTTTACAACTTCTAATCATGGATGAATAATTCAACCTTAACTGTGAAATCTAACAGACAATTGAATCCAAGAACAGTAAATCACCAACATTCCATATCCTTGGTTCTAAATCAAAGACGGTAGTCAAATCACTTCGAATTCAACAGAAAGTCCAGAAAAAATTTAAAAATTTTCACAAATTTTTACTCAAGACAAAGGAAACACTGATTAGGTTACCTAATCTCCCACCCCAACCAAAAATCTACATTGTCCTCAATGTAAAAGGTATGAGTATGCATTGCACATGAGACAACGTCAGTAAAGAAGAAGTGATGGGAAGATAGTACCTGGATAACGAATCGAGAGAGGTTTTTCAAGAGATTGCTGGGAGAGAGAAGGTCAGTACAAGAGTGAAACCAGAATAAAAATAACAAAAATAAAATCCTACCTATACCAGTTTCGCAGGTGCTTTCGATTGCATTTAGCGTATGCAACAAGCCTTTAAACCCTTAAGTTGCCCCTAGTGGATGAGTTGTAGTCTCGTGAGGGTTTGCAGTAATGTTACCCACAAACATTGAACTAACTAACTAGGAATGAAAAGCTGGGTTGCCTCCCAGGAGCGCTAAGTTTACTGTCTATCCTAAAACAGTATAAAGGAAACTACCCTAATCCTAAGAAAGCAGGGAAAAACTACTCAGTCATGCCGCAAGGTTCCTCTTCCGGCCAATATCGTGATAAATTTCTCAGTAGGTTTCTTAACAGGATCATCCAAAAGCCCTTTTTGCAATAGGCTTTGATGCCCTAAAGTATGATTTTCCAGAAAAACTTATATACCTCATAGCAAATTTTTCGTTGAAGTGCTTGAGGTATCCATGGTATATACGTTTCACCTGTAACAGCAGAAGTTTCAACGTTAGTATCCCATGGTGAATCAGAGACTACACATAGGTGAAATTCAGAAAAATTCTCAGGAAGTGATGTAGTCTCAACACATTCCGAGGTTCCAAACTTCGGTTTAATTTTGAGCTCCTCCTCCCTTAATGGTAAAGATTTATGATCTGTGGAAGGAAGGGCTTCAGAGTAAGGGTTCTCTCGGTCAATGATGACTACCGAGATATTGTCTTGCAAGACATTCACTATGTCTCTTATCATAGGATCGTTTGAATCTGCAAAGTGTGCTAAGCAATCATCCAAAGAGTTGGGACATTTAGCTGAGAGTAACTCATTTTCCACATTGAAGTGTGTGATGATTTGCCCAATGAATCCATCGTCTTTGAAGGTAAATAGATGTACGCTCTCTTGCTTCAGCCCTGCACAGACAGATAGAGGGTCAGTAGATGAAGTATTGAAGTGCAGACTCTGTTCATTGATACTACTCAGAAGAGGCACTGAATCGTCATTATTCAACAGTTCAGATGGTGACCTCAACTGCGTGGTTTCAAATTCCAGAGTCGTATCGAGTAGCTCATCCATCTCCCGAATCATATCATCATTCGGTTCAGAGGAGTGGTCCAAACATGTTTCACAAGAGTTAGAAGTGTCGGTTGTAAGGGGCTCGTCCTCTACCTATAAATCAGACATGTCAGGTGAGGGGAGTGGCTCATTATGACCAATCACTTCGTGTTCGTCTTGATCATTGACCTGGACCAATCTTGAAATTGATTCAAGGGGAATTTGGGCTGCACGTTTATGATCATCATCTAATTCTGTGCAGTGCACAACTGGGATGGGGTCGCTTTCCTTACATTCTAAATTCGGTTAAGGTTCGAATAAACTAACCTCAACCTCATCATTGAGATCGTGTGTGTCATGTAAGAAAAGTGTGTCATCATCACTTTATTTGAAAGACACCCATGTTTCTTCCCCATTCTTTTGAACAGTCATTGAGATTGACTCATTGGAGAATTGAACCGTATGCTCAGTAATGGAATCCAACTCCTCATTCTAAATTCCAGATTTCGTCAAAAGTGAGTGAGGATCACTTTCCTCGCATTATATTTCTGGATTGGATTGTAACTGAGATGAGCGAGCTTTCTCTAACCTATCAAGGCGTGACTCAAGCTCTTCTAGTAATTTCCTCATGTCAGCAGAAGAGTCTGTGTTACTTTGAAATGAATTCTCTTGGATCGGTTTTGGTTGAATCTTAAAGGTAGGGGATCCAAAAGAATAATCATTACAATAGGTTGTTGGTTCATCTTTCCAACATTGATGTTTCCACTGATTATAGTCATACGGATCATATGTGGGAGAATCTAATGGTTGGTAATACTTATTATCACTCATAATATAATCACGCATTGTTTTCTTTTTCTCAGATGGGTGATAGTAATTCTCACTCCCATAGTTATGATAACCCCAACATTCACGTACTGTCCGTGGGGTGGAATTGTTCTCCCGTATATGATCGCGTAAGGACTTCTTAACTGGTGGATCTTCATATTCCGGTCGATTCTCGATGATAGTTTTAGAAAAGTTTTGAGACATTGGTGGATTTCTATCATAATCATCATCCCAATATATGTTATTCTTCTCAGCATACTGACGTTCCCACTCGTGCATATACATGGTGAAACCCTAACTCTGAGTTTAATCCTAGAATAAAATAAAATTCCTACAGCAATATGGAAGGTAAGCAGAAGAGAAGTGAGAAGGATGTTACCAGAGTAGAAGTTCCTATGTTAAAAACCTGTAAAACAAAACAAAACACGTTAGTATCTAGGGGATAAGACCTAATCTAAAAAATAAAGAAAGTAAAGAAATTAGGACGAAGTTACCAAGTTAGACAGTCTATCAAAGACCCTACAAAATAGAAAGGTTAGTTCTAAAAATCAAATAACAAAAAAAAATCCAAAACTAAAGTTAGTAAAATCCTAATCTTAAACTAACTCTAAAACCAATTAATTTCAGAAAATCGTAGCACGTCAGTCCACTACGGCGCCAAAAACTTGTTCACTCCCCAAGTATAGGGTTGTGATGTAGTAATAAACTCGGTAAGACCGAGGTCGAATCCCAAGGGACTGTAACATGTACGTTATCTGAAACTAAGTAGAAATAGAACTAGAATGAGATGAAATCTAAATCGATTATAATTTGAAGAATAATGATGAAATATTAATCTAAACTGAGAAGAAAATTTAGAGAAAGGAAACTAGGGATTCAGAGGATCCACTTGTAGAGATCAGGGAGAACTATACTTGATTCATGAAAATCAACTGAACTTCCTTTGATGTAGTTTTAAAAAGATGAAAGGTATATGAATTAGAATGGATTCTATCACCAAACCATGCCCAGGAGACAAAGCAAACAACAGGGCTTCCTAACGTCATAAACATAAGAGAAAAAGAACATGCTCAAAGCCATCGCAGACCCATTGTAATTTCAGTCACAACAGACCATTAAAGACTGAAAACATTCCCTTAATAAAATCAAATCAAAATCCATTCAGTTTAAACAAAAGGCACAAGCATCGACTCATCCCATCACGCTACAAGCTTCACCTCTTGGCCCTAGCCAAGAGGTTTAGCCGCACATGAGTGGGCTGGAACCCTTAAACAAAAATAAAATAAAAATAAAAGTAAAACAAAACAAATCTACTCCCTTTGTCTCTCGGCTCCACGTCCCCTGCTCCAATCGAGCTGCTGCCTCCCCTCCGGCTTCACTTTCTTCTCTCTCTCTCTTTATAGCTGCCAAAAGTGAGAGTTTCCGAACTCCATGCATGCGGAGGTTTTACGCAACAGCAGGAGAAATCCATACTCGCGTTGGACACCTGATTCGCAGCCCCCCTGTTTAACGCAAGAAAAGTGCATAACTGGTGGGGCCCATATTTTCTAGTGTTGGACAAATCCACTCCGTCCATTATCTGTCCCTCAAAATTTCGACCAGAGAAGGGTGGTTTTGATTTCATGTTGGCACGACCCGTGCACTGTAATCCGTTAAATCGGTGCAGGGCCATCTATTTGGGACCGTTGAACCCGACACATGTGCGAGTATGAATGCACAGAGTCAACATGGTTTTAACTAGATCGCGGCCTTCTACGTGATGGACGGTTCAGATTGCACGTTTGGACCATGAGTGGGGCCCACAACCGTCCCAAAATCCCGCATTTTCTGGACGCAAAATCCCGCTGCGTACTGTTTTACGCTGTTGAAATTGGTGGGCCCTTGATAAACATCAAAAATGAAATCTACTCCGTTCACCACATTCCCCTTGAGATTTCGGTCGGGAATGATCGTTTTTCACTGGTTTCATGTGGCCCATCGGACAAAATCCCTCCACCGTCCGTCTTGCCTTTGAACGGACGAAAAAAAATATCCGTTATCTTCCGAGATTCCGCCACCTAAGCGATGGTTACACCCCTCCTATGGACACAATGAACGGTCCAGATCTATCAAAATACTGATGGGTTAGGCCCACTACTGAAAAACGGACGGACAACGTCCGTCTGTTGTTCTGCGCGAGCAGAGCGGTCGGCCGTTTGGTCGACCGACCGGTCCGGGTGCGGCTCGGGAGTGCACCGCATGTGCACTCGTGCGCCCCCACGTGGGGTCCAATGTAATGTTTATGAGAAATCCGCTCCGTCCATCCACTTTATAATACCATTTTAGGCGTTGGGACTAGAAGTGAGGCATATCCTGGTGGCAGGTGGGCCCCACTTAATGAATTAAGCGGCTGATCTATCCATTGGCCCATTTTTCGAGATCTCCAATAGCTGAAATTTAATATGTATGATTAATTTATGGCCCACATCCCATGTATGAAGTCTCGTGTCGATCGGATGGCGGAAACCCTGTGATCTTGCATTCTGCACTAGTTTCGGGCCACTTGAGCTTCAGTTTCTAGATTTTCGCGGATCTCTGGCGTGTAAATTTCTTGATCTTGGTCCCCTGGAGTTCGTCCCTTGCACTGGTGACTTTAGAACGTTAAATCCATGATTTAAACTTCCTTTTTCAGTCCATGCTCGCAAATACACTCTGTATCACAAATACGATTTAAAGTGGATCGTTAATAGTATTATGTACGTAAATCCAGGCCATAACAGGGGTCTAATATGTAATATTTGACCCTCAACAGTCCTCATTATATAGTCTTTTTCGGGTAGCTAGTTCCCCTTAGGGCGTACCTTTGAGTACTTTTTCGAGTGGCTAGTTCTCATTTGGCGACTTTTTGTCAGCTGGATGTGCATCCCCAGGTCTGTGAGCATGTGCATGCATTTATGCATTTAAACAAGAAATTCTTTATGAAATTTATTCAACATGTGTGTGTCTGATAAACTCTATCTTATTATTAGGATGATCATTGTAAAATATTCATTGTTATATCCTGTTCCTGATAACTATGCTAAATTATCTTGATGATGCGATAAATCTTGGGAGTTATACCTCACTGGGATAGCCATTGACGTTATCAAACCGTGTTCAGTGTTCAGGATATATAGATGACTTATGGGTTGACTTTGGTGTGTCGGATAGAGAGATTGATGGTTATGCGACTCAAGTTTCTAAACTACATACTTTCATTATTTGGTTGTTCAATCTTTAGTTAATGAGACATTAATTTGTATAAGTTTTTGGGTAACCACTTGAAATCTTGGTTATATATATTTGGACTCCCTCTTATACTTGATTTGTTTCTATTCCGCTAAAATTGTTAACTCTGATAAACGAAAAAAAATGTACGTGAAATTGACTATCTTTAAAAGTTAATACTCGGGTTCTTGAAAAATGAGTAGTGTACTCGGGTTGCGGGAACCAGAGTGTTACAATACACTTGGAGAGGTTGCCTTTCATAGCCCTTCCAAAATGGGAGATATTCCTAGAGACATTTGGAGAGTCTATAATGTTCGAGAAGGTTTTGAATATCCAAAGAAAATTCAGTTATGGTTTGGACTTAAATTAGGTCTAAAGCTATATAGAATGGACATTAGCTAGATCGAGTCCCAAGCCATGCGTTAATCGAAATTAAAAGAATGGGAGAACTTGATCCAACCTATCTTTAATAATAGATCGGTATTAGGAGGATCTGGACCATCCAACACCACGATTTGAAGAGACAGCTGAGAGATCGACAAAATGCACAATTATGATAGATTTGAGGTCTGGGATTAGCCTTAGTAATTTTCTAATTGATCCTAAATCCGATTAATGGGCCACAAAGATCTCCATGAAGCGATCATCTATAAAAAGAAAATTTGAGCAGTCAGTAATTTTGGATCTATTTGGAGACCTTTCTATTCAGAATGCGTGCCATAAACACAAAAGATTCAGGACCAATAAAGAAACCTAGCGAGGGTTTAGCTATCTCGACAAGCTATTGAAGGAGCACACGAAGAAGAACTTAAGGCTCCTATGCCAAGCACATCTATCTACTTTTCAATTTATCTTTCATCTATATTTTATCTTAGCCTAACTTAGCTCTAGCTCTAGCATGAATCGCTACTGTCCAGCATTGACTACTATCGTATCGTAGGATTAGATTAAATGTCTACAACCTTAAATTGCTAGATTCCAATCAACTAAGTTCTTATTTCGGCAATCACACCTATTTAGTCACATCTTACTAACCATTCGTCTTGATCATATGTTCCGATAGATAAATCAAGTATTTATCTCTTGTTTATTTACTTATTTGGTTATTTGATACTTTATCGATTAAAACAAATCACATATTCAATTAAAAAAAAAAAAATTGACATTATTCAATCATTTTTAATTTTCTGTTTATCTCTGTTCTTTTGAAATGTTTAAAACTAAATTAATGATGAAAAAACAAGTCCTTGGTCTTCAAGACAAAAATAAAAAATAAATTCCTTTAAAGGGATTAACCCCTACCCTTCCACAAGTTGCATGAATCACAACCAGTGATTAACAGGATAGTTAGTTCCTACAGTTAGTCTCCAATTACTTGGCTCAACAGTCAAATACAAGAGGTTTAATCAAACATTGATTCAAGTAGACTCTAGCACACATGCGTATTATAATTACACACAAAACCTACACGCCCTCAATCACACATATGTGACTAGCGTTTGATTGAATTGACGCAATTAGAGCTGTACACGAGCAGACTAAGGCTCAAGTACTCACTTGACTCGACTCGGAATACTCGACTCGTACTCGACTTATCAGGTGTTAGAGCCGAGTACGAGTAGTTTTTTCCTACTCATTTTGAGTTCGAGTAGAGTACGAGCAAAGTAGTACTCGACTCAGTGCTTGACTCGGTGCTCGAACTCGGTACTCGACCAGGGCCATATATATATAACTAAAGCCCTATTTCTCGGTCGCTTTCAGCTTTCGCCCGCCCCGCGCCCAAATCGAAAAACCAAACCCTCCCTTTCCTTCCCTCCCTCCCATCGTCCAGCACTCGTCCCTTCTATCCTACCCATTCGGCCATTCCTCTCTCCCCCCCCTCTCTCTCTCTCTCTCTCTCTCTCTCTCTCATTCGTCCATCGTCTAGACTCCAGCGCTCATCCCTCTTCTTCCCTCTCTCTCTCTCTCTCTCTCTCTCTCTCTCTCTCTCCTGTCTTCGCGGCTCCTCATGACTCCTCCCTACGACTCATCGGTCTTGCTCGCTTTGCTCGTCCCTACCCCGCCTGGCCCCTTGTCCCTGGCCTGCCCGATGCCCTTGTGCGCAGCTCGTCTCACCCCTGCCCGGTGCCCCTGTCCGTCCATCAGGTAAGAATTTTATTTTGAATCTGTTGCTTTCCAATGTTGATTTTGATGGATTACAGAATCTATGTGTTGGGTCCACCATTTTGTGTCCGGTGCCCCTGTTTGTTTGTAGATTTTCTTGTGTTGGGCCCACCATTTTGTGTGTATGCTGTCCAAGCTGGACGGCGGATGATTCTGAACAATGTATTTGAACTTTAACATACAATGGCTTTTTTCGGCCATTTTATTGCTTGCGTAGAACATCTGATCCATGCAAATGATAGATCGCAACAAAAATGATGAATTAGAGAGAAAATCTGATTAATTTACAAATTAGGTGTACCAAACATGTACATTCAATCAGTCCATCGGCTGTCCATTGATATTAATGATGTTGCTCACCTGATGAATGGACTGCCCTTTTTTTACCTCCAGCTAATCTCTGTGGGGTGGCCCACATTTTGCATGGCTAAGATTTTACACAACGCTGACACATTGGTAGGAAAGACGTGTCATGTATTGAATGTCACATACAAGGATTGCATTCATGTATTGAGTTGCTACTGGACGGTGCTCTATGGCCCCACATTGATGTATGTTTTTATCCAGGCCATCTAATCATTTTACATCATTATTTCAGTTAATGAGCTATAAAAATGAGGCAGATACATATCTCAGATGGACCGCGTAACATGAAAACAGTGGTGATTGAATGACCACCATTAAAAACATCCTAAGCCCACTGTAATGTTTATTTGTATATAACCTGTTCATCAAGTCACAAAGTCCTGCATGAAGGGAAAATACAAATATCAGCTTGGTCTAGAACTTTTCTGCCCCTCAAGAAATTTTTAATGCTGGGCATTCAATCACCACCGTTGTTTCGTGTGATGTGGACCTACCCATCTTAGAAATAGCTAGGACAATTGATGGTCCAGATCGAGTATATTATTAAAAATTCTTAGCATTCTTTCATTTATTGTTTGATTGTTAGGTTTTATTATTATGTGGACAATTGATGTGGACCTACCCATCTTAGAAATAGTTATTACACTTAGAACTCGCCTCGAAAACTCGCACTCGGTACTCAACTCGTGTGCTCGTACTCAGACTCGACTCTACTCGTTTATCACTCGTACTCGGCTCGTACTCGGGCGAGTAGAGTACGAGCAGGGGGTCCCTGCTCGTTTGCTGAGTAGAGTCGAGTATGAGCAGCACTCGGGCGTTAAGAGCCGAGTATGAGTAGGGCGATACTCGACTCGACTCGACTTGTGTACAGCTCTAGATGCAATAGCTGTACTTTTGAAGTGGGCGATATCTGCAAGTGAATGTACTCTATTGCTTATTTTTCTCATCTGCCCATTTTTTTTAACACTCATGTGACAAACAACCTGATTTTGGGGCTAAAAAGTATTCATACCAGGGGACGGCCGGGACCTTGCAGATATGACGCTGCGATGGCATTAGAGTTGTACACGAACCAAGTTAGCTCTCTTAATTCGCTCGACTCAGCTCGAAAAAGCTTGATTCGACTTGTATCGATTATATATATATATATATATATATATATATATATATATATCGTTATGGGAAGATCCGAGCCCCTTATAATTCCGAGGGCCGACATCATCGAACTGATAACTACTCCCTGCGACGCCCACAACTGAAAGATTCGCCAATGAGTCACAAAGGTGCCTCGGCCCTGAGACTAATGACCAGGAGGAAACCCAACTTAATAAAGCAAGATCGACGCTTTGCCTTGGATCTCGTGATAGAAGTCTTTTGGAATGTACGACTGGCGAGAGGCTAAGTCCATCAGCTCGGCTCGGACTGTAAACACGGCCACTATTCGATGAAGGCGTGTAATAACTCGATTGAAGCCTCATCTGTCAAAAGGACCGAGTCAAGGTATTGAGGGTCGAATATTGCACATTAGACCCTGATTAGTACCTGATTTTATGTACATGATAGTGCTTAATGTCATATGTTAATGGTGTTTTGCTGCAGGATGCAATTATGAGCGTGGATTGAAGAAGAGTATTAAAAGCATGGACTTGATGTTCCAAAGTCCCCAGAGCTAGAAATGGACTCCAAGGGACCAAGATTGGTGGATTTTTCACGTCAGAGATCCGAGGAAATCAGGCCGTTCACGTTAAAGAGGCCCGAAAGTCAGCCAGAACACAAGATTGCAGAGTTCCCAACATCTGATTGGCTCTGAATTTCATACATCGCTTGAAGACCAGAAATGAACCGTACATGTCAAATTTAATCTCTTGGATCCCTGTGGAAGTGGCTCAACTGACAGATCGGCCACCAAAACAGTGATATGGGGCCCACCTGATATCTGGATATTCTTTAATCTTTGTCCCAACTCCTTAAATTGGATTTAGGAGAGGATGAGCGGATCAGATTTCCTTTAAACATCACAGTGGACCCCACTTGTGGTTGTGCGTGTGCACAATACGGTGAGCCCTTACCGCGCACCAGAACTTCCAAATTCGGTCAGCACCCGCTGATCGACGATTTCCTTAAAATCTTAAAGATGCAACAGCGTCCTAAGACCCGATGGTCGATTCTGAGATGTGTGGCCCATCCACCATCCAAATGGATGATCCGAACCGTCCATGTGATCCAGAAGAGGGCCACGCCCATTACTAAGCTTTCTTCTTAAGCTCCATGCACATGTAAGAATGTGGATTTCCGTACTGCATCTAATGAACGGCGGAATGAGGACTCCATGGGCCACCATGGTTTGGATCCGAAATCAAGCAAATCCAGATGGTTTTTCGTCCTGAAGCCACGGGACGGTGTGGATTTTCTTCTCGCGATCACACAGCGGGCCTCCGTAAGTTCAGAGTCGACGTGCGTCGGCTCTGCTTCGCAGCAGAGGTTGCGGATGATTGTAGCGGGCCACCATCTTGACCCATTAGCTTGATCAGGACCGTCCAAAAGGTTCTCACGATCAGGTTAAGTAGGACCTAGATGAGATTCGTGTCAAGCAGCAGCTAGAGCACCTTCTAACCAGTTGAATGTAAAATGGACGGTACCAAGGAAAATCGTGTAGGCCCCACGAATTTGATTTGTAATAAGTCATTCCAGATTAGAACGACGAGAGGCTTCCAATGGACGGAGTGGATTTGTCCAACACCAGCAAATATGGGCCCCACCAGTTATGCACTTTTCTTACGTTAAACAGGGGGTTGCGAATTAGGTTCCGCGACGAATTACTTTGCGGAAGTTTTCCACTGCCTACTGCTGCGTAAACAAGAAATCTTGCCGCGAAAAGGAAACTTGGGACAGAAGTGTTAAAAGGACTTTCCAAAACCGGCTATGGACGGAGGAGAGGAGCTATAAAAGAAATAATAGATCAAGATCTTGGGGGGCTTGGATGTGAGACAGAGAGTAGAGTTTGTTTTATTTTGTTTTCTTTTTATTTTTATTTTGTTTAAGAGATCCAGCCCATTCATGTTGGGCTGAACCTCTTAGCTAGGGCTAAGAGGTGAAGCTTGTAGCATGATGGGAGAACTATTTGCTTGAGCTTTTTGTTTACACACTGAATTGATGTTGATTTTAGTTTAATTAAGGGAATGTTTTTAGTTATTGTCTGTTGTGACTAAAATTACAATGGGTCTGTAATGGCTTTGAGCATGTTCTTTTTCTTTTATGTTTATGACGTCAGGAAGCCCTATTGTTCACCATCGTCTCCTGGGCATAGTCGGATGGCGGTACCCTTCCTAACCTTCATATCATGTTGATTGGTTGGTAATTAGTTTAATTCTGTTGTTTACTTTATCTCCTGGGCATGGTTTAAATCCATTCTAATTCATATACCTTTCATCTCTTGAAAACTATATCAAAGGAAGTTCAGTTTTAATTTCTATGGTTACACCTTCAACTGGATGAAGATAGATACTAAGTTCAGTTGAGTTTCTGATACAGGCATAAGATCTCCCTGATCTCTACAAATGGATCCTCTGAATCCCCAGTTTCCTTTTCCTTAATTCTCTAAATTTTAGATAAATATTTCACTATTATTCCTCAAATCACACTCGATTTAGATTTCATCTCATTCTAGTTCTAGTTCTAGTTAGTTTCAGATTACGTACAGGTTTCAGTCCCTGTGGATTCGACCTCGGTCTCACCGGGTTTATTACTACATCACAACCCTGCACTTGAGGAGTGAACACGAGGCCGAATCTCGAAGTGGGCGATCCATGAGTTAAACTTAGAAACTACCATAAGTGGACGTGGTCGGTTACTTCACTCGCGGATATGCATGATATGCATAAGATCCTACACGATCCTTGAATTACGCACAATATCCCTAAGATCCGAAAATCCCACTGATTGAGTGAATCGTGCCGAGATTGACGGACCTCGATCGTCCGACAGTCATGTATAAATACAATAAGACCTCATTGCTACAAGTACGCAAGGTGTCACACCCTCTTTCTACTATCAACTTAGACCCAAATTCTCTTGACCTGACTTAGGCATCGAAGGGTCCCCTGGCTTAGCTAGGGTCTTCTTTGCTCACTCTCTATGCAGGCTCAAGGTTCCTTAGAGATTCACCTTACCGAGTGAAGGATGGTCCAGATTTTGACAACAATATATATATATATATATATATATATATATATATATATATATATATATATATATATATAAAACCTCGAAATTGGCTGACCGGTGCTGGTCCTGTCCGCTTACAAGGCCGAGCCGGGCTGGCCAAGCTAGACTTGGTTCGGCTCATGTACAGCTCTGGTTGGCATGGTACCACCGAGATCCGCCTCAATCGTGTCAGCAGGATCTTCCATCTCCAATCACTTCACTCGGACGGTTGATAAGTGCCACATGTCACCCGTGTAACACACCTGATGTGGCAAATGGCCTGAATTTTAGGCTAGAAAATATTCACAGCACGTCCCATCTGGGGAACATACGGGCCCTTGCGGATGTGGCGCTGTGATGGCATGGGTATCACAAAAAGATAAACCTCAACTGTGTAAGTACGAACTCCTATAGCCAATCACGTCACTTGGACGGTTGATAAGTTGCCACGTACCATCGCCCGAAAGCAGTCATTTTCTTAGTGGGTGACGTGCCGGTCATTTGAACCAGTGCTCGGGCGAGTTGCGGGAAAAGATGATACATGTGGGCCACTTAATGAATGGCCCGTCCTGATTCTTTGAGTGGGGCATGCTTATGGTGTGACCCGCTTCATGAATGGTCCAGATCTAGCGCTTACGTGCCTTATTAGCAGAGGTGCTACGTCATTATCCACTTCAAGTCATTCCTTGCGTAAATCCCCCACATTTATGAGAGTGATGGGTGTAGCCCACCTACTTCGCTCTGAGGTCTTCGCTTGAATGGACGGATGATTGCAACGGTCAATATATATTAGGTGTTTCCGTAAATGGATTGGCTTCTTTGTTTATTTAATTTTCTTGTCCGTCTATTTTCAGTGATTGACATCAACTCCTCGTTGACCGCAGTAAACAATGACTACACTTCCCACAACGCGTCTGCTTTTAGTGGTTGATAATTCTAGAAGCCTCACTTTCACGCGCCAAACCGCAGGTGCTATCGTGGAACATGCGTGTAGGATCTAGAACGTAGGTACGGTGGTCCCAATAGCGAGTATTCATTATCATGGAAATTTGGCTGCTTGGTTTATGAGGTGGGCTTTGGTAGGTGGAAGGTTAGAAAAAAAATGATAACCAACGGATTAGATTGGACGTGCATGTGGTTCTTACGTGATTGGCGGACTAGGCTGATTTTCAGGATATGGCATATCAACCGTGCAGATCATCCGATCCAATATCTTCTTAAATAATCTAAATCGTTGATATGATCGGCCACACTTGCAAGGAGCATTTGGAAAGAATTCTTGGATGGATCAATGATTGGATTGTTAGGATCATCCAATCTGGGAATTTCTAGTGGCATGGTGCGTCCAATATGTCTCCGGTCGGATCAATGGGGTCGTTATACCATGGGCGCCACATGTACAAACAAAACTTTGAGAATGCTACGCGCAAATATCTTAACTTATGATCCACACCCAAATCTCTATTTTTGTAATCTGGGACCATTAATTCCTTTGGAGTGTCAATCCATGATGATCCTAACCGTTCGATGAGTAGCATAGGAATGAATGTTTTATGCAATTCTAGTCTTGTTATGTGTTAAGAGTTTTCTAAGCTCGCATGGCCACACATAAGTTGTGGTCTGCCTTGTGGATGAGTTTGAATTAGGTCATCTTTAGTAACCCGTTCTAATGCATGGTTGGGCCGAGTTCTGAAGGTGAAAGATTTTGTACATGAGTTATGAGTTTAGTAATCCGTTTACTTGCTCATCTAACTTATTATCGAAGTCATTTGACCAGGCCTAATAAGGAGAGCTTACTTGCCCCCCCTCTAACATCTTACAAGCAATCTAGAACATAGAACTTATCTTAAAGCTTACCCAACCATACAATAAACCCTTCCTTAAGATCCCAGAGAATGTTAGCACAAGTAATCCCACTTCTACTTTCGGTTGACCTCGTAATTTACTCGTAATTTACCTACTAATTTCTTGCTCGGGAAAGGCCAATCAATTATATATATATATATATATATATATATATATATATATATATATATATAGAAAAGTAACATCCAAGTCCTACTCTAAAGTTAATCATCAAATTTCAAGTCATGCCACTTGTTTCTTTTTTATTTTATTTTAATTTTTTTAACACAACCGTTCACCCATACACCATGATGGGTACTGGAACCCATGACCCTTGATGTTGGAACTCTTATAAGTTTACAACCGTCCCATGAGTAGGGACCCGCCTTGCCAGAGGACGTAGTTATTAGTATCTTTAGTCATCTAAACCATCTCATCCTTTCCAACCATAAATTAACACTTACTATTAGCCACTACTCTTAGCCAACACCCTTCACCCTTATTCTTAGGGCCTGTTTGGTTTTCCGCAATACCGGCAATTGGCGGTAAAAAAGTAATTATTACTTTTTGCGGATGTTTGAAAATTGCTGCATTCGGACGTAAAGGTGACCCGTCCAAAATGACGGTAATCCGGCATAAAAGCACGCCCGATGTAATATCTCACTGCCAACTACTGGGATCGGCAGTTGATGTAATTACTACCCTTCCATTAGGTAACGTGGTCTGCAGGAGCACGGCTGCAACACTGAGACTGAGGTGATGCTGGTACAACATAAAAATGAAACCCGTTCCTCATTTCCATCGTTCGACGCCAAGAAGATATTACAGTCACAGCGATGAAGCGGGGCTAAGGTAAATGGGGATAACGTTCTATTGGCTTTGACGGAGGAGAATCTGATCTTCGCTTATCTTGTAGTGAAAGTTTTCTTTCTCTTCTCATTCTTCTACTCTGTTTCCACTGTCATAGGGTGAGGGGTTCGGAGCTTCTCTCATCGGCGAGTTCCACATCACCTCTATCCGATTGCATGTACATTTGCAGCTTCATTCAGATAAATCACTGTGTGTTACGTTCATCTTCTTCATTTTGTTTTTCTACTTCATATGTTATTCGAAAGATTCGGTCTTGCATGTTACTCCTGGGGTTTTGCCATCCATGATATTACACCCTGCATCATGTAAGCAGCCTTACATGTTGTTGGAATCTCCTGTATTCCAGTCTTCCGTCTTTGTTACCCCTTGCTGTACCTGTTACCTCTCTCTATTAGCGGTTCTCTCTGCTGTCTGGGAGTGACACTTTCTTTCAAGTCCTACGGCGAGTCCATAACAGGTATGAAAACTACCTGTCTACGGCTCCAAATCGTGTATTCCACTTTTTGTGATGTTTACCATTTTTCTGTTGTAATTATTTTCCGCTATCATGAAGTGATCTTCCCGGCCGTCTGCGACTGACATCCCCCCATCTATCAGCTACGACAACTTTGGAACAGGTAATCTGTTGGACACCATGTCTTCATACAGTTATGACGCCTAATGTGATTAGTGGAAAAGAAGAATCGTCCTATTATGGATGTGGTCGAGCCCTAGTAGCCCACATGTTTGACATTCATTCTTCTACAAAATAGTTGTGGGCCATCCGATGTCGTTGTACGAAGCCGACAGGCCTTTTCTTCTTCATCATTATTACTATGGATTTAAAACGATTATCATTGCCGAATGTGAATTTCAATTGCATGTGGAATATATATTATAGAATTAAGAATTTGGGGCCCACAGAACAACGTATTGAAGACAAGTATAACATATGGTGGAGTATGTTATACATTGTATCTGGAATATGTTTTCTAGTGCCTCCCCTTTTTGGAAATTTCAGTACTTTCTCAGATTATTTCTTTTCAATTTTTTTTTGGGGCATACTGGATGACACGGGCAAGATGTCCCTATATTGGTGGATCTGGATATGGATTCTGCATCACAAAGGCTATTTGGATACTTTGTTGGAGATCTGATCTTCATTTAAATGTAGTCCCTGAATGGTTTACTGATAGTGGGTCAAGTGTAACTTTATCTGCCAACAGGTATGAGACCCATGAACCATAAGGTTCTACCAGATTTAAATACTCTTTGTTGCCCAAAATTTGGAAATAAAATCGTGACATTCTCTAAGTTAACTTCATCCATATGATTCTACATGGCCACAATTTGGACTAAATATCAAAATAATGTTAACTGAAGAATCCTAATAAATCTATTTATGAGAGCTATCAACAGGTATGAGTTACACAGATCTTGTTTTCTATGTTGAAACTCATCAGTCCAACATATTCCAAGACACTCCCTCCTCACCACTCTCAACCTAATGCTGTACTGGTATAAAACTACACCAAATTAAGTCCACACCAACATACTATGTTCTGCAATTCAAAACCCAAGGAGATATTTGAACAGAAATGAATGATACTGGCAATTGCAGCTGCCATCACATGTAACAATGCTTTATTTAGAACACCAGTAGCATCCATGCATGAACTCTGCTGTCTCAACATCCACCCTTCAAAAAAAGTTCCTAGGGCCCGACCACGAATGGTGGAAATAACAAAGGTGAGATGTGTTACATAAAGTTGCAACATATGATCCTCAGGCCACAATTGTAAGAATTAGGCCAATGTTTCAACTTTCAATGGTCTGATAGGTTCAACTCCAAATGGTGGATGTGTTAAAGAACTCTTAAACTGATATCTCATAACCATAAATCTGTCCCTTCATAACCATAGAGAACTCTTACATTACAGATAGAATCTTCAATGGCTCAAATGCTTACATCTGTATTGTTGAATAACAAACAACTGGCATCTTATTCTTCTTCTTCATCTTATTTGATTATGATTGTGATACTGACCAATAGAAAATGTTTAACCACTGAATACTCTATTCCTGTCTATTCATATCTTAGCAATGATCCAAATTACTATAGCCTGTTATGTGTGTCCTATTATCAGGATAGAGTGTTTTATAAATGCACCCGTTATATCCATCCTATTTATGTTGTGAATGATACGTAGAGTGAGCAGCTGAGATCATTGAAAGTTGCACCTCTGACTGATTCATGTAAATGGAAATGAATACTAACTATCTCGTTCAATTTACAAAAGATACAACACCTTAAAAATTGCTTAAGATCGACAAAAAAAAAACTATGAATAAAAATATAGTTTGAACAAGACTTTTAATATTAAATATGCATAATGTACATGATAAAGGCATCACATGATGTGCTTCGAACATCTTCCCATCGACAGGAAATAGTTTTCCAACTATTAATCGAAATATTGAACTTCGTATTTCTTGACGAACATTTTTAAATTTTCTTCCATTAATATGGAAATGTAGCCAAATATTGATGTGGATGATGCTGTTGAATCAGTTTCACTCGGTGTGTTATACAACAACAAAACATAACATTGATGGACATGGATGGACGGAGGAGGAAATGACTGCCTTTACAGCTACACTTGCTGCAGCAACGACAACAATTGCAATCGCAGAATATTGCAATAGTATAATATTTAAATCACCTTCGAAGTTCTGGGACTTTGAAAGAAAGAAGGTAATAAATGCGATTATTAGAGCGGGTAATAATGAGTGTGTAGCACAACTCCGAATGAATAAGGCCGTTTCTCAGAGATAGAAATCTCCTTCCAGACGGTAAACATGTATCTATGGAGGAACAACTGGTCATTTTCCTTCACACGGTAGGGCATAATGTTAGAAACCGTGTCATCGGGCATCGGTTTATAAGATCAGGTGAAACGGTAAGCTGATATTTTAGTAAAGCGGTGGATGCCATTGTCAGCCTATATCCAGAGTTCGTGAAACTCCCAGGATCGGAAACACCAGTCGAGATCCTAGCCAATCCCAATTGGAGTGATTACTTTCAGGTATGTTCAAACACATTATGCAATGTTGGCAAATGTCATATACTATATTTGATATATGATTATTGAAGGTGAAATTAGGATTGCATTGGTGCAATTGATGAGACTCATATACCCGCCTACGTACCAGCATTGGAAAGTACAACATACCTAACAGGAAAGAGGTACTCTCTCAGAACGTAATGGGTGCATGTACATTTGACAAGAAGTTCGTATATGTACTCGCCGGATGGGAGGGATCTGCCTCTGATGCACGCGTATTACAAAGTGCTTTGACACATTCCATCGATCGCTATACTATCCCCGCGGGTACTGCGTGTCTATATGTTGCATAATGATTAAGCTCATTCTCTTAGATTTAGATTGATAATTTTTTATAATTAATTGTAAGAAAGTATTACGTAGTTGATACTGGTTACGCTCATTCTCCTGGATTTATAGCTCCATACCGTGGTGTACGGTATCACCTCAATGAATAATACACTGGTCGCAATCCTTCCAATAAGAAAGAGATATTCAATTATCGACATGCTCAACTACGAAACGTTATAGAAAGAATTTTTGGAGTATTGAAGCCCGCTTTTTAATCCTGAAATCTGTTCCACCTTATAATCTTCAAACACAGGTGAAGATAGTCATCGCATGTTGTATCTTACACAACTTTATCTGTATATCTGGAGGAGATAGCTTGGTAGAAGTTGAACTTACATCTACAGATGTGACGGAGAGTATAGACCTATCACCATGCGATACACATGTGACACAACGTGAGAAGGACGAATAGGCGATTTATCGAGACAATATTGCAACTAGGATGTGGAATGAATCTCATCCTGTGAGTCGTATCGTTTAATATTTGAATTACAAAATGTAATTTTGTAGTATGTACTCAGATGCCCTACAAGGCCTATGCTAGAGAACATGATGTTTTTGGATGCTTTTACAAAGATGATCATTATCCCCACATGTATTTACCATATTATGTATTTGTGTATGATATTTTGCGATCTGGCAAATTATTCTATAAACATGACGTTCTCAATGTTCTGTTTGGGGTTAACTGTACTAAACATCTTAATTGCTCTATTTGTAGATTATCGAAGTTAATAGTGACGACGAAATGGATGCAAATAGGCAGACCATCCAGACTACACCAACGAAACAACCCATGCAAGGCCGATGCATCACACCACATAAGACGCCACGCAAATACAAATCAAAATTGCTTGATGAAAAGGCTATGTTTAGTGGTGTAATACGCTGGACAGACAAAATAGATGATTGTCTCAGCGATACGTTGATGGATGTGGTTGCAAACGGCCAGAAGAGTGCCAACGGATTTAAAAAGGAGACCTATAAAACAGTCGTCGAAACAGTGAAGACTACACTAGGGATGTTAGTTCTGGAGAAGCATGTTGGTAATCGCCTGAGGACATTGAAGAGACTGTATTTTGAGGTTCGCGACACCCTGAATGCAAGTGGGTTTGGTTGGGACGATGATAAGAAGGTAGTAACCACGCCAGATGATGTGTGAGATGATTATATACGGGTGAGACTGGTACATTATTCATTTATACTGTCCACTTTATTCTCGAATGGTGTTAACAATTCTTCAATTTTCTATGTCCTTTGCTATAGTCACATCCCTACGCGCAACATGTTCGCGATAAACTTGTACGAAGGTATGATGACCTCACGTACTTATTTGGAAATGACCGAGCTACTAGATTGCATGCTTCGATGGGAAATTTGGGATGTAAGATGCGTTCGAGGAAGTCTCGCAATGACGATGATTCACCGACGGGATCGGTTGATCTGAATGACGATACAATTGTTTTATCCAGTGAGGAGATGGGAGACAGTGCGCATAACATCCATTGGTCATTTCAAAGTCATGACGGTACTCATGTTGCAAATCGTAGTCCGAATCTCAATGGTAACACATCAGTGAACACAGGCAGCACAAACAGTTTCAAGAAGAGAGCCAGATTGGAATGTCCTTGTGATGTCATTTGCAAATGGATGAGTGATGTTGCAGAAGCTGTGAAGTCACTAACAATTACCATACACAAAGGGAAGGACATGATACGTATAGAGCAGTTGTACCTACACTGAAACAGATTGAAGTCCTCACAAGTAATGAGATCCTACGCGCAACAAGGATCCTTTCGAAAGATAAACAACAATCTGCCTCATTCTTTCTCTTCCTGAGCCCAGGAGGTTGGACTTTGTGCTGATGCTGCTTGCACCAGATCAGTCTTCCGACTGATCACACATCCCTGCCTTTTTTGTTCGCAACATGGTTGATATGGCTGCATGGCCACTGGAATTTTTTGGACAATTGTTTATGGATTTTTTTGGACAGTTGTTTATGGTTTTCTACTGCTAGTGAAGGATGCTAGCTCTTCAGATGTTGTAATTTTTGGATTATATGGGTGTTTTCTGTTATTTTTTTATTGGATGTACATGTTCGATCACTGCTTAATCATACGAATGTCTGTCAACCTGCTTATAATCTACTACACATGGTAATGGCATGTTTGATGTTGTTGACTACAATGGTTATATGTACACAACGATACAGATACAGACACAGGTATGTCAATTTCAGTTTCACTCTCTGTTTCATGTATTAAATCATCTTTAGAGGGAATAGTTGAGTTGCTTATATAGTTACATTGATATTTTGATTGTTCATATTACTATGTGACAGTCCTAAACAGATACAGGTTGATCATGTTTATGATATTTTTGTTATAGGTGCAGATGGGTAAGAAGATATGTATTAAAGAATTGCTTATATTAAAATTTCAATTATTCATATTACTATATTATAGTCCTAAACAGATATGGTTTGATGCTGTTTACGATATTTTTGTTATAGGTGCAGATGGGTAAGAAGATATATATTAAAGAATTTCTTATATAGTTACTTTGAAATGTCGATTGTTCATATTACTATGTTACAGAACTAAAACAAATACGGTTTTTTGTGTATGATAATTTTGGTATAGGTACAGATGGGTAAGAAGATATACGTTATTTTTAATGGACGGCGACCAGACATCTACTACACATGGGAAGAGTGTCGGGCCAATGTCGAAGGCTATTTAATGGCCCGCTTCAGGGGATACAAATCGACGTTTGAGGCTTTCTTTCAGTGGACATCGTATTACGAGTCTTTACAGTGTAGAAATGCACCTGAACCAGTTGACGAGCAGGAACAGGACAATCACATGGCAAACGATCGAATGGGTTCCGAATGTAGTTACCAGTTCCCTCCAGCGACTGCCCCATTATCATACAGTTTCCGGCCTTTCAACGAAGAATACGGGAAACAGAATGAAGATGTGGAAGATACACCAGAGTCACTTCGAGCACTGATACACCTTATTGTTGGCTACCTAGTTTTCATTATCACCGTTCAGATCATGTACTGGCGTTAACTGCACTGGCATGTTTAATGTGGATATTTTAAATTCCTGTTTCTGTTTGTTCTTTTATGGAAACTGTTTAAGATCGACTATTTTGGACATTGCCTAGGACACATAATGGGCTGCTGGGATTGTGACCTATATGTCATAATATGCATCTTTCAGGTTCATGTTGTTTTTCGGATCAGTTTCATCTTTGACATGAGGTAGATTTAAAAAACAGGTGGATCAGACGGTTGGAAGATGATGATGTGGTAATTGACCGATACACTGCCGGAGAACATACCGGCATTGAAGATGTTATTTGGTTATAGTTCGGTTATCCACGCCTAAGTGATTGACCAGTAATGGCTCCGTGAAGAGTTGTTTAATTCTATCAGTGGATTGATAAATACATATGAACGTATTCATATATTGGATGGGGAAATGTTAGTACATACATTCATATGGGCCCCACATGTACCCCATCACTGCATGGTACGTGGATTCATCATAGATAGTGGGTCCTAGCATGTACCCCATCACTGCGTGGTACATGGATTCATCATAGTTAGTGGGTCCCAGCATGTTACGGTGACTGTTGTCCATGTAAACCCTGAAAATGGCTGAAAAATATATTACACATCCAGGGTGCATACTGCTGTGCAAATCAAACACCGATATGCAGTCGTTGTAGAGCTAAAGTGCTGGACACCATACCATTCATTTGTGATGACAGGATTATAACAATGCACACCCAAACACACGATTAGAGAAGGTTTGCCTAGTACCCTGTTACATATCAGGAAATCAAGTGTGGGATAGCAGTCACCTGCATTTCACCCAATCATTGGCATTACATGTAAATTATAATTAATGCTTTCTTTACCCCCAATTGCTGGTATTATGGAAAACCAAATAGGCCTTACAAACCACACCTTGCCCACCACTACCATGGTTGATCTAACCATCTATGCACTTCCAGAAAGCTAGGAGCACACTACTTGTAACTCTCTTAATCAAAATTTGAGACGGCTCTGAAAAAAAATAGGGCCTCGCATATAGTATGAACTCTACGACCTCCTCTCTACCTATGAATGAAAAATGTACAGGCTTAAAAAAAAAAAAAAACCAAAAAAAAAAGAAGAAGAGCCTCTAAACAAGGTTCCTGCTAACATACTCTCCCAAGAAGTGAAGTGTGAGGGATCAAGAGCTTCATGCGACCTCTTTGAAAATGCGAGGGGGATGTGATGCACAAGGATAAGCGAATTATTTAGCCATTAAGTTTATGACGTGGCCATCACAAGACATGTCTACTCTCCTATTAGCAATATTTTTTAATTACTGTTTTGGTCATCATTATTGTACCGTATTCCTAACCATTCTTGGAAACCCAACTAGAAATGATATCTGTTATTGCAATGGAAAGATATTGCGGGCTGAAGATCTCCAAGGATTCTTGGAGTGCATTTTATGGAATCACATCTGATAAATGCTAGGACATGGAGCAGTTGGGAGGAATTAAAAAAAAAACCAAGCAGTTGTCAAAGTGGTTGTGTGTCATCTTAAAGGTTAATCAGGTGGAAGATATTCATCCAACCAATCGATCAAGCGGCCGATGGTCATCTGGGAGTTGTCCAAGTGGTCGATAGCCATCTAGGAGCTCGATCAAGCGGCCGATAATTATTTAGGAAGTTGATCAAGTGGACAATGGTCATCCAAGAGCTGTCCAAGTGATCGATGACTATCTAGGAGCTTGATCAAGTGGTCGATGGTCATCTAGGATCTCGATCGAGCGTCCGAACGAAATGTGATCGAGTAAGCAAGAAGGCCTAGAGTGGTTACTGGGACAGGTGGTAAGGAAGTCTCCAAAATGCAGTAGTGTTAAACGATTACAAGACATATGGGAAAAGGTGTTGTGCAGCACGCCAACAACGCCAGTGAACCAAGATCCAATATCCGATCTCACCCACAAATGATAAACAAGAAGAAATATAATCTAGAAATAGAATCAAAGCATACCAAACAAACTACAGGACATAATATACATGGAAAAATCCCAAATAAGGGTAAAAAACCACGGGTGCAAACTTCTACTATAAAGAAAACAAGATTACAAGCAATATACTAACCTCTTCCCCTTGGACGTATAGAAAAAAAACCCCTTTGCATATGCCTTAGAATAACTCTCATAACCCTATAATAGCCCTAGGGACACCTATTTATAGTTTAGGCAACTTTCCTTTCGCACCTCTACGAAAACCGACTCAACTTTACGCAGTCCGTGTAAAATCCAGAAACGAATCTGCGTAATCTTGACTGGTCGAGTGGACCTCGACTGGTTAAGCATGGGCCTTGGCCGATCGAGCACCTTAGACCCAAAAACACTGCAGCTCGCTGGACTTTGAGTCGAGCGAACCCTCGCCTGGTCGAGCAGTCTTGTCCAGGTGTGGCTCCACATCTCAACAATCTCCCACTTGGAGACACATTGGCATAATCCTTCGTCTTCTACATCCGAAGTGCACCACTTCCCTGTCTTCAAGCCTGAAGACCAATCAAAGCTGAATAGAGCTTCAGCTTCTCTCGTGTGACCGCCTTAGTCAGCATATCCGCAGAATTCTTACTTGTATGAATCTTCTCTAGAGCAATCGATCCATTTTCCAGTAATGAACGAATGAAGTGATATCTGATGTCAATATGCTTGGTCTTTGAATGAAAAGTTAAATTCTTAGACAAGTGTATTGCACTCTAACTATCATTGTACAGCTTGCATTCTGCTTGCTTCTTACCCAACTATTCCATGAAACCTTGCATCCACACTATCTTCTTGCACGCTTTTGTAGCTGCAACATATTATGCTTCCGTTGTACTGATAGATACTATCTTTTGTAACTGAGAGACCTAACTGACTATAGCACTACCCAGAGTAAAGACATACCCTGTAGTGCTTCTTTTGCTGTTGATATCTCCTGCCAAATCTGAATTTACGTAGCCTTGTAGTTTGATTTCTGATCCTCCATAACATAGCCTTACATCCTTAGTACTTATCAGGTATCTAAAGATTGACTTCACAGCTTCTCAATGTTCCTTCTTGGGGTTATTCATGAACCTGTTAATAACTCCCACTACTTAAGAAATGTCTGGCCTCGTGCTCACCATAACATACATGAGATTCCTAATAGCTAATGCGTATGAGACTTTACCCATGTAGTCTCATTCCTCCTGCGTCTTCGCACCTTGCTCCTTAGAAAGCTTGAAGTGATTGGCTAATGGAGTGTTAATCGATTTAGCACCTCCCATATTGAATCGATCAAGTACCTTGGCTATGTACTCTACCTGTGACAAAACTAGTTTCTTATTTTCCCTGTCACGCTTTATCCTCATTCCTATGATTTATTTTGCAGCTCCTAAATCCTTCATGAAAAATTCTCTAGACAGTTGTCTTTTGAGATCTGAGATGTCCTTCATGCTTGATCCGTCCACAAGCATATCATCAACATACAGAAGAAGGATGATATATGACGTATTAAACTTCTTCAAATAGCAATGATGGTCAGCATGACATCTCCTATAACTGTTTTTCGACATGAAACTGACGAACTTCTTGTACCACTGCCTCGGGGCTTGCTTCAGGCCATATAGACTCTTCTTTAGTCTACACACCTTGTTCTCCTTTTCTGATGCCATGTATCTTGTTGGCTGATGCATGTATATCTCTTCTTCAAGGTCCTCATGAAGAAAGGCTGTCTTAACATCTAGCTGCTCTAGATGTAGGTCCTCTATAACTACTATGCTCGAGACCATGCGAATTGTAGACATTTTTACCACAAGTGAAAATATTTCAGTGAAGTCGATACCTGCCTTTTGTTGGAACCCTTTCACAACCAATCTAGCCTTGTACCGTTTCAAACCATTGTGCTCCTCTTTTAGTCTGTAAACCCACTTGTTATGAATAACTTTCTTACCCTCAGGTAGAGTGACTACCTCCAATGTAAGATTAGACTCAAGAGAGTCCATCTCATCATGCATGACCTGCTCTCACTTAACCCATGTATCTGACTGTAATGCTTCTTCAAAACATTCTGATTCACCATTATCTGTCAGCAGTAGATAATGTAAGGAGGGTGAGTATCGGACTGTGGGTCTCCTCTCTCGAGTAGACCTCCTCACAACAGGTGTCTGTGGCTCTGCCTCATAATTCTCTTGTGCATGATCATCCTGTGGCACTGTAATACCTGTGTTCGGTGACTCTTCTAACTCTATGAATTCTTTTTCATCGGCCTTATTTTGTTGCACACTGTCCTTATGCATCACTTTTTCATTGAAGATTAAGTCCTTGTTTCTGATGATTTTCTGGTTCTGCATCCCAAAAACGGTAGCCAAAATCATGTTAACCGTAGCCTATAAACGTGCACTTCCTGGACTTCGCATTCAGCTTGTTTCTGTACTTTATATCAATGTGAACATATGAAGTGCAACTGAACACTTTGAGATGTGTAAGGTTCACTTCTTTTCCAATCCATGTTTCTTTTGGTAGCCCACCATCCAATGGTGCTAAGGGACTTCTATTGATGAGATGTGTAGTAGTAATCACATCATTTACCCAAAAGGTCTTGGGCAACCCTGTATGTAGCCTCATGCTCTTAGCGCGCTTAAGGATGGTCCTGTTAATGCACTCAGCCCACCATTCTGCTGCAGTGTCCCTGAAATCGTTTTCTTATGTTTGATTCCCTGGAATCATTTTCTTATGTTTGATTCCATTTGCTCCATAATACTCCTCAAACCTCTTATCACAGTACTCTCCCCCATTATCTGATCTGAGACATTTTACTATTTTACCTGTCTCATTTTTTACCATTACTTTTTACTTCTTAAATACATCAAATACATTAGATTTATGCTTTAAGAAATAGGCCCACAGTTTTTTACTAGCATCATCAATAAAGAAAACAAAATAACGTAAACCACCAAGAGATGATACCTATGCCGGTCCCCACATATCAGTGTGTACAAGTTCCAACAGATGCGTCTTTGGAGCATGTCCTGTCTTCTTAAAACTTATCCTATTCTGCTTGTCATACATGCAGTCTTCACAGAATTTCAAGTCAATAGACTTTAGCCCCGGTAGCTTTCCTTTTAACAATAACACTTTTATCCCCTTCTCACTCATATGTCCTAACCTCTGATGCCATAACTGTCTATTCACTCTAGTTGATGCAACTGCGAGTGAACTATATGATCCTGAAGTCATATACAAAGTACCTTTCTTCTTACCTCGAGATATCACCAAGCACCTTTTGTGATATTCCAGGAATCACTAGTGAATGTCGTCACATATCCAGTATCGACCAACTGTCCTATTGAGATCAAATTTCATTTCAAACTCGGTACATGTCTGACATCCTAAATATTTCAAAGTCGTTCAGTCTTTCTGACTTATATAAACATCTCCCTTTCCAACGATACTACATGACTCATCATCATTGTTGAGGGTCAAATATTACATATTAGACCCCAATTATTATATGGATTTATGAACATGATATTGCTTAATGAAATATTTTAATCGTGTTTTTGTTGCAGGATGTAATTAGGAGCGTTGACTAAAAAAAGAGTATTAAAAGCATAGATTTGACGCTCCGAAGTCACCAGAGCAATGGACGGACTCCAAAGGACCAAAATTGAGGAAATTACATGCCAGAGATCCGTGAAAATCGAGAAATTAAAGCCCAAGTGGCCTGAAATTGGTACAAAAGGCAAGATCACAAGGTTCCCACCATCCGTTCAGTTCAAAAGTTCAGACATCACCTGAGGACCATAAATGAACCGTACATGTCAAATTTCAGCTCCTAGATCCCTACATAAGTGAGTCAACGGATAGATCAGCCTATAGATCGGTGAAGTGGGGCCCGCCCGGTATTTGGATATGCGTCATTGTTTGTCTCAACCCCTTAAATTAACTGAGGAAATGGATGGACGGAACGGATGGTCTTTGATACATCAACATGTGCTCCGTTGGGCAGTGCATGAGTACAGTGTAGTTAACAGCCGCCATGCACAGAGCTAAACAAGTCGGTCAGCTAGCGTTGACCCGACTTGTTTCCTATTCAAACACAGTAGCGAATAGAGGATCGCCGCATGATGTTTGTGGGCCCCACGCATCAGTCATGTCAATGATCCGGACCGTCCATGACGTCTGGAGGGTATGCCTAGGTGTCTGTTCATCACCATGCAAGCGACTTCATGTTTTCAGCCGTTGAAAGCAAGATGGACGACTAAATGGAAGATTTTGTGGGCCACGCCGAAACTGACTCAAAATGAACCATGACCGATTGGTTTTTCAAGAGGAATAAAATGGTCGGACTGGATCTTACCATCGTCATTGATTGTAGGCCCACCGACCTTCACTGCGAGGGCAGCGCGTGCCCTGTTTCACAATCCACCTGCGGATGATCTAGGTGGGCCCCCACCGTTGTTTGGACCTAAGCTCTGAACCATCTATCATGAAGGCCCCTCAATAAGGGTCTGTGGGTCGTCTACATGTGAGGGAGAGAGAAAGACAGAGAGTATTTTTTTCCTTTTCCTTTTCTTTTTATTTTTTTATTTTTTGTTTAAGGGTTCTAGCCCCACCATGTCCGGCTGAACCTCTTAACTAGGGCTAAGAGGTGAAGCTTGTGGCGTGATGGGTTTGATCTTACGGCTTGGATGTATGTGATGAACTGATGTTGATCTTTGTTTGATTTTAAGGAATATTTTTAGTTTTTAATGGTTTGTTGTGACTGCAATTACAATAGATCTGCGATGGCTTTGAGTATTTCCTTTGCATTACAGGGTTTGTGAATTTGGGAACCCTGTTGTTCACCATCGTCTCCTGGCATGGTTGGATGACAGAAACCTTCTTAATATTCATACATCTCTTAGATTGGATGTGAATTGGTTTAAGTTCTGTTGTTTACCTTGTCTCTTAGGCATGGATTTGTGATGGAATCATACCTAATTCTTATATCTTTCATCTCTTTTAAAACTAGATCAAAAGGAAGTTCAGATTGAGTTCGTGAATCAAGCGTAGATCTCCCTGATCTCTACAAGTGGATCCTCTGAATCCCTAGTTTCCCTTCTCTAAATTCTTTGAGTTTTTGATACATATTTTACCATTATTCCTTAAATCATAATTGGTTTAGATTTCATCTTAGCCTAGTTCTAGATCTGGCTATTTTTAAGATAATGTACAAGTTTCAATCCCTGTGGATTCGACCTTAGTCTTACCGAGATTATTACTACAGCACAACCTTATACTTGGGGAGTGAACAAGTTTTTGGCGCCGTTGCCGGGGATTGACGGCTATGTTTTCTAAGATTAACTAGTTGTAGGACAAGTTTAAGATTAGGATTTTCTAATTTTAGGTTAGAATTTTTTCTGTTTGATTTTTAGAAATTAACCCATTTTCCTGTTTTGTAGGATCCTAACATACACTTCTAATTCAGTAATTTCTTTCTAATTTTCTACTTTTTCTATTTTTAGAATTATGATTTTAGTTTTAGAAATTCTCTTATTCTAGGTTTCCTTTTTAGAAACTAACTTTCTCTTTTTAGAAATTTTCTATTTCTAGGCTTTCATTTATTTTAGAAATTCTTTTTCCTTTTTAGAAACTAACACTATTTTCTATTTTAGGATTAGTTTTTTTTTTTTAGAACTTTCTAACTTTAGGTTTACAACTTTCCTCTTTTGTTCTTAGAAACCAAGTTAGTTATTTTCCTTTTTAGTAACTAACTTTCTATTTTTATTTTTAGAAACTTTCTGACTTTAGGATTTCTATTTTTAGAAAGTAATTTCTTTTGTTTTATTTTGCAGGATTCTAACATAGGAACTTCCAACTTGGTAACTTCTTTCTAATTCTTTCTCTTTCTATTTCTAGTTCTCTTATTGCTGTAGGATTTTTTTTTTCTTTTATCCTAGGATTAAACTCAGAATTAGGGTTCACCATGGAAGCTTGGGTACGTGTTTATGCTGAGATGGATAAGCAATTTTGGGGAATGCCTGAGGGTGTTGGAATTCAACGTATACCTCAAGATTTTTCTCCATCGAGAACCGACTAGAACGTTATGTTCCATCGGTTAACAGGTTCGTATATGATCATAATTATGGGAATGAAGATTATTATCAACCATCATATTCTCCCATGCATGATCAGTATGACTATAACCAGTGGAAACATAAAAAATGGGAAGATGAACCAACAACATGTTATAATGATTATTCTCTTGGGCACCCTATCATTGAGATCCAACCAGAAATGATCCAAGAGGATTCATTTCAGCATAACATGACGTGTCTTGCAGAAACTATAAAAACTTTGGAAGCACTTACTTTAAGTGATAATTCTCTTAGGTCCTCTACCTTTAAAGTTCAACCAGAAACAATCCAAGAGAATTCTCAAAATTCCTTCCAAACTCTAGAGCTCAGCTAACAAAATACACTCCAAAGACTACAAGAACTTATAAAAGATATTCAACAAGGGAGTTCACATGATGCGATTATGGAGAACTCTGGAATTTGGAATGGTGAGTTGGATTCCATTAATGATCATATGGTTCAATTTCCCGATGAGTCGATCTCGATGACTGTTCAAAAGAATGGTGAATATAATGATGATGACACACTTTACTCACAGGACACATTGGATTTCAATGATGAGGAAGAGGTTGGTTTATATGAACCTCAATCCAATCTAGGAATAGAATGTGAGGAAAGTGATCCCATCCTAATTTTGCACTGCACTGAACTAGAATATGATGAGTATTGGGATGACGATCATGAATATGCAGCCCCAGTTCCCCTAGAATTAATCTCAAGTTTGGTCCAGGTCAATGACCAAGAAGTACACGAAGGGAGCTGTCATAATGAGCTACTCCACTCACCTGACATATCTGACTTAAAAGTGGATGAGCTCCTTACAACCGATCCTTAAACCTCTTGTGAGACATGTTTAGACGATTCCCCCGAATTGAATGATGATATGATTCAGGATATGGACGAGTTACTTGATACGACTCTAGAATTTGAAACCACCCAGTTGAGGCCACCATCTGAACTTTTGAGTTTTGACAATTCAATGCCTCTTCTGAGTGGTATCAATGAACAGAGTCCTCACATCAATACTTCGTCTCCTGACCATCAATTTGTTTGTGCAGGACTGGAGCAAGAGAGCGTACATCTGTCCACTGTTAAGGATGATGGATTACTTAGGCAGATCATCACGAGCTCTAATGTGGAGAATGAGTCACTCTCAGCTGAATGTCCCAACTCTTTGGATGATTGCTTGACACACTTTGCAGATTCAAACGATCCTATGATAAGAGACATAGTGAATGCCTTGCAAGACGACATCTCGGTAGTCATCACTAACCGAGAGAACCCCTATTCTGAAGCCCCTTCTTCCACAGATCTTGAATGTTTACCATTAAGGGAGGAGGAGCTGGAAATTGAACCGAAGTCTGCTACTTCAGAATATGTTAAGACTACATCACTTTCTGAGAATTTTTCTAAATTTCATCTATATGTATTCTCTGATTCATCATGAGATACTAATGTTGAAACTTCTTCTGTTACAGGTGAATCGTATATACCATGGATACCTCAAGCACTTCAACGAAAAATTTCTTATGAGGTACATAAAATTCTCTGGAAAGTCATGCTCTAGGGCGTCCAAGCCTATTACAAAAAGAGCTTTTGGATGATCCTGTTGAGGAACTTACTGAGAAACTTATCAAGATATTTGCCGGAAGAGGAACCTTGCGGCGTGATCGAGTAGTTTTTCCCTGCTTTCATAGGACTAGGATAGTTTGCTTGATGTCGTTGTAGGATAGTTTGCTTGATGCCGTTTTAGGATAGTTTGCTTTCATGTTTTCACTCTCGTGCTGACCTGCACACTGCGATCTTTTGGAAAATCTCTCTCGATTCCTTCATTCAGGTACTATCTTCCCATCACTTCTCATTTACTTTCATTGTCCTATGTGCATTCCATGCTTATTTCTTTTACATTGAGGACAATGTAGCCTTCAGGTTAGGAGTGGGAGATTAGGTTGCCTAATCAGTATTTTCTTGGTCTTGAGCAAAAATTGTGAAAATTTTTAAAATTTTCTAGAATTTCTTGTGAATTCGAAGTGATTTTGATGGCCTTCTTAGATTTAGAATTACAAGATAAGTGATGTTGGTTATTTATGACTCTTGGATTCAGTATCTGTTAGATTTCACAGTTAAGTTTGAATTGTTAATCCAGAATTAGAAGTTGTAAACATTGATTGAGTCGTGACTTTATATGCCACATCTCATTTTCACATTAAGGTTTCAGTTTGATATTGAAAGGTTAACTTGGTAATCACTAAGCATGTAAGGAACCAACTTGACAAATTTACCCGTCATGATCAATTGAAAAAAGAAAAATAAATAAATTTATTACATACCTTTGAAAAGGGATGAATGAATAGTCTTCACCATAGGTTTGCTCCCTATAGGTGTAGATTTAATTCTTCATAGATGATATATGAAAATGGTTGGGTGTACGGTCTCACCATAGGTTTGCTCCCTGTGGGTGAGGATTTGATTCCCCTTCTTGGCATTGCGTTTAATGGAAAAATCAAAAGCTGAAGGAATTAAAAAAATTGATCTATGAGGCAAGTTTTGGTTATCATGAATTCTCTTATTAGTTACCAATGATATCCTGAAATAGGGAAGTGAATCTTAATGATGATAAGCAAGGTGACACTATACACCCATGAAACTCGATGTTTAGAATTTTTTCTAATTTATGGATTAATTCTTAGGACTTGATTATGAGGTTTTGTCATGTACTTGAGTCCAGAAGAAAGAATGTGTTGAGGGTCAAATATTGCATATCAAACCCTATTTATTGCCTAAATTTACGAACATAGTACTGATTAACGGTTTAATTTAATCGTGTTTTCGATGCAGGATGTATTTAGGAGCTTAAACTGAAATTGGGTATTAAAAGCATGGATTTGGCACTCCGATGTCACAAAAGTAGGGGACGGACTCCTGGGGATCAAAATCAACAGAATTATATGCCAGAGACTCGAGAAAATTGAGAAACTGAAGCTCAAATGACCTGAATGACGTCCAGAATGCGAGATCATGGGGTTCTCAATATCCGTTCGGCTCGAAACTTCATGCGTGGCCTAAGGACCATAAATTAACTGTACACGTCAAAAATCATCCATTGGATCATTGTGGAAGTAGCCTAACGAGCAGGTCAGCCCCTTAAAACTTGATTTGGGGCCCGCCTGATATCTGGATATGCTCCAGTTTTGGTCTCAGCCTTTTAAATTGGATCTGGAAAGGGATGGACGGATCGGATTTCTCACAAAAATCTATATGGGACCCAAGTATGCAGTGCATGTGCACGGTGCACTAGTGCACCAGGCGTGCACCCACAATCCGAAAGTCGGTCAGCGTTTGCTGACTGACTCATCTTCTCAAACCGATCAAACGTAACAGCGTTTCTCTCCGCTCGGTTGGGTTTTGATTGTGGGCCCCACCTATCATCCAGATCATCGATCCAGACCGTCCATCAGATCCTTATGGAGTTTATCTACACTGCCAAGGTGTCAGAATTACGGAATATCGCGAGGAGTTAAATCTCGTCGTCCAAACGCCGGTCGAACGGTGGAATGAAATTATCCGTGGCTCACACTGAAACTGTTCCAAAAACCGTCCATTCCCAACGGTTTTTTGAGGGGAATACATTAGACGTTATGGATTCCTCTGTCGTAGTCAATCAGTGGGCCACCGTCTATCATAGAGTTGACGCAGAAGCTCTGTTCGCAAGCAGAGTTGCAATTTTTCCTTGTGGGCCACCAGTATGACACGATGCTCTGATCAGGACCGTCCATGACGTCTGGAGGGTAGGGGTAACCCATGTCTAGGTGTTTGTTCATCACCATGCAAGCGACTTCATGTTTTCAGTCGTTGAAAGCAAGATGGACGGCGAAATAAAGATCTCGTGGGCCATTATGTTTTGGATCCAAAACCGTCCCTACCCGAATAGTTTTTCGAGCATAATGCGATGGACGGTGTGGATTTCTCAAATCAGCAATCCGGAGCTATCAACCACTGCAAGTCCAAGCCAACGCAAGTTGTCTTTGCGTCTTTCTTGCGTAACTTGGAGCCGGTTCTCCAACTCCAGCAAGGTCTCCAGCAACCCATCCGACCTCCAGCAGCTATAAGAAAGAGGAGAGAGAGAGAACGAGGGGGAGCTGTGGAGGCAGAAGCTGGGGGCTTCATCCGTGGACGTGAGGAGAGAGAGAGACAGAGAGAAAGTGTTTTTTTTCTCTTTTCTTTTTCTTTTTATTTGTTTTTGTTTCTTTTCTTTATTTTTGAGAGTTCTAGCCTATTCATGTGTGGCTAAACCTCTTAGCTAGGGCTAAGAGGTGAAGCTTGTAGCGTGATGGGATGTCTCTTTGCTTGTGCCTTTGTTTAGACTGAATTTGATATTGATTTGGTTTTTTTTTTATTAAGGGAATGTTTTCAGTCTTTAATGGTCTGTTGTGACTGAAATTACAATGGGTCTGCGATGGCTTTGAGCATGTTCTTTTCCTCTTTATGTTTATGACGTTAGGAAGCCCTGTTGTTCACCATCGTCTCCTGGGCATGGTTGGATGTCGGTACCCTTCCTAACCTTCATACATTGATTGGTTGGTAATTAATTTAATTCTATTGTTTACTTTGTCTCCTGGGCATGGTTTGGTGATGGAATCCATTCTAATTCATATACCTTTCATCTTTTCAAAACTACATCAAAGGAAGTTTAGTTGATTTTCATGAATCAAGTGTAGTTCTCCCTGATCTCTACAAGTGGATCCTTGGCACCCTAGTTTCATATCTTTGAATTCTTAAAATTTTAGATTAATATTTTCACCATTATTCCCTTGATTTTTCCTGATTTAGATTTCATCTTATTCCAGTTTTAGTTCTAGTTACTTTCAGATTACGTACAGGTTTTAGTCCCTGTGGATTCGACCTCGGTCTTACCGAGTTTATTACTACATCACAACCCTATACTTGGGGAGTGAACAGAATGCCCAACATTCATGAATCTTAGATTTCTCGTGTCTGGATCGTTTTTCAAAATATCACTCGGTTTCATAGAAATTATCCTGTAATTCTCAACTTATTTTTCGCATACTTTGCTCGGGACTAGCAAAATGCTGGTTGGGGGTTGTGTTGAGGTCAAATATTACATATTAGACCCTGGTTATTACATGGATTTACAAACATGACAATGAAATATTTTAATCGTGTTTTTGTTGCACGATGTAATTAGGAGCGTTGACTGAAAAAAGAGTATTAAAAGCGTGGATTTGACGCTCCGAAGTCACCAGAGCAATGGACAGACTCCAAAGGACTAAGATTGAGAAAATTACACGCCAGAGATCCGTGAAAATCGAGAAACTGAAGCCCAAGTGGCCTGAAATTGGTACAGAATGCAAGATTACAAGGTTCCCACCATCCGTTCAGTTCAAAAGTTCAGACATCACCTGAGGATCATAAATGAACCGTACACGTCAAATTTCAGCTCCTTGATCCCTACATAAGTGAGTCAACGGATAGATCAGCCTATAGATCGGTGAAGTGGGGCCCGCCCGGTATTTGGATATGCGTCATTGTTTGTCTCAACCCCTTAAATTAACTGAGGAAATGGATGGACGGAACGGATGGTCTTTGATACATCAACATGTGCTCCACTAGGCAGTGCATGAGTACAGTGTAGTTAACAGCCGCCATGCACAGAGCTAAACAAGTCGGTCAGCTAGCGTTGACCCGACTTGTTTCCTATTCAAACACAGCAGAGAACAGAGGATCGCCGCATGATGTTTGTGGGCCCCACCCATTAGTCATGTCAATGATCTGGACCGTCCATGATGTCTGGAGGGTATGCCTAGGTGTCTGTTCATCACCATGCAAGCGACTTCATGTTTTCAGCCGTTGAAAGCAAGATGGACGACTAAATGGAAGATTTTGTGGGCCACGCCGAAACTGACTCAAAATGAACCATGACCGATTGGTTTTTCAAGAGGAATAAAATGGTCGGACTGGATCTTACCATCGTCATTGATTGTAGGCCCACCGACCTTCACAGCGAGGGTAGCGCGTGCCCTGTTTCACAATCCACCTGCGGACGATCTAGGTGGGCCACCACCGTTGTTTAGACCTAAGATCTGAACCGTCTATCATGAAGGCCCCTCAATAAGGGTCTGTGGGACGTCTACATGTGAGAGAGAGAGAAAGACAGAGAGTATTTTTTTCCTTTTCCTTTTCTTTTTATTTTTTTATTTTTTGTTTAAGGGTTCTAGCCCCACCATGTCCGGCTGAACCTCTTAGCTAGGGCTAAGAGGTGAAGCTTGTGGCGTGATGGGTTTGATCTTACGGCTTGGATGTATGTGATGAACTGATGTTGATCTTTGTTTGATTTTAAGGAATATTTTTAGTTTTTAATGGTTTGTTGTGACTGCAATTACAATAGATCTACGATGGCTTTGAGTATTTCCTTTGCATTACAGGGTTTGTGAATTTGGGAACCCTTTTGTTCACCATCGTCTCCTGGCATGGTTGGATGACAGAAACCTTCTTAATATTCATACATCTCTTAGATTGGATGTGAATTGGTTTAAGTTCTGTTGTTTACCTTGTCTCTTAGGCATGGATTTGTGATGGAATCATACCTAATTCTTATATCTTTCATCTCTTTTAAAACTAGATCAAAAAGAAGTTCAGATTGAGTTCGTGAATCAAGCGTAGATCTCCTTGATCTTTACAAGTGGATCCTCTGAATCCCTAGTTTCCCTTCTCTAAATTCTTTAAGTTTTAGATACATATTTTACCATTATTCCTCAAATCACAATTGGTTTAGATTTCATCTTAGCCTAGTTCTATATCTGGCTATTTTCAGATAATGTACAAGTTTCAATCCTTGTGCATTCGACCTCGATCTTACCGAGATTATTACTACATCACAACCCTATACTTGGGGAGTGAACAATCATCCAGGTAGACTCTCCCGAAGTCACTTAACACATAATCACCCAAAACTTCCTTACACGAAGTGGCATGAAACGAAGCACTCGAGTCTATGACCTAAGACTCATTCCTCGCATCAAGAGATAAGATCAACACCTCTGTGTCACTCTCCTCAAATAAATTCATTGAATCTTTCCCACATTTAGAGTTTCCTTCTTGTTTCTTAAGTGCCCTGAAATCACATTTCATGTGTCCCTTCTTCCCCCAATGCCAACACCCGTCTTTGTCTTTCGGTCCCTTGGACTTCTTCCTTAACTTAGAACGTCCTTGTTTATTGTCTCATTTGTTCAGCGATCTTCCTCTTCCTTCAACGTTTAGAGGATTCCCTGAATGTAAGGCCTGTACTCTAGTCCGTATCATTACATAGGCTTCTGCGGTCCTTCCGGTCGAATTACGGCAACCCTCAACCTGTAATCGGTATTTGCGCACAATCTTAAGTTTTAGCCCGTAGATCTAAGTCAGCTCGACTTAAAACTTATATCGTAGCAACCACGCCGTCGCTGTGATTCCAACACCGCGACTCGCGCACTGATCCGATACCCAAGCCAAGAGATGTGGGCTCGCGTTCATTTCTAGAAAAACACCGCGCGTGCAAATTTTGAGAGAATCTTTACAACCTATCCCATCAATCAATCAATCAAGTCAAGTCAAGTACACACCATATCACAAGTACAATAACCCATCCCTTTCTCATTCCTAAAGTTAACTCTCTCTCTCTCTCTCTCTCCACCCATCCCTTTCTTACAACTCCATCACTCTACCCATCACCCATCACTCCATCTCTTTTCATTATCTCATCACTTCCCTCTCTCTCTCTCTCTCTCTCTCTCTTCTTCACTCCCAAGCAACAAATAAAAAATCCAACGTCCAAGCTTTCCTCCATTTTTCAGCCACCTTGAAGCTTCATACCCCATCATCCAACCTCTAAAATCCATTCTTAACCATTAATTCTTTCTCCTTGGAGCTAGATCACCCCAGTGTGGAAGGAGGTGTAGTTTTGAAGGTGGGTGCTTTCAAGTTGCTGATTTCTCCTTTCTTCTTTGATCATTTCTCTTTTTTTTTTTTTTTTCATATGGGACATGTGGGACCCACCAATCCATGGTGGGTATACCATTTGATCCCTTTGATGTAGCCCTTGGCCCATCCTACGTGCATGCATTATCCCATGATGGGGCTATTCTCCATGAACCACATCATGATGTATCTCATGATCCCAACCATTCTAAGGTCATCTAAACCTTCATTTTATGGTGGGGATGGTATCCCCACCTTAGAAAATTTTTTTATTATGGGGTTCATGCATGCATGGACCCAAGATGTGAACATGTATGACTAGATCTTTATATGAGGGATCTTAGTGGAGAAATCCCTTTGTGTATGGCCGGATTCTCTCTCATTTCCTTTCTCTCTTTCCCTATTTTCTCCCATTTTTATTGATCGAGGTGGCCCACTTGATGTGCAAGGCACATCTAGCCATCCACCCTTGTTGGATGTTTCCCCTTGTCCCTTTTTCTGGATGAGGGAGATCCACCTTACTGTCCACTTTTCCACGCAAGGTTTGGATCGTTTGGGGCCATGATCGGGGTGTGTGTGGCCCATCTAAGTGGCCCCACCTTGATGAATAAGAAGGATATGTTGCTGGATTTTTTGTTTGGGCTGCAACATGCATTGTTGCCCAGATTTTTTTTGGAGGCCCATGTTGTTAATTTCTGAGAGTGGTGTGTGGCCCACCATGACATGTTATATCCATGCTATCCACATGATGGGGCCCACTTTGCTACTCGTCCAGCGGCAGGCCCACTGCCCATCCGTTTGGAAAGGCCCAAATGAAGGTAAAAATACAAATATTAGTAACTACTGCTGCCATTGACGTCAGTAAGTTCTGTGGGTCCCAGCATGAGGCATGTGTACATATCCCAACCGTCAGTCCACCTCGTTGGACTAGTGGGTCCCACACGTGTGGACCCACCTTGGGTGTGGATTGGTTGGAGTATCTTCACGCAACTACAGCTGCTGCTGCACTGACGCAGCAAGTCCCATGGTCCCATCATGAGGTATGAGTTATATCCCAACCGTTCGTCCTAAGGTGGGACGCACCATGATATATGATTTCATCCAGCCATCCATTAGCCAGGACGGTGGACTCCACCGTGATGTATCGTTATGTTCAAACCGTCCATTCATCTAGAGGACGTGACCCACCCCTGCACGTGTGGGTGGGACCCACCATGATGCATTTATTCTATATCCACTCCGTCCTTACGTCCACGACGGTGGACCCCACGGTGATGTATGTGTTTCACACATACCGTCCATCTATTTTCAGTTCGTGTGGGGCAATCCCACATGTGCTGCACGTGTGGGATGGGACCCACCTTGGTGTATGAATTGTATATCCACCCTGCCATCTGTCCAGATGGTGTGGCCCCCCCACTGTAATGTATATGTTTTATATCTACACCGTCTGTCCCTGGACGGTGTGTGTGGGATGCATCACGTTATATGTTTTGTATTCGGCTGTCCATCCGTTTCTACGGATGGGACCCACCCTGATGATGTGTTGTATATCCGCTCCGTCCATAGTAGGTGGGACCCACCTTGATGTATATGCTCTATATAGCCACTCGCCCACCATGATGTATTGTTATATCCAACCATCCGTCGTGGACCCCACTTGAATGTATGTGGTTCTCCAGTCGTCCATTTGTCTAGGGTGGTGTGGGAATCCGCCATGATGTATGTATTCACCACGCCACCCATTGGCATGTTAGGTGCACCATGATGAATATGTTTCAACAATGTTGTTCATCTGTTTTACTAAACCATGGGCTGCCCCATTTGGCCCACTTAATATATATGAGGCCCATCTGTTGTATGAGGCCCATTGTGTAGTATTTGAGGCCCATATGATGAGGCCCGATGTGGTGTATGAGGCCCATTTGGTAAGGCCCAAAGTGATATATGTGAGGCCCAAGAGTGAGGCCCATATGACGCACATGTGACCCATGAGTAAGGCCTAATGAGATGTATATGAGGCCCGATGTGTAGCATATCAGGCCCATAAGTGAGGCCCAATTTGATGTATATGAGGCCCATATAATGAGGCCCAATTTGATGTATATGAGGCCCATATAATGAGGCCCAATGTATAGTATATGAGGCCCATATGATGCACATGTGACCCATGAGTAAGGCCCAATGAGATGTATATGAGGCCCGATGTGTAGCATATGAGGCCCATATGATGAGGCCCGATGTGATGTATGAGGCTCATTTGGTGAGGCCCAAAGTAATACATACATGGCCCATGAGTGAGGCCCATTGTGATGTACATGAGACCCTTGTGTGAGACCATGGGCCCACTTTATGTTAGGCTCTATGTGGGCCACTCTTAGGGAGCAATGTTGGTTAAATGTCTATATCGATGGGCAATGACGTTTAAATGACCATATTGTGACCTTCCCTTAGGCCTTATTAGGCCCATTCTCATCATTTATTCTTGTGGGTTAACCCAAATTGTTGGGCCCCATCAATGTTGCATAGTCCATCATCACCGTAGATGGATGGATCCGTGCTATCGAATTGGTATATCCACAGCCGAGGGCCGATCTTTATATTATGGTTTAGATTGACGGATCATCTATGGATCCTGCCTCGTATATAGGCCAATTATCGATACCGATTATCGATGTCGATTATGAGTATGTGATAGTACAACATCATGATACATTCCCATACGCATCATTTGCATGCTTAATATGAGATGTAGTTGACCATTGCATATGACATTGGGCGGGTTGTTCATGGGACTCCCTGATAGGTGGAGTTATCCCACATGAGCGCATGACATATATAGGATTGATGCATGACTGGACTGTGTGACTTATGCATCTTGCATTGTGTGATTGTGATTACTATTCGCCCTAGCGACATTAGGGTTGTAGCCTTTACAATTATAGTGCGGACAGAAGGATTGGATATCAAAAATTTTGTTTAAGCATGGGGGCGCGTAGGATGTCCTAAGGTGAAAGCCCCCAAACCCTTATGGTACCATGGAGGATGCTCCAATGCCTAGACCGAGTAGAATATGAGCACACAAGGGCCGAATACCAAGAGACCACGTCTCCCACTGTGTCATGGTCGGTTGGAAGGCGGTGTGACCTTAGCTGCCTGAGTGAAGGGGTAAATATCTAGGTTGAGTTTGACCAGCTTGAGGAATGGATCTATTATCGATGAGCCGGGCCCGATATTGGCTGGCGGATAGTGAGGTCTCTTCCACTTACCCAGTTGTACGATCGGATAGGGGCGATAAGTTGGCGTAGAGTATAATAGACCCCGGTGATATCCTAGAGATGGGTTATATGATTATGTGGATCCCAATGAGGATTGATATGCTTGAGTTGCATCTCGCATCGCATGGCCTTGGTATGGCCAATAGCATTCATGCCTTGCATCACATAGCCTTGGTATGGTCATTATTCACCATATTACGCATTTCTAAATTTTTACGCATTGGACCCTCATATTGCACACACAGCATTTATGGAATATTCACCAGCATATTCTGCATTACTCTAATTCTGTATTCTGAGGACGCTCATATTGCACACACACTTACACCACTCTCTAAGCTTTCTATAAGCTTATGCACGATTGATGTGTGCAGGTGACGCCAGGATGCAGCTGTAACTTAGTCGCAGCAGTAGCATGCAGTCGAGCTTCAGGAGTTTCCGTTATTATTATTATTATCTTGTATTTACCTTCATATACATTGTACCTTAAAGTTTTTTCTATCATAGTGAATTTTGTGATGGTGTTCTTGTGGTTATTGTTCGTGAGTTATGCCTATGGTTATGCTTATTATGAATCAAATTGATGTTGAAAATCCTCCTTGTAGGATCCTAGGATCGGAACCTGGTAAATGGGTACCGGGAGTCGAAAATGGGGTACTATGGAGGCTGTCGGCGCCGGATTCGGCAATCAAAAATTTTATGAGCCCGATTTCTGAGTTTGAGGCGTGACACTGAATCCTCGGAAACTCCTCATGCATTTCTTCTAGATTCTTTGCTGAGAATTAAACTAGCCACATCATTGAATTTTAACTTTGTCGGCCCTGAAGAATTGATCATAGTAATCACTAAACCGTCCCAAGTGTCTGGTAAACTGGACAAGATCAATAATGCCCTAACCTCGTCTTCAAAAATAATGCCAACGGATTCCAATTGGCTCGTGACTGTATTAAACTCGTTTAGATGTTCAGCCACGCTCCCACTATCTGACATCTTCATGTTAAATAGCTGTTTCATAAGATGAACTTTGTTGGACGCTGAGGGTTTCTCATACATCATAGTTAGGGCTTCCATGAATTCTTTTGTGGTCTTTATCTTGGATATATTGAAGGCGACGCTCGTAGACAAAGAGAGTCGGATCATTCCAAAAGCCTTCCGATCCAATAAAGACCATTCATCATCTATCATCTTTTCTGGTTTATTCTCTTTTCCTCCTAGAGAAATATAGAGGTCCTTCTGATATAGATAATCCTCCATCTGCATCTTCTAGAAGGAAAAGTTTAAACCATCAAACTTCTCAATTCTATTCTTCCCTTCTTCCGTCATCGCTCCCACTTGAACTAAACCAATAGCTTTGATAATAGTTATTGCGCAGCACGCCAACAATGTTAGTGAACCGAGATCCAATCTCCGGTCTCACCCACAAACGATTAACAAGAAGAAATATAATCAAAGCATACCAAACAAACCACAAGACATAATATATGTGGAAAAACCTTAAGCAAGGGTAAAAAACCATGGGTGCAAACTTCCACTATGAAGAAAATGAGATTACAAGAAATATACTAACCTCTTCCCCTTGGATGTATGGAAAAAAACCCTTTCAATACACCTTAGAATAACTCTCATAACCCTAGAATAGCCCTAGGGACCCCTAATTATAGTTTAGGCAACTTCCCTTTCGTACCTCTGTGAAAACCGTCTCAAATTTACGCAGTTTGTGTAAAATCCAGAAACGAATCTGCATAACCTCAACTGGTCGAGCGGACCCTCGGCTGATAAAGCATGGGTCTCGACCGGTCGAGCACCTCAAACCCAAAAAAACTGCAGCTCGCTGGACTTTGAGTCGAGCGAACCCTCGACTGGTCGAGCAGGCTACTCGACCGGTCAAGCAGCCCACTCGACTGGTCAAGTGGCCCTGTCCAGATGTGGCTCCACATCTCAACAAAAGGGAGAAATAAAGGAAGTCAAATAGTGGTGCTAAGTAGTTACAACAACAGTTAAAGCGTGGGAAGCATCCTTAAGGCAGTAGTGCTGAATGGCTATAACAACCGTTAGAACATGAGAATGATTCAGATGGCTGAATCGAAGCTATAAATAGAAAATGAATGCAAGAAGAAAAATGGTCTCATATCAACCCAAACAAACCAAATCTATCTTTCAATTATCCCATTGATTTATATTCCATAGTGTAATATTTACTTTCGTTGTTAAGCGAATTACATTCCTTAGCGTAATCTTTACTTTTCAAGCTTACTATTTTACATTTCATAATGTAATTTGTAGTAGTAACAAAGTAGCTGGTAATCTTTAGTTGTTATTTGAATCTAAGCTGATGCGCAGGGTTCAGTGTCATTCATTGGAAAAGCATTCCGTTGCCATCTTCTGTGATCAACTATAAGAATCTCTTTTCCCATTCTATTTTATCTATATTGAAAAGTTGTATTAAAAAGTCCTTCGTACAAAAGGCAAAGGTGCAACCCATCATCAGAGAACGAACATCATACCCCCTAAATATCATTCGATCCGATCTTACACATTGAGTGAGTGGCTGAATAGGCAACCGATCTTTTCAAGGTCTTAGTCATATACTACTAGTCTGCCTATTTTGACACTTGGGGTTGTTATTGTTCAGTTTGAATTGAAGCCGCAATTTCTATTATAGCACACTCACGCACCTAGTGTAGAAAACAACAATTACAATAAGAGATTTTTGCTTCGTGTGCCTCTAATCTTGGAATTGAATCGCACAAATTAATGACAGGACGAATGCAGGCAAAAAAAGGTTCCTAACACCTTCCCTCTCTATAATCGAGTCCCTCAAATCTTCAGACACTTGCTTTTTATCAATATTACGGTCATTTACTTTGACCCATGAGTCATGTGGCTCTATTGATTCTGCCGTCCATACATCCGAGATCTATTATGTATCAGTGATCTCTCTTCCAAAATCATTCCTGTCTATTTTCATACAGTGCGTGCCAGCCCGCCTGCTTCCACAACCACCAATCATATTATCGCAATTGTCCAGCTAATGCAAAATTTACACTCTGATTGACTAGCGGACCACCAAGTGAATGTGTTTCGGGACCGTCACGGATCAGGCACAGCCGCTATTCGCGGCCGTCGGTCTACGGTCCACACGGCCATAGAATATCACATGTTTGATTTGAAATAGAGTCACGTACCTTTAAAAGTACTTTTGCTAGGTCAATCAACGCATCAATCTATACACATCTCTTTCAACGTCACCAGAATCGTCTACAACACTTTATGCCAAAAAAAAAAAAGAAAAAAAGAAGCCAAGCTCGGTGGTCCCCTCCATGTTGTTTACTTAAAATCCAATCCTTTTTTAAATCCTTATTTATTTATTTATTTACACACACTTACAACCACACACTACAATGTCCCTAGAGAAGGGAATGCTCCTACCGATGGTTTGGTGAGCACCAAATCAATTCTGTTGTCAGGCAGGTAACGGCTCCCCCTCGAATGGACATCCCCCTCAAATCAGGAGTTTGATTTTCCTAAATAAAGTGGGGCTGGGTGCTATTAAGGAAGGGATGGGTGCTATTATTGAATCCAGAATGGGTGTATAGGGGTTGAGGTGTAGATAGTCCGCTGTTTTTCCTTCGAGTTAAGATAGGCTCTCCACTTTTTCGTGGAGAAGCCTGAGTAGGTCCACACTTTGTACAGAAATATAGATGAAATGAAATGAAAGTTCAAGTTAAAAAAAAAAAAAAAAAAAAAAAAACCCACATACTACAATGGGTACTCGAACCGATGACCTACGCATTGAAACTCTTCTATGTACTATTAACTCATGAGTAAGGGCCCTGCATGGCCCAATGAAGAATCGAATCCATCCATCAGGTGGCACCTCTTATTTTCTGCTTAAATACAAAATAAAATATCGCCTAAAATATGAAGCTGATAAAAATCACAGATGGACCACCATTGAACAAAAATAAAGTTGTATCTAAAACCTCTAAGTTCGGTGGCCCACATGAGTTTGGGACCTCCATTCATCCTGGTAAATCTCACCTGATGAACAAGTTTGATGAAGGATACACACGATGGTGGCCCCACACAAAAACCAATGGTTTACATCCCATCTCCATTGTTCCCTGTACTGTGGATCTGGATGATTTTTCGACGCAAGGCCGATTGTGTAGGATTGCACCTGATGGACGGAGTTGATTTTACACATAACAGAATAGTGGGGCCCTAGAGCTCCATATTCATAAAACAGGCGTTCGAGAGAGAGGGTTTCCGTCCCTTTCAACATGTAATGTGAATGGGAATCTTCTCCTTTACGTGAGATTGAAAAAGATTCAGTGCATTTTTTTTCTTCAGACGGAAAATGGTAGTTGAATTGCAGGAAAACCCTAATTGTAGTGTCGATCAGGCCTCAGGCCCATAACAGACTTGAACCAGTCATCCAGTGGGTTCTCAACTTGCCTAGCCCATGGTGCTAAAACACTATTAGTCAGAAATTCAGCACCTTATCTAGAGGTGGGCTCAGGCATGGCCCGCTAGATCAGTACCCATTCATGTAGCCTTAGATAAGTCGGCCTGGTCCAGGCTTTCTTCTTCTTCTTCTTTTTATTTTCTATTTTTAATTTTTATTTTAATTTTTTTAACAAAAAAAAAAAAAAAAAAAAAAAAAAAAAAAAAACTGGCTTTTCTATTCAATATGTGAAACCAATTTACATTCAGACTTCCCTAGGAGAAAAAGGGACCTGAGGAGCGTCCATCATGAGAAGCTCCTGAAAAAGGAAAAAAAATGCAGCAAAAAGCCTTAGATAAGTCGGCCTGGTCCAGGCTATCTTGTTCGGCCTTCATCCATATACAAATATAAGCCTGGCCCAATTAATTGCTGGGCTACAAAACTCATGCCGAAGTCCAGACCAGATCCACCACCCAAAGAGAACTGGACATGGATTAGGCCGAGGCTACCCGGCCCAATTTGACCATGATTTCCATCTAGCCACGCCTGCAGACCGTGCTTGACAAGCCCAAAGTCCATTGAGAAGACTTGTTTGGAATTATGGGCCACTTTTAGTCGGGCCGTCAGTAGAAAATGGTGCAGATCGCCGAGGTGGGCCCTGTATAAAGATGTTCATGGACTTCAAATATAGTAAATGTTGCCGAATTTCTTTCTACGTGACCAAAATGGACCCTAAAGCACGTCGGGCCGAAAAAACTGAAAAGGGTGGCCACGAAATGCGGTTATGCCAGCGCATAGATTTAACAGCTGATAGTGACAGACTAAGATGCACTTATGTTACGATAATGATATGTCATGGGCGAATAACATAATGGTGAAATTTTCATCTGATGGGCCCCACCATGAACATACAAATTAAACAGCTGATAAGAACACTGTATATATGGATCATGTGTAGGTATGGTAATGGGTGGGGGAGGCGAATAATACAAGGCCCATGTTGGGCCCACTAATAAAGAAGGCTGGTCCCACTCACGGGCCTACTTCAGGCCCGATACTATCCAGCTGGGACTGAAAGCCCGACTGCGAAACCCAGCCCATCTCTAGCCTTAGCCATGCATTAAAAAATATGGATGGCTGGGGTAGTTGACCAACTCCCGAATTCAGAGTACACGTGGTCCGCATGAAGACTGGACCAGTCAGATTTTGTTCATATGATATAATAAATAGGACCCATATGATGAATGGCCTGCTGACCCAATTTAATTCGGATAAGGCTTAGATGATGATGATGATGATCTGATGAATGGCCTAGATCTGATAAGACGGGTTCCCACTGTAGGAACACAACTATATCTTTCCTTCTAATGTAAGATATTCCACTTCGTGAAATAGGTGGACCGCGCGGTATGTGATTAGTAGACACGTTCCCCATTAGCATTTGTAGGAACACAACCATATCTTTCCTTCTAATGTGAGATATGCCGTCGGTGAAAAAGGTGGATGGCATAATGATAATATATATCTCGAAAGTCAGGATGATCCACTAATCGTACAGGACAACTTCAGATCAATGGACAAATGATGGTATGACTCAGGGCGCTTATGTGGCCCACTCACTGAGTAAATTGGTCTGCATTTCATACCGGGTGAATATCATGGTACACCTTACCTTTTACACAAGTTGGATATTCTATATATGTGAAACGGTAGCAGAAAGAAATGATTGCATGTGAAAGTTCATATACATTTTCTTCTTGGGAGCTTTGTAAGTTTGGTTTTTTAATTGCCTAGGAATCAAATATTTACAAATACAGCCTGGATCCAATGTAGGACGTTTGAATGGTAGGCTTGGATTTCTCATGTCTTGTGGATATTATGATGGAAAGTTGTAGAAGATCCAATACAAGATACTTTAGCAAAGCGGATTTGCCATATGATATGAGGAGACTGATTACACTGGATAGTGCAGGGTTGGGAACGATTATGAAAGGATAACGGCCTATCTGCTTCCTCTCATTCTCTTCTTGTGTTTAGTGTTTAGCGTTTTTTAGTGTATGATATGTGTGGTTGTCAATCTTTTTTGGGTGCCCATCCGAAGTTCTTTGTTGTATATCTTTCAAGTCTGTTGAATATATACAACTGATCGATTCTTAAAAAAGAAGTGCATTTGAGTGCATCCAAGTACACTGCACTTAAACAGACTTGGACGCATCCGAAGACTGGTCTCAAATGCACTTAGGGCTTGTTTGGGAGCGTGGATTTAGAACCCCCTCAAAACCCCCCGGATTTGAAACTCCCTAGATTTGAAATCCTCCTAGTGTGTTTGGCACCCTAGATTGTGAATCAACTTTAATCCAAAAGTAGCTATGCATGGTATATTCATGGGGGTTTGAATTTAATTACTAAATCAACTTTAATATCTCTAATTAGTGAGATATGTAAATTTTGATACAATGGTTGTGATAAGCCTGCTGAAATATATGCGTTGCCTGAAAATGATGAAATTCCAAGTCTCGGATGAGCCACAAGCACAAGATCATGTCTGAGTGAGTAACCAACGATTTTTAATCATTGATTAACATGGACAATGTTTGGACAATGCTGGACAATGTTTGGACGGTGCTGATCATCATTAGTGGGCAATGTGCCTAATAGAATGATATTATAGTGACACACATGTTACACTTGCAACTATTGAAATGATTTTAGGTGTAATCCAAGCTCTCACCATGGATTTGAAACCCGCTCGAAGAGGGGATTTGAAACCCCCTGCATTTGAAACCCCCAGTTACTTTATGCGGCCAAACAACCAGGGGATTTGAAACCCCCTCAAATCCCCTCCAATCCACGGTGCCAAACAACCCCTTAGACACACTTAGACATAATTACTTGCAATTTGACATAATTCAATGCACCTAAGTATTTGATGCCTTAAGATCAATGTAGGAGCTTTCTATTGGATTCAGCTTGAAAGCCAGTAGTCAGACATGATCTCTATGTATTCATTGATTAAATAAGATTAAACAAGCCTAGGTTATTCGGGCAAAGACCAGTTACAAAAAAGAAGGCTGGCCCGCCTATCATATCCTATACAACGAATCTCTATCAATGCTCTCTAAATATTGAGCCCAACCCCCCCTTATCTAACAAATACTGACCCTTGATAAGGCGGGGCAGGCTATAGGCCTCCTAGAAACTCTAGTCCACTTGATTCCCACTCCCTTCTTTGTCTAACCCATCTACTGGGCCATTCCATCCCTCATAATTAGGACCCCTTACTACTAACTCAAACATAGATAACAACCTCCCTCTCTCTCTCTCTCTCTCTCTCTCTCTCTCTCTCTCTCTCTATATATATATATATATATATATATATATATATATATATATATATATATATATATATATATACACTATCAATACTAAAAAGTCATGGTAGTTTAAGGTACTACCTACATCCATGCATGCCTGCTTATACGTACTCTCCCACAAGTTAGAGTATAGATGTTAATCATGTCTAGCTTGGATATAATTTTAAAAAGATAAGAATAAAAAATTATCTTTATAGACCATTTGGAAGCTTGTATTTGAAATATATTGGGACCCAAATCACAGTTACATTAGAAACACAATAATTCTGAATCCTCAGCCGTGTTTAGTTGGAATGTATTGTAATTCAAACCTTCCATTTGGGAGCTTGTATTTGAAATGCATTAAAAAATTTTAGTATATTCACATGGCCTGAACTTAATTAATTCAATCAGTTTTAATATATGAAATTAGTACACACATGTGATATTTGACAGAATGATTGTAATAAGCCTATTAGCATATATACTTCCGCAAAAACTGAAAAAATTTTGAGTCTACGATGGTTCACAAACATAAGATCATATATGAGCAACTCACCTATGTTATGTGTATATGTGTAGAGAGAGAGAGAGAGAGAGAGAGAGAGAGAGAGAGAGAGAGAGAGAGAGAGAGAGATACTTAGCTGTGCAGAACTTTTTGAGAACTCATTTATGATGATATGAGTCCACAATCTAAAACGTTCACTTGATGTAGCACCCCATGAAAACCCTAGGACCCAAATTTTATCATGATTCAAAACTTTAGTAGGCCATGGCAAAAGAGAAAGGCAAATCAAGGGAGGAAACTGTTTTGTTTTGCCATGGCCTACTGAAGTTTTGAATCAGGGTAAAAGTTGGGTCATGAGGGTTTCATGGGGTGCTGCATTACATGGACGGTTTAGATCTTGCACTCATATAATGGGAGATGAGTTCTCCCAAGTGAGAATTCCTCTCTCTCTCTCTCTCTCTCTCTCTCTCTCTCTCTCTCTCTCTCTTTATATATATATATATACACACACACACACACACACACACACACACACAACCACAATCCGAAATAAAATAGAAAGGATTACAAAAGACAAGAGAAAAATATTTCTAACTCCAAATAGAAAGATTAGTCCTAACGAGACAGGTTGTGATGATAAAAGATCGGAATCACAGAAACACATTTGGCAGATATCAAAAAGAGGAGGCGCCCGATTAATACGTAAATGGCACTATTTTATGAAATCTTTCATTGAAAGAATCTATATGGATATCTTTCTATGTAACATTAATATTCCCAGAATAAATGCACAACTTTTCCTTGAATTTGAATCAACAAAAAAAATTATCGACAAAGACATTTACAATGATGAAAGAAATAAAGAAGGAATTGATGAAACAAATCAAAATGCAATTCACTTTATTTCGACTATAAATATATATATATATATATATATATATATATATATATATATATATATATATATATATATATATAAAATATTTGGATTACACCCGAATCAAAGTATTTTGTCAAGATTTCAAAACATACCAAAGTGTGTATTTGAAATACTTTTGATTCCAAATGCCTCCAAATCTTGGACCCCTAAATGCAAAAAGTAACTATAATTTAAAATTCACCCATGTACCTCTAAATCGAAGTTACTAAACGACCTCCTAGTAAAAATATTGATCATTTTCCTTCAACTATAGGTAACCCATACTAAAAGTACCTATGGTTAACTTCTCACAAACAAAGTGGCAATCAAGCTTAATACATTTGATATATTCATGGAATATAGGATTAAGAATGATATTGATGGTAACATAATTGTTCATTGACACAGGGATAAGCGTGATAAGGTCGATCATCGTCTTCCTCAAGGATAACAGTTCCGAATCTACGAAACTTCTTTGGACTCATCACAAAGATACCTTGAATCCATGAGAAAAAGAAGGAAAGTAGAAAATAATTTTTAGAAAATTCAAATAATTTTATTGATGATGAAAAACGAGATTACAACTCTTTAAATAAGGCTACAAACCTTAGGGAGAAGTTTCAGAATCATACTATAACTAAAATTCCTAGAGATCGCGACTAGACGGTTGTGATTTCTACTAAACCTCATGGTTTTCAGTCCAAAATATTAAGTGTCCTATATGGCTCAACCATGTTATTCTCCGAATTATTCTAAGAACTTTTCATGTTGGACACAACTCCTAAAGCCCAACAGATGAAGAGTTATAATCAAACTAAAACTTACCATGAATAGTAAAAATGAAAATAAACAGGGGTTCCGACCGTCGATCTGATGGAATCTCACAAATTAGGTGTGGGAAACCCATCATAGTAGGGTTGGGTGGCTAAAGTAGCTCGTCCTACCCCAAAATTATATATGGTATATCCGATAACTCATTCCGGTTTGTGAGATATGTTCATTTTAAGATTTGACGGTCTAGATCATCTCCACCTTTGATCTGACCTTTTTTGATCCATCTTGGCCATGAAATTATCCGCGACCCACTCTACATCATCCACTGAGATGTGGTGTAGATGCAAAAGTGAGAAGGAAGTGAGCAAAGCGAGATAATCTCACCAATGCCATGCGCATCATGCGCATGGAGCGATGACCAAGTTTCGTAGGAGAATGAGTAGTAATAAATTATTTCTCTCTTCCAGGAGACAAGGTTTTCTCCGACAAATGTGCAAAATCATGTAGTGAAATGATACACAATCAAATCCCATGGTCTTAGGACGGGTACATTCATCATCCAATTAGACGTTATAGACTACTTCTTTATTTTTATTTTTTACCTACACACACCCCACACACTCACGCTAGTGGAATTTCACCACCCATGGATACTTGAACCCTTGACCGGGTGTTGAAACTCACGAGACTCTACCACGCGAGTAAGGATCCCGTTATAGACTACCTTTAATTAGGAGTGGATTAGGTGTTACGTACCCTCATCTTGGTTTCCACCTTGATGACGTGTTGTATATCCATGCCGTCCATCCATTGTTGAGGGTCAAATATTGCATATCAGACCCCAGTTATTGTCTGGATTTAGGAACTTATACTGTTTAATGGACCCATTTAATCGTGTTTGTGATGCAGGATGTATTTAGGAGCTTGAATTGAAAATGGGTATTAGAAGCATGGTTTTAGTGCTCAAGATTCACCAAGGCAAGGGACGGACTCCATGAGACCAAGATTGACGAATTTACATGCCAGAGGCCCGTAAAAATCAAGAAACTAAAGCTCAAGTGGCCTGGAACTGGTCCAGAATACAAGATCACGGGATTCCCACCATCCGTCCGGCTCAAGACTTCATGCATGGCCTCAGGACCATAAATTAACCGTACATGCCGAATGTCAGCCGTTAGATCCTAGTGGAAGTGGCTTAACGGACAGATCAGCCCTCAGGATCATGATTCTGGGACCCACCTGCTGCTTGGATGGGCCTCATCTTCGGTCCCTACGGGTTAAATGATATGACAAAATGGATGGATGGAGCGGATTTCTCGAAAACATCAAAGTGGGACCCACCTTGCATGCGCACGTGTACAGCCCACGCACTCCCGCGTCCCACCGAGACCATCCAAGTCAGTCGGCGTGGTGCCGACCGACTCTGCTTTCGAATACAAATAGAGATTCGTATCTGCATTGTAACAACGCATGACGAAATCGGGCGGTCCAATCTAGACGGGTTCATTCACTCCAACGGACAAACCGACCGTATAAAGGGTGGGCTTTCAGATCCCAAAGACGCGTACACATGAGGAAATCATCACCGCATCAAATGGACGATGGAAACAAAATTCCATGGGCCACCCTTAAATCCATCCAAAACCGGCCATCTCTCAGGCAGTTTTTCGTGAGAGAGCGAATGGACCATGTGGATTTTTCAAACATCGTGAGTATGTGGGTCCCACCAAACAACCAAATGCATCTGCGCAAGCTGTTCGCGGCGAGAGAGAGCGCGGCCGATCAAGTGGGCCGTCGTCGTTGAGCAGATTGTAATCCAAACCGTCCATCATGTAGACCGTAAAAAAACATTCTGGGGATGTTTGTTCTTTAGAAGGAAAGCAAGGAAAAAGGGGTCATGTCCGCATTACGCTTTGTCACAGTAAAGGCGCTTCACGCACCAACTAACCGTGGTTGCGTAAAACGAGATTATGCAGAGAGATTTCCAAATCTCATGGGCGGAAAGGAGCCTTCACCGACTTCCATCAGCTTATAAAAAGGAGACGTCAGGGAGAGAAAGGGGACTTTGGAAGGTCAGAAGCCCTGCTTGGACGTGAGGCGGCAGTGGAGAGGGAGTAGATTTATTTTATTTTTCTTTTATTTTTATTTTTATTTTTTATTTTATTTTGTTTAAGAGGTTCCAAATTACTCATGTGTGGCAAATCCTCTTAGCTAGAACTAAGAGGTGAAGCTTGTAGCGTGATGGGATGCCTCTTTGCTTGTGCCTTTGTTTAGACGATCGATATTGATTTGGGTTTAATTAAGGAATGTTTTCGGTCTTTAATGGTCTCAGACTTGAAATTACAATGGGTCCGCAATGGCTTTGAGCATATTCTTTTCCTCTTTATGTTTATGACGTCGGGAAGCCCTTGTTCACCATCGTCTCCGGGCATGGTTGGATATCGGTATTCTTCCTAACCTTCATACATTGATTGGTTGGTAATTAGTTTAATTACATTTGTTTGCTTTGTCTCCGGGCATGGTTTGGTGATGGAATCCATTCTAATTCATATACCTTTCATCTTTTCAAAACTACATCAAAGGAAGTTCGGTTGATTTTCATGAATCAAGTGTAGTTCTCCCGATCTCTACAAGTGGATCCTCTGAATCCCTAGTTTCCTTCTTTGTTTTTCCGAGTTTTAGATTAATAGTTCATCATTATTCCTTCAAATTACAATCGATTTAGACTTCATCTTAGCCTAGTTTTAGATCTGATTATTTTCAGATAACGTACAGGTTTCAGTCCCTGTGGATTCGACCTCGGTCTTACCGAGTTATTACTACATCACAACCCTATACTTGGGGTGTGAACAAGTTTTAGGCCGTTGCTTGGGACTCCATCACTGCGATTTTCTCAAATTAATTGGATTTAGAGTTAGTTTAAGATTAGGATTTTACTAATTTTAATTTTATTTTTTTTATTTAATTCATAGGACTAACATATTTCCTATTCTGTAGGTTGTTAAGATAAAACTTCTAATTTGGTAAACTCTTTCTAATTTTCTAGATTTTCTAACTCTTTAGATTTGGTTTACTTCAGAAACTAACGTGTTTTGTTTTGTTTTGCAGGTTTTTAACATAGAAACTTCCACTCTGGTAACATCCTTCTCACCTCTCTTCTGCTTACCTTCCATATTGCTGTAGGAATTTTATTTTATTCTAGGATTAGACTCAGAGTTAGGGTTTCACCATGTATATGCACGAGTGGGAACGTCAGTATGCTGAGAAAAATAATCTATATTGGGATGATGATTATGATAGAAATCCACCAATGTCTCAAAACTTTTCTGAAACTATCATCGCGAATCGACCGGAATACAAAGATCCACCAGTTAAGAAGTCCTTACGCGATCATATACGGGAGAACAATTCCACCCCACGGACCGTACGTGAATGTTGGGGTTATCATAACTATGGGAGTAAGAATTACTATCACCTATCTGAGAAAGAGAAAACAATGTGTGATTATATTATGAGTGATAATAAGTATTACCAACCATCAGATTCTCCCACCTATGATCCGTATGACTATAATCAGTGGAAACATCAATGTTGGAAAGATGAACCAACAACCTATTATAATGATTATTCTTTTGGATCCCCTACCTTTAAGATTCAACCAAAATTGATCCAAGAGAATTCATTTCAAAGTAACACAGACTCTTCTGCTGACATGAGGAAATTACTAGAAGAGCTTGAGTTACGCCTTGATAGGTTAGAGGAAGCTCGCTCATCCCAACTACAATCCAATCCAAATACAATGTGAGGAAAGTGATCCTCACTCGCTTTTTGACGAAATCTGGAGTTTGGAATGAGGAGTTGGATTCCATTAATGAGCATACGGTTCAATTCCCGACGAGTCGATCTCAATGACTGCTCAAAAGAATGGTGGAGATACTTGGGTGTGTTTCAAATACAGTGATGATGACACACTTTCCTTACATGATACACAGGATCTCAATAATGAGGTTGAGGTTAGTTTATTCGAACCTCAACCAAATTTAGAATGTGAGGAAAGTGACCCCATCCCATTGTGCCAGTAATCCATGCATGAATTAGATGATGATCATAAACGTGCAGCCCAAATTCTCCTTGAATCAACTTCAAGATTGGTCCAGGTCAATGATCAAGACGAACACGAAGTGATCGGTCATAATGAGTCACTCCCCTCACCTGACATGTCTGATTTAAAGGTGGAGGACGAGCCCCTTATAACTGACACTTCTAACTCTTGTGAAACATATTTGGACCACTCCTCTGAATCGAATGATGATATGATTCGGGAGATGGATGAGCTACTCGATACGACTCTGGAATTTGAAACCACATAGTTGAGGTCACCATCTGAACTATCGAATTTTGACGAGTCCAGGCCTCTTCTGAGTAGTATCAATAAACAGAGTCCACACTTCAATACTTCGTCTACTGACCCTCTATCTGTCTGTGCAGGGCTGAAGCAAGAGAGCGTACCTATGGGTGAATCGTACATACTCTGGATACCTCAAGCACTTCAACGAAAAATTTCTGATGAGGTACATAAGTTTCTCTGGAATGTCATGCTCCAGGGCATCCAAGCCTATTGCAAAAAGGGCTTTTGGATGATCCTGTTGAGAAATCTACTGAGAAATTTATCACGATACTGGCCAAAAGAGGAACCTTGCGGCATGACTTAGTAGTTTTTCCCTGCTTTCTTAGGACTAGGGTAGTTTCCTTTATGCTGTTTTAGGATAGACAGTAAACTTAACGCTCCTGGGAGGCAACCCAGCTTTTGATTCCATGATTAGTCAATTCAATGTTTGTGGGTAACATTACTGCAAACCCCCACGAGACTACAACTCGTCCACTAGGGGCAACCTAGGGGTTTAAAGGCTTGTTGCATATGCTAAATGCAATCGAGAGCACCTGCGAAAGTGGTATAGGTAGGATTTTATATTTGTTAATTTTGTGTTGTTTTCTCTCTCATGCTGACCGGCTCTCATGTTGAGATCTCTTGGAAAGTCTCTCACGATTCATCATTCAGGTACTATCTTCCCATCACTTCTCTTTTACTTTCGTTGTCCCATGTGCATTCCATGCTCATATCTTTTACATTGAGGACAATGTAGATTTTAGGTTGGGGGTGGGAGATTAGGTAACCTAATCAGTGTTTTCTTAGTCTTGAGCTAAAATTGTGAAAATTTTAAAATTTTTTTTTTTCTGGAAATCCTTGTGAAGTTGAAGTGATTTTGACGACCATCTTAGATTTATAATGTTAAGATATGTATTGTTGGTAATTCATGACTTTTGGATTCAGTTATCTGTAGATTTCACAGTTAAGTTTGAATTGGTAATCTATGATTAGAAGTTGTAAACATTGATTGAGTCATGATTTCACATACCACATCTCACTTACACATTGAGATTTCAGTTTGATATTGAATGATTAACTTGGTAATCACTGAGCATGAAAGAAACCAGCCTAAAATGATTTGGCCATCAGGGTATAAAAAATAAAAAAATAAAAAAAATTACACCATGGGTTTGCTCCCTATAGGTGTGGATTCAGTTTTCCATGATTAATAGATTAGACAGTAAGGACTAGTTTCACCATAGGTCTCTCCTCTATAAGTGAAAATTTGATTCCCATCTTGATTTTAAAAAAAAAAAAAAAAAAAAAAACTAGAAAATGAAAGAATGATCTCACAAAAGTAATCTTGGTTTAGGTGATGGTTGTTATGAATTTTCTCGATTGATTACTAAAGATATCATGAAATCGACAATTTGATCTCTTAATGATGATAGGCTGAGATTTCACTATACACCCATGGAACTCAATGTTTAAAATTATTTTAGTTTATGGATTAATATTAGAACTTGATTATGAAATTCACCGTGCATGTGAGGCCGGAGAAATTGATAATCAACATTCATGAATCTTAAAGATTTCTCATATCTGGATTATTTTTTCAAAATATCACTCGGTTTCACAAGAATTGTCTCGTAATTCTCAACTTAATTTTCGCATATTTTGCTCGGGACTAGCAAAATGCTGGTTGGGGGTTGTGTTGAGGGTCAAATATTGCATATCAGACCCCAGTTATTGTCTGGATTTACGAACTTATACTGTTTAATGGACCCATTTAATCGTATTTGTGATGCAGGATGTATTTAGGAGCTTGAATTGAAAATGGGTATTAGAAGCATGGTTTTAGCGCTCAAGATTCACCAAGGCAAGGGACGGACTCCATGAGACCAAGATCGACGAATTTACATGCCAGAGGCCCGTAAAAATCAAGAAACTAAAGCTCAAGTGGCCTGGAACTGGTCCAGAATACAAGATCACAGGATTCCCACCATCCGTCCGGCTCAAGACTTCATGCATGGCCTCAGGACCATAAATTAACCGTACATGCCGAATGTCAGCCGTTAGATCCTAGTGGAAGTGGCTTAACGGACAGATCAGCCTCAGGATCATGATTCTGGACCCACCTGCTTGTTTGGATGGGCCTCATCTTCGGTCCCTACGGGTTAAATGATATGACAAAATGGATGGATGGAGCGGATTTCTCGAAAACATCAAAGTGGGACCCACCTTGCATGCGCACGTGTACAGCCCACGCACTCCGCGTCCCACCGAGACCATCCAAGTCGGTCGGCCATGCGATGACCGACTCTGCTCGAATACAAACAGAGATTCGTATCTGCTTGCGCAACTGACGAACCACGTCCATTTAGTGGGCCACCACCGTCGATCAAGCGGTCAATCTAGACTGTTCATTCACTCCAACGGACAAAACCGACCGTATAAAGGGTGGGCTTTCAGATCCCAACACGCGTACACATGAGGAAATCATCACCGCATCAAATGGACGATGGAAACAAATTCCATGGGCCACCCTTAAATCCATCCAAAACCACCATCTGCAAGGCGGTTTTCGTGAGAGAGCGAATGGACGGTGTGGATTTTTCAAACATCGAGGTATGTGGGTCCCACCAAACAACCAGTAGCGATCATGCGCAAGATCTGTTTTCGCGAGAGTGCGGCCGATCTGCAAGTGGGCCGTCGTCGGCGAAAGCGGTTTGGTAATCCAAACCGTCCATCATGTAGACCGTCAAAAACCGTCTAGGGGATGTTTGTTCTTTAGAAGGAAAGCAGGAAAAAGGGGCATCCGCATTACGTTTTCTTTGCGAAAGGCGCTTCTGCACTAACCGACTAAAACTGGTTGCGTAAAAATGATTATGCAGAGAGATTTCCAAATCTCATGGGCGGAAAGGAGCCTTCACCGACTTCCATCAACTTATAAAAAGGAGACGTCAGGGAGAGAAAGGGGGACGGAAGGCTGGAAGCCTGGCTTAGACGTGAGGGCAGGCAGGGAGAGGGAGTAGATTTATTTTATTTTTCTTTTATTTTTATTTTTATTTTTATTTTTTATTTTATTTTGTTTAAGAGGTTCCACCACTCATGTGTGGGCTAAATCCTCTTAGCTAGGCTAAGAGGTGAAGCTTGTAGTGTGATGGGATGCCTCTTTGCTTTGTGCCTTTTGTTTAGACCGATCGATATTGATTTGGGTTTAATTAAGGGAATGTTTTCGGTCTTTAATGGTCTCATTGTGAATCGAAATTACAATGGAGTCCGCAATGGCTTTGAGCATATTCTTTTCCTCTTTATGTTTATGACGTCGTGAAGCCTGTTGTTCACCATCGTCTCCTGGGCATGGTTGGATATCGGTACCCTTCCTAACCTTCATACATTGATTGGTTAGTAATTAGTTTAATTCTGTTGTTTACTTTGTCTCCTGGGCATGGTTTGGTGATGGAATCCATTCAAATTCATATACCTTTCATCTTTTCAAAACTACATCAAAGGAAGTTCAGTTGATTTTCATGAATCAAGTGTAGTTCTCCCTGATCTCTACAAGTGAATCCTCTGAATCCCTAGTTTCCCTTCTTTGATTTTTCCTAAGTTTTAGATTAATAGTTCATCATTATTCCTTCAAATTACAATCGATTTAGACTTCATCTTAGCCTAGTTTTAGATCTGATTATTTTCAGATAACGTACAGGTTTCAGTCCCTGTGGATTCGACCTCGGTCTTACCGAGTTATTACTACATCACAACCCTATACTTGGGGTGTGAACATCCATCTGTTCTTCCAGCCCATTTTACTACATGGTCCAAAAAACTAAGCAAATCCCAATCTCAGGTGGACCACACCTTAGGAAACAGTGGTGATTCAGTGCCTATCATTACAAACTTCCCAAGGCATACCGTAAGCCGATCCCTAACGTTTATTTGTCATCCAACCTGTTTAATAAGGTTAAAAAGGCCTGGATGAAGAGAAAATACAAAGATCAGTATGATCCAAAACTTCTGTGGCCTATTAAAAATTGTAAATAGCCATTCATCACTTTTTGAGTGGCGTGGTCCACCGGAGACTTGGATCGTCTTAGGGCCCGTTTGGCCGGGTGGATTGGAAGGGAGTGAATGGTATTAGGGTGGATGGCGTGGATTTCTAGGTAATGATGGTGTCGTCAGCGGATTGTCTTGAGATCCATGGGATTGCTATATCCCTGGATTGATACATCCAGTCCGTTTGGCACGTCCGGCCAATCTGAAGATTATAGCTTCCGATCCCTTTCAATCCCACGAACCAAACACGTCGCAGGCTAATTTGAACGGATTGAGATAGATTGGCTGGGATTTAAGGTAATGATGGTGTTGTCAGTGGATTGTCTAAAGATCCATCGGATTTGGATAAGATCACCTGTACTGTTTGGCACGCCCGGCCGTTCCAGGAATTTACCATCCAATCCCTTCCACTACCATCTAATCCCTAACAATCCAACCGGCCAAACGGGCCCTTAAGTTTTGAGATAAAGTCCCCAAAGGTTCTTGAGGCGTGTAGACCTCAGGTTTCAACCAGCAATTTCATTCGCAGCAAAGAAACCTTAATTATGAAAGGAGACCCAGAGTTGGACGGATAAACTTAAAAAGACCAAAATATCTCTCCTTCTAAGCTGCTTATCCTAACAGTTAAAGGGTATTTTGGTCAAAATAGCACTAAGTCATCCTAACAGTTAAAGGGTATTTTGGTCAAAATAGTACTAAGTCCATTCCACCAATTATTTCGTAGCGAATTGAGTTGGGAAAAAGAATGAGCTGCGTGAATATACAACATGTTAAGGTAGACTTCACGGTAAACAAAGGCTGATCAGCTTCCTTTTCAGAATATCTAAAGACGAGTAGTCGTTCCACAGGGCACAAAGTCATTCGTTGTACACTTGGAAATCATTTTTTGATCCACACCGTCCAAATAGAAGAGTTTGTTGTAGATGTTGCATAGGCCTAAATTCAGAATAATTGGATGTTATTCTGACTGCTCACTGATGGATAGTTCTATCAACGATTATCTATAGTGGTAACTGCTTTTTTGGACGGATTGGATTAAGGTGCACATATGCCACCTATGAAGTGGTGTGCGCGTGTGTAGCACAGAAAGATTTTTATCCAAAAGTACTGCCAAGAACGCTGACTAGAGGTGGCAGACCAAAGTCGACGTGCTTGACCCGTTGAATAGAAACGAAGGAAAAATAAAAAGGAAAAAATGAGATGGCGAGTCGCGCGACTGGAGAGCCTGAAGTAATTCGGGGCACACGCGCCAAAATAACACGTGCGTGCTAAATAGAACCCTAATTTACTGCCGTCACTGTTAGTGGAAGCCCGTGATACTCTATAATGATGCCTATAAGGATGGGAACTGCCCGAATGGCTGTACGTTTGGGCCTATTTGGCGGGGCAGATCGGAAGGGATTGAAAAATAGATCTTGGGATTGGTAGGCGTGCCAAACAGACATGGGATTCTAATACTGAAATATAGCAATCCCATAAATCTTAGGACAATCCACTAATATCACCGTCATTACCTTTAAATCCCATCTATCTACCCTAATCCCTTCAAAATTGTCTGGGACATGTTTGGTTCGAGGGATTAAAATGGATTGGATGGTTTAATCTCGGGATTGGCCGGGCTTACCAAACAGACCTGATAAAGCAATCCCAAAAAATAGCAATTCCATAGATCCTGCATCAATCCACTGGTGCAGCTATCATTACCTTGAAATCCATGTAATCCACTCTAATACCATCCATTCCCATCCAATCTGCCACAGCAAACAGGCCCTAATAAAGTTCAAGTGGAATTCCTTTAAAATAAAAAGAAAAAATGAAGAAAAAGAAGAAGGATGGATTTACATCCACTTGTGTGAAAACGTACAGAGAGTAGTCCACACATGTGAACTAAATCCTTATTGTTTACATAGCTTGCAACAGCTAATGTGGGGAGCTCAAAATTGGGTCAGATTAAAAACTCAAGTGGGCCACGCCACTACAAACTATGGGTACGTGAACACTTACATTCATTGGATGGCATATAAATGTCAAGGTAGGCTCAGGAAAGTTTCAATGATGGGTGCGTCATCTCTACTGCCTCCTGATTCTCATGGTGTGGCACACTTAGGGCCTGTTTGGACGGGCACGTGCCTCCTGATTCTCATAGTGTGGCACACTTAGGGCCTGTTTGGACGGGCACGTGCCTCCTGATTCTCATGGTGTGGCACATTTAGGGCCCGTTTGGACGGGCACGCTGGATGGGATTAAGTAGTATTAGGGTGGATTGCATGCCTTTCAAGACGCCGTCAGTGGATTACATACAATCCCACTGGATTGCTGTATCTAGCGCCCAAGTATGGTGTGTTTGGACGGGCGGATGACAATCCAGGTATGGTGTGTATGGCGTGCTTGGATGGGCGGATGGCGTGTTTGGATGAGCTGCTGGTCGGTGCTCTGTAGGACCCACCACAATGTATGTGTCTCATCCATGCCGTCCATCTAATTTAACAAATCATTTTATGATCTGACAACAAAAATAAGTTACATCTCAATCTTAAATGGACCACATTACGGGAAACATTATTGAATGAGCATCGACCTTGAAAAAACAATTTGGGGCCATAAAAGTTTTGGATCAAGGTCATTTTTGTTTTTTCCCTTCATCTAGTGCTGTACGACCTAATCAACCTATTGGATGTCAAAAAAAAATAGTACAATGGGCCTTACGAGGATTTGAATGATGGATGTCCGATCAATATTGTTTTCAAGTGGTGTGGTCCAACTGAAATGCATATACCTCTCATTTTTTAGATCAAGCCATAAAATGATCCGTAAAAATGGATGAACAGAAAGGATGAAACACATACATTATGGTTTCCAAAAAATCCCTATTCAGCAATGAATCCTATTGGATTGCACCGTACGCCCAAAAACCGTACTCCATCCAGCGTCCAAATCCCTCACAATCCAGCCGATTTTCATCCAGCCACAAATCCACCGCCCGTCCAAACACAGAACTGCTTGGATGCTGCGGGATTCGAGTACCAAATCCAACTTAATACGGGCTACTCCAGCGAACGCTGCCGGTCCAAACACGCCCTTAGAGTTTTACATCTCTCATTTGTAACCGCATGAGCCGGCATAACTACATGGTCCAACGGAGTTCTACAAGGGTTGTAGGAAATTTAGATCTGGGCCATTCACTCATGTGCACAAGCCCATGATCAGGTGGGCCACACAGATGAAGGCCAAGATGAAAAATAACCAACGGTCTAATCTCAAGATAAAATGCATAAGACACCATCCTGACATGTGGGCCAGAATAGAACCTGATGACAATGGGAACAAATACCATAACATGAGAAAATTCCTGACACGTGTGTCACGAATTGCTTACTGAGTGTATGTGCGAGGATCACGGGAGCAGCTCCGAATAATATGATAAGGAAGAAAGTGAAAAAGTCGCTAGCGTTTGCATGTGACGCAGTTCGGCTTACGTAGGTGTTTTATTGTGTCTGCATACATTGTTTGTATTAAAAGACCATGAACCTGGTTTTCAACATCATCCGTTTGAACGACTATCTTCCCCCTTCATTTCTTTATAGATGGATAGTTTGACGGATAGAGAGAGCATTTGCTTCTAATAACAAAATAAGATACATAAAAAATTAGATAAATCCCCTTAGCCTTATCTATTGGCTGTTCTTCTTGTCATTCTGAGTGGAAGGAATCATGGGAACTCAAGAAAATGCCTTGGATGTTGAAAAGGTAGGTGGGTTCTTCTCTCTCTCTTATTATTATTATTATTATTATTATTATTATTATTATTATTAGTATTTCAATTTTCTTGATCTTGGTACCTCTAGAAACTTCTGTTTTTCTCTATACTTTGCCCAAACACTTAGAGAGATGCTGCAAGACAACACCTGAAGGAGATAGTTCTAATTTCATTAATAGAAGTCATCATAAATAGTTTTGTTGCTGATGTTAGGTACATGGATAGATAGGTAGATAGATAGATAGATAGATAGAGATAGAATAGAGATAGAGAGGGAAAGAAATGCCTTGGAATAAAAGAGAATCAGAGTAAGGAATCATGGGGACTCAAGAAAATGCCTTGGATGTTGAAAAGGTACGTGGGTTCTTCTCTCCGTTTATTTATTATTTTATTTTAGTTATCCATTTTCTTGATCTTGGTACCTCTAGAAACTTCTGTTTTTCTCTATACTTAGTCCAAACATTTAGAAAGATGCTGCAAGACAACACTAGAAGGACATTGTTCTAATTTCATTAATAGAAGTCATCATAAATAGTTTTGTTGCTGAAGTTAGGTAGATAGGTAGCTAGATAGATAGATAGATAGATAGATAGAGAGAGAGAGAGAGAGAGAGAGAGAGAGAGAGAGAGTTCTAATTTGATTAGATAAAGGTTTTAATAACAGAGAGATTAACAATAATTAAGAGAGAGAGAGAGAGAGAGAGAGAGAGAGAGAGAGAGAGAGAGAGAGAGAGAGAGAGAGAGTTTAACAATTTTGAGAAATTCAAGTATATCAAGATATACCTCTTATATACAATAGACATAACCTAGTGGTAGTCCAAAACTTTCCAAGAAAGAGATTTCCCTTGGTGATGATCTTTTTCTGTTGACTATTTTAGTTCCCTTAACCAAAGAACGCACCCATTTGCTGCAAAGCATAAAATACAACATTAGGTTGGTCTAAGTGGCACGAATTGATGTAACCAGCTTACCAAAAGCATTTTAATTTTTAATGGAGTGATTAAACTTTATTAAAGAAGAAGAAACTTAGAAAATTTTCACTACATTAATGCAATTTTTTCACTACATTAACGCAAATTTCTTGAAAATTTTCACTAGATTAATTAATCATGTATGGTTGTGGCCGGCCCCCTTTTTTTTTTGGAGCTTACCCATATGAATATGCACCTCTTTTTTTTTTTTTTTTTTTCATTATCAACAAAGTTATTGGCAGTGTGCTCCCACCTTTCTGAAAAAAATAAATATATAATAATAAATCTTGAAATTGCTTAGATGCACACATGTCAATTTTGTTCTCTTGAATTCGCACTACTAAAGTTCTAGTTGAAGTAATGTCATATCTATGACAATTAATTAATTAATTAATTAATTTTATTTATTTATTTATTTTTAAAGTCTATGGCAATTGAATTTGTTGGGGAGAACACTAATTCTAGTTAATCGAATCATAATTACTCATGCCTCAGTGGTAGACTCACAGGAGTTTCAATAGAGGTCATGGGTTCGAGTACCCATTGTGGTGAAATCTACTGTGGTGTGAGTGCATATGTAAAATAAAATAAAATAAAGAATCATAATTACATAATTAAATCTTAATTTATTCAGGTGAAATTTCTAGAAGCCGAGTTTCAGCGTTTATCTAAAGAGAACGAGGAGATTAAACATATGATTACTGTGATGAGCAATAACTGCAATATTCTTCAAGATCAGTTGAACAAGAAGAGGACACATGAGATGTGCACCATGAAAGACAGTTGCTCTAGCCAAGATTCAATCAAGAGACTGGCAGGGGAAACACTCAGAGCAAAATCGTCGCAGGTCATTATAAGAACCAATGAGGCAGACACTAGCTTAGTAAGTTTCTTGGATGATTTTTTTTTTTGAAAATATGATTGGTTTTCATCATTAAATTGGTATTTTTTGCTGGTTTCAAATAATCTTTTTTTTTTTTCCTCTTTATTTAATTATTTAGATAGTGAAAGATGGTTATCAATGGAGGAAGTACGGACAGAAGATCACTAAAGATAATCCATCACCGCGGGCTTATTTTAGGTGTTCTACCACTCCAGATTGTCCCGTCAAGAAGAAGGTAAATGATTTAACCGAGCTTTTCGTTCCTACTAATATCCATTGTAAGGTTTTAATTTATTAGGAAGATAAAAAAATATACAATACAAATCAATATATTTCGAGTGAAGAATGAAACTATAAGATAGATTGGTAAATGAATACAATACATGCTGGATATTTGGTTTTTCTCCTGAATTCTGCAACATTAATGAACTTTGGTTCTTGAGAAAATTGCTTGATAGAACACACCAGGTTATCGGAAAAAGAAGGCAAATATACTTTTTGGACCGTAACTTGAAAAAAGAAAAATCTTAAATAAGTAGAACATTGTGCTGGGGAACCATGTGGATTTTCTTTCCCCGGCGGATCCACTGATAATCTTATCATAATGGAATTGCAATTCATAAAAATCACGTAGCATAAATATGGGAACTAATCCAGTGCCTTTCAACATTTTCGTGCCTCCAGATTGTGCACCATACATGTGGCACGTGTATGATGATTTGAACTAGATATACTGCAGGCCCAGCCATTTATTCACAAAAGATAAATGCTCTGATTTGACCATCCCAACCATCTAAGAAATTAATGAACATTTCTCCTGAGGGTGCGCATTTTGTCATGGATTAGACGTTTCTAAGAGGCTATTCCAGTGCCTTAGCAACTTTTGGCTCATCTTTGTACGTTGGAGACATAGTGTAGACGTGTGCAGAGAATTTTAGAGTATAAAAAATGATAGAAGAGTGTAGAGTGGATAAAGATCTCTAAAATATTCTGGCAGTGGGTCTTGCAGAGAGAGAGAGAGAGAGAGAGAGAGAGAGAGAGAGAACAGTATAAACTAGTTAAGGTTTCTAAAGTATCTTGGATGATTGCCACATGGTCTCATCTTAGCCATCCATGAATAGCAAATAAAAGATTCTTAAGTTTATAGGAGGGCCCTCATTTATATCACACGTTAGAAAGTTGTAAGCTTGTGTGCTCCGCCTGCTTTTCCAAGTAGCTTTGATGGTTGGATGAATAATTTTAAAAAGGGAATTTTCATGTGATGCATGGCTTACACTTGAGGAAGCACTCAGGCCGTGGCGAATAATAGAAGGACATGGTTAGAAGGTGGTCACAATACTCGTGGGACTAGAGACATTATGTCATCCAGAAATTAACAAGCAGGCACATGGGAAAAATGAAGTGGTAAGCAGATGCCCCAAAAGGGCCAATCCCTAGAGGGAGTAGATGCCACAACCCGAAAGAGAGCTGATCGGCGATGGCAGATGGTCCGTCCTCGGAAACCGTCTTTTTCCCCTCTCTCTGTTTGCAGGGAACATCACGTTCGACACTACCGTAGAGACACTACCGTAGATGACCTCTCCAGAATTTTCGGCAGATATGGAAAGAAATCGGATGTCTTCATCCCCTGGGATAGGAACCGCAATAGATCACAGGGCTAGGCCTTCATCAGATTTCAGTACGAGCAGGACACACTTGATGCTGCGAATGTCCTCAATGGGACGAGGATTGACGGGCGAATCATCTCAGTATCTAGGGTAAACGCTCGCTCAGGCAACCCCAGGTCTATTCCAGTCGTTGGGGAAAAGCCGCCGCTACATCCATCCGAAACTATACCCAAATTTGCTCGTGAGCTACGGAAATCATTCTCGGACGCAGTTAAGGATGTCGGCACCAAATGCCCCGAACCCCCACTCTCGGCTGTCTCCAACCACTCTTTTCCTCTCAGCGACAAGCTCGATGTCAACGGCCTTTCTGTCACGGTGGATGCCAGCAAGGTGTCGAAGAAGTGAGGTGAACTAAGGCTAGCTCTGGTGGCCCACGCCTGAGATGAGAAAGTCCCCATCATTCACCTCATTCGTGGATTCAACAAATCCAGATACGTATCCTCCGCCATAGATATTTCTCATATTTCCCGGGATCGATTCCTCCTTGTCTTTAAGACGAGGATGGAATTGATCTCCTTCTTCTCAGACCACTCTTTGTAGGCCAAGCTGGGATTATCTTCGGTTGAGGTCTAGAACTCGGATTCTACTCTTGGCGGTGAAGGGGTTTAGATTAGCTTGCACGATATTCCGGCGCATGCCTGGTTCCAATCGGTCTTCATCGCTCTTGGCTCCACCTTCGGCAAGGTGGTGGTGGAGATAGATGCTCCTTGCTCGGACTAGTTAAAATTTCAGCGTACGTAAAGGTAGTCTTGCAACCAGGAGCTGACACTCAAAGGGTCAAGGAGTTGGTGGTGGCTGACAGGTCATTCCCGGTATGGCCCTCCCTAAAGCAGATCGACTCCCCGGCCCCTACACCCCAGATTTCAGCTAGCTACTAGAATGGTATTGAGGAGTCCACCAGACAATGGGTGGAACGAGCCCTTTGCAACCCTTCCGTTCCCCCTGACCAGGTGGTGTTACACCCTACCTTCCTAAGGATCCATCTCACTAAGCCTCGCGCAGACAGGGCCGCTCCAGCCCGTCCCCCTCTCCAGGTGTTTGTGAAAATACCTTTGCCGAACTGTCCATACCCAGCCAATCTACCTTCCCAAGAATATTTCTAATGAAAACCCCCATTCGCCTCAACCCACCTAGCCTCCATTCAGCTCAGAATGGAGTTGTTTCCTCTTCGGGGCTATGTGAATAACACCATAGTATCCAACAGCCGTCAATGGCACCACGTTCTCAGTCCCCCCCCCAAGATTGTTCCTGCGACAATTGTCGACCAACTAAACCCTCTAAAAATAAGTGAGATTTTTGAGGAAGATCGAAACAACGTCCAAATTAATGCTTGAAACTCCTACCCATTGATGCCAGCTACTAGGAGAGGGGCTATTAGTGGGCGCATTTTTCTATTGGCCTCTCTCCTTATTTTTAGCCCTCTTCTCCTGAGAGAGAGCTTCCTCATGCTAGTAGTATCCCGGGGGATACTGGGCTGGTTCTGTCCAACTCCCAAGTTGGGATGGGGTCTATCGAGTGGACCCCTTTTCATATGGAATATACACAAAGCCTTAATCAGCTATAGCCCTTGAAGCAAACTCCTCAGCAGAGGGATCTAAGAAGGCATGTCCTTCCATGAGGAAGCAGCATCTAAGGGATCCTCAGTTCCCCTATCCAGAGATCTCGATATCCTCTTGACGCCAAGCTCCATCCAGAACACGACCCTCATTGCTCAGATGCAGCCTCATTCGTTGGGTGTAGATAATCAACAGGATACAGGAGCATTTCAGCTCACTTACAGCAGAAGAAAATGTGCAAAATCTTCACTTCCAAGCCAATCATAGGATACAACTCATGTGAGAGTTGTTCTCAGTGAACTGGAAGGCAACTGTTATCCCAAATCTGGGGGACATAGAGAAATCCCTCGCTTCATTCTTCTGGGGGACAGCGGAAGGGATTAAAAAGCATCAAGCCATCCCAAATCAAGGTGGTCTAGGATACGTCGGATCAACGACACTATGTGCCTTCCGTGCAAGATGGCCTGGAGGCCGATTGAAGGAAATCTCATCCTAATTTTTTTGCCGCGATACCTCCGAAATTTCTGCTATCTCCCGGCTGCTAGAAACTACGGTTCTAGTATTTGGAAGGACATCGAACCTCCCTCCCTTTACCATCCTTAATTCTAGATGGTTGGTCGGTTCGGGCAATATTCGGTTTGGCTTCTGGATCATCAAGCATGGCATCTTCCCAACCTCGGCCTCATTAGAGACTTACGGGACTCTTCGCACACGGAACTCCGACCCAAGTAGACAGGCTTCCTCCCCATCGATTATCCGATCGATCCATGACAATGGTATCTTTTATCAAATAGAAGGGACAGGCTCTCAGGTCTCTCTCCCAATGGAAACTTCTCCACGAAATCCAACTCCCTTCGGGCAAGGCCCATGCCTCGGGCGTGGAACAAATGCATCCCCTCTAAAATTTCTGTTTTTCTGTGGAAAGTCGTGCATAAAGCCATCCCTATAGACGTGGCCATCCAACATATTGGGATCAGTCTGGCATCTTCTTGCTGTGTGTGTTGTGGTTCAACTTCTGACGAACCCATGTCAACTTCCTATGCCTATTCCCATTCCCATCCTTTTGCGATTCACCTACGGTACGCCAACCCACCTCACCATCAGCCTCCACCCCCCAATCCCAACAATCCCAGGCGTAGCTTCTGCCCCTCCCCACTAACCAAGTTGAAGATCTCAACCACTTGTTCTGTCATAGCCATGTTGCGTCTTTCGTCTGGAACCACTTTGCCAATTTATACCGAATCCAACTCAACCATTCTCACACCATCCAGGAGCGTATTAACCAATGGTTTGCTGCTGCTTCTTCCTCCTCCCTCCGTCGAACCATTTGTGGCCTCGCCCCGCCTTTCATCGTCTGGGAAATTTGGCTAGGGAGGAATGGCGCCAAGTTTGAAAACCGTCCTTTCATAGCATCTGAGATTATTAATAGAGTCTGTAAATGGCTTCTTGAAATTGGTTCCCATCTACTGAACGTTCAGCCTGTCGTATGGTCCAATCTAGTTGTACAAGGATTTTCCAGGTTCTTGTCCCCCTCCCATTTGCTAGCTAGCAAGGCTGGCCTTATTCGGGGCTATATCCAAATGAGCTGGATTAAATTAAATGTTGATGGCTCTGCACGAGGAAATCCTGGCCCCGGTGGTGGTGGAGGTGTTTGTCGGAACCATGCCAGCAATTTCATTTTTGCTTTTCACCATTCATTTGGTCAGATCTCGAACATGCAGATGGTTGTTGGCCTCAATATATGCAGGGACTTGGGGCTCAGATCGATTATCGTTGAAACCGACTCTCGTGCCCTCTTTGAAGCTGTCTCCAACCAATCAGCCTCCTGTGGTTGGAAGTTGTGGTACACCCTTGTTGCGATCCATCGAATCAAACAGGTCCCTTAACCTCACTTTTAGCCACACATTCGGGAAGGTAATTGCATGGCGGATGGCCTCGCCAATATTGCTAGCGGTGGCACCGGATATAGAATCTTCCTCAACTCAGTGACCTTCCAAGGCGTATCAAAGGTTTTTGTTTCTTGACAAGGCCGGTGTGGGTCAAATTGGCTTAGCAAACGCAAGACAGGGATAGGCTAACTCCTGTCTTCTAATTTTTTATTTTATTTTATTTTGGTTTCCCCTGTTTAGCTTGCTCATCTTCTATATGATAGGTGCGGCCCGGTCTTTTGTTTGTAGTGGCCCACCCGAATGGTTGTACATCTCAAGTTCCTTCAATACATTCTCTATTTAAAAAAAAAAAAAGCTGAAGGCAAGCCGGGGGAAGGCTTAGAAGATTGATGCGTAGGGGCGAGACTGGAGAAAATTCAACCCATGTATAACATCCTCATCTGAAATGTATGAGAGGTGGGAAATACTTCTACCATTAAAATCCTCAAGAGGCTTATTAGAGAGCTCCGCTTGGCAATAGTTGTGATTCTAGAAACTATGATTCGGGATAGGCGCATTCGAAAAGGCCTGAAACTTGGATTCCATTCGTCATTCTCCAATGCAGCCCATGGCGGTAAGGTGTGGATTTTCTATTCCTTGTCCCTATCAGCTGAGGTTGTTGCTGCCTATAACCAGATGCTATCCATCAAGATTGGCCTCTGGGCAGTTTAGACAAGGTTATGACATCGGTGGTCTATGCGAAATGTTCGAGAGTTTTGAGAAGACAGTTGTGGGAACATCTTCAGCAGCTAATGGTGGGCTACTCCTCCCCATGGGCAGTCTGTGGGGACTTTAATGCTTTTCTTGAATCCTCAGAAAGGAGAGGGGCCTCGTTGTTCGATGCTCTGAGCTTAGCTGAATTTGCTGAGGGCCGATCCAATGCTGGCCTGATGGACGCTCAATTCTTAAGGAGTAGATTCACTTGGTGCAACAACCAGGGAGGTCAAGCCAAGGTGTGGGCTAGGTTAGATAGGGTTTGTTGCAACAGCCTTTGGCTACAAACATTTCCGTCTTTCCAAGTTAAGCACTTGCCGATGCTAAATTTTGATTATGCCCCACTCCTCCTCTCTTTTCCCTCGCTTTGGGTGACGCTGCCAAAACCATTCAGATTCTTCATATGTGGACCCTGCATGAATCTTTCTACGATCTCGTTAGGAGGTCCTGGGTCTCTGACATTCATGATAATCTAATGTTAGGCATTCTCCCAACCTAAAAAATGTAAAGATCAAGCTAAAGGTGTGGAACCAAACAACATTTGTGAAGATCTTCCAAAACCTCAAGAAGGCAGCAGAAAATCTCCACTTAGCTGAAATTGCTTCCCATGACTCTCCAGATCCATCCATGCAGCAGGGCGTGCAGCGGGCCTTGGACGAGCTAGCTCGCCTTGAGCTCTGTGAGGAATTGTTTTAGAAGCAGAAGTCGAGGAACCAATGACTCCTTGAAGGAGATAGGAACAACTCATTCTTTCATACTTTTGCTATAGCAAGAGCAAAAAAATCTTGCATTCAAGAAATCAAGCTCGAAGATGGGGAGGTTCTGTCTGACAACTTATCCATCAAGGCATCAGCTTGCGACTTCTATAAGAAGCTCCTAAAGGCCGAGCCAATGCTCCTAATGGAGGACATCCTGGACGTGATTCCTCACTCGGTCTTCAAAGAGAATAATAGGGCCCTCCTCCTAACCCCATCGATGGAGGAGGTGTGAATGGCAGTTTTCACCCTCCCTTGTGATGGCGCCCCAGGGCCTGATGGATTCTCAGGGGCATTCTTCCAAGCCTGTTGGGATATAGTATCTCATGACCTCCTCAACGCAGTCCACTTCTTATTCGATGGGGGAGCCATCCCCAAGGCCTTCTCGTCGACGTTGATTTGCCTCATTCCTAAGACTCCATCCCCTTCAAAAATTTCAGATTTAAGACCTATCAGTTTATGTAACTATGTTTACAAGATCTTCTCTAAAATCATTGCTGATAGGTTAGGAGTTGTCCTTCCTCATACTGTCTCCCCCGAACAAGGAGCTTTCGTGCAAGGTCGATCCATAGCTAAAAGTTATGCTTTGGCCCAAGAAATCATCTATGACATTGACCGCAAGGTTCGTGGTGGAAATATTCTTCTGAAGCTGGACATGGAGAAAGCCTACGATAGGTTCAACTAGGGATTCCTTAAACGGGTACTCTCCAAATTCAGGTTTGACATCAGATGGACTGATTTGGTGGAGAAGTATTGGCCAACTCCTGGTTCTCCATTCTGATCAATGGAGAAGCATATGGCTTCTTCAAGTCATCTAGAGGTCTTTGCCAGTGTGACCTAATTTCCCCGGCACTCTTCATTTTAGCGGTGTAAGTGCTGAGTAGGGGCTTCAGGCAGTTAATGAGTAGAGGTTTCTGCCATCCATTTAAGACCCGTAGGAGTTGCCCACTGGTGTCGCATCTTCTATTTGCAGATTACACAATCCTTTTCGCAAACGGTGGCTCTGAATCCCTTTTTTAGATTGTCAAATTCCTTAACAGTTATGAGATGACATCGGGCCAAAAGATAAACTAGCAAAAGAGCCTTTTCATTCTTTCAACTGGCCAATCTCCAAATGGCTTCTAGTCTGCCAAGTATATCCTAGGCTTGGTCCTTATCTTTCAAGGGAGCTCGAAAAGGGCCTACTTCCAAACTTTGATGGAGAAAATTAGGCATAGGATAACAAGGTGGAACCACAAAATTCTTTCTCAGACAAGTAGATTAACCTTGATTAACTATGTGCTCGCAAGCGTCCCTATCCACACGCTAGCTGCCACAGATATTCCCATCAGCCTCCTTCGTGACCTCTAAAGAGACTTCTCAGACTTCTTTTGTGGATGGGAAGGGAACAAAAAAATGCTATCAGTAGTTGAGTTGGGATAGGATTGTGCTCCCGAAGCCTGAGGGGGGGTATGCGTAGCCTTCAGTCAGTTATGAAGGCTTTCCGCTTGAAGATGGCTTAGAAACTTAGGTAAAGCAAGCTATTGGTGCGCCTTCATGAGAGGTAAATATGTTAGGGATTTTCAGTCAGTGGGTAGTGCGTCGATTTATCCGTTTGCATCCCCCTTTTAGAAGCATGTATGCAGGATAAACTCGAAGATTGAGGCCTACTCATGTTGGTTAATTGGGCGGGGGGATTGCTGCCTCTAGACGAAGGACTAGAACGGTCTAGGCTCCCTCTTAACACGGAGACTTCCTACGTCTACAACTACTGTGCAGCTTGCGAAGGTAGCTGATGTGATTGGCCTAAATGGATGGAATCCTCAGTTCCCGGTGCATGAGGTCCTCCCGCAGTCGGTTCAAGATCATATCACAGATGAAGGTTTTTGCACCTCACATGGGGAAGATAAATGTATCTGGACAAACTCTGCCTCGGGAGAGCTGTCGGTCAGGTCTGCATGATAACATATCAGAGAGTGCGGAACTAACAACTTTGGTCGAAATGGGTGTGGCACACGAAGCTTCCACCGAAACTCTCCCTCCTCACATGGAAGATCATCTACAAGGCAATCCTGATGGATGCTAGGATTCAAGGTAAAGGAATCTACATCATCTCAAAGTGTGACTGCTGCCCTTCCTCACCCCAAATTGAAACGATTGACCACCTATTTTCCACTAGTGACATGGCTAGGCATGTATGGGAATACTTCAACAAAAAAGGTATGGGAATATTTTGGGCAGACCTTTAATATCTTCAGGCAAGTTTCCCAAATGACGAGTGGAATATCCAATGTATGGTGGGCTGCAGCCACTATCTCCAACAAATTCTTCCAGCTGAGGGGACTCATGCCCATATTCATCTTCTGGGAGCTATAGGCCCGCTTTGACGATAACGCGATGCACCCCGTGGAGGTTTTCTCAAGCACCCTCCATTGGACCAGAATTTACGGGCCCATCTTGTCACTCTCAAAGGCCTTAAAGTTAATCATGGCGCTAATTCTACAAAATTTGGGGATCTTCGTTCAAAAGCCCAAACCGTCGTCAGTCCAGATTGTCAACTGGTATAAACCTCCCCACGGTTGGATCAAGATGAATGTTGATGGCTCGACATTAGGTAATCTGGGCCCCTTGGGAGGTCGGGGCGTTGTTAGGAATAGCTCAGGAGCATTCATCTTCGTATTTTCAGCTGGATATAGATTCGGTTCCAACTCCAGGGCCGAAATTAGGGCAATCCGGGGTGACCTCTCTATATGCACAAAACAGGGATTTGCAAAAGTAGTAGTTGAGAGCGACTCCAAGTCGGTCATTTTTGCCCTATCCAAACAAGCAGGTTGCACCTGGACCATGTGGTATTGGGCGGCCAGAATTACGTCCCTCATGATGGTAATGGAGGTCTACCTTGTCCATATTTCTAGAGAGGCGAACTCAGTAGCAGATGGGCTCGCTAAGATGGGCAGTGTTGGTTAAGGTTACCAGCAGTTTCTTTCGCAAAGTGACCTCCCCTCGCCCATCCATGGCCGGCTGTTCCTAGATAGAGTAGGGCTAGGCTTCAATTTGAGAGATCTAACTCCCTTTTCTACTTTTATTTCCTTTTACAATAGGTGGTCTGCCTCCTTTTCTTGGTAGGCCTGCCTGATATATCTCGTCTTTACTTCCATAACTATATTTACATATCTTATGAATATACTTGATGGTTTTTGAAAAAATAAGAAGGCATATGGGAATGAGGGGATTAGTCCACGCATACCTGATTGGGAAGAAATTTTCGATGTCACGATATTATCGAGAAGGATGCTTAGTCTTCCGCACCTTACACCATTGGAAAGACATTTTTAATGCCACAATGTTGTCGAGAGGGATGCTTGGTCTTCTGTATCTTATAACCCTTAGGAGAACTTTTTAATGGGACTAAGGTTTTTTTAACATACTCCACTTTTATGGTAGATGATGTTGTAATCAAGTGTTTTATGCTCCACCATAATATATATAATATATATATATATATATATATATATATATATATATATATATATATATATATATATAACTCCACTAACCATCATAAATACGTAGACCAAGGTGGACTTCTTACTATCATGACAACTTGTAAAATCTAGATTTGTATATTAAATCAGTTCCAATCGGTCGGATCTTTTATATGTGAGTGTGAAGTCCTTTATCATATTTAGGTAACACAATACGTTCTTAACAACTATGCAATGATTCATTCATAGATTGCTAAGGTACCTGCCCAATATTCTAAGTGCAAAAGCAATATCCAAACGTGTATAAATATGAGCATACATGATGCCCCTCACTATTGATGCATACAAAATATCTTTCATCTTGTCCTTTTCTAGGTCTCTTAGGACAGTAAAGTTGGCCAAACCTATCACCTTTTACAATAGGTGCTTGGTAAGGAGCATAACCTTACATGTTAAGCCTTTCGAGAACTCTATTAATATAGGTCCTATGCGACAAACCAAGTAATCCACATAATTTGTTGTGGCTAATCTAAATGCTAATGATAAACGAGGCATACCAAGATCTTTCATCTCAAAATTTTAATTTTTTTAGTCTTGTGCAACAATCCAATGTCACTATTGACCAACAAAATTAACATATAAGACTATTATAATAAACTTACTCCTACCGACTTTCACATATATACACTCATCTGCAATGTTTTCAATGAAACCATATGAGGAAACAAATTCATGAAACTTTAGATACCACAGTCATGATGCGTATTTTAACCCATAAATGGACTTCTTAAGCTTGTAGACTAGATATTCTTAAGATTGCGCATTTTCATAGGTTTACCTTATTTTATAGAGGTGAATAACGGGAGAAATCGTATATTTGAAGCTATTAGGTGTAGAGAGGAAGAAAAAGGTACTCTAATTGTCTTTGTACTAGAAAGCGAGTCTAATTTTTGGTGGAAATTTACGGTCTAATTAATTGTAGTGAGAACTATGTGGAGTTGGAACATGTTATATGAGGAGTTTAATAATCAATATTTTCCTAAAAATGTTTAAGATAGGAAACAAAGTTGAATTCATAAACTTGGAGCATGGAAAATTATCTGTCAAGGAATATGAGACTATACACTAAGTTGTCCAAATTTACTCCATACATAGTTTAAAAGGGCCTTAAAGTTAGAAATTTTGAGAGAAGAGTGAAAAACCCTTTCACGCTAGGATGGTGGCATTAGGCCTTTCCACATATGTGGAAGTGGAAAAAATAGCTTTATTATTAGAGTAAGATTATGAGAACTATTGGAAGGACTGAGAATAGAAGAGAAATGAAGTGGGAATGAAGAATAAGATCGCAACAACACCCTCAAAGCATTTGAATTCTCAGTATCAGCAACGTGTACCTCCACGACTGTACCAAAGACCCCCAACAACATTAATACTTATGACCTCTGCAATACCCACAACATTCGCAACAACCAAAGCCTCATGGTAACTTAGCCTCAGTAATAAATAAAATTTGGAGGTCAACCATCATGCTAGTCAGTCTAAGGGCGGGTTATGTCATAGCCTCACCTAAAGAAAAAATGACTCCGACACATGACTACGTAAAGCCTCCACTTGAAGGAGGGCCACAACTTGAGGAAGTGTTAGTGCAATGCTATGCCTTTAAAATGTGTCACCTAATCCCAACGTAGGCATAGGTATGTAAATTTTAAGATGAAATTTTTGTTAAGGGGTAGAATGTAAGACCCCTTTTTTTTTTCATGCACAAGTAGATACACGAGTGTCGTTTTACCCATGTATTTTAATCAATAGATTTTTATTTTTATTTCTTTTTTTTTTTTGACAAAGTTACAAAGTTGCATACGTATGTATACACATGTGTGGTCGAAGACACCTCATAATAAACTTCAAATCCTCATATACCATTGTATACTTGATCATTTTGTTTAAATCTTTCAAGTACATTTTATGGTCATCTGTCATGTATGGGTATGAGTGTTACATTGTTCCTCTAGGCTTGTTGCCCTAAAATATATACTAATTAAAATTTTAAGGGCCCTAAGCATTCTTCCAATACTCATCCATTCTCGACCACCTTAAACAAAATATAAATTACAATATTAGGGCCTGTTCGGCTAGCTGTATTAGGTGGGATTAAGGTGGATGGAATTGTAAAAGTTACAAGAAATGTATGTGTAAGGTATTGTCCCTGGATTGAGTTTATCCCATGTTTTCTAATACTATATTTGGAATGCATGCATTAAAAAATAAATCCTAGATTTACTTTTAAATTACATTTGAATTGAACATGGATGCAACAAAAATCCATCATCTATGGGATTAGTAATCCCATCTCACACTTTCCAACACAAAGCTTATTTTCTAAAGCCTGTAAAGTTAATTTTAATCCCATCTCCCACTCTTCCAAACATGCCATCACGAATTTTAAAGTAGGATTAGTAATGCAATCCCATTTAATACAACTTAATACCATTGTCCAAACATGCCCTTAGTTCATAGGAGAAATTCCAGCTCCAACTTCACTAGGCATTGATCATAATCCTAGGCCTTAGCTAATGTTAAAAATTAAGCTAGGATATCAATTCATCACACCCCAAAATTCAAAACCTAAGTATGACAGCCCTGATCTCGAGTTTAAGGGCATGAACTAAATTTTCATGCATTTATTCATCGCATTCGCATATGATTAATCACATATCTAAAGTAAACCATAATTAAATACTTTAAACTATGATAAATTAAACTTAAAGTTTAAAGAGTAGCAAGGGTGAGGGTTATGTTTTCTAAGGGCTCTTCCATCCTCTTCTTGTGTGGGATGCTTTGGTTTCTCCTTTTGGAGCTTTGTTAGGCTCTTGTTTTTTTCACTTATATGATAGGCAGGTCCTTGGCCTTTTTATGGGGCCTCACCTGAATGTGTATTGGTCTTCTTCCCTTCAATAATATTTCTTCCTTTCCTTAAAAAAATAATTTAAAGTAAGCTTCATGAATCCAAATTCAATTTGATCTAACACTACTATCTCTTTCATAACTCTACTTTTAAATTCGTTACAAAGTCTTAATTAAAAATAAATTAAAACATTAAAGTCTAATGAAAATAGCCATCTAGGTATTATTTATCGTTTGCTCCTGCTTATCTTGAAAATCTAGAAGAGTTATTAAATATGGATGAGCTATAAGCCGGTTAGATCATATCCACCATAAGTTTGAAATAGACATGATGGAGGTAAATAAGTAATGGCTCAATGAATAAAAATTGCAATGCCTTAATTAGATTCAACTCATATTTCATCCACTATCATAAAATGAACATACAATAACCATTTAATCAATGACCTTAAAAATTGATTGCAAGATCATTTACACAAAAGTGGGTCCAATTAACAATTTCATTAATCTATTTGTTCGGTACCATCATGGATTGCTTATGATTTTAAAGAATCACTTTTTATGCAAGTACAACCATTCCATCCATGGCTTGGGATAAAGGATGGTTATAGAAAAAAGGTCAAATTAAGGATACATATGTTATCCAATTGGTGAGATATTTTTTCATGATAGCCCATGAAATGTATTCTGAACTTAATGGATAATAGATCAATCAATTGGACTATAGAGCATTATAACTTACAATTCGGTGAGAGTACTTAACACCCTTGTTTCCATTATATAGAGGAAATCACTTCGGCTCTTAGGGCTTGATTGGAAGCTTGTAATTGACACCCTGATCCATAGTTCAAGTGGTAGACTGATTGAAAGATACCTCTTTTCAACACTAAAGTCTTGGTATCGATCCTTATCAGGGGTGGCTGATAGTGAAGTGTGAACTGACAGTGGGGTGTACTAACAAGCTAACTAAAAAAAAAAAAAAAAACTTATAATTAGAGGTAAATGAATTAAGAGTAAATAGCTTACTCAGCATGTGTTTAGATGGGAGTAAATGAAACGCATTTAAAATTCAAATATTTTGTTTGGATAGGAGTAAATGGGAGGATTTGGAATGCATTGGAGTTTTTCAATATATTCATAGTAAATATGTGATATCCCTAATCAGCTTTAATATCTCAAATTAGTGTACATATATATATATGTGATATTTAATAGATTGATTGTAATAAGCCAATAGAAATATATAATTTAACCAAACAAAAAAAAATAATCTTAAGCCTCGGATGGGCCACATAAAAAGGATCACAAACAAGCAAGTTGTTAATGCTTTTTAACCGTCCATTTAAATGACCAACCTTTAAACGGTTTGGATCATTTTATTGGTGTGATTTTGGTGATGTAGTCAGTATTTGAATGATTTTGGTGTAACATGCCGAATTTTCATAGCCCGCGTACATACTTATGCCTGAGAATTTTGGGTGTTAATAATGCAAAAATTGGATGTTTTAAAATCGCACCTTATTTTTTTTAGATAAATTACATCAAGTTACATTCACGAAGGTAACCATTCATGAGAATAAAATTGACTGTATTTATTATTCTATTAAAATAAAAAAGCGTAAAAATAATTCTTTAATTCCCTCTTAATGGGAGCTTATTACATTATCAAAGTTTGTAGTGAAAAATTAATAAAATAATTCGTGGTGTTATCCTTCTTCTTTTCTTTTTAAAAGAATCTTTTATTAAATGATTATTGGCTGTATCATTAACCTGTAATTCACCTACAATATCTATATGGTTGGAAAGGGTCAATGCCCTACTCATAATGATAGTTATCCTTTAAGATTAACAATAATTCAAGAGATTTATAAGAATAATGTGTGGGTTCTAATATGTTTTGTACTCTTCCACTACGAGTGGTATCAATATATGCAACTAATATACATGAATATATGCTTAACATAATGTATATGGTCTATCATACATTGTGGTCATCACAATGTGGAATATAGTTCATGAAAAACCCAGCTTACCCAGCATCCCATACCACAGAGATTTGTCGGTGTGTCCAACATTAATGTGGATTTATGCAAACATCTTAAGGCAACATAACATGCGATTGGAGAATTTACGTGACATGATGTATTCATGAAGTGATTATTTGCGACATCCAATCCCAAGAAGTGATGTAACACACATGACGATTTACTTACATCGATTGTGCACCACTCACCAATCCACAAGATTACGTGCCGACCAAGAAGGCCGCTACCGAAAATGCATTACGTCCATGAGAATATATATGGACCACTATATATGAGGCCTATAATATATCACTTACATCAATAGAGAAATAAGTCGAACCATGAAAGTTTTAGAATTGCAAGACACATGCCCAAGCCATAAAGGGAGGTAGCACAAGGCTAACCTAATAAAGAAGAAAAGTATGATTAAGTTATCTCAATAAAAGAGAAGAGTAGCAAATAGGCTAACTCAACAAGAATAAGGAGAGATGATCAAAAGGCCAACTTAATATAGAATGGAAGCACGCATCTCTTTCAAAATTAGTAAGAGGGCAAGGCTTGTATCCATCACCCCACATAAATACATAAAAATCACATATAATTAAAATTCTACCTGAACCATAATTTCCAAAAGGATAAATAATTGATAATGGTGAACCAATCAATTACATGGAAAATCACAATAATATAAAATACGCGAAAACAAAATAAATCATATTAACTCAAATTAGTGTACACTTAAAGGAATCTCTCGCCTTAGCCTTAGATCTAAACCCTTGGTAGATCTCGATGTAGGAAAGTTTTTATATAAATCATGACATCTCTTGAACAAGGCAGGAGGAGGATGATGGGCGACTAGGCTTTCTCTTTCTCTTTCCCTTTCCTTTTCTCTTTCCCTTTCTTCTATCCTTTTTCATTTTATTTTTCTTTCTTTTTCTTGGACGTGGGATCATGGGTGTGTGAGAGGAGAAGGGTATGCACTCTTCCTTTTATAAAGGAGTCGGTGTGTGAGAGGGGGTGTGTTTCACATCCCACTTGTATTGAGTTTCTCTAATTTGACTTTTTCTAACGATCTTTCTTTAAATCTAATTCATCTAGTGTGCCAGGGTCGTCGAATAGGATGTGGTATATAATTTTCTTGGTGATCCAAAATTTAGATTGATTTATATTGAAAATTCTCCTAATAGGTGCCAAAACAAACTTATTCTAAATTAATGGTCCACACTTAATGATCAGGGCCCAATTTTAGGAGAAATGTGTAGTTAGGATAAGCACGCTTGGACAAAATTTAGTGGTTGATCGATTGTGAAAAATCCTAAATATAAAATTTCACCTTTTGTACTAAAAAGAATGAACTGGCTTCAACATTCAACAATGTAGAATTATAGATAGGGGTCTAAATTTTATATAACCTCGTAGTCATATGAGATAAAGTATGGTCCAAATTTGAATTGCGATGGATGGCAGGAAGTGGTTAAATCGGAAGATCCAGATATATAAGGAATTGGTAAGCGTCAAAAGGATAACTTCATGCCTAAGCAAAAGCCTACCAAAGTAAGCCTTCATATTTTACACTTGGTCCATATTATGGGCAATCCAAGTCTTTTATATGAAGGAAAATATCTTACTACGATTACCCACAAAGTTTCTTCACTCGATGGACACCAAAATCAATAGTTAGGGAGTTGATTTATCAATTGAGTCACTTCTACAATGATCTAAGGGCTGAAATTTGACATGTATAGTTAATTTATGATACATATACAAGGTATAAAATTTCACATCAAAAGGATCGTGAGAACCATGTGATTTAGAATTCAAAGGTCTAAGTTAATGGCATTTTCATAATTATTATTGATATGAGAGTTTTGAGAATTCTAATGGTTCTACATGATTATAGGCATGCTTCTAAGTAATTCTTACAAAATAACTTATATCTAAATCATTATGAATAAAAAATTATTCACCAAATTAATTAAGAGAATGTATATATATCAACAAACATAATGGAGGTCAAATGACATGTTAAAAATAGAAAAACTTAATGGTTAGTACTATGATCATGTATGTAAGTGGGTGTACTGTCAGTTTTGTAAATGGATGATCACAAGTGAATTTTTGGAGTGATTAATAAGCAGAACATGTATACCTTTATATTCAAGTGACTTGTTCACATGTGTAAGTTTATAAGATTGTAGTTATGATGGTGTGTTAAGCATATTCATAGGTGGTGAACAAGATGAACGGATTAGAATTTTAATTTGATATGTGTATAAGTAGATGCAGATATCAATTAGTTAGTTTACTATGATCGGGTGGTCGAAACTCAAAGTGGACGGTCAGATATCTTTACCTATTGGTGGATAGTTGGTTGAAATGTTGGTTATGATAGATAAGTGCGAGTACTTGATCTATGGATGAAGATCATTCTCAACGATCAGATTCATGTTGGAGGATGAATGCAAGGTTAAGATAGCTAAATTAGTATCGTACACATGTCCATATTTAGTTAAACTTCATGGTGATACTTGAAAACTTTCAATACTCGGGTATTGAAAAGTTCGGGGTGTTACATTTTGAGCATCACTAGCATATCATGTGTATGGCAGACTTGTGCATAGTGCCACCTTTGTTTACTTGCATGACTCTTTAAGGGAGCTCAAAAAAGCATTTCACTTCATTAACTTCCAAATCCTCTCTTTAGTAAGGAGGATTTCATTTACAAACCCATTTACTTCAACTTCATTTCATTTACATGTATTTACTTCCCTCCTCGAATGATCGACCTGCCCGATTCTTGTGCACCTGCTTCAGGCCTCTGTTAAAGAGCTGATTGGGACTACTGGCTAGGGTCTTCTCTCCTCTCTGCACCCCTTGCTACCCTAGTTCATCTTTAACCACATCAGTGATGAAGGAATCTGCACTTCCCTATCAGCCGATAAATGCATCTAGACGCCCTCCTCTTCTGGGGAATTCTCAGTTCGATTAGCTGCCCCACTCCTCCGAATTTAGGCAAAGAAGAAGGCCTGGTCGAGATGGGTTTGACACGCTAAGCTGCCTCCGAAACTCTCCATGCTGGTTTGGAAGCTTATCCACAAGGCCATTCCAGTAGACGTCAGAATCCAAAGCACGGGCGTCTCGTTCACATCCAGGTGCAACTACTGCCCCACTCCGTCGACCCCTCAGACGGAATCTATTGACCACCTATTTCTATTGGGGACCAAAGCCAACTTGGTATGGGCCCACTACACTAGGGCCCCGTCCACTTCCTCGACTGTTAGTATGGCATCTTTCTAATAGACTGTAGCCACATCCTCCCCTAAAAAATGGCCCATCGTGGGCCTTATTCCAGCCTTCATCTTTTGGGAGCTCTAGAGGGCGAGGAACGCGGCTCATTTTGATGAATACGATATTCCTATCCTTGTCATTCTATCCAATATTCAACACTAGATCAACCAACTTAGCCCACTTCTCCCTGCCCACAACACCGCCAACCGCCTTGCATCAGCTGTCCAAGTTGCCCTTGGCATGCCCATTCGCCCCTTACAGCCCCCTCTCCTTGCATTGTCAAATGGACTAGGCCGCAGTCTGGCTGGATTAAGCTGAATGTCGATGGATTAGTGTTCACAACCCTAAGTGTAGGGTCGCGATGTAGTAATAATCTCGGTGAGACCGAGGTCGAATTCACAGGGACTAAACTTGTACATATTCTGAAAGGAACTAGAACTAAAACTAGAAAAAGATTTAAATCTAAATATGGAATAAAAGAGAGTAATTGTTAAGGATTTATCAAATATCAAAAGTGAACTAGAGTGTCAAGGATCCACTTGCAATGATCAGGGAGCCCTCTTATTTGATTCAAGTACTACAATATGAATTGGAGTCCTATTCTATTCAATTGGAAGATATAACAAGTAAGATCAAGTATAAACGTTCCTTGGCCTGATTCTCAATATAGGAGAATTGTGATAATTGGAAGGGATTCCATTACCAAACCATGTCCATGGGACAATGACTAACAACAAGATTTACCAATCCCACAATCTCAAAATCATAAAAAGAAGATACTCAAAGCTATTGCAGATCTACTGTAATTTGAGTCACAATAAACCATTAAAAACTGAAAGTATTCCTTAAATATCAAATTAGAATTAAAGAAGGTTCAACATAAACATGAATCAAAGTAAGAGAAACATCTCATCACGCTACAAGCTTCACTTCTTAACCCTAGCTAAGAGGTTTAGCCAACCATAGACATAATTGGACCAAAGTCTCTTAAGAAAAATATGAAAACAACTAAGGAAGAAGAAGAAAAACTCTTGGCGATGGCTTCTCCACCCTTTTGCTCCACTCCTTAAACCCTAGAAGATGCCTAGGAACATCCTAGGGAGTCATATTTGTAGTTGTGGAACTCCAACTTACGCACGTAGTTGGAAAACTCTAGAAACCGCTAGGGGTGCACACGGTTATGTGTTCGAGGTGAAACCGCACTATAAACTGCTCCTTACGGTTCTAGGATTTTTGGAACCGGAACTGGACCGTTAGCACTATAGAACCGAACTGGAACCGGACCGTGAAAACCGGTTCGGTTCTGGATCGGTTCTACGGTTCTGGGCTTTTTATAATCCAGACCAATTGCATGTTCTATTTTATAATTTAGCCCATGTCCATTCGCATTGTGATCTATTTGATGAATGGTTTAGATATTGTATATGGTGTGAAAAAATATATTTATGAAAACGATCAAAAGGTGCATTGTAAACCATAAATCATGAATCAAATATACAACTAAAATATATTATAAACTCACGGTTCTAGGTTCAGTTCCACAGTTCGATTCCATGTTTGGTTCTACGGATAGGATCCACAATTTTGATTCACGGTTCGGATCCACGGTTTGGATCACGGTTCGGTTTGGTTCTACATACCCCCAAACTAGAACCGAATTGAACTAAACTGTGCTTTAATTTTTAGAACCGAAATCGGAACCGATGCATTCTAGAACTGGACCAAACCGGACCGTTTGGTCAGTTCTGGTCCAGTTCCACGGTTCTACTGGTTCGAGGAGTCTCTGTGAGGAGTCCAGAGAAGCTCCATGGATTCAGAGTATTTATCCTCATCACGTTCATCCTTGCGTCAGATGTTAACGTCCTCCCTGCCAAGATTCAGGGCCTTATCTTCTTAGATAGAACCAGGCTGGGCAACATTCGTATCACCTAACCCGTGTTCGCGTCTTCATATTTCCATGCAATTCCCTGTTGCTCTTATGATAGGAGGGCCCACATGTTGGGTCCCTCCCGAGTCTCAAGTTGTTAAGTCTTTTTGTGATGATATATGATTATTGGTTTTTTATAAAAAGAAAAAAAGACACTTCAAATACCATTTACCTTCATTTACTCCCAATTCCCTACATTTACCTCCATTTACGTCTATCCAAATTGCCCCTTAAAGGAAAACTTCAAAAGGACTAACCCCAAAGGATTAAATGAGAAATTCTCTTAGTGCTTTCCAAGCACAATAAGTTTTAGTGTTCCTAGATACGTTGAGATACTTAGACAATCCAATCCATTGATCTAAACTGCCCATTAGATCTAGCATACAATTCTTGGGCTACAGTGAAAATATTACACTGATTTGACAAATATTAACCATCGATTAGTTACCTTTAATATGGACAGTAAAGATCATTTACACAAAAATATGTCTAATAAATAATTTGATCCAATTATTTGTTGGGCACCATCATTTAATGTGTATGATTCTGAAGAAGAACTTTTGTTAGGGAATCATGCACTTCCCATAATGGCTTGAAAATTTGATAGATAAATAAAATAAAGCTAAATCAAACATGGACTGGATCTTCTGATCAGTACAATTTTCTCATGGCGGCTGATAAAATGTGCCCTGGGCTTAGTGAACAGTTCATACCGATCCATTGGAACATTCAAATTCAAATGAACTGATTCAACTAAAAGCACTGTAACCTGCATTACTATGAGAGAACCACAATTTATCGTGCTCTGAGACGACCAAAGCATTGCTCATGAAGAATTATAGAGATTTTATTACAATATATGAAGAAAATATTACAAAAGGCTACGTAATTAATACAAATTTTACATTTTGGTATGAAAATAATTTCTATAAGCTACCTCATTGATGTATGTAATTTTCATCCGAGTAACTTCCATTAAGTTTCTGTTATAATTCTTGATTGAAGCAAATGGGTTGGTGGCTTAGGTGGGCCCAACTGTGATGCTTATGAAAAATCCATCCCACTCATCAGGTGTTTAACCTCATTTTAGTGCAACAACCCAAAACTTAGCCCCATCTGTCATTCTGGTGGACCACATGAATGAAAAAGTGTATAGGGAAACATTCACCCACCAAACTATTTTCTTTCGTGGGCCCACCTACATCATCGATGGGACTGATTTTTTGGCAATAGGCCTAAATTTTGGTGTGGCATCTAATTGATGGAATGGATTTTATATAATCATCATGGTGGACCTTGTAAAAAAAAAAAATCATGGGTTTATGTCTCTTTCCATACTGCTTCGGTTGGAGATTATTTCCGACGTGTAAAACTAAACCTAGTATAGTAGTCGGGTACACATGAGAATACCACTCAGAGCAATTATACCCCACGAACATGCGACGAAATTGATATATACACCCACTCTTTGTTGGTTAGCTTTTAAAAAAAAAAAAAAAAAAAAAAAAAAAAAAAAAAAAAAAAAACCTAGCATAGTAAGAGATTTTGCCCATAGAAATTTTGAAAAGAAGAAGAAGAAGAAGAAGAAGAAGAGGATGGCATCAGATAATCATGTTGTTAATCCTTCATACAAATAAATACTTCATCTAAGTACTCATACTTGCTTACCAAGCTCTAATTTTATTTGAAGTTAACACTGCATTACATAGTAGAAGTCTTGAATGAAAATGGCAATGGGCCTGGTGGCCCAGCACTTAGCCCCTAAACATGCATGGCCTGAATATTGGGTCTGGGCTTGAAATCTAGGCCCAATGTTGGGGCCTAGTCAATGATTAATGGATAATCCAGTTGGTCCAGTCCAATCATCAAGTGGGCCACCATTATGTAATAAAAATACATGGTTTAAAGACGTGCTAATCTATTCGTCCTAGACATGACACTAGTTAGATCTAGGTTATGTTTCAACGGTAGAACAATTTCTATGACAAGACTAGCGGTAGACGAAGTTTATCAAAAGATTTTTTTAGTAAACTATTTCCAACCATTGATTATTTAAATCTTTTCTTTAGAGGGTCCTCCTTGCAGGGTAATGATATGCAATGTGAATGATTCAACAACGGAGATTCCTTGCCCATAATATGAGCATTTGTATGTATATCATATCTATCACAAGACTTTTGATAGGAGAAACATTTCTGGAGACTTTTGATAGGAGAAACATTTCTGGTTAGACCCATCTGTGAAAGAGTGGAGTGAATGAGAAACATAGCTAATTTTGAACCATTGATGAAAAAGAGGATAAATGGTTAGGGGTTAAAATGGGCCTAGTAATGTTCAACAGATTGGAATTTCATTTATCAATAGATTTTTATCTTCCATTTGAATGCATTTATATTATTCTTTTAGTTGCCGTGATAGGTGAAATTGCTATAGGTCGTCAGTAATAAATACTTAGAATTAGAAATCCAAAATCAAATAAAATAAATAAGGTCGTGATTTATTTTGTATTATTATTATCACATCGATTTTCCTTCAATTGATATGGGACCATTGCAACCCTAGTCCTGTGTTGAATAAGAAATGTTTAATCTGTGTTCATCGCCCTACACTAGTAACTCATCTTGAAAAAATAGAAATAATCAAACACAATTAAATGTTATTTATAAGAACATATATTTATCTATGAATGTAAATAAGGAAAACCATAGGAGGAAGCCATTTGGATGAATATAAATAATCAACACCATAATAATCAAATACAAAGCTTTGTCAATTAAGCTTAATGCACAACATGTGTCTAATATTGATCGAGTGCCTTTAATCATAGAGTAGAGAAGGCAATTTTGGTTCGATCAAAGCCTCTATCAGTTTAACCGAAAATTCCATATTCGATCTTGTTGCTCATTATAATGTTTTGCACATTTTTGGTTTGACCGAATGTGTGTGAGTTGGTTCCATTCAATCTGACCGAAGATCCCACGGTCCAACTGAACAGAATACATAAGTGTGGGTTTGATTTCCTAATCTTGTATGAGAGTATATAAGCAATATCCTAATCGCAATTTGGGTATAGTAGAACGAGAAAGCACACACAGAGAGAGAGAGAGAGAGAGAGAGAGAGAGAGAGAGAGAGAGAGAGAGAAGGGTTTTGTGATGTAGAGCGGGTCATGGACAGTTACATGGCCAAGATGGATCAGAAAAGGCCCGGTTGACGACAAAAGTGATTCAGACCATCAGACCTTAAATCGGGCGTATCTTGCAATCCGGAATGAGTTATCAGACATAAAATATATGATTTTGGGGTAGAACAAGCTACTTTAGCCAACCAACCCTGCTACGCTGGGTTTCCCAAGCCGGATTTGCGAAATACTGCCAGATCAATGGTCGTTTCCCTATTTTAATTTTGTTTTTACTATAAATAGTAAGTTTTAGCTTGATGATAACTCTTCATCCGTTGGCCTTTAGGAGTTGCGTCCAACATGAAAAGAGCTTAGAAAAATTAGGAGAACAGCTTGGTGAAGCCAAATAGGACACTTACTATTTTTGGCCGAAAACCTTGCACACTAGTAGACATCACCGACCGTCTATAAATAGTAAGTTTACTATTTATAGTAAGTCACATATTCTAGGAGTTTTAGTTGTAGTTTGATTCTGATTTCTTTCTCATTGCTTGGTATCCCTATTTAAAGGGTTGTGAACTTGTTTTTATTCATTCATCAATCAATTTTGAATTTATTAGAATTTATTTCTATTTTTCTTACTTTCTTTACTCGTAGATTCAAGAAGTCTCTGTGAGGAGTCCAGAGAAGTTCCGTGAATTCGGAATAGTTATCCTCTTGAGGAAGATGATGCTTGACCTCACGTCCTTCTCTGCGTCATTTTGAAGGGGATTTTAGGGTTTCTATTGTAACTTGTAACCATCTCTTTTATGCTTCAAATTATAGTAGATTAATCATTTCTTTATGACATAGTTTTTTCCCACAAGGATTTTTCACATAAAATTTGTGTTTTATGTGTTTGGTTGGATTTTTCTTTATTTATTGCTTGTTTGATTTATATGTAAGTTTGCTTCCGCACCTAATAAGCGGTGTTAAAGCTTGTTGTGTCCCAATAAGTGGTATCGGAGCATAAGGTTGGGGTATTAGATTGAATTTGGAAACATGACATCGAGGGGTTCAAATGTGAATTTGAGATAGAGAAGTTCATAAGAAAAAATAATTTTAAACTATAGAGGTTGAAGATTGAAGGCCTCCTAGTTTAGCAAGGGTTACAGCGTGCACTCCTTGGGAAAATACATCATCCAAGATCCATGAAGAAAGATGATTGAGATGAACCTGATGAGATGATGATTAATATAATCCAATTCTTCTTGGACGATGAAGTCTTGTACAATTTCATTAATGAGATGGCTATTGCGGGCTTACGGGCGAAGCTGGAGAGCATTTATATGATGAAATTGCTTACTAGTTGTGTATATCTGAAGAGATAGTTGTATACTTTGAAGATGGTGGAAGGGTCAGATCTGTCTAAGTACATTAATATCTTCAACAAGCTAGTTTTCAAGTTGACAAGCGTAGAGGTGAAAATCAATAAAGAAGACAACCCTAAATTTATTGACGTCTCTCCTGGAGTCCTATGAGTATTTGGTTGATACTTTGTGCTATGGTAGGGATACCTTAGATGTCGAGATTATTATCTTAGGCCTTTAAAGTAGTTGAGAAGGAAGAGCAGATGTGAAGGAATTTCTAAGGATGAATTCTTTGCTCAAGGAAGACAGTCTGAGAGAGAGAAGGAGAAATCGCGATCTAGATCTAAGTAAAAAAGCAAAGGCAAGTTGAAGTATTGTAGTTGTTAGAGGGTGAGACATATGAAGAATGACTATTAATATCACAAAGCTCATAAGGAGGAGAAATTAGATGATTCGCCAAAGGAAGGTAATTTAACATAATCTAGTTAAGGAATGAGTGGTTGTGATGTATGTTCAATGTCTAGGGTCGATCATTTCTATCATAAGTAGATTTTGGATATGGAGGCATCGTATCATATGTGTCATCATTGAAGTTGGTTCACAACATATAGCGAGTATGATGGTGGCATGGCTTTTATGAGCAATGATCATGCCTATAAGATGTTTCGAATTGGTTTGGTTCACATCCAAATGTTTGATGGGGTGGAGCGTACTCCAACTGATGTGAGGCACATTCTAGATTCGAAGAAGAATTTGATCTCTCTAGGAGCTATAATGCACTTGGGTGCAAGTTCGCAGGTTATGAAGGTGTCTTGAAAGTTTTAAAAGGGGCATTCAAAGTTATAAAAGAAAAAAAGAGCAGAAATCTTTACAAGTTAATTGAGAATACTATATCGAGCGGATTTGCAGTGTCTATAGGAGAGTCCACATCAGCATATTTATGGCATGTATGCCTAGGTCATATGAACAAGTGAGGTATGAAGATACTTTTCGATCGTCGTTTAATTTCTATTTTTAAAAGTTTTAATTTAGATATATTTGAGCATTGCATATATGGAAAACAATCAAGGTTAAACTTTAAAACTAGGAGGTATGTTAGTAAATGCTAGCTTGACTATGTGCATTCGGATGTATGGTAGACATCGCCTAATATTTTTGGAGGAGGATCATCATTTTTTATTATATTCATTGATAATTTCTCTATAAAGGTTTCTGTTTACTTTATGAAACACAAATCTGATGTTTTCATTACTTTTAAGACTTGGAAGGCAATGGTTGAAAATCAGACTGGGCGAAAAGTAAAAATTCTGAGGATAAATAATGGTGGAGAATTTACTTGTAAGGAATTTAATCAATATTATAAGAATGGGGGGATAGCGAGGCACAACACAGTGAGGCATACAACATAGTAGAATATTATGGCTAAACGTATAAATCATACTCTTCTAGAAAGTTCTTAGAGCATGTTGAGTAATGTTGAATTGGGCAAGAAGCTATGGGCTGAAGCCGTCTCTACGGCTTGGTATTTAGTAAATCGATCACCCTCTACAGCTATTGATTATAAAACTCAAGAAGTATAATGTGGTCAGGTAGTTGATTATTTAGGGCTACGGATATTTGGTTGTGATGCTTACTCTCATTTACCATCAGTTGAGAGAGATAAGCTATACCAAATGGTTAAGAAGTATACTTTTGTCGGCTATGGTGATGGGGGTGAAAGGTTACATATTGTATGACCGGGTTTCACGAAAATCATATTTAGCTCGAACGTCAAGTTTGATGAAGGTTCTTTATTTCGAAAGGATGAGCGTAGGAAAATGGAAAAATTAGTGATTGGTGTTGAAACATACAAGGGTGAAACACTTGAAGAACCTGAGTCAGAAATAAAGGTATAAGAAGAGGTAGAGCAATCATCTATTAGGAGAAATCCACAAAGCGATAACAAGGTACCGTTGAGATATAGGGATGACTCAAATATTGCATTTACTCTCATTATAGATGAGGGGGATCGGTATACTTTTCAAGAAGTATTAGGAGACAGAGAAGTGAATAACAGTGATGTATGATGAGATGGACTCTCTATATAAAAATAAAATATGGGAGCTGGTGGAGTTGTCCTTTGGGCGTAAAGTGATCGATTGCAAGTATATTTACTGAAAAATTGGATAGGTACAAGGCTAGATTGGTAGCGAAGGGTTATGCTCAGAAAGATGGTGTTTACTTCAGTGAGACATTCATCCTAGTGATAAAATAAGTATCTATTAGATTTTTAATGGCGTTGATTGCCTAATATAATCTAGAATTAGATTAGTTATATGAAGACTATGCTTCTACATATGGAACTAGAATAACAGATCAACATGAAACAACCAAAAGTGTTCATGGTGCAAGGAGAGGAGAATATGGTTTGCAGGTTAGAATGTCATTGTATAACTTAACATAATCGCCTAAGCAGTGGTATAAGAAATTTGATTATTTCATATTCAATTATCAGTTTTTCAGAAATGTATTCATTCATTATGTCATTTTATATCATTCAATGACAGAGAATTCATTATTCTAATGTTGTATGTTGATGATAGATGTATTTATCATCAGCCATATCATGTCTGAAATCAATATATTGAAGGCTTAGTTATTTAGAACATTTGAGATGAACGATATGGGAGCTGCAAATAAGATTCTCAACAATGATATACATATAGGTAAAAATAGAAGCAGGCTATGGTTTTATCAAGATGAGTATCTTGTGAAGTTGTGGTTTTCTTAGGAGTATCTTGTGAAGGTCTTGATCAAGTTTGGATTAGAAAAGGCCAAACTAGTTAGCACACGTTGCTCACTTTTTGCTTTCTTTAGAGTAATGTCTTGCGTCAGATAAAGAAAAGTGGTATAAGTCTCATGTGCCCTACTTAAGCGGAGTTGGTAGTCTTACGTATGCTATGCTCTGTACTAGATCAGATATTTCACACGCGATAGGTGGTGTGAGTAGATATATATCAAACCCCAGCAAACAACATTGGAAGACAGTGAAATGGTTACTTCGGTACATACGAGGTATGACGGAATATGTCATGGTTTTCAAAAATTCTATGGAGAAACTTATAGACTATGTGGATGCGAATTATGTAGAAAATGTAGATACTTGAAGATCGATTTCTGATTACTCATTTGTGTTGGTAGGTATAACTATTAGTTGGATGTCAGAGCTTTAAGCTATTGTTGCTCTTTCCACAATCAAAGTTAAATACATGGTGGTGATGAAAGAGTAAAGTAAGAGCTTTGTTGGTGTTAATTTTAAGATTAATGTACATAAGATTAGGAAGAGTAAAATTAAGAATGAAGAATAAGGTCATCCAAATAACCTAAAATGATAAAGAGAACGTAAAGATGGTTCCACCATGTGCTATAAAAAGATGAGAAGGGTATGAAGGACTTCTTTTTATTTTATTTTTTTAATGTAATAAAGATGGAGCCTTAAATAAGAATTTTGGTGAATGGGATTTGTAAAGCTATATGTAAAAAAAAAAATAATAATAAAAATTAAAACATTAAAAGAAAAGGAAAAAGTAAAAAAAAAAAGAAGCAAGGACAAAGATATGATGATGACGATGGTATCAATTAAATAATAAACTCATGGTAAAAGAGAAAAATGATGCCCAACCTTATATTTTAAGTGGTTGTTGAGGACAGGTAAGCCAAGGATGGGTGTGGGTTGATCCGACTGATTTGGGCTATCCTAGAGGGGTTCCTAAGCTTCTGCCCCTTTTCCTCCTCAGGCAGCCTGTCCCAGTTGGGCCTATTTCTACCCCCGGTGCATGCTCGGTCCATTCTGTTTTAGGCTATAGTTTTCCCTTGCATATGATAGGTGTGGCCCTTTTCTTTTTGCTAGGGCCAGCCCGATTGGATGTACATTTGGTTTGATCAATGAAATAGGCAGTTCTTTTTTTTTATTATTTTAATGGTTGAAAAGTTGGATTTCCACACCATTACTTTGAAATGGAAAATGGGTATGTAAACATTTAGATCTTTTAATACTTATACTGGACTTCAACACGTTTATGTGGTCTCTTTCATTTGAACAAAAAATGTGCTTCATCTAAAATCATAGCCAACAAAAAATAGCATTTGATTTTTCAAATACAAGTTATGGGTTCTAGCTTTGTCTTAGTTACTTATCTCTCACTTAATATTATGATAAGTTGATGAGTGACCACACAAACATATATAAATGATTGAATGCATTGATGGAAGAAGTTGCATTAGAATCTAACTCCTTGCTCTTTTAATACTTTGGATTCTAGGTGCAAAGATGTGTGGATGATAAATCTATTCTCATGGCAACATATGAAGGCGAGCACACTCATGCGCTTAACAGTGGACTTGAAGGCTCAACTTCTTCACCACATGGCTTAGACCCTGGTTTAGCATGTTCTATCCCAGTTAATCCAGTTCAACCAACTATCAGCCTTGATATGACCTTGTGTGGGACTGATCAAGAGATAAACAGACCCACTCAAAATCTCAATAGCAACAACAACAACAACAATAACATCACCACCACCGCTGCCACTGCCACCACCACCAACAACATGGCCGTGTATGTGGCATCTTTAACTAGAGATCCCAACTTCATTGCAACCTTAGCAGCCGCGATTGCACAATCCATTGTAAACCCTCCTCATTCACCCAAGAGGTGAAATTTAAAGTTGAATTATTAGAAATCATTCAAGTTGGAAACAAAATTAAGAATTTTTATAAATTTTCAGGCTCGAAAAGACTCCTTTGTAAGTGATTTTTTTAATTTTTTTTATTTTAAATTATACATTCTTTAGGGTGCATTTGGTTGCACCCTAAAGAAAGTAAAAAAGAAATCACTAATTTAGTTGAATCAAATATCATTAAAGTTCATGATATTTCATGATTAACTAATAAGATTTTTTATGAATGGTGGGAGTATACGCGTGTAAATTTAATGGATTGGCAAGAGGCTTTACACTTTTGGGCAGGCACCCCAGAAAGTTTCAAGCCTCATGCATCGTAAACTAAACCAAATCAAAACTATACAATTAAGCACAGAAGACCAGGCAAATCCTATTAGTAAGGGTGTATTTGGTTGCCCAAATATCATGAAATATTGTGAAAATTTTACACCAAATTAGATTGGTTTAATGATGAAAAACCATAATATTTTTGAACCAAACGTACCTTAAAAAAATGCAACCTAAATTTCGGGAACTGCGGAAGTGGGTTGGGTTGGGCGTAGGTTGCATTGGGCTTAGACCAATTATACTAAATGGGCTGGATTTTGCTTGAAATGATGGACTATGGATTGCGATGGGATGCGATATTATGAGTCGGTCTTCTCTCACACCTTCTCGAGTGCTTTGGCTTCCATGCACATGTGATCGTACCCTTGTACAAGTGCCCAACTTTTCATGCGAGTGCATGATTCACAATCATGTGCCCTTAACCCTTCCATAGACCTTAGGAGTGTAAGTGTGTACCCCTGATTGTTTGTATCCCCTCCATGCATGAGCGCACTCGCCCAATTAATCTCAGAACCTCCTCATATGTGTCTACATGTACATATATGCTCTTGCGCATGTATATTCTTGACCCTACGTTTGTGTATGCATACTGCCATGAGCGAGACTCCTACCTCTTGATCATGTAGGTCCGACCCCCACCACCGTGCGACCTCCATGCACATGCGAAATTGTGTGCATGTATACAGGAGCATCATATATGTGAGGAGCACCAAACCAACCCAACCCAATCTCTACATCCACCACTTAAACCCCTCTTACATCACCCCCTAGCCACCTCGCCACCTCACTCCACCCATTTAACCCTAGTTAAGCCAATCCCCACATCATCTAACCCTAGTTTAAGTTTCTAATCTAGGTGGGGTTAGTTGCTAGAGAATTTTGCAATCCCCTTAAACAAGTTGGTGCATGAAAGATCAAGGGATCGAAGGCCTCTCAGAGTAATAAATGTTAGAGGAATTGATCCTTCAAAGAAACTTGAGTATTGAGGGTGGAAAGATTCTGCTAGCCTAGGGTTTTAAGGCAACTTAGCATTTGGTAATCGTACATGCTAGACAGCCTGGGGGCTTCACCAGAGCCTCCCAACATTACCCCAACAATCATGACCACCATTAAGAGGAGAATACTATGCAACAATGGAAGTAAGTAATTATGAGTCGAAAAAGGGAGGGCGATTTCACCATGTTCATAGGAAATTTCCCCTTGGACTGCTTTACGAAAGATATCAGAACAATTTTCATCAAATATAGGAAGGTAATGGATGTTCATATTTCATTAGATTCAATGTCCTCAAAGAGTAGAGGTCTGGCTTCCATCAAGTTCTTGACGAAGTAGACGATGGGGTGGGAAAAAGGGTTCCCGATTAGAAACACATAGATTGAAGAGTGGTAACAGTCAAAGTTATGAAGCCTAAGCAACCATTGAAGCCTTACCTCCTCCACCATCTCCAACCCAAGTGTCATCCCAAAATCCCCAACAGATCTTAGCTCCTACCCAACCCTCATTTCAGGTCCATCCCTCTCCCCCTCCCCACCCCTATCTGAAAACGGCCACGAGGAGGTTAGAACCGATGAAGGAGAAATCAGTACCAGGGTGGACAACATAGTGGTTCTAAGGATAAGAAAGGAACTAGCGCTGGCGCTAGTGGCCATAGCCTCTGATCCCAACCTTCCGATTATGCAGCTAATATGCTCTCTCCGTGACTCTAGGTTTGCATCCTCTATGATCGACGTAATCGGGATACTGCCAAATTGGTTCCTCTTGGTCTTCAAAATGAGAGTGGATTTGATTGATTTCATTTTGGAGAGTAGTTTCCACCTTAATTTGTGGATCTAGGCCCTAGAACCATGGAAATCAATCTCGGTCCTATGGCATTAAGGAGTTTGGTCGAGGCTCTATGGCATACCTGCCCATGCGTAGATGGAATCGATGATATGTCGATCTTCAAAACTAATTCAATTCAGTAGTAGAGATCAATAGTGCGACGAGGTATGGTATTATTTAGATATTTCCAAGGATCAAGGTGAAGCTCAGACTAGGATCAAACATTCACAAGGTTTTACGCCTTTAGGTGAATGACGAAACCTTTTCAATTTTCTCTACGTTAGAACTAATAACTATGGATTTAGTGCCAAGTGGGATATGTGGAAATCAGCATGAGGCTTAGTTAGAGGGAGAAACAACAAAAGCTTGGTGAAGTGTCGTTTCCAAAGCTCAGGCAACCTCCCATCCAAACACACTCTAGGTGTTTGTTAAGGGGTCCTAGAGACTAGACCTGGAAATTCGCAGGTAGTTGAGTTGGTCAATCTGGTAATGGGGGAATGCTTTCCACCCCAGGATTCCCCGATTGGGCAATTGGCTAAGGTATAGGCTAGGCATCATGGTCACACACCAATTCTCCATTCCCTCTTTCGGGGTGACAGTTAGTATCTCTATGCTCTGACTTGGATCCCTCCTCCTATAATAAAACAACCTCAAGCGAACTAGGAAATAATGGACTTCCCTAGCCGTGAGATGTTGCAGCCAACTGGTAGGCCCAATAATGATGTGCTTTCACAAGAGCAAATGTGTAAAACTTTTCAATACCCGAATATTGAAAGTTCTCGAGTGTTACCATGAAATTTAACTTAATACATACATGTGTACAATACCAATCTAGCTGTCCTAACCTTACACCTATTCTTTAACATGAATTTGACCGTTGAGAATGATCTTCATCCATAGATCAAGCCATCTGATTATTGATTTTAAGACAAGATCATTATATGTCCAAGTATTCTCACTTGTCCATCATAACCAACCGTTCAGCTAACTATCCACCGATATGTAAAGATATCTGACCATCCACTTTGAGTTTTGACTACCCGATCATAGTAAACTAATTTCTTGATACCTACATCCGCTCTTACACATATCAAATTGAAATTTTGATCCATTCATCTTATTCACTACCTATAAATATGCTTAACCCATCATCAAAACTACAATATAAAAAACTTATAAATGTGAACAAGTCACTTGAATCTAATGATATACATGTTCTGCCTCTTGACCACTCAAAAAACCTACTTATGATCATCCGTACACCCACTGACATGCATGATCAGAGTACTAATCAACAAGTTTTTCATTTTTAACATGTCATTTGACCATCCATTATGTTGGTTGATACATGTACGTTCTCTTAATTAATTTGGTAAATAATTTTTTATTCATAATGATTTAGACATAAGTTTTTTTGCAAGAATTACTTAAAAATGTACTTATAACCATGTAGAACTATTAGATTTCTTAAAACTCTCATATCAGTAATAATTATGAAAATGTCATTAACTTAGACACTAGAATTCTGAGATCACATAGTTCTCATGATCCATTTGATGTGAAATTTTATACCATGCCTATGTATCATAAATTAACCATACATGTAAAATTTAATCCATTAAATCATTGTAAAAGTTACCCAATTGACAAATCGGCCCCTTAACCATTAATTTTGGTGTCCATCGAGTGATGAAACCTCGTGGGTAGTCGTAGTAGGATATTTTCCTTCATATGAATGACTTGGATTACCTATAATATGGACTAAGTGTGAAATATGAAGACCACACTTTGGTAGGCTTTTCCTTAGGGGCGAAGTTATCTTTTCAAGGCCTAGCAACTCCTTATAAATCTGGATATTCTGATTTAACCACTTCCTTCCATCCATCGTAACTCAAATTTGGACCACCCTTTTTTCTCATATGATTATAAGGTTATACAAAATTTAGACCCTGATTTATAATATTACACCGTTGAAGGTTGAAACCAGTTTCTTTCTTTTGGCACAAAAGGTGAAATTTTAGATTTAGACTTTTCCACCATCAATCAATCGCCAAATTTTGTCCAACTATTTACCTATCTTGACTACACATTTCTCTCAAAATTGGGCCCTGATCATTAAGTGTGGACCGCTAATTGAGATCAAGTTTGTTTTGTCACCCGTTAGGAGAATTTTCAAGATAAGCCAATTTATATTTCGGATCACCAAGAAAATCATATATCCTGGCTCTATTTGACAACCTTGACATAATAGATGAATTAGATTTAAAGAAAGATTGTCAGAAAAGGAAAATTGGAAAAACCCAATTCAAGTGAGATGTGAAACACACCCCTCTCACACGCTCAGTCCTTTTAAAAAGGGTGTGCATTCCCCTCTCCACTCACATGCCCAAGGAGAGAGAAAGAGAAAGAGAAAGAGAGAAAGAAAGAAAGAGAGAAAGAGAAAGAGAAAGAGAAGGAGAAGCCTAGACGCCCGTTTTCCATATGTATGGTGTCTCTCTTTTGCTCAAACGATATCGTGATTCATGTGGAAGCTTTTCATGTATAAGCTTTCCTACATAGATATCTACATAGGGTTTAAATCTAAAGATAAGGTGAGGGATTCCTTTAAAGCTTACCTTAATTTGATTTGATATGATTTATCTTATTATTTTTCCCTGCAATTGTTTGATTAACCATCATCAATTATTTATCCTTTAGAAATTATGGTTAAGGTATGATTTTAATTATTAGTGATCTTTATGAATTTATGTGGAGTAATGGATACAAGCCTTGCCCTTGCCCTTTACCAATTTTGTTGAGTTAGCCATTGTTACTTTTCTCTTTTGTTGAGTTAGCCATTGTTACTTTTCTATTTTGTTGAGTTAACCATTGCTACTCTCTTCTTTTATTGAGTTAGGTTAACGTTACTCTTCTCCTTTATTATATTAGACTTGTGTTACCTCCTTTTATAGCTTGGGCATATGTCTTGAAATTCCAAAACTCCCATGATTCAATTTATTTCCTCTTTGGTGCAAGTGATGTGTCAGAGGTATCATAACTAGTGATTCAAATATTTATCGTTGATGTAATGCACTCTAGGTAGTGACCCTTTTGGTCGACGCGTAATTCCAGGGGTTGGGTAGTGGTGCACAAATCAATGTAAGTAATTCGTAATGCATGTTACATCACTTCTAGGATTGGATATCGCAAATAGTTGCTTCATAAACAAATCGTGTTACATAATTCATCCGACTCATGTGTTGTGTCGCCTCGAAATGTTCATGTAAATCCACGGTAGCGTTAGACACGTCAGCGAATCTCCGTAATTATGAGATGCGGGTCGAGTTGGGTTTCCTATAAATTATATTCCACATTATGATTATTACTATGTATGATGAGCCATACATACTTTGTTAGGTATACATTCATATACATATACATATATATATATATTATGTGCAACTAATATTTATTATATATATATATATATATATTAGTTGCACATAATGATACCCCTTGTAGTAGTGGACTACGAGACGCATCAAAACCCTTACATTACTTTTATAAATATTTTGAATTATTGCTAATCTTAAAAGATAACCATCACTATGAGTAGGGCGTTGACCCTTTCCAATCGTACAGATGATGCAGATGATGTACAGATTGAAGACCCAGAGGACCATCTCCTTATAGAAGTTTATACTGAATGAATAAGAAGATAGTTTTATGATTTTGATTTATATTTCTGCTGCAAACTCGATAATGTAATAACCTCCTATTGAGAAGGTATTTGAAAATTTGTTGAATTCTTTTACTTTAATGAAATAATAAATTCAATCGATTTTATTCTCGTGAATGGTTACCTTCAAGAATGTAACTGGATGTCATCTAAATGAAAAAAATGGTGTGATTTTTAAAGCATCCAATTTATACATTATTAACACCCAGAATTCTCGGGTATGTACTCGGGCCGCAAAAATTTTGGGATGTTATAGAATGCAACCTGGAAATATCTCGTGTGTAGAGAAGGCAAGAATATTACAACCCTAGGAGACCTCAGTGGAAGATGTGCATAGTCCCTTAAGACATGCCCCAACATCTAGCTTTCCATGGGCCAATTGAGGAGCAGTGGGAAGCAACATTGTGTGACTTCCTACACCTATTTCCTAAAGCTTGTCCCACTGAGGTGTGGTCGACCACGAGAAGTAAAGGGCAATAGAAGGTAGGTATGTTAAGAATGAGTTGCTACCTAGCTTGGGCCATAACAGAATGTGTTCGTTATCACTGGGATCTTGCTCTCACATGCCTTGTTAAGCTTCAGATGGTTCAAGGGTGGTAATCAAGGAAATGGAGTGGCCCTCCCAGGTGCAATCTTCCTTACTAAATGTAGGGGGTCAGTTACAAAAGGACAACAGGAGGAAGGAAAACAAAGAGTTTCATTTGGCAGTCAATGTCTCCCAATTTTTCTTTCAGCAACAAAAAGTGCAAGATAAACTCAGTGGAGGTAGTAGGGGGGACTCATTATATTAGCAGACCGTGATCTAGGGACTATTGTTCACAATGGAACATGCAAATGGAAAAAGGGCCATCTTATAGCAAGTAACGAAGCTAGAGATGTGTTCACAAAGCCCAGGTGCAAGGCTGCGATGTAGTAATAACTCGGTGAGATTGAGGTTTAATCCATAAGGACTTGCAATTGTGTGGTTTCTATAACAACTTGAAACTAAAACTAGAACTAGAACTTAACTAATTATTGAAATTTTATTTCAAGAGTAATTATGTGAAAAACTATCAGAAATAGAATACTAGAGCACCGAGGATCCACTTATAGCTCTCTTAATGTTAATTCACTTGATTCAATTAGACCAGACAACTGGAATCGAAGTCCTATCCTATCCAGCTGGATAATAGATTAGTTAAATCATTATGCATAAGTTTCAGAATAGATTTGAAATTTCATTAAAATGGTTCTCTCATAAAGCATCACCAATATGATTGTAAGATATTCAAAGCATTTATCGTGTCCAGAGTCAACGATAGATCAATGGAATTTATAAATCAATCTATTGCAAATCATATAAGAAACTATTCATTGTTTTCCAAGGCATCCGAAATGCACGGAGTCGACGATGGATGAAAGTAAACTGAAAATACTTTTTCATTCAAACCAAATATTAATGAATTGTTCAACAGATAAACAAAATAACTTGAATCAAAACAAACTAGACATTAAGAAGAACTACAAGCTTCACCTATTAGCTCTAACTAAGAGATTAGCCGACCATAGACATGATTAGACTAAAACTCGAATCGAAAAACATAAAGACTAACCAGAACCGAAGGATTGGAAAAGAGAGAGGACTCATTGAAGCTTCCACAACTCCTTGCTCTACTCATTCTACCCTAATTAGTCTCCAAGAAAGTAATAAACATCCCTTTATAGAACTTTGATTTGCACCGACTTCAAACTGACTTTGAATTTATGCACATGATCACACATTCGATGTCACTTCGATGACATTGAACTCTCATCGAAGGAATTGAGTGAAAATAAAAAACTGTCCAACAACGAATCTTCAAATTCTGTTATTTTCTCTATAGCATTGAAGCTCTTTCGATGACATCAAACACTCTTTCGATGGCATCGAAGGGTGCATGAATATGTCTAGCAAAAAAATCAGAAATTTAGTAATTTTTGCGATGGGATAGAGGGTGGCTTCGATGGCATTGAAAGTGTCATCGATGTCATTGAAGTGTCAATTTATGCACTTCCTGATTTCTTCACTTCAACTCTTCGATTTTCTTCATTCTTCACTTAGTTTCCTTGGATCTTTGGCACTTGAATTATTTAATACTAACCTACATAGGTCTAATTCTTTATTTGGTCATTTTTTTTAGCATTAAATCATTGCTTTAACTATCCTTTTCTCCTTAGCTCTCAAAATTACCTCACAAGAGAAAACATTTGTAATTAGATCGATTAAGCACCTCTATGTTCATAAAACCAAAGTATAATAGGGGGAAATATTTAATATTTCACACTCAACACACCCCGAACCAATATTTTGCTAGTCCTAAGCAAAACATGCAGAAACTAATCTTCAAAAAATCCAAATTTCAAACTTTTCTTAGAAAACAACATTATGTGTAATCCTATACATATGAGTAAAATTCAAAGATATAAGAATGAAATATCAATCAATCTAGAACTTAATTGTAATACCCCATACTTTTTTGTACTTGGGTGTTACCATGAGAACCCGACTTAGTATAAATACAATCCCGATTTATGCGAACAGTCACACTCTGGCCTAAATCCAACCGTCGAGATGGTGGAGCAATTACGAGATTCAAAATCTACCGTCCAACTGATTTGTAGAGGAATCTAATTGTAGGATTGATCGTCAGATCTAGAGCTATAAATCTACCTCAAAGTCAGATGGGTGGCCTATCTTAAGTTGATACCCTAATAATTTATTTTAAATGGGATAGAATTGTATACATATTATAATATAAAAAAATAATTTTATAATTATTTGTAAAAATACGTATGTTACTTAAATTATTTAAATTATATATGAAACAAATTGTAGACCAACACATTATTAGATAATCGATGTATATTAATTAGCATTTACATTTTATAATTTTAAATATATACTAATGTATTATACTATATATAAAATATATATATATATATATATATATATGTATATCTTAATATTAATTTCGCTATACTAATATAAGCATATATAAGCACAAAAGTACATTATAAATATTAATGATTGTAAATAAATACTTATCTATGACTATTAATATATTATACTAAACAAATATAAAAATATATTTTTATTATATAATCTAAGATATTATTTACTAATATTATTATAATGAATGTATAAGAATATTACATAAATTAACTATAGTACACTTGGAATATTCTCAATGATAATTATGAATATATATATATATATGTAATATTACCAATTAAACTTTATTAATTAATAAATGATTGTTAATGTAAAATATAATATGTTAGTAATTATATTCAAATATAAAGTAATGCAATATATATGTATATATGCATATTTATATGTAAGATGATAGTTATATAAATGGGTTGTGGACTTGATTGGCCCACTAGTTAGGTGAATGGTCCTGATCACGAGAGTGGACCTCAGATCACCAAAAATTGATGGTGGTTAGCGCTTATGGGCCATGATTTAGATGATATGGCCCACTTAAGCCGTCGATCCACCTCATTCTTTGGGCCGAGCCCTAAATTGACCTGACAAAATGCATGAACGGAGTGGATCAGATCACAGACATCACTATGGACCCCACAATTGCTGCATATGCACAGCAGGTACGTGCACCCCGCTTTGCACTGAACCATGGAAACTGGTCAGAGTAGCTCTGACCGAAAAATTTCTAAAGAAGGAAATTCCTTCTTTCCTTTTCCCGCGCCCAGCGTGTTTTGAACGAACGAAGGCCGTCCATCGATTCCAATCGTGGCCCACCATCATGGCCCGTATGGGTGATCTGAACCGTCCATCATGATTAGATGAGATCACTGACCTAACCCTAGGTGTTCTCACATGGAGCCGTGCACGTGTGTATATAGGAACTCCAACACAAATGGAGCTGCGTGCGGTTTGTTTCTGAAAACAAAAAATCCCTTTTGTGTGCAGCTGGCAATCTGCAAAAGGCAGTCTTCCCCTATCTTAACCACACGATGAGAGGCATCCTGGCCCTCTATTCAAATCACGTGGATTAGGGTTGTCGGTAGAAAACCGACGCCGGTTTTGTTGCGCCAACGGTTTTCATCTGCCTCCATGCCACGGATTCAATCCAGACCATCCATCCTCCATCCGATGGCTTAGGGAGATTTAGGGCATCAAACAAAGAGCTTATATTGCAAAGGGTGCACTGCCTTATCCCCTGTAGCCGCACTAGTGAGACATACACCATTTTCTTCCATCTTCGAACCCATTGAGAAAAACTCGCTGAAGCTTCGATCCTTCACATCCTTAAGCTTCCTAATGTCCCTCTAATCAATCTACAACAACCGGATTAAAGAAAACTCCATCGGGTGGCGATTTGCCATTGAAGTTAGAGCTTCTTCCCTGAGAGCTCAAGATCTTTTGCCTGCTGACCCAATGTAGAAATAGCTCGACTAGGACCGAGTTCGGTCTGGTCTGGTCGCACGAGCTATTCGGTTGTGGAGAAAGAGGAAGGAAAGTAATGAAAGTAGGGGAGAAGGAGTCTCCCTCTCGACCGTAATCAACTTGGATCGGAACAGCCAGACCGTCCACCAAACGCCTCCTTAGCAGGTGTCAGTTGAAGCCGCCCCAACCGAACTTGCTGTGGCAGGTCTGTCTTCCCAAATAGCTTGGTCCAAATCGCTGGAAGAAGGAAGAAGCAAGGAGAGAAGAGTGCTGTCGCACTCCTATTTGGACTCACATTGGGGGTGCTACACCCAGTCGTTGGGACGACTCCAAACCATTGTTGAGTCCAACACGACTCAGGTGCTGGTTTACTCCAGACCGGGCAGGAGGTTCCAGCCAAAAAAATTAAGGGGAAGCGAGAAGAAGGAAAAACAGAGAAGGAAGGGTGAGGTGAGGTTGGGTCTTTGCCGAGTTGACTCGGTTAGACCGAGTCTATCCGAGTCTGACTGGGTTGAGTCAGACATGGGCCTGGTCCAGACCCAATTGGGAGTGAAAGGAGGAATGAAAGAAAGAAAAAAAAAGGGGGGGGGGGGGGGGGGGGAATGAATAGGACTACCTTGCATTCCGAGTCTCGATTGAGTTGACTCGGTTGGTTCTAGCTAAGTTCGGGTCAAATCGCCAAGTTAAACTACCGAGTCAAGGTAAATCAAAACTCATTTCCTTTGTTATTACTAAGTTGACTCAGTGAGTTTTCATTGAGTGTATTAACCTTAGAAGCCAAGCACTAACTATTTCTCTTGATGTTTTATTTGGGTCATGGTCACACATCATCGGGTAAATTTGACTCTATCAGACTTCAGTCGTGTTATCTAGCGGGCCATGCAACTAGATTGCTTGACCGAGGTGATGACTTAACCTTTGAGCTTCCCACTTAAATGTACCAACCTAAACATGAACAAGGCCTTAATTCCATGTAATTAGTAGCTCTAAGTTAATTTATAGTTTACGCATCTCATGTTATGAATATGCTAATATGTTGCACGATTGACTCATGTAACATATAATTGTTGTGTCTCTTTAATGTTAACAAACATTCGGTTGCCACATGTTATCTTGAGTTGTAGAGTTTGCAAATTAAGTAGATGTTGTCATTTATGATTATCTTATGGATTGAATATCACTTGTTAAGGACTTATCATCTTACGAGCCCTATTTGACTTATATAGGCTTGATCACACACCTGCCCTACATGGCTTAGACTGTATGTTTGCCCTCATGACTTTGATTTTCTATTGGTGCCCTTTTGCAGCTTGTTGGTTATAATTGCATATTTTGTTGTTCCTAGCCATCTTGTAGTGTTTAGTCGTACTATGATTTTCGGGTGGAGCTGAAGTTCGTTTATCAATTTTCTAGCCATCTTGTAGTGTTCACATACGATATGATTTTCGGATGGTCTTGAGTTTGTTGGTTAATTCTCCCTTCATCTTGCGGTAATCAGTTGTACCATGATTTTCGGGTGAAGCTGAAGTTCGCTTATCGATTTTCTAGCCATCTTGCGGAGTTCACGTACGATATGATTTTTAGGTGAAGTGGAGGTTAATGGTTGGTTATCTATTCACCTTATGGATTTCGCTTGTACCATGATTTCCATGCGAAGCTGAAGTTCGTTTATCGATTTTCTAGCCATCTTGCGGAGTTCATGTATAATGTAATTTCGAGTGAAATATAAAGTCATATGTTTGATTAGTTGATCATCTGAACATATTCCCTTATCTTGCCAATGTTATTATATTTTGCTTATGATGAGATTCCATTGATTGTTTTTTTTTTTTTTGAGCATATGAGTATGATTGTGAAATGCCCTTTTTAATATATCTATATTCATTACTTGCGTTCTATATTAATTATGAATGATGAGTGCACAATCTTAGAGGGTGCTCCTCACTGCGATAGCCATTGACATTATCAAACCGTAACAGTTGATGCAAGTGTTGAAAAGGCAAGTGTTGAAAAGGTTGAAAGTTAGTTAAGAGTCGGGGGGGGGGGGGGAATAGGATTATGTCAAATTAAAAATTTCAATGCGGAATAATAAAGAAATAATCAAAGATAGCACTTATCAATTCAAATAGCAGCCCGCTGGTTGTAAATAATCTCGTAAAGTACGAGGTGGGGGTGCTTAATGCACCTCATTCTCATCCTGGATGTCTTTTACCCTAGGTTGGGGTAGAAGAGGTTGGCTTTCAGCCATTACTTCAATTAACTCAGGGGATCTCGAGTGGTGTCTAGTCCTGCGATAGATAGTCAACCTCTCAACCAATCCTCCTTCAGTCAAGAGACGTCGAGTGTTGTCATGAACCCACTTGGGCATGAAACACTCACAACCCTCAATCAGATTCTAAACCTAACCTAAAGAGAAAGAAAATAAAAATCTAGAAAGAAAGAGAGGGTTGAAAAGAAGTTACCAGACTGAAGTCCCCTAGTTAAAAACCTGCAAAACAAACCAAAACAAGTTAGTTTCTAAAAATAGAAAGTTCCTAAAACTTAAAAATAGAAAGTAAACTAGTTTATGAAAAAAATTTATAAAAAAGGAAAATATTTAGAAAGTTTCTAAAAATAATTTAGGAAAGTTCTAAATATAAATTAGAAAGTAAGTTAGTTTCTAAAAATAACAGAAATCCTAGAATTAAAAAGTTTCTAAAAGTAAAATAAAGGAAAGATGAGTTAGTTTTTACAATTAGAAAGGGTTTCTAAAAAAGAAAATTACTAACCTAGTTTCTAAAAGCTAATTAGGAAAATTATAAACTAGAATTAGGAAGTTTCTAAAATTAAAAGAAAGGAAAGATGAAACAATTTAGGAAAACTCCTAAAAATATAAAACAAATCCTAATATAGAAATAGAAAGTTAGAAAAACTAAAAAATCAGAAAGAGATTACCAATTTAGAAAGTTTATGTCAGGGTCATATAAATAGAAAAACCTAAATCTAAAAAAAAAAAACCCTAATCTTAACCTATAAAACTAGTTAATTCTAGAAAAACATAACCGTCAATCCTCAACAAAGGTGCCAAAAACTTGTTCACATCCCAAGTATAGGGTTGTGATGTAGTAATAATCTCAGTAAAATCAAGGTCGAATCCACAGGGACTGAACCTTGTACGTAATCTAAAAGTAACCAGAATTAGAACCAGAAGAAGATGAAATCTAAATCACGAATAATTGAAGGAATAATAGTGAAATATTACTCTGAAACTTGTAGAATTCAAAGGTGGGAAACTAGGGATTCAGAGGATCCACTTGTAGAGATCAGGGAGATCTATGCTTGATTCATGAACTCAACTGGACTTCGAGTCCCATCTTCATCCAGTTGGAAGATATATCACTAAAACTCAATCTGAACTTCCTTTGATCTAGTTTTCAAAGAGATGAAAGGTATAAGAATTAGAGGTGATTCCATCACAAAACCATGCCTATGAGACAAAGTAAACAATAGAATTAAACTAATCCACAACCAATCAGAAAGATATACGAAGGTTAGGAAGGATTCCATCATCCAACCATGTCCAAGGGGCAATAGTGAACAATAGGGCTTCCTATCTTCACAATCAAAATAATGGAAAGAAAATACTTAAAGCCATTGTGGATTTATTGTAATTTCAGTCACAACAAACCCTTAAAAATTGAAAGCATTCCTATTAATCAAAGTATAAGCAAAGTAGCTCATAACAGGAATCAAAACCATAAAATCTTTCCCATCACACAAGCTTCACCTCTTAGCCCTATCTAAGAGGTTTAGCAAATCATGACCATGATTAACTAATCTCTAAAAAAATAGAAATCAATAAAAAAAAGGAGAGAAAAAACTCTATTTAGAAACTGCTCCACGTCCAGCTCTCCCTCTCTCTGCTCCACGTCCAGGCTTGGATTGAATCTCTTCTCCCTCTCACGTCTCCTTTTCGTAGGACCCCCAAGGCCAGTTGGCTGGAACAGCTGGAGACGGTGTAGCTTTTACGCAGTAAGAAGCCTGACATAAAACTCTTACACAATCCAGTTTTGAAGCAGCAACACTTAGAAACTGACTTGCGTCGGATGAGTTTTTGGAAGGTGGTTTGTCCCGGCTCTTTGATCTGGCCTCTTGGATGGGGTTGGGACCCATTCCTTTTGATTGTGGACCATCCGGATCAGTGGTCCGATCACCATCATGGTCGCACAAGGACCGGAGAAATAGGGCAGTGTCCGGATGCACCCTGTGTGTTACGCATGCCCAGGGGACATCTCTGTGATGATTGGTGGGCCCCTGATTGATGTCTTCATGGAAATTCACTTCGTCTAATGAATGCATATCGAAAAACCGGTTGGAATTGGCTAGTTTTGGGTTAGATTCGGTGTGGCCCATGGATTATTTTATTGTACTGGCTATCTTCTGTTTTAACGGTTGAAATGAAATCCTCACTGCTTCTTTAAAATTTTCCACCTAGGTCTTGGTCAGTGGGCCTATGGGCTTCCAATGGATGATCTGAATCAGACCGTTGAGGGAAGGTGACGGCCCACAAGGACCCAACCGCAACCTCTGTTCGCAGGCTATGCGTTGCGAGTGGAAGGAAAGAAGAAAGTTTAAAAAAAAAACTTGGTCAGCGGTCAGTTGGTCGCTCTGGCTCTTATGGTGCTCACCAAGTGTGCGTGCACTACGTGTGCACGCCACTCAAGGTGACTTTGATGTATATGAGAAGTCTAGACTGTCCATCTTGTTTCCCTTCTAATTTAAGCGGTTGAGACCAAAATTAAAGCATATCCAAAGATTAGGTGGGCCCCAGATTGACGATTTGTAGGCTGATTTGTCCGTTGGGCCATTTCCACATAGATCTAATGGCTAATTTTCTACGTGTATGATTAATTTAAGGTCCTCAGGCTAGATATCAAGTTTCGAGTCAAACAGATAGTGGGAACCCTGTGATCATGTATTTTGGCTGACTTTCAGGCCCATTTAATGTGAGTTGTTGGATTTTCTCGAATCACAGGCATGTAAATTCTTCGATCTCAGTCCCCTGGAATCCGTTCCTTGCCTTGGTGATTTATGAGCGTCAAATCCAAGCTTTTAGTACCCTTTTTCAGTCCAGGTTCCTAAATACACCCTACATCACAAACACGATTAAAATAGGTCGTTAAATAGTATCATGTTCATAAAATCGAGTAATAATTGGGGTCTAATATGCAATATTTGACCCTCAACAAATTAAGAAGCGTCTATGGCTGAAAAAGAGCAATGTAAAGGTGATTCAGAAACAAGGTTATTTCTATCTCCAAAAAGAAGAGAAAAAGTTCTTCATATAGACTTTGAATGACCCGAGTGTTATGATCAATTTTAGTAGAAATTAGAACACCATCGTAATGAAATATTATAGATTTAAAGGGAATGAAGTCTCGTTCTTACTATGTGTTGATGTAACATCTACTTCCCATTCTTATCCAACATGTATGCAGGGATAGGAAGGTCATTCATCCTATAATTACAAGCTTTTACATATTCTTTAATGCCTTGTGCTTCAAAACCATAGACCTTCAAACGCTCCTCACTCTCGAGAGGGTCATGGCTAGGACGTTATGTCGGCTTGAGATTATATGCCCTCCATCGATATTTGTTATGATAATGCATTTATCGACCAAATTGTCTTACGAGGCTCGCACATGTGGTCTTGTATATTATTGAGGATGTATCCATTCAAAAGGTACGGTATAAGCTTAGTATGAATAAATTGGTGGAACATCTACAATTGCATGTATATGTAATGTCTCATTACCTATGTCAGGTTTATGAAGACATTTAAGGCCTATGCTCATAATAAGACACGACTTGAGGGTTTCATTGCAGAACAGTACATCCAAGAGGAGATAATTATATACTACAACTAATACAGAGGAAAACAGAGAACAAACCTCTTGTAAAAAAAAAAAAAAAAAAAGGAAAAATGGTTTGACGGAGTCATTTCAGGACAACAGAAGTTACAAGATATCATTAATGATCACCCTGATGATGACGTTATTGATCCAGTAGGTTCAGGTTAAAGTGTCATCCAAGTGGTTATCAAATACAAACAGGCTCGTACCTAAGTATTGAAGAGTCATCCCAACTACAATGCGTGGAAAGGGTATGTACAGTTAACTCATGTGTATATATCTTTTTTGCTTTATGAAATTTCAATATAACAATGGTATTGAATAACATGCAAGAAGCACAAAGATTTCTTGCAGCGATGTTATAGGAGGACCAACAGGGTGCTAGCGAGGATGAATTCATACCTTGGTTGAATAGGCAACTAGAGTTCAATGAATCTAATGATAAATAATTTAAAGATATAGTGAGAGGACATGTAGCTTGTTCTATGCAATATAATTATAAGTATTCTATTAATCGTTTTCTCTTTGTCACTAAGGATTATAAGGAGAATAAAATTAACCAAAATAGTGAGGTTATGATAGAGGGTATGACCACCTTCCGATCTAGTGCTAAGGACATGAATATAGTGGATGAAAATCAACCTTACTATGGAGTCTTCCATAGAATTATCCAATTGGAGTATCGAACAGGGTACAAGCCCATCCTATTTAAGTATGATCGAGTGAAGCTGACGCATCATGGTGTGTTTCATTTGATGTCAAAGCGAATATGAGATTACTAAATGTGTCTGGTCTTTACAGGATCAGATAAAGTGGGTGATGAGCCGTTCATTCTTGTGGACCATGTTGTTCATTCAATGGCTCCATTATAGTTTTGAATTAGAGTGAAAGTTGGGCCTTAGGGATTTTATGGTGTGCCACATCACATAAACTAGTCAAAATTTATGCCTAGAAGATATGCACATGTAAAAAAAAAGTACATAGATGAGCATGACTATATATACAATGAAATACTCACCTGATAACCACTTCTCACAAGAATTCGTGAGCACTTTTTAATACTTGAGTTCAAAATTTGAATAGTCCACATGATGTGCTTTGTGCTTAAATCTTAAAAGTTTAAATCCTACAAATTAAACATTGAAGACGAATGTGTAGGCAAACCGATAACATCTTCCCTCTTGAATCTTCAAACACTGGGCTACTAGGTGAAATCATATACTTAATTAATATCATAGTTATTTATTTTTAACCCTTAGGTCATGTGTCACCGCAGACTCTGCCCTTCGTAGATGCCACATCAATTAGTCAGCCGTGACTCCTCTCCCAAAACATTTCTTGTGTATTCTCACCGCTGTGTGAGTCAGCTTGGATGCAGATTAGCTGCTGACAAGTTGAGTAGCGAGACTAACTACTGAAGTGATGTCACCGAGTTTTGTGGGCTGCACCATGATATATGTGTTGTATCCACACCGTCAATCTATTTAAAAAGATAATTTTAGGGCATGAGCTAGAGAATGAGGCAAATAATTTTAAGGCATGACCCAAAGAATGAGGAAGATTCAAAGCTAGAGTGGACCCCACCACAGAAAATATTGGGGAGAGTGATACCTACCGTTGAAACCTTCCTAAGGTCTACCATGATGTTTATTTGAGATCCAACTTGTTTATAAGTTAAAACAAATATGAAAGAAGGGAAAACACAGATATCAGTAGAGGTGTACAAGAGTCGAACCGAGTCGAGCTTGGCAAAACTTGACTCGGCTCGGCCACTAGTTGACCCTAATTCGAACTCGGCTCGGCTTGGTCCTCAAGCCTGACTGGCCAGCTCGGCTCAGTTTGGTCAGCAGCTCGGGCTAGTTCGAGCCAAGATCGAGCCGAGTTCACTTGTGCAGCGTTTTCACAAACATATAGATTGCAACTTCAAATTCTCACTACAGGTAAAACAACTTCAAAGTCACCGGCTCCAACCTTTCATCTCTTGTTGGCGCCGAAAACTCCCGCAGCCCCTTATTCGCAGCTAGTCCCACGGATTGGGGAAGTGCACCAAAGAGGCCATTAGTGGTGAAATGGATTAAACTAGCTAGTGAGTGAGTAAAAGTTAATGTAAACGTGCCTTCTAGGGGAAACCCGGAGAATTCAGGTGGCGGAGGAGTTTGCAGAGGTGACAGGGGTGAATTCATATTCGCTTTCTCAGCAGGTTATGAGGTTGGGTCTAATAGCTACGCGGAAATCCGTGCGGTGCTCAATGGGATTTCATTTTGCCTCTCTAGGGGCTTCTCAAACGTGGTTGTCGAGACTAACTCGCAGCTGGTTTTGAAGATGTTGATTGGTCAGGCTAAGTTGGGCTGGAAATGGAATTACTGGATAAAGAGGATCGAGAGGCTAATGATGAGAGGGCAGATCGTTTTCTCCCATATCTTTAGGGAAGGAAATGCTCCAGCGGACGCCTTGCGCGCTTGCGCAGCACAAACCAAACTCCCCTTTCTTTTCTTTTTTTTTTTTGCCTTCCACCCTAGGTTAGAGGTCTCCTTTTCCTTAATAAGGTATACCTGGGGGCAATCAGGGAGACTTAGTGGGTTGGATCTCGTTTCTTAGGGGATTTTTATTTATTTATTTTGGAGTTTTTTTCTTGGGTCAGTTATAATAGGCGTTCTCCAGGTCCTTTTTCTCCTGAGGAAGCTCGAATTTAATTAAAGTCTTTACCAATGAAAATTCAGGGTTGGTTTTATTTATTTATTTATTTATTTATTTATTTTTTTTTAAAAGTAAAATAACAACAATAGTTTTACAGGTATTTCATCAAACACCTTGTAGACAATATCAAAATCAAGAAAAAATGGTATTTGTTTCATATACATACCTTCCTTGCCACTAGCCGATACTTTTGTGAGTCATTTCATCAAACATTTGGTGAGCAACATCGATGTTAAAGTAACTGAGTCGCCAAACTAGTTCGATCCGAGTTCCATTCGAGTTAAGTCGAGCTCGGGCAAACTCAAACTCGATTCAAATTTTTTTCGAGCTCAAAAAATCAACTCGACTTGGCTCGAACTCAATTTCAAACCAAGTTGAATCGAGCTTTTTGGAGTCGAGTTGAGCGAGCTAACCAAGCTAACTTGGTTCGTGTACAGCCCAAGATATCAGCTTTGATCGAAAAGCTTTTGTGGCCCTTTTTAACAGTGGACATCACTCTTTGTACTGTTTTCTCTAGTGGGTTTCACTTGAGCTTTGGATCTAACTCATTCTTTGACTCATATTAGAAAATGATCTCTCAAAATGGATGGATGGTGTGAATACAAAACATACATCATGGCGGGACCCACAGACTAATCCGCGTAACGGTGGCCGACTAGTGCGCCCACCGAGTGAAAGTGTTTCGGCACCGTCACGGGTCAAGCATGGCCGGTCATTGCGGCGGTCTATCGTCCACATGGCCACAGACTATTACAGACTATTACAGGTTGAATTTGAATTTGACTCGAGTACTTTTAAAAGCAATTTGAATGATTAATATTAACCCATCAATCTATACACATTCCTTTCAACATGACCGGAATGCTTACAATATTTTATGCCTCAAAAAAGTTTTTTTTTTTTTTTTTTTTTTAAAAGTCAAGCTTTGTGGGGCCCTCTACATTGTTTACGTAAAATCCAACCCGTCCATCAGGTGGTAATTCTTATTTTCACCATAAATACAATATAAAACTATAAATACAATATAAAATTGTTCTAAAATATGAAGCGGATAAAAATCCAAGATGGCCCACCATTGAATAATTTCAACTTGCATCTAAAACCTCTTAAGTTCAGTGGCCCACATGTGTTTGGACCTCAATTCATCCTGGTAAATCTCACCTGATGAACAAGTTTGACGAATGATACATGCAATGGTGGCCCCACACAATAACAAATGGTTTACATTCCATCTCCATTGTTCCTTATGGTGTGGCTCACCTATGTGGTGGATCAAGATGAATTTTCGACACAAGGCCGATTGTGTAAAAATGCACCTGATCGATGGAGTTGATTTGACATATAATAGCATAGTCGTCCCTAGAGCTTGATATGCATAAAACAGTCGTTCTAGAGGTTTTGGGTCCATTCAACACGTTATGTGAATGGGAATCTTGGAGGCGGATTAGATACTGACAGGTTGAGTAGCGAGTCGGCTACTGAAGTGACGTCACCAAGTTCTGTGGGCCCACTATGATGTATGTGTTATATCCACACCATCCATTCATTTTTAAATATAATTTTAGGGTACGAACCAAAGAATGAGACAAATAAAAATCTGTAGTGGACTCCACCAAAGAAAACAGTGGGGAGAGTGATTCCCACCGTTGAAACTATCCTAAGGCCCATCATAATGTTTATTTGAAATCCAAACCTGTTCAAAAGTTAAAAAAGACATGAAATAAGGGAAAAAACAAAATATTGGCTTGATCTAAAACTTTCGTGGCCTTTAGGAGTTTTTAATGGTGGCGTCACTGTCCCAGTGTTTTCTGTGCTGGGTCCATTAGAGCTTTGGAATTAACTTGTTCTTTGGATATTGCCCTAAAATGATCTCCCCAAATGATTTGATGGAAGGTGTGGATACAAAACATACATCATGGTGGAGCCCACAGAACTTGCCGACGTCACTTCACTAGCTAGTCTCGTTACTCAACCTGTCAGTAGCTAATCCGCGCCCCGGAGTCTTCTCTTATACGTGATTAAAAAAGATCCGGTGCATCTTTTTCATCAGACCGAAAATGGTAGGTGAATTGCTGGCATACCTCAATTTGTAATGTCCACCAGGCCTTGGGTCCATCACAGACATGTTTGGAACTATGTGCCAGTCTAAGTCGAGCCGTCAGTTGAAAATGGTGCAGATTGTGGAGGTGGGCCCTGTGTATAATGTCCACGGTAGCCAATTATAGTAATTATTGTTGAAGAATTTCTTTTACGTACGTGACCAAAATGCGATGATTGGACCCTTAAAGCGCGTAGGGCCGAAAATACTGAAAAGGCTGGCCACAAAACGCGGTTATACCAGCACATAGATGTAACAGCCATGATTGTGACAGACTACGACGACCCATGTTTCAATGGCGATGTGCCATAGGCGAATAACATAATGGTCACAATTTCATCTAATGGGCCCCACCATCATCATACAGAAACGGCTGATAAGAAGACTGTATGAGCCATGTGTAGGTATGGTAGTAGGTGGGTGAGGCGAATGGCACAATTTGTAAGTTGGATTAAAACAAGGCCCATGTTGGACCCATTAACTAGCCCTTCATTGGCAAGCCCAAGACAGCCGGCTGGCTAAAGTCATGAATGGGTCCCCCTCATGGAAATTTTGGCAAAGCTACGCCAGCATTTTTTAATTTTTTTAATTTTTTTTTTTTTTTTTTGGGGGGGGGATCAAAGTCAGGCCAGTCTCACTCACGGGACCCAAAACTCGCTAGCCAAAGCCAGCCCATTTCCGGCCTTAGGCATGCATTAAAAAGATATGGATGGTTAGGGTAGTTTACCAACTGCCCTAATTCAGAGTACACATGTTGCCCATGAAGACTGGACCAGCCAGATTTTGATCACATAACATAATAAATAGGGCCCATCTGATGAATGTCCTGCCAGCCCCAATTAATTCGTATGAGGCTATAAGATGATGGCAATGATGATCCGATGAATGGCCTAGATTTGGTAGACAGATTCCTAGTAGCATTTGTAGGAACACAACCATATATTTCCTTCGAATGCAAGATATTCCATTGGTGAAAAAGGTGGATTGAAAATTGATAGTGTCACGGTGTCACGCCCAATAATTCGGATACAATGTATGTACCCTCAACCTCAGTTATGGTCCATGACTCACACACTTAGTGTACTTAAAATAATAAATTGTACATTTATTTGGAGGCACAAATTATATATTTGTTTGGTCTAAATCTATCCATATAACATTCACACATAAACATTTAGCATTCGTATTCACATATCTCCCACATTCATAACCATACATTTTTAGTGTATGTAAACAACCTCATTTAATTCTCAAAATAATATTCATTGAATCAACTGGATCCACCTGTTGGGGACCTTATGTACTCAATTCCAACCTAACCACATAACAATTCACACCCAGCAAAGTTTACTAAAACATAAATAATGCCAAATTCTGAGCATCAAACAATTTAAGATAGAACTAAAAATTCCAAGTAGTTCATGTTCCAAGTAATCCATACCATCATTCTAATGTAGTAACTTCATCTTCAGTTAAATAGGGCCATCTTTCGTGTGAATCATCCACTGGCTCAGCCGTATTATCATGTGCTTGTCCCAAGGCTTCGTCCTCAATCATGTCCATACGGTTATTCATTAACAAACATAAGTTGTCCAAGCATAATGAGAGAACCCAGCATGGTTCGTGCACGGTAAAATTAAAATAGTAGAACACAACAAAATACAGAACAACCACTAAAATGTATACATGCTTGAATGAGTATTAATGCAAAGATGTTGTGCAATAAAATCATAAATGATGCAAATGATGTATCAAGTGGAAAAACCGTCCACTTCCTTAGGTTAGAAAACCGTCAACCCGCATCTGCGCTTGGCAAGCTTCTACTATATTGGTAAGAATAGGCAAGGCCTACATCAGCCACTTGGGCAGGCTTTTACATATAGTAGGCATCTATAGATAGTCCCCTAAGAACCCGACATGAACTGTGCATGCAATCATCTAGAGTGGGCCCGTGGGAATCAACACAAAGTGTGTTATGCAAATGATGAAGCTCAGTCATCAATGCATCAATATAAATAATTATATCAATATTTCTTCATATTAGATGCAATATCAATTTCATGAATTCAACGATATAACAACTCAGGACAGAAATTCCCAATGGTAACAGTTCCAATAAACTAAATTCACTTAGATTAACAATAAAAAATCAAATATAGTAATCACATCAAATCTATTTTAATCTTAATGGAGGGGATACATGATGGGATCACTCACCTGTGATTTGGTGATAATGATTCTGGGATGTTATCCAATTCAATCAACTTACAAGTCTCATAATTACATTGCATAATCAAATCATACTTCCATTTAAGTTCACATGATAGACCCACCTTTGATCAATCTTATTCTAATTTGGGGTCCACAAGAATGATTACAGATGTCCAAATTGAATTTCCTTTAAATCCCACCATAAACATAGGGTTGTAATCATTAATCCTAATTGTTGGACCCACTTGAGTCAAGGTAGCCTGATCATTTCAGTTTCATTAGGGTGATCTAAAGTTATTTAAAACATTGAAACTTCTAATTCAACAATTTAGATGAATCAGACTTCAAATTTAGGAAATCAACAAAACTGTACAGATACTTGTCGATTGATCGACTCGTATTGAGGATTTATCAATCGATCGTGATTTGATCGAAGATCGCTCAATCGAACCAAGAAAATCCCGAATTTTGACTTTGAGTCTCCAGAAACTTTTTGCATCTATCGATCAAAAGTTATTGGTTTCAACAAGGTTTCGATGATTCAACTAAACACTGTAGGGTTTTCTTTATTATTTGGATTTAAAGATTAATCACTCTCATGGATCATATCTAAACCATCCATTGGGTCCCACATAATTGATTTAAGGGATAGCCAATGAAATGTTCATATCTGGTCCATTCATGATCTCTACTCTTCTCATGGCATATTTTGATAATAACCATTCTCTTTGGACCGTCATGGCCTACCAGACTATCAGATCCATCTAAGATTCTTAATGTTGTTGTAATATCCATAAACAAGATGGACTGTGTAGATTGGATACGGTGTGGTCTAATGATCTAACACAATATATTTCTAATTTAACATTTAGGATTAAATACAATCGATGTGGCCCATCCGATGGTCAGATCGATTTGAAATTAGGGCCCTTATATGTATTGACGTCAGGGTTTATATGATGCGTATAGATCTGATCTAGTACATCCAGACGACTCCACACCAAAACTCTATGATGAGATATTTCGCATAAAATATAAGCTCTTTTTATTGTCTTTTCATCATGCCTACCCACAAAGTAATGTGATGAACGTGGGATCGATCCACCCCATTCATTGCATTGATCTAATAAAGATGAACTAAATACACAAAGAACTATCATGGTGGCCTGAATTAATCCTTTGACCTCTTTCACAACCAAGAGTTGGGACGACACAAATTGATCCTTCAACCTCTTCCACAACCCTGAGTATCTTTGTCAAATGGCTGGCTAAGTGATTTGTTTTTTTTTTTTTTTTTAAAATAATTATTTAACATAAAATTTAAATCATAAACTCATTCAATTTATGATTTATGTCTCCATTTAATGTATAAAAATAAGAGACGTTAACATGTTGTACCTTTTTTTAAAAGGAGAATTGTGTATTCATATATGAGGAAATTACAGTAATTCGGGAAAACCTCGCGGCAGAAAAAGGCCCCAAGGCATCCTACCATATAGACCTATACATTTGCTGTTGAGAAAAGTCTTAAATCTGAAGGTTTTGAGGTCGTTCGACCGGTCGTGGGACAGCTTCGACTGGTCGTGGGAGACGCTCGACCGGTCGTAGGTTCGAGCCCTGGCACGACTCAAAGTCTAGCGAGTTTTTGCTATTTTTTACTGTAGCTACGACTGGTCGAAGGGATGTCTCGACTGGTCGAAGGGGTCCTACGACCAGTCGAAGACTCGGCTAGACTAGTCATAGGTTACGCAGTGTTCCGAGATTTTGCGCGAAATGTAGGTTTAGTCCTTTTTAGGGAATTGATTTAGGATGCGAAAGGAAGTTTCCTAAACTATAAATAGGTATCCCTAGGGCTTTTCTAGGGTATGGTAATGAATGAGAAAGCTTTCTAAAGTAGTTCCAAGGGTTCCTAAAAGGGTTTAGGGTTATCAAAGGGTGTAGCAAGGGTGAGATTCGAGGTTGTTCAAATCGGGTAAGTCCTTTCTCTTTGTAATTTCTATATTCATAGTGGTGATCTGTTGCTTTGTGCCATGGTTTTTTCCTACAAGGGTTTTCCACGTTAAATTTGTGTGTTCTCTTGTGTGCTTGGTGCCATTGGATTGCTATCCTAGATCTAGATTCGTATGATTTCGCATGCCAAAATCCCCAACAAGTGGTATTAGAGCAATCGGTTGGGGCACCTCCCAATCGAGGGACTAGTAATAATGGCATAGCGCTCCGAGGCATGATATCCGAAGTACTCTCCAAAAATAATTTTGAGTTATGGAAGATCAAGATGATGAGTTCCTTAATCAAGCAAGGCGAAGATGGTGCTCTTGAGGAGCATAAGTCCACTATGACCCCGGTGATTGGAATACTCTTAATAAGAAGACATTATCATCGATCTGAGAAATGTCTCACGGATGAGGTTTCTACAACGTCATGAGGAGAAAAATCGCTTCTTCAAGGCTAAGTTATGGGCGAAGCTAGAGGATGTTTATGCTAAGAAATCCTTCTTTAAATCGCCATACTTGAAGCCCAGTAGTGGTATAACTTCAAGATGGCGGATACCTAAATGGTGATCTAGAGGCTCACATTAAACTTTAATAAATTAGTTCATTGTTAAATCAAGGGATATGGAGGAAGTAATGAAAGATGAAGAACAAGCATGTATGTTTAATTCTCTCCCATGTCTTTTGAGGTATTCAAGGACACTATGTGCAAACGAACAAAACCTTGAGTGTCGATACCATTATCTCGCTTTTCAAGGAAGGCTATGAGACAACTAAACAAATGACATGGGGACGTTTTCCGATGCACTGCGGGATGCTACAAGGGGTAGGAATTCTAATGACAAGGTTTGATTCTTAATGAGTTCTAGATCCAAGCATCCAAGGGCAAGGGCAAAGAAAGGTAAAAATCCAAATTGTGGGAAGGAAGGACATGTGAAGAAGGATTGTGAAAATTATAAATCGAAGAACAAAAGACAAATAGGCTTCATGCGTAGTGGAGGCCAACACACCACGTCGATGGATGTGATGGTGATGTTTTATCCGTGTCTACACTCGGTGTCATACGATGATCAAGGATGAGTGGATGCTTAGACAAGCTGGGGCATCTTTTAACATGACTCCTCATCGAGTTGGTTCGCCACCATAAGGAGTGCGATGGTGGGCCAGTATTTATGGGCAATGGCTTTGAGTACATAATGTTATAACTATTGTACTGCAAGCACATCAAGATGTTTGATGGGGTGGAGCGTACCAAGACCATGCGATGTGAGGCACGTTCCCGATTTGAAGCGATGTCAATCGATTTCTCTCAATGCTTGAGGCAAAAGGATGCAAGTACATAGGTATTGATGATGCTCTTAAAGTATCTAAGGGGGCACGGGTAATCATGAAAGCACAACGAATCGATCATGTTTACAGGTTGATCGGGAGCACTTCAAAAGGTGGAGCTGCAGTGGATGTAGCGGATTCCACTTCTGCACGTGTGTGGCATGATGGGCATGGCCACTTGAGCAGGCAGGGCAGGAAGGCTGAGACGTACAGACAGGGATACAGAGCAGGTGGAGCAACCACATATGAGAAGAATCACACGGCATGATCGCAGGATATCGGCGAGGTACATGGATGACTCCAATACCGCAGGAGTATTCATCTTCTATTCAGATGGCTCTAGGTGAGCCTGGTGCTCAGAAGTGAAAGGTGACTATGGGCGATGTGATGGATTCGTTGTACCAGACCGACATATGGGAGTGGGTGGAGCTTCCAGTGGGCCGGTGAGCGGTTGGATGAAGGTGGATCTTCAAGAGGATATAACATAGATACAGGGCGATGTTGGTAGTGAAGGGTTATGCTCAGAGAGAAGGGATCGGCTTCTCAGAGATATTCACGCCGATGGTATAACAGGTGTCTATTAGATCCGTGATTAGCGCTGGTTGGCCAATGTGATCTTGAGCTGGAAGGATGGATGTGGAGTCTGCATTTCTGTAAGAAAAAGTGAAAAGCAGATCTACATAAAGCAACCAGAGCAGTTCGAAGTTAAAGGGGCCAAGAAAAGACTTTGCAGGAAGTCGTGGTTCGACCTGTAGCCTAGGCAGTGGTTTGATGCCTTCATTGTGAGTCAGGAATTGATGACATGTAGATCGCCAATTATGACATGTCTGAAATTAGTGTACTGAAGACTCGATTAAGTGGGACGTTCAGGATGAAGGATCGGGGGGCTACAAAGATGGTTCTCATAGCGTTGAGGCCATAAAGTAGGCATTAGTAATCACGGGAGGAATACCTTGTGTGTGGTATTGATCAAGTATGTGATGGGCCAAGTAAAGTCCTCAGAGAGTGTTCGTACGCATCTCTCCTCAAGTTTTCCTCAGACATGTCCCAAAAGTGATGAGGAAAAGCAATGGATATCTCATGAGCCTTATTTGAATGCGGTTGGCGTTGTATGCCATGGTTTGGATTAGATCGGTTATTTCACAAAAGGGCTATCGATGTTTGTCGTTTGTAAAATAATATTGGGTAGCGGTGAGATGGTAAGAAGACTACGTCATTCTTTTGTGAAGATAGGATAATATATGGTTAGGCATGTGGATTTAGATCCGATACATGATCAACAAAAATTCTATAGAGAAGTTTAATTCTGTGAAACTTCTCCGGGTTTATGGCGATAAAGAAGGATGGAGTGTGATCTTGAGCACATGATGTGAAACGAGAGATAAGAGAAGAGGTCAAGGAGCTACCATTGAAGATTGAAGACTTGGTGGAGATTGTTGAGAAAAGTCTTAAATCTAAAGGTTTTGAGGTCGTTCGACCGGCCACACGACTTCGGCCGATCGTGGGAGACGCTCGACCGGCCATAGGTTCGAGTCCCACACGACTCAAAGTCCATAATGTTTTTGCTATTTTTTACTGTAGCTACGACTGGTCGAAGGGATGTCTCGACTGGTCAAAGGGGTCCTACGACCAGTCAAAGACTTGGCTAGACTAGTCGTAGGTTACGCAATTTGTTCCATGATTTTGTACGAAACTGCGGATTTGTATCCTTTCGCAACTGGGATGCGAAAGGGAAGTTTCCTAAACTATAAATAGGTATCCCTAGGGCTTTTCTAGGGTATGGTAATGAATGGGAAGGCTTTCTAAAGTAGTTCCAAGGGTTCCTAAAAGGGTTTAGGGTTATTAAAGGGTGTAGCAAGGGTGAGATTCGAGGTTGTTCGAATCAGGTAAGTCCTTTCTCTTTGTAATTTCTATCTTTATAGTGGTGATCTGTCACTTTGTGCAGTGGTTTTTTCCCGCAAGGGTTTTCCACGTTAAATATGTGTGTTTTCTTGTGTGCTTGGTGCCATTGGATTGCTATCCTAGATCTAGATTCGTGTGATTCCGCAGGCCAAAATCCCCAACATTTGCAAGTTCTCTAATGGAACCAAGGCCTACCTTATCTAGAAATAACATCCCTCTGGTTAGCGGAGAGAGATGTCGTGCCTCACTATACCAATGGCTTTGTTGGAGCTCACTACCTGCACGTGCTAGCCCATCTACCAGCCAATTCACTTCCCTCTGGATGTGCATGAAACAAAACAAGCCAAGATGTTTAAGCCTAGAAATCTGCGTGATCCAGTGCCTCTATTTGTACCCCGCCTCAGACATGTGATTTAACGCATTCACCACCAAGCTAGAATCTAATTTGACCACCACCTTCTCAAGTCCCTGGTTAGCGCAATAGAGAAGGCCTTTAGTTGCTCGAGCTGAACCCATAGTCATTGGAGAATGCAAAGAGCATGTTTCCATCAACTGTCCTACAGATCCCGCCTCTACCCAACATCCTCGGGTTACCTTTGGCTAACCCATCTACAGTAAGCTTGATCCAATCAACCTTTAGCTTGGCCCAAGACACCACCTCACATCTCTTTTGAGGACGGGGGGGGGGAGAGGACAATACCTAGATTCAATAGATGAAGGCGACCCACCCAACAAGAAGTGGTAAGGGACGGCTCCCCTCTACTCATCCATCCTAGCCACCATTTAATTCGAGAGATGACCGATGCAGAAGGCACAATATTTGCTTCATGGGATCTTTCGTCAATTATACCTCACATTTTACACCAGTTGGATATTCTAAACATTTACTTCATGGGATCTTTTGTCAATTGGAACCTTAGTCTTTTAATTGCCCAGGAGTCAAATATTTACAAATACAAGCCTGATCCAATGTAAGAATTTTATATGGTAGGCTTAACATGTGCAAAGTGTGTCCAATTGCATTATCGGTTGTCCTAAAGTGTTTAACTGCATATGTGCATCCAACTGATTTTCTTCTCCTTTCCATTTTCCTTAGCCTTCCAGGACGTGGGAATTTTTTTTCCTTAGGGAGCTTGAAAAATGAAGGAATGAGAAATTTTTTTAAGGAGAGTTTTTCTAAGAGAGATCGAGCAACCACCCTTGCATCTTCTGGCTGTCTTCTATTGTGCATGGTAGTCAAAATACAACAGGTGGAAGATCTTATGAAGCAAAGCTAGTGGTAGAGCCATAGAAGGGTCTATTTGTATGCTTGTTAGCAGGGGTCTGGCTATTTCGATTTAGCTACAAGCCTGATTATGCTGCTCCTTGAGGATGGAGCTGCGTGGATGCTATTTGAGCTCTGTTTTCACCTCTGGTCTCTACTTCTGTATTTTTCAGCGACAGCAGCGATCTATCTCAGTTTTCCCATTTGGATTCTCTTCTGGATGGTAGGTCGCTGATGCCCACTTCCTTTGGTGATGTTGGCCTATTCCCAGGTCTCTCCACAATTGTTTTTTGCTTCTTTTCTTTTTAGTTTAGCCTTGTGTAGGAGTGGTATATGATAGTTGCGGTCTGGATCTTTTTATTGGGACCTGCCCGAATGGTTGTATATTCCAGATCTCATTAATGATATTCTTGTGAAAAAAAAAGTGCATATGTGCATCCAAGCACACATTTCTTAGACGAACTTAGACGCATTGGTAAACTGGTCTCAAATGCACTTAGACACACTTAGTCATAATTACTTGCAATTAGACACACTTTCATGCCCCTAAATATTTGGTCCCTTTAGATTAATATAAAAGTTTTCTATTGGATCTAATCCCATAACCAAAAGTTAGACTTTGAGTTGGGAATTAGAGTTAGCATTAGGGCCCCTTAATACTAACTCGATCTTGGATAACTCTCTCTCTCTCTCTCTCTCTCTCTTAATATTTATAAGTGATGGTAGTCTATCAGACTAATTCCATCCATGCATGTGTACTTACATTCCCGCAAATTGGAGCATAGATGTTAATCATATCCAGCTTGGATACAATTTTAAAAAGATAAGAATAAAAAACATCTTTAATAAATGAAATAACCAGTTAAAATTCACTATTTTTAAAATAATAATAATAATAAATCAGTGAGTTAAACTTTAAACAATAAGACCTTCAAATAATACAAATGACTAATTTCTCACAAATAAAATGGCAATTCACTTTAATATATTTGGTACTTTCATAGAATCCAGGATTAGTAGAAACATCGATGGTAAACTAATTAGAACAATTCAATGGAATTTGAGATGTAGTGAAGATGCCAAAAGAAAAAAAAGTGAGCAAAGTGAGAGAATCTCACTAATAACATGACTGTGGAGTGATACTCAGCTTCAGCTTAGGGATGAATAATAGTGAATTCTTTCTTCCTCTTTCAAAAAACAAAGTCCCATCCACCAAATGTGTAAAATCTTGTAGTGATTGGTTGGGCCACCTCAATCAGCATCACAGTAAGCTTGTATATCAAATGTTCTCCCTTTAATACCATAATAAATGTGTTCAGAAAAAGAGTGATAAGGCTTTTGGAAACTACAACTAATTTGATATACATTTAAAGAAATAAGCCCTTAACATTCCAACTGACAAGGCCACGATTGTTAGGTGGACAAGACCAACCAAGAGTTGGAAAAAACTGAATGTTGATGGTTCTGCTTGGAGAAACGACCCAGGGGCAGGAAGTGGAGGAGGCATTTGCCAAGATCATGCAGGGAATTTGATCTTCACTTTCCATAACAGCTACGACCAGGTCTCTAACATGGTAGCAGAAGCCAAAGCGATGGTAGACGGGCTTATATTATGCAAGGAAATGGGGCTTTCCTTAGTCATAGTTAAAACAAACTCCCGCACTCTTTTTGAAGCAGTCTCTACTCACTCTACTTACTGAAGATAGAAACTCTAGTACCAATTAGAAATTACTCACCAACTCTCACTATGCCTCAACCTTAGATTCAGCCACACCTTCAGGGAAGGAAATTTAGTGGCAGATGGTCTTGCTAACATCGTTAATAGCAGCACTCCAGATAAGCTATTCCTTAACAACACCGAGCTTCCCAGACCCAACAGAGAAGCCATGATCCTTAACAAATCAGGGGTAGGTCAGATTCGATAATGTCGATTGAAGAAAGGGATAGGCTAAGCTTTATCCGCTGGCTTCACTACGCTCCGGCAAAAAAAAAAAAATGCCGATTCATATATATTATCCCCACCTTCTCAACATGCTCCTTGAGTCCTTGCGTCCCATTCACATGCTTCTAATTCCATGGTTTTTTTTGCCTCGAAGAGAGCTTTCAAATAAGTAAATGGTGCAAAAATCATGGACACCAACATGACATCTTGTCCTTTCTTCCCCCGAACACCATAGAAACTTCTTCCCGTTGCAATTGATCCAAAATTATTGATTTCCCTCCTCCATTGATCACCTGTCTATGAGACTTTTTTGATATACAGAATTGGCCCACGGACCTAGCTTTGCATAGAACATGATGATCGAGAGGAGAAATATGGTGTACCTGTCTGAGACACCATAGAAGAAGAAGCAGAATACTAGAGATATTATGTTATGATCTTCCTCTCCTTAACACCCAAATAATAGAAGAATTGATGGGACTTTTACTATTGTGTTGTGGTGTACGATTGGGGACCTAGCCTTCTTTTTATAAATTAACTAGGGTGTAGAGGGTTTGAATCCCATCACAACTCTCTCCCCACGGCTCCACATGTTAGCATCCTAGTAGTCTTCAAATAACTACTGCGTATTGTAGTTATAACACTCCACCCCATACACATACTTGCGCATATACACTACGCAACTCACACTGAAGTGGGGTTACTGGTTTACCCAATCATACAATCCAACCCATATGATTATCCATACCGTTGATCAATAAGGCCCACCTTATAGAGTTCTTACATTCTCCTAATTGGGCCATATTGAGCAATGTCAATGATTAATATGTTCAAATACTTTTAAAAACGGGTTTTAATTTTAAGAAAACATCTAAATGGTTAACCAATGCAATCGTTGGACAATATGGGTAATGTTATTCAATCTGGTCCATCAAGACTGTCAGTATCGAATCGCGGTAGTCATCACAACTTTTAATTTAAGCGAAGTGAGGCTACGCGCGGTCTCAACTATTATCAATCTTAATGACATAGATCAGAAACTAGGAAATGTTGTATAAGGATTACACACTTAGTATGATAATGTGTGCCTATCTTTAAGAGGTCCTAAAGCTTTTAAATGTCTCAACGAGACATGACTGTAGTTCTACTTACTCAAATTTTGCGCATATATATAGAGAGAAGTAGAAATAAACCTTTATATCAAGATTATCAAACTATATGAAATGAGATCTTTAGAATGTCTATGAAAATCAAAATACGCTCAACTCCCACTAACTTAAAACATCTGGGGGATCAATGACTCTCATGAATATTACGTGCTCCTGAAATGGCGTGATAGGGAGCCCTTTAGTAAGTGGATCTGCAATCATTTGTTTAGTACCGATGAACTCCACAGACACCTGACGATTCTGAACTCTTTCCTTTACAACAAGATACTTGATGTCGATATGCTTTGACCTTGATGAATATTTTTTTATTAAAGAAAACAAACCTTTCATTCCCTCTACATCAAAGCTCGGTTGCTTTCGACAAAAATAGTCCAAAAGTAGGTAACAATTGCATATCAAAGATAAAAAGTAAAGGAGAAAAACTGGACCCATCTTCATCAACGGTTGGATTTTCACCACTAACAACCCAAAAAACCAAAACTCAATTCAAATATCTGATGGGAAACCCAAAAAGAAAAGAAAAAAAAAACTTACATACTTGACTCATCACTTGTTAGGGCACTCCCAACAAAATGCCCCTCACTCACCGCATTTATAACATGATGAAGCCACTACCAATCAAATAATTGCCGCCACCGCCATACCTCCTGCCACCGCCAAGCCACTCCTCCCATTACCACCGCCTTGAATAACAATCCCGCCATGTGGCCTGGGCAACACAATTATATCAAGATCCGTTGACCTCGCCGCCGTGTACCACCCTAAAATTCCATACCCGCGGGCACTACAGCCACCATAACCACCACTATAGACAAGACCAACCCCGTCGTAACATCCCTACCACGTCCGTCCCTCATCCTCCTCTTCCACCACCACCGTTGAGTCCATATTTTGGTCCATAAATAGAAACTACACCAAGATCACCATGTTTAAAATGATGGAGCCTTCTACATTGAAGAAATTCTCGATTATATTCTGCCCCCAAAGCCGCCGCCTCACCCTCCCATCTCCTTGCATGGAGGATCCGTTGGGACCACTCACATCGACGGCCTTGGTCCGTCCATCATCACCTTGCTCGACCTCGAAACAACTAAAATCCCCCTCGCAATGGCCGTGTAGCCATCGGGTTCAATGGAATGGTAAATTTTCCCCACCGTCATGGCGTTATGAAAAAGCTACCTTTCACCATGTAAACCACTTCACAACACCGCTCCCTCTGTTACCTTGTGCCATTGGAGAAACGTAACCTTAGGAACCCAAAAAAGAGAAAGAAAACCCTAGACCTTGATGAATGCTTGTTGCTACTAGAGAAAGAAATAGTAGCTGAATTATTGTAAAATATTCTCAATGATTTCAGGATATGCTCCAATACCCGCAAACCTGAGAAGAAACTCTGAAACCATAATGCCTTATTACATGCCTCGTGACAAGCAATAAATTCAGCTTCCATAGTGGATGAGGTTGTGGTAGACTGTTTCACACTTTTTCAAGACACAGCTCCTCCAACTATCATGAAGATGTATCCTCAGGTAGGCTTCTTAGTATTAATGTAGCCTGCGAAGTCTGCGTCTGAATATCCGATCAACTCCATCTGATCAGATCTTCTACATGTGAGTCTAAAGTCCTTCGTTCTCTATAGGTATTGTAACACTTTCTTTGCAGCTATCCAATGTTGCATTCTTGGATTATATATGTATCTCCCCAACATTCCAACAACAAAGGAAATAACTGGTCACGTACATACTTGAGCATATATGATGCTCCCTATTACTGATGTGTACGAAAATTGTTTCATTCGATTCTTTTCCAAATCATTCTTTAGACATTGAAATAGGCCAAATTTGTCGCCTTTCACAATGAGCCACTGTCGGAAAGCACAATTTTGCATGCCATATCTTTCAAGTACCCTGGTAATATAGGCCCTTTGTGACAGGTTGAGCAGTTCACGAGATCTCTCTCAGTAAAACTCAATGTCGATGACGTAAGAAGCTTCACCAAGGTCCTTCATTTTAAATATTTGAAATAAGAATTTCTTTGTGTCGCTCAACATCCTGATATCACTGCTAGTTAACAGAATGTCATCAACATACAAAATCATCATAACGAACTTACTCTCACTGATTTTAATGTAGATACATTCATTTGCTGTGTTTTTTACAAAACTATATGAGGAAATTACTTCATGAAACTTTAGGTACCACTGACGCGATGCCTGTTTCAACCTATAAATGGATTTCTTTAGTTTACAAACCAAATGTTCTGAGCCATTGGCTACAAAGTCTTCGGGTTGTAACATTTATACATTCTCATTTAGATCCCCATTGAGAAATGATGTCTTTACATCCATCTGATGTAACTCTAAGTCCATATGAGCTACAAAGTCATTATAATCCTGAATGAGTCTTTCTTAGATGCTGGTGAGAAAGTCTACTTAAAGTCAATGTCCTCACGCTGGTTAAAACCCTCGGCAACAAGTTTGGCTTTATATCTTTCAACATTACCCTTAGAGTCCCGCTTGGTTTTAAATATCCATTTACAATCAATCGTCTTTATTCCAGTAGGTAACTCAACAAGATCTCATACTTTATTATCCCTCATAAATTTTAATTCATCTTTCATAGCATTAAACCAACGAGAAGGATCAACACTTTGTTTGACTTGTGTAAAGGGTTCAGGATCCTTTTCCACCCCTATGTCAAAATCGTGCTCCTATAAATATATGATGTAATCGTCTCGATTTATAGGTCTTTTCTCTCTTTTGGATCGACTGCATCATTAATATCCACGTGATTTGGAGTGACTATGACTGGAGTCATAGTCCTTTATTCCTCAAATATAAAATTTATAATATTCATGCTCCCACTGTTTTCAGTGTCTTCAATGAATCTGGCATTCTCAGTCTTAACAATCTTGATAGAGTAGGAAAGAAAGTAGAATTAATAACGCTTTGATCTTTTTGGATATCCTATGAAAAAATAACTTACGGTTCTAGGATCAAGCTTATTTTCATTTGGGTTATAAATTTTGGCCTCAGTAAGACAACCCCAAACATGTAGATATCGGAGACTTGGTTTTCTCCCATTCCACAACTCAAAAAGACTTTTGCTTACTGTTTTTCTGAGGATCCTATTAAGTATAAGAACTGCGATTTTGATCACATCACCCCACAAAAATTCTGACAATGTCGAATTACTAATCATGCTTTGGACCATATCCATATGGGTGCAATTACGCCTTTCAATCACACCATTTTGGTCTGGAGTACAGACATAGTGTACTGGGTGACGATGCCACAATCTTGTAGGTGTCTAGCGTATAACCCTGGATTACATCCTGATTCGTCATATCTGTCATAGTGTTCACCACCACGGTCAGATCTGACAACTTTAATTCTTTTATCGAGTTGATTTTCAACTTCGGCTTTATAGATTTTAAAAGCATTTAGTGATTGCATATCATCTATTACATTTTTACACCATAAGGTAGAGGTACCCAAAACGAGAGTAGTTATCTATAAAGGTAATAAAATATTTGTATCCATTCCATAAAACCGTTTGGAATGGTCCACAAATGTTCGTATGTATTACCTCTAAGAGACCTACACTCCTGGTTGCACCTTTATTTCTAGTTCTGGTCTATTTTCCTTTTATGCAATCATTGCATACTTTATAGTCGGAGAAGTCTAGAGAATGGAGAATTCCTTCTCGCACAAGCCTGTCCAATCTCCCATGAGATATATGACATAGATTTTTCTTTCTATTTTGGAGGAATTCTCAATCTAAGCCTTCGCTTAGATCCTACTTTATTTCTATGCAAGGCATTAACATTATAGACGTGTGAAGCAATCAAGTCTAACTGGTATAAGTTGTTCACTATAGAGCCGATGCCAACTTTAATCAAATTAAAGTAAATATTAAAACTTTTATTTTTAAATTAAAATGAATATCTCGACTTATCCAAACAGGAAATTGAAACTAAATTACGCCTTATAAAAGATACACAAAATGTATCTACTAAATCCAAAAAATAACTAGGCTCTAACTTAAGCCTATAAACTCCAATTGTCTCTATGTCTACCTTGACACCATTACCTACATATATTGAGCGCTCTGCATCAATTGCTGGCCTGGCCTGTAATAATTCCTATATAGAAGTGCATATGTGAATAGTAGTTCTCGAATATATCCACCTAGAATCCACTGACACATTAGTTAGATTAGATTCAAAATAGACAAGAATGGAATGATTACCTTTCGTCATAAGCTATTTCTTATACTTTTTGTAGTCTTTCTTCAGATGACCTGTCTTTTTGTAAAAGAAGCATGGATTGCCTTTGGCCCGTTTGCGTTTCGATCCATTTTCAGATTGATTCCCATTGTTACCTAAGAATCCATTATTAGAACCTTGGTTCCTCTTCCTTTTCCCATTCTGCCTATGCTCATGTCCTCGTCCTTGTCCTGAGGTTACCATGTTTACGTTTTGTATTGTACCTGATTGTCTGATCCTATCCTCCTCTTGAACGCTCTGAGTAGTTAGTTCATCCAATGTCCAATTGTCCCTAAGAGTGTTATAGTTCACATGGAATGTACCGTATTGAGGGGGTAGGTTGTTCATGATCAGTAAGTACATGGCCTAGTGAGTGGATCTTAGAAACAACCTCGATCTGCTCTACAATGCATTCATGGATATTTCCTTTTTCGTCGTAGGATGAGTGCGTTAATTTATTCAAAAGAAAACCCACTTCAGCTTTATCCAATTTCTTGAATCGTTTTCCCATTTCGGTTAGGAAAGCTTTTGCCTTATCTACTGTAAGCATGACACCTTTCATGGATTCAGAAATCAAATACTTTTTGACTTTTAGGCATGTGTCATTCGATCTAAACCATGCCTCGTAATGATTAATCTTCTGCTTTAAAAGCATCCTCAGATGGAACAGGAGGTTCAGGTTTTATTAGGGCAAGGTCTAATTGCAGGTAACCCAGAACAACTTCGATGGATTCCTTCAACTGAGCATAATTAGATCTATTCAGGGCAGGAACGTGATGTGTATGAGTTGGAATCCCGACTATAATGGAAGAGATATGTACTCACATTAGCACATTATTTCATAAAATAATTCATGAATATAAACAAATATTAGGCAAAGATAATCAATTCAGTTGCTAAGGGAGGCATCAATTGAATTATCCAGGGTGAAGATGGGCCTAACCATCACATCCCGATGAGAATCTGTTACATCATCATCATTTATCCTGTGGGAGGTAATGATAACATGTCAGTGATCCTCCTGAACATGAACTTAAGTGATGTTAGTTATGTAAATCTAAGACACTCAACACCTGTGGGTGAGATGAGTCTTTCAACCTTACATCACCACCATCATTTACTTCACACGTCCATGTTACTGCCAAACGATAAACGTCTGTGTTTTCGTTATCGTATACATAAAACGTGAATGCAACTGTATGCAATCCTTCTTATCATGACGCAAGTTTGTACTTGTAAAAAATTTATTGATTGAGGTCATTATGGTGGCTAACACAACCGAATCCAACGGTACAAATATAGACTTAAGATCGTGATTATAATCCTGTCCTCAACGGATTATATCTAGATTATTCCGATATAGCCCACAAGTTGGATGGTATTAATCATTGGAAAATAGAGGAATTAAATATAGATGAAACCGAACGGATATGTTTCGCTCTCTATGATCCAATGGTCTATATAAGACCTTTAAGGATGGGTAATGGGCCTACGGTTGGGTCGAGTCAAGACTCTATATTATCAGGTCATTATCAATGAGTAAAACAAATCTAGTGTATAGAATGTACATGATAGACAGAAGAAATAACCTTTTACATTTAGATGTGTAGATCCATCCATGGGTGTCTATAATATAGATGGGTCAGCCCATATTCTAAATATTCATTAAATAAAGGTTATGATCTTTATTATCTATCCAGTGAATAAACCAGCTTGAGTGCTCATCATGGGCTGAATATTTATGAGTCAAATGTGGATCCATATATGATTATAGATGAATCTGAACCATATGGTCCAACAGATGTGCCTAAAAATATTCATGTGAATGATCTACTGATGTGGCCCACCTGGTGATAGAATAACTTGGACCTAATGCCCCAGGATAAGGTGATGGGCTCAGTGCAGGTATCAGGCCCAATAGAGGCATAACAGTGGGCCCTAAATACATTGAATGGGCCCAGCACATGCATGAGTCCATCTCATAGAGACGGCTCTGGAGCAATAAACTCCAGTGGATCCAAGATCACTGTAATTAGGTCCGCTGATCCGATTCAATATAAGGTTAATTTTGACCTAATTCACGCAACAATAGGAATCGGGTCATCCTTGACCTACTGTAGGCAGCAGTTGAAGAGGGAGAGATGGGATCCTTTGCCGTCGCTAATCCATTTGCAGTTAGACAAAAGCCCGGCCGCCGATATCATTGATGGTGCCGATCAAGATGGCACTTCTGTCCATGACGAAGGAATTTAGAGGCTGTAGGAGTAGTTAAAATCGAAAGATACCGGCAGTAGACTGGAAATCCATGTCTACCATTGATGAGGATCCAGGTAAGGGTGCAATCCTATGCTATTTGAGACCTATTATGAAGGTTTAAAGGTTTCGAAAATCTCTAATCTGTAGCACAAATAGGGCTCAGAAAAACCTAATCCTCTGATTTGAGATTTCTGAAAATATGTTATTTGAATTTAGGGCTTTTGAGTCTGAGTTCCCCAACAGTGACATCTGAGTTCCGAAATTCCCCAATCTCTAGATTCAGGACCTACTAACATCCATGGGAGTATTGAACTCCTTCATGTTCTGATATGGGACTTAGATCTTTAACTGTATAAATACCTTAATCGGAATCTGGAATAGGGTATGATATATGAAATTCCCAAATCTGGAATCTTAATTTCTGATATGGGTTTCAAATTTGAAAGCCCTAATTTCTGATATGAGGTTATCGAATTGGAAAACCCTGATTAATATCTAGATTAGGAGATTTGAATTCAAAAAATCCCGAATACTGGATGTGGGAATGAAAATCCCTAATCTGATTCAAAATTCGAAATCCCAATTTGCTTGATTTGGGAAATCAAAATTTTGATCTTGAATTTGAATCTCTAATGGCTAAATTTGATCAACCATACCTATGCACAGTGGCTCTGATACCAATTGTGAGACTTATCTGATATGCAGAATTGGCCCACGAACCTAGCTGTGCATAGAACATGATGATCAAGAGGAGAAATAGGGCATACCTGTATGAGACACCATAGATGAAGAAGCAAAATATCATAACACCAGAGATATTATGTTATGATCTTCCTCTCCTTAACACCCGAATAATAGAAGAACCGATGAGACTTTTACTTCTGTGTTATGATGTAGGATCGGGGACCTAGCCTTCTTTTTATAAATTGGCTGGGGTGCAGAGAGTTTGAATCCCATTACAACTCTCTCCCCACGGCTCCACATGTTAGCATCCTAGTAGTCTTCAAACAACCATTGCATATTGTAGTTATAACACTCCACCCCATACTCATACTTGAGCAAATACACTGCACAACTCACACTGAAGTGGGGTCCACTGGTTTACCCAATCATACAGTCCAACCCATAGGATAATCCAGACCGTTGATCAATAAGGCCCACCTTATAGAGTTCTTACACTGTCTCTTTTCTCCGTCCCTCCTACCATTCTGTAGTTTCTTCTACATATGATAGGTAGGCCAGCATTTCTTTTTCATATCCGGGCATGCCCGAATGGCTATGCAACATGTTCATTCAATACACTAATGGTGGCTTTGCCCACTTAAAAAAAAAGCTCTTAACATCCAATCCAAGAGTTTGGGTCAAACGAGTCCCATGTAATACACAATCAAAGGACTCGAGTCATAGTCATCATCCAATAACACGTTGTAAGCTACATTTAACAGACTTTCCCTGGCCTCATTTGAATGTTTGTATATTTCCTTCATATTGGCTGTATAAGCCAGATTTTCTCTTTGCTTCAAGATAACAAATTTTTCTTGGCTTTACAAAGCATTAGCACAACTCAGAAATTTTGATTGTGTAGAAGGAAGAATGAGAGAAGAAAACCAAATAGAACTTTTTATTTCTTAAACTATTTTGCTGCTGCTGCACTTTTCACACTTGCTGCTTTGCTTGCTACAACCGGATACACAAGATGCCCATTTATAGGCATTTAAATGAAATGTGTAAAGACAAAAATACCCCTACTAGGAGCTTTCAACATTAAAATTCATAGAAACTACACAGACTTTTCATCTTCCAAAAGCATCTCCATGGGAAGTGTTGCTATGCATTGGAAGATGAACGGTCAGGCAGTTACGATAAATGGTTTTGGGTTGCAACTCCAACACTCGCCTTCAAACCACAACAGGTTTCATTCCAAGCATCGATCTAAGTTTCTTGAATGTATCAGTCGGCAATGCTTTGGTGAAGATGTCCGCCACTTGTTCGGTGGTATGACAGTACTCTAACTTCATAGATTTCTGCTTCACTTGATCTCTCAGGAAATGATACCTTGTATCAATGTGCTTGCTCCTTCCATGTTGTACTAGATTTTTGGGAAGCTCAATTGCTGACTTGTTATCCACGTATATGACAGTACATTCATCCTGCGAATGCTTCAGCTCCTTTAGCATATTCCGTAGCCATATCACCTCACATATAGTGGATGAAGCTGCTACTCGGCTTCACATGTGGACAGTGCTACCATACCCTGCTTCTTTGAGTTCCATGTGAATGCTGTAGATCTAAGATAGAAAGCATAGCCTGTGGTACTCTTTCTTTTGTCTTGGTCACCACCCCAATCACTATCAGAGTATCCATATAGAATCGCCTCATCGTCGTATGGATAAAAGAGACCAAATTCAATAGTCCCTTTTATATTCCTAAGAATTCTTTTTGCAGCTAGCCAGTGTGATTCTTTTGGTGCTTCCATATACCAGCTTAGAAGCCCAATACTATAAACTATATCTAGTCTAGTGATTGTAAAATACCTTAGGCTTCCGATTAGGCTCTTGAATAAAGTCGAGTTAACGTTTCTTTCTTCACCATCTTTTGTGAGCTTTAGGCTTGTTGCAACAGGAGTATTCACGGCTTTACAGTCGTTCATCTGAAACTTCTCAAGAAGTTCTTTTGTGTACTTCTTTTGTGATATGTGTATATATATATATATATATATATATATATATATATATATATATATATATATATATATATACCATCGACTTATTGTTTCACTTTAATGCCCAAGAAGAAGGACATCAATCCACCATCAGTCATCTCGAACTCTTTGAACATAGCCTGCTTAAATTCTTTAAATATCTCCTGACTGTTTCTGGTGAACAACAGATCATCAATATATAAACAAGCTATAAATATATCACCATGGACATTCTTCTTTATGTAGAAGGCATGCTCATACGGACATTTGACGAAACCATTCTCTTGAAGATAGTCGTCGATTTGTGCATTCCAAGCACAAGGAGCTTGCTTCAATCCATACAGGGCTTTCTTCAGTCGATACACCTTGTGTTCCTCCCCTTGCATTAGAAAGCCTTCAGGCTGGTCAACATAGACTTCTTCTTTGAGTACTCCATTTAAGAATGTGGATTTCACATCTAGTTGGTAAATCATCCAACTTAATGAGCTGCAAGGGAGATAATCATCCTCACAATATCAAGGCGAGCAACTGGGGGAAAAATTTCTTTATAGTCTGCCTCATATTTCTATTTGTAGCCCCCTTGCCTTATATTATTCGATCTTACCATCGGCATTTCGCTTGATTTTATACACCCATTTGAGACCAATGGTCCTCTGGCCTTTAGGAAGGGAGGTTAGCTCCCATGTTTGATTCTTCTCGATGGCATGAATCTCTTCTTCCATAGCCTTTATCCAACATTCTTCATTCATGGCCTCCTCTAATGTGAGAGGCTCATGGTCCGCATATAGGCAGACTAAATTCACTTTCTCAGTTTCTGCGTAGATCTCATTGAGGCTTCTCATTTTAATAGGAGCCAAGGGTGAAGGAGAGTTGGATGAAGATGTGCTGGCTGAATTCTGATTTGATGAAGTACTTCCAGGGGAGATGGAATGTACTCCTGGACTTCTGTGATCCGAAGGGGGTAATATGGGTGTCTACTCCAGATTCACATGCCTCTCTTCTTCATATTCTTCAGCCTTAACCTGATTTTCTTCGGCCGAATCATCCTAGTTCTACTTCCAGGATTCTTTCTCGCAGAATAGTACATCTCTACTTACCACCACCTTATTGGATAGTGGGTTATAGAGCTTGTACACATTCGATTCTTCACTGTAGTCGATGAAGATGCACTTCTCACCACGATCATCAAGCTTTTTTTTTCTCGCTCCTGGAACTTGAGCATATGCAATACACCCAAAGATCTTAAGGTGTGCCACACTCGGCTTCTATCCACTTCATGCTTCTTGCGGTGTCTTGAATCTGACACTCTTGGTCGGACACCTATTGAGCAGATAGGCAGTACATGTAACTGCCTCTGCCCAGAAATTCTTCGGCAGACTTTTCTCCTTCAGCATGTTTCTCATCATGTCGAGGAAGTGTGGTTCTTCCGTTATGCAATTCCATCCCGTTGTGGCGTGTAAGCTGCAGTGTCTTGTTGCTTAATGTCATGTTCCATTCAATATTCTCAAAAACCATTTGAGGTGTACTCTCTACATCTGTCAGATCTAAGAGTTTTGATTTTAAGACCATTTTCTTTTTCAACAAGGGCCTTAAAATTTTAAAAAATAATAATAAAAGCAGCAGACTTCTCTTTCATTACATACACTCACAATTTTCTACCGAACCTCCAAGAGAGATTGGCTCCAATGGTCCATAGATATCAGTGTGAACCAACTGCAACGGTTCTCCCGCTCTTTGGGATTCTCCACTCGAAAAGGAGTTCCTTTACTTTTTTCCAAGTGTGCACGCCTCACACACATGCTATGGAGCTTCAATAGCAGGCAAGCCATACATCATGCTTGATGATGACAAAAGTTTCAGGCCACTGAAATTTAGATGGCCAAAGCAAAGATGCCACTTCCAAGAATCATTCTTTGCTTTTCCATAAAAATATGTCTCGAGCATTGTGTTTATATGGAGAGGAAACATATAATTCTTTGTCATTTGGACTTTTGCAATCAAACGTCAATATATATCTCTTATGGAAAGAGAAAACTTCTCCATGTGTATGACATACCCTTTTTCAAGGAGTTTGCCGAGACTCAGTATATTACTTTTCATGTTGGGAACATAGTACACATTGGAGATGTAATTTGAAACACCATTCTTTTAAAAGATTTTGATTTTGCCTTTACCTTTCACCGGCGTTTTTGACGAGTCATCAAATGTCACATCACCTGAATTACTTCTATGAGTTCCTTAAATAGGCTTTTATTCTCGCACATGTGATTGCTTGGACCTGTGTCAATATACCATATATCTGGTCGATCATAGCCTTTTTCTTGTGCAAGGAGCACTGTGGAGTCTTCCCGGTCATGACACGATGCTTCAGCATAGTTGGATCATTCATTGTGATCCATCAGCTTGTTCCAACAATCCGAGACATAATGGCTAAATTTGTTACAATTTCGACATTGAATATTTCTCATATTTCCGCGACCGCGTCGGCCTTCACCATTTCCTTTACCACGAAAATTGGTAAATTTTAGTTGATTTTGTGGATTGCTTGGATTATATCCATGCCCTCTTCATCTTGCACGATTGTTAGTGCCACGGCTCACACGATGTGTATGGCTACCTCTTTGTTCATTTAGAATCAGCTTAGACTCGAAGGCATGTTCAAGCATTGTTCATGCATTCTTTTTCATTCGTTGCTCATGCACTTGCAACGATCCCATCAACTCTTTAATGAACAATTTTTCCAAGTCCTTTGATTCTTCGATCCCCACAATCACATGCTCAAACTTGGTTGTGAGAGATCGCAGTGCCTTTTTAATGACACATATGTGTTCAACTTTTTCACAATTTCTTTTTAAATTGTTAATAATAACAATTGGATGTGAGAAGTGGTCAGAGATACTTTCACCTTCCTTTATGTGCGCCACTTCGAACTCGGCTCTTAGTGTTTGAAGGCGAACCCGCTTCACTCTATCAACACCCTTGAAGATGGTTGCAAGGGTATTCCAAGCTTGCTTGATTGATGTTGCTTCGGCAATCTTTTCAAAGGTTGATTCATCTAACCCTTGATAGAGGAGGAACAAAGTCATATTGTCTTTCTTCCTTTGATTTTTAAGAGCGATCTTTTCTTTGTTGGTGAAGACGGCTTCTTCATCCATAGTGGGTTCTACATACCCATCGGTGACGATCTCTCATAGTTCTTGCGACCCGAACGACGCTTTCATTTGGATGTGCTACTTTTTATAGTTGTTCTTTAGCAACTTAGGAACATGCGGCTGGATTGTGGTAGTCATTTTTACAAGAACAAGCTTTTGAGTTAGACGACTTGGTTTTACTAAGCCTCAGGATGACCCAAACAATCTGTTTTTTTGAAAAAGGGCTGAATTTTTTGAAAATGATGAGAGAGAGAGAGAAAGATGAACAGTCATGCAGATGCGGTGAATGGTTTTGGGTCGCAGCTCCAACACTTAGATGAATGAAATTTCCTTTTTTTTTTTAAATAAAAAAATAAAAAGGTTGGATAAAATAAAAAATAAAAAGTGCCTCTCTGAGGAATATCTGAAGAAGAAAAATCCTTATACGAGGCACACGTAGTCATTCATTGTAGACGTAGAAATCATTTGTTTTAATCCAAACCGTCCAAATAATAGAGTTACTACTTAGATATTGCATATGTGTAAATTCAGATTAATTGGATGTTATCCTGAACCCTTGCTGATGATGGATAATTAGATCAAGCATTCATCTACAGCGGTGATCACATTTTTGGACGGCTTGGATTGAAGTTCACATTTGCCACGTGTGCAGTGGGTTTGCATGTATGTAGCGCGCGTACTGATAGATTCTTATCCAAAAGTACTGCCAGGGATATTGACTAGCCGTGCAGGATTAGAGTTGACGTTGCCTTTAGGTGAAAGATCAAAGTCGACGTGCTTGCCCGTCAAATACGTTGAAAGAATTGAAACGAAAAAAATTAGAGAAGGAGAGATGGCGACTCGCGCGCATGCCAAAACAGCACTTGCGTGCGAGATGGGACGTGAATTTTTTCGCCATCCCTGTTAGGAAGCGGATTGGCCGGTGTACCTCACACCAGCTGTATAGCTGCTGTAGGTACGTGTCGTGCGAAGACACGCTCCTCGAGCTCAAGTTATACGAACGGTTCGAAGGAGATAAAGTTACATGGCCCACAGTGATGTATTTATTATATCTACACCGTTCGTCTGTTTTTAGACATCATTTTAGTTTATTATCCAAAAGATGAATCATATCCAAAGATCATTTGGATTGAACCATAAATAGCAGCGGAGATAATGATTTTCAAGTTAAACAATTTGTAGTGCCCATGGTAACGATTATTTTACATCAAATCTGTTCATAAGGTCACAAATACCGGAATGAAGAGAAAAAACAAATTTCACATTGATCCAAAACTTCTATAACCCTAAAAAGGTTTCAATGGAAGACGTTCAATTTCCCATTGATTTTTGTAGTGTAGTCCACTTGATAGTTAGATCTATCTTATTTTTCGTCTCAAGCCTTAAGACTAGCTCGTCAGATGGATGAACGGTTTGAATATAACACGTACCCCATGATCAAACCCACGTAACGTAACTTGCTGACATGAATAAAGCAGCTATATAGCCAGTGTGAGGTACACCAGCCAATCCGCTTCCCCTGTTAGGTAAGGGTGTCAATAGGCAGGGTTCGAGCCTTCAAAATTAGATATTTTTGATTCAAGACCGACTCCAAGCCCGGTTCATTGACAACCCTACTGGTAGAGAGAGGGCTACCGATTAACTCTTGCCCAGGTAACAGCTTATATAGTGAGTGTTACCCTTACCGTGGGGGCCTATTTTGAGGTACTTTATGCGGGTTATATGTTTTTACATCTTATTTTAGAGCAGGATCCCAAACCTTGAGAAGATCGAAATCCTAGGTGGACCATACTAACTGAAAAAGTGACATGAAAAAGTGATGAATGTCATTAAAAACTTTTAGTGGGTAACAAATATCCCACCAAAAGTTTTGAATCAAGCTATCTTTGTATTTTTCTCTCATTCAGGTCCTTTTTTAAAAAAATAAAAAAATATAAAAAAGATAAAAAAAAGATAAGAGAGTTTTTATTGAATATTTGAGGCAACTATACTGACCCAATACACTTTGGCAGAGCCATGGTAACAAAATGGGGGATGGGCCAACTTATAATAACCTTAAACTCTTATAACGAATATCTCTCCCTAATCACCCCAAGACCCTACCGGTCTAGGATGAACGCCCTTCGGATAAGAAGAGGAAGGGCCGAAACCGCAACAAATTCCCTAACCAACTGAGAAATTCCCTACCCATGCGAGCCAAGCTAGCCTCCCTCGGAAAATGCTCAATTGAGACTTAGGCAATTCCGTAAATAGAATCAAAGCGTTTCTTCGAGTAGTAGATACTCCATAGGGTTCAACCTTCAATGGAGAACAAGGCCACCACCGCTAAAGAGTCTCTTTCCACTTCCACTCTACTGAACCCGTGCTCCAAACATAGATACAGCCCATCCACCACTACTTTAACTTTGGCTTGAAAGTTGAAACCGACACCATAACCTTTAATGAAGGCAAAGATAAACTCATCTCTTTCATTTCTACAAACTCCCCCACTACCCGTCTACGTTCAATTTCACTAAACCCTCCACCGGCCTATTTCATTTGACTATGGACAGTGATGGCCTATTGGCTAGCCTTGGAGAGAGACCCAAATCCCAGACAGCCTCCAACCTATTGTGATCTCTGCAGGGCGGGAGCGGAAAACCGGCAGCAATGAGGGTAAACTAGCCACATATCCTAGCAATTGTTTGGTCCACTCTAACATGAATCTCTTTGAAGCATCTGTTGTTTCTAGAGATTCAAATCTCCCATGAAGTGAGAGCAGGGGCCAACCCTCGAAGGATCCCGATACCGGTGTTATGGCTGGCCGAATTCCACCATTGTGAAGCACGGCCCACTGCAGACTGACATTTCAAGGAGGAGAAATGATTCCATAGCTTTGTTGCCAATTCGCCCCTCGCAGAAAGGTGGTCTAGAGACTCCTCATCTCGGCATGATGCCAGGGAAGCCCCTCTTTGCTTCATGTTGACATCCACTAGGACCACACCGCAACAAATGCAGCACGAGGCCAGGGAAGCCCTTCATTCAGGTCTTCTTACATTATCAATAGGTTGGATGGCAAATAGACATTACGGAAACCCTAGGATAGGCCCTTTGAATTTTTAATGGTGAGGAACTCAATTACCACTCTTTCCTTTGGTGTGGTCCACCTGATAAGGCTGATATTTGTGTATTCCCCTCATTCTTGTGGAAATTACCCTGTGAGTAGTTCGGATGACAAATAAATATCAACGTTAAACCAAACAAGTTTCAACGGTCGTTGTTCCATCTCCGCTCTTTTTTACTGTGGCCTAGTTGAGATTTGGATTTGCCAAGATGGAAAAACTGATAACCGAAGTGGATGTGACACGGACACTGCATGGCCCATCAGAGTTTTACACGGGTTATAGGAAAATTTAGGTTAGAGCCATTCACCAATGTGCGCAAGCCCATGATCAGGTGTGCCACAAAGATAATGGCCAGATGAAAAATAACGAAAGGTTTATCCTCGAGATAAAATGCACAAGCTACCATCACGTGGGCCAAATTGGAAACTGATGATGCTAGGAACAGACACCATAACAAGCAAAAAATCATGATTCTTTGGCCTGGAATGGGCATATCTGTGTGGGGCCCACCGACGACCGGAATTAGATACTGACAATGTCAGTAGCCAAATCGGTACTGAAGTGACATCCCCAAGCTCTGTGGGCCCACCATGATGTATGCATGATATCTACACCTTCCATCTATTTGAAGAGATCATTTTAGGGAATGAGCCGATGAATGATGCAGATCCAAAGCTCAAGTGGATCCAACCATAGAAAACAGTGGGGACAGTGATATCCACTGTTAAAAACTTCTTAGGTGCCACAGAAGTTTCCGATCAAGCTGATATTTGTTTTTTCACTTCATCTATCTCTATGTTAACTTACGAATAGCTTGGATCTCAAAAATACATCATGTTGGGCCCTAGAAAATTTTCAATGGTGACTGTCACTGCCCCACTGTTTTCTGTGGTGGGGTCCGGCCACTTGAACTTTAGATCTGCCTCATTCTTTGGATCATTCCCTAAAATGATCTCTTCAAATAGATGGACGGTGTAGATATCACACATACATCATGGTGGGCCCATGGAGCGTGACGTCACTTCAGCCGTGATTTGGCTATATCTAATTCGCGTCCAATTTGTTCATCCACGCCAGCCGTATCTTTTCCTAGATTATTTTAAGGTACGAACCCAAAAATGAGGAGCGCTCAAGTGGACCGTACCAAATAATAGGGTTGAGTTGCATTAAACAAAGCATTATGAGTAATCTTGAATTACATTAAATATAAGTCGTCTGCCTGGTCCTGGCTAGAGAGAGGGAGGGGAAACGCCGATGCATCCTACCTATGGTTGTACACCGGCCTTGCTGTGCTGGGTTGAATAATTCGTGCAAAACGTGTCTTGTGCCGTGCCGTTTTTATAGAAAGTGAGGCTAAGCACCACCGGCATGGCTAAAGTGCTAACATGCCTGCTGTGACTTGCTGGCCGGGTCGCCCCAGACCCTAGCTACCTAACAGATTCTGCCTATTGGGCAGTTTAAAATGAAGACAAACACATTCATATATTGAAAAATTACACATTATTTAAATGTGAATCAAATGTTGAAATGAAAATTACAATATTCATCATTGTTTAAGCACATCCCAAGTAGGTTGGCACCCAATCAATTACTTGATAATAATGCATTATTTATTTATTTATTTATTTTTGTTTCTATAAGAAATTATTTATAAAAAAAAAACTATAAATAATAATAAAATGTTACACATAACCCTAAATTAAATAAATTGCTAAATTTCTATTTGTCCATCGTTACTGCTACATGTCGTACTGTGGCCCGTGCCTGGTGGGTTGTGCTTCGTGTAGTGTTGCGGGCCACAGTACGACAATCCAAGCCGTCCGGGCAGATTTTATTGATTAAACAGAGCCCTGCCCAGACGGATTACTGTCCGGACGGGGGTAGGACGCAATCCGCGTCCCAAATTTACACCCCTAGTCCTAACCCCACTATCTCCGGATTGAAATGTGCAAGTTTTGAGGGCCACCATGATGTATGGATTTTATCCACACCATAGATTGACTTTGTCATGTTGTTTTAATGTATAAGCTCAAAAATAATGCAGCTCCAAGGCTCAAGTGGACCACACCATAGGAAGTAGAAGTGTTAGTGAAACCTATTGTTGAAACCTTCCTAGTGCTTACCATGATGGTTAAGTAACATCCAACCTGATCATGAGGTCACATAGATCTGGATGAAGGGAAAATACAAATATCATCTCGATCCAAAACTTTTAAAGCTCTTGAGAAGTTTTCAAGAGTACGAGTTTAATCCTCACTGTTTAATCTTTGATCTGCTCATTTTTTAGCTTATTCACTAAAATGATATGGCAAAGCCCAGTGTGAATAAAATCCATACTCTCACGGCGTTAGGGGATTCCTTCATTCTCATGACGTCAGGTGACGTAAGCTAAAAAAAATTTTAAAAACATAAAATTAAATTACCTACGCATTTACACTTTAGCCAAGTACGTATTGCCAAATTAGGTGGTCCACCTGAGATTTAGATGTGCCTTCTTTTTTTCTTTTTCTTTTTTTATTTAAAAAAACAAGGTGGAAAATCTTCACCTGAATGTATACTGCCAAAGGAGAGAAAGGCCAGACTCAGACTAACTCCAACAGGCAGCCCCTCAGCTAGGTCTGCAGCAAAGCAGGGGAAGAATAGATTATCCCTGAAAGGCATTAGCCAGTCAGTCCCTGCTGACAACCATGCTCAAGGCCATCAGCTGAAAACGGCCATGCAGCTGAAGCGGGGAGCCAAAACCAATCTCACATGGTTCACCACACAAACGAACATAACTAGCCAAGCTAAAAGATCTGTCAAGCTCCACAGATGCACGAGCTGCAGACGGAATCAAAAGCAAGAAGGTCCCTCCTAGCCTGATGAGAGGGTCAAACACTCATGCAGCTAGTAGACAGGCCCTCTGTTTGCGAGTCCACAGAGCTGGAGATTTAGATCTGCCTCAGTTTTGGGTACATGCCCTAAAATGAGCTGCCGGATGTCACGGATAAAACACATACATCGTTTTGGGGCCAGAGATCTTTGACACCAGTGATGTATGTGTTAGATCTACGGTCCATCTATTCTCCATATCATTTAATGGCATGATCCTAAAAACAAGGCAGATGCATATCTCAAGTAAACAGTGAGAATTGGACGTTGAAAATTTCGGCTGAAGGAGGCTAAAATCAAGCTGAAATTTGTGTTTTCCTTTCATCCGGGTCTGTGTGAGCTCATGAACAGGTTAGATCACAAATGAAAGCCGGTAGACCCTAGAAAGCTTTCAACGGTACTCGTTCATTCCTCAATTCTTTCTGTGTTGTTGTCTATTTAAGCTTTGCATCTGTATTCTTTTTTTTTTTTTTTTTTTTTTTGTTCATGCCCAATAATGATGAAAAATTGGATGGACGGTGTGGATCTAACACATACATCATTGTGGGGCTCACAGAAGTTCCACACGTCAAAACATTCCGTTGACTTATTTTACAGGTAACTTTAAAAAAAAAAAAAAAAAAAAAAAATTTCTCATTCAGCAGCAGTGACGTGGACCAATAAGAGAAGGCAGCACATCCGCACTCGAGGAAAGCGACACGGCGCTTCCGTTAGCATGTAGAGCAATTGGGCCCACGTAGGCGTTGTATCGTGTCTGCGTACATTCCTTCGTATTCTAAAGACAATGAACCTGGTTTTCAACATCAGCCGTTTGAACGACTTCTTACCCCCTTCAGTCTTTATAAAGAGAGAGAGAGAGAGAGAGAGAGAGAGAGAGAGAGAGAGACTTTGTTTCTACAACCAAAGAAGATATATTAAAAATCAGATAAATACCATTAGCCTTGTCTATTGGCTGGTCTTCTTCTCATTCTGAGTGCAATCAAAGAGAACCAGAGAAAGGAATCATGGGCACTCAAGAAAATGCCTTTGATGTTGAAAAGGTATGTGGGGTTTTCTCTTCTTTTTTATTTTATTTTATTTTGCTATTTTCTTGATATTGGTACCTCTAGAAACTTCTGTTTTTCTCTATACTTTGCCCAAACACTTATAGAGATGCTGCAAGAGAACACTGGAAGGAGATGCTGCATGACAACTTCTGTTCTCCATTTTCGGGCTTATGCGTTTTCCGCCATTCGGGCGTTCTTTTAATTTTTGTGGTTGGGTTTGTATATGGGTTCATATAATAGGTGGTTCCCCGGATTATTTGTGGGTCCCACCCGAATGTATGTTGCTTCCTTGAAGAAAAAGAAAATGGAAGGAGATGGTTATAATTTCATTAATAGAAGTCATTCTAAATAGATTTGTTGTTAAAGATAGAGGGAGAGAGTTATAGGGAGGGAGGAGGAAGGGATGCGGTTCTAATTTGATTAATATGAAGTTATCTTAAATGGTTTTGCTGCTACTAATCTTAATTTACCTATACATAGATTAGATAGATTTGACAGGTAGAAAGAAAGAAACATATATAGATAGATATAAAGTTTTAACAATTTTAACAGAGAGATTAACAATAATTGAGAGAGAGAGAGAGAGAGAGAGAGAGAGAGAGAGAGAGAGAGAGAGAGAGAGAGAGAGAGAGAGAGAGAGAGAGAGAGAGAGAGAGTAACAATTTTGAGAAATTCAAGTATGTTTACCTCTACATAGTTCAGTATCTTCGTCTGGAATTTTGAGTGGTCCTCCTCCCAGTTCAGGATCCTTTACTTTAGGCAGCCGGGGGGCCGGATATAGCTTTATCAACTTGTGATTTCTGCTTTGCCTTTTGGCTGCTGGCCCCTGCCACCTTAATCCATATCAGGGGCTTAATCTCTCTAGATTATGCTAGCTAGGGGTGTTTTTTTTTTTTTTCATAGGACTAAACAGTTTGAGCTATATGATAGGTGCCGTCATCGTCCTTTTCTGAGATGCCCACCCGAACTTTGTAAGCTTTTTCCTCGTGAATATATTCTTCCGTTCAGCATGAGAGAGAGAGAGAGAGAGAGAGAGAGAGAGAGAGAGAGAGAGAGAGAGAGAGAGAGAGAGAGAGAGAGAGAGAGATGCCTCTTATATACAAAGACAGAACCTTTTTTTTTTTTTTTTTTTCCAAGAAAGAGATTTCCCTTGGTGATATTCTTTGGTGTTGTGAGAAATGCAAGTGTTATTCCACGCATTGTGCCTCTCTCTCCGAGCTTCTGAAAACAAATACCAATCCAGGCATGACCAAGGAGGACAAAACTGGCAATGCCAACAAGCAGAGAAACTCAAATTCAAAAGCACATGGCATTATAATCTCTCCTTTTTAACAGATCTAACTTAAAAATGTTATTCACGTATCTCAAAAGAAAGAAAGACAGAAAGAAAAGAAAAGAAAAGAAAAAAGTGAAGCATTTTTGTGCCAAAAAAAAAAAAGAGAGAGAAAAAAAAAAAAAAGAAAGAAAAGAAAAAGGACTACTCTAGTTCTCTTAACTACTGAAGGCCACCCATTTGCTGCAAAGGATAAAATACAACATTAGGTTGGTCTAAGTGGCAGAAATTGATGTGACTAGCTTACCAAAACATTTTAATTTTTAATGGAGTGATTTTTTTTTAATTATTATTTTTTAAAAATATTAGCTTGTTAGTAAACCCACTGTCAGTTCACACTTCACTGTTAGCCACCCCCTTTAGGGAATCAATACCAAGACCTTAGCGTTGAAATGAGGTATCTTTCACTCAGTCTACCACTTCATTAAACTTCATTAAAGAAGAAGAAGAAGCTTACAGAAAGTTTCACTAGATTAATTCAAATTTCTTGAAAATTTCACAAGATTAATGCAAATTTCTTGAAATTGCTTAGATACACCCAAGTCATTTTTTGTTCCCTTGAGTGCGCACTACTTAATTTCTGTTTAAAGTAATGTCATATCTATTATGAATTATATTTATAAATTTTTTCTTTTCTTTTCTTTTAAGTCTATGGCTGTTGAATGTGTTGGGGAGAAACTCGTTTGTAGTTAATCGAACCATAATTACATTTCAATCTTAATTTATTAAGGTGCAAGCTCTAGAAGCGAAGTTACAGCATTTATATAAAGAGAACCAGGACCTTAAACATATCATTAGTGTGATGAGCAATAAATGCAATATTATTCAAGACCAGTTGAACAAGAAGAGGACACATGAGATGTGCACCATGGCTGAGAGTTGCTCTAGCCAAGATTCAATCAAGAGACTGGCAAGGGAAACTATCCGAGCAAAATCGTCGCAGGTCTTTGTCAGAACTGATGATGCGGACACTAGCTTAGTAAGTTTCTTCGAAGATTTTGTTCATTTTATTAAAAATAGGATTGATTTTCATCATTAAATTGGTATATATTTTAGCTGGTTTTCTAGTCATCTGTTTTCTTTTCCGCTTTATTTATTTATTTATTTTATTTATTATTATTTTTTTTCCGCTTTATTTATTTATTTATTTGAGTTTAGACAGTGAAAGATGGTTATCAATGGAAGAAGTATGGACAGAAGAATACTAAAGATAATCCATATCCGCGGGCTTATTTTAGGTGTTCTACCACTCCAGATTGTCCCGTCAAGAAAAAGGTAAATGATTTACCCGAACTTTTTGTGCCTACTAATATCCATGGTAAGGTTTTAATTAAGAAGAAAAAAAATTACTCTACAAAATCAATATATTTTCAGTTAAGGATGAAACCATAAGGTAGATTGGTAATGAATGTAATATATATATGGAGATTTGGTTTTTCTCCTGAATTCTGCAGCATTAATGAACTTCTATGGTTCTTGAGAAAATTGCTTGATAGAGTACACCAGTTTATTGGAGAATGAAGGTTAATAGACTTTTTTGTGACTATAACTTGAACAAAGAAAAATCTAATACACCAAAACATTGTGCTTGGGAATCATGTGGATTTTCTTTCTTGGAGGAATCCACTGATCATCTTATCATATTGAAATATAATTGCAATTCATAAACATCATGTAGCATAAACTTTGGAACTAGTTGAGTGCCTATGGACATTTTTGTGCCACTAGATTATGCATCATACATGTGGCACATGTAAGATGATTTGAAATACCTGAATTTTGATGCAAAGCCCCCATATACAAAATCCATTCATCACCAAAATACCTAAATTTTGATGCGGTCAACACGTGACTACCACTCGTCTCCTCACTGGATTTCGTAGTGTTGGCCTCTTTACCACTTGTCTCCTCACTAGATTTCATAGTGTTGACCTCTTCGCCCAGTAGTCCCAAAACCTTTTAGATCCCAGCAAATGTGGACCACTCATGATTCCTTTTAACAGCTAGTTAAGAATGCTTGGCAAGCAGACTCCATGGGGGACCTAACGTATTTTATCCTTAGTAAGATGAGAAGAGTAAAAGTAGCCCTGAAAAACTGGAATTGGGAAATCTTCGGGAATATTTTCCTTAAGCTGCAGTAGGTTGTGGATGATCTGGCATCAGCAGAACTCGCCTTCCAAGACTCCTCCGACCCTAGTTCCTTGTGAGTTCTCCAATATGCTAAGAACAAAGTCTCTGAATTGGAGCTTTCCGAGGAGATCGTCTGGAGACAGAAATCCAGGATCCAATGGCTTAACAAAGGGGACAAAAACACCAAGTTTTTCCATGCCTCGGTGACAAGCAGAGTGCGAAAAAATAATAATTTGGAATTAAGGCTGTAGGATGGATTGCGCACAGATGACGAGAAAATTATCAAGCGGGAGGCCATTGCTTTCTATGAGTAACTTCTGCGGGCTAAATCCAATGTCATCTCAAACTCCTTCCTAAATAACATTGCCTTTGTTGTATCCTCTCAGGATAATCGCACCCTCTTAGCTGCCCCTTCCCTCGAGGAAGTCCATGGCACAGTTATGTCCCTCCCAGCGGATGGGGCCCTCGAGCCGTACAGATTCTCAGGAGCATTCTTCCAATCATGTTGGGAGATTGTGGGCCAAGATATCCTGTAGGCTGTCACCTCCTTTTCAAGGGAGGGACTCTCCCCTGAGCATACTCGACCACTCTTCTCTGCCTCATCCCTAAATCCGCCTCCCCAACTAAATTCTTTGATTTTAGGCCCATCAGCCTTTGTGATTGTATCTATAAGGTCTTTTCTAAAATTCTTGCTGACAGGTTAGGGTATATTCTACCCAAAATCATTTTGCCGGAGCAAGGAGCTTTTGTCAAAGGGAGATCCATTGTAGAAAATTACGTGCGGGCCCAGGAAATCTTCAGGGATATCAACAGAAAAGTTAAGGGCGGTAATATCAAGTTAAAGCTAGATATGGAGAAGGCCTACGACAGGCTTAACTGGGACTTTCTCTCTAAAGTCCTCTTCAAGTTTGGGTTTGATAAAAAATTGATCAGTCTACTTCAAAACTACTGGTCCAACTGCTGGTTTTCTTTCCTAATTAATGGTGATCAAATATTCTAGTGGTCTCCGCTAGGGAGACCCCATCTCACCAGGCCTATTTATCTTAGCAGCAAAGGCTCTCAGCAGGGGATTTGTGCAACTCATATCCAATGGTCAATGTCAGCCATACAAAACTCGCAGGAACTGCTTGGTCATCTCGTATCTACTCTTCGCTGACGACACAATTTTGTTCGCTAACGGTAGCAAATCCTCCCTCAGAAGTATTGCCGAATTCATTAAAAACTACCAAAGGGCGTCAGGTCAACGTGTTAATGGTCAGAAAAGTTTCTTCATCATGGCAACAAACCAATCAGTTACAAGTCAGAGATCAACTTCAGCTATTTTAGGTTTCAACAGTGGTTCTTCTCCCTTCACTTACCTGTGCCTCCCCATTTTTAATGGCAAACCTCGACGTGCCTATTTTCTGCCACTCCTTATCAAAACTCTCAACAAGGTAGCTAGTTGGAAAGCTAGAATCCTCTTGCAGGCTGGTAGGTTAACATTTCTTAACCACGTCCTATTCGGGATGCCTATCCACGTGTTAGCTGCCATGGATGTCCCAACTAGCATCTTAAAAGACCCTAAAAGTTCCTTTGCAGACTTCATGTGGGGCTGGGAGGGAACCAGAAAAAGATGTCACTGGCACAACTGGCAAGCTATTGCGCTCCCAAAAGCGAAAGGTGGCCTGGGGATCAAAAGCCTCTCAACAGTTATGAAAGCCTTCTGCCTTAAGATGGCTTGGACAATCCAGCGTTGTGGCGTATCCAGTTGTTGGGCTCAATTCAGCAAAGCCAAATATGAATTTGTCGTACAAAGGCAAGGTTCAGGCCCTTCGTGCGCTATTGCATCCCCCCTCTGGAAACATATTCACAAACTCATCCCACTGCTATCTCCCCACTCTCGTAGGTTGGTGGGCAGAGGTGACTGCAACTTCTAGAGGATCAACTGGTTTAGACCGGGTCCCCTCCTCGAATGGGCAACCGAGCCGATCCCTGCGTCCCTGCTGCAAACATCAGTCAAGGATCTGATAGGGCCCTCTGGCTGGGGTACTCTCGCCTCCCTGCGCAACCTGCTACCCCAATTCGTCTTCAACCGTATCAGGGATGAAGGAATTTGTACCTCTCTCACGGCTAAAAAAAGCATCTGGACACCCTCCTCTTCTAGGGAATTCTCTATCAGCATAACTACCCAGATTCTCCATCTCCAAGCTGAGAAGAAGTCCTGGTCGAGATGGGTTTGGCACTCCAAATTGCCTCCCAAGCTGTCCTTGCTGACCTGAAAACTCATCCACAAGGCCATCCCAGTAGACATCAGAATCTAGAGCAAGGGTATCCCATTAACATCAAGATGCAACTACTGCCCCGCTCCGTCAACTCCCTAGACAGAATCCATTAACCACCTATTTCTGCTGGGCTCTAAAGCCAAGGCAGTTTGGGATCAATTCGTCAAGGCCGTGGGCATGGGCAACCCATCCCCTGCAATGGTCGGCCGTTGGCATGGCCTCTCTCTGATGGACACTAACCACCTCCAACCCAAAGATACGGCCCATAGTGGGCCTCATGCCAGCACTCATCTTCCAGGAGCTCTGGAGAGGCAGGAACGTGGCTCGTTTCGATGGTCTCAATGCTTCAATCTCCGTCATTCTGGCCAACGTCCATCGCTAGATCATCCAACTGAGCCCTCTTCTCCCTGCCAATGCCTCCGTCAACCGTATCCCATCAACGGCCTTTATGCCTTATGCATGCCCACTCGCCCCAGTCCCTCAACAACTCCTTTTATTATTAAATGGGCTAGGCCGCAACCTAGTTGGATCAAACTAAATGTTGATGGATCATTGTGGGGTAACTTGGGCTCCTCTTGGGGGGGGGGGGGGGATGAGGCCAGCAATATTCTCTTTGTGTTCTCTCATTCCTATGAATTCGGAGATGAGACCAGCAATATTCTCTTCGTGTTCTCTCATTCCTACGAATTCGGATCCAACACTCGTGTTGAAATTCAAGCAATCCTTGATGGGCTCAGCATCTGTGCAAACTGTGGCTTCACGCACGTGGAGATTGCTAGTGATTCCTTATCTATGATATTTATCCTCATCTCAGGCGTCTCTCTATCATGGCCCATGTGGTATTAGTGTACAAGGATTGACGCCCTCTCCCATTCCTTCGTGGTCCGCTTCTCGCATTGCCTCAGAGAAGCCAATTGCCCAACAAATGAGCTGGCTCGCATGGGAAGTGTAGGCAGGGAGAACCTCATTTTTAAAGAGGTTTCCGCCCTCCGACCAAAATCTGCGGCCTTATCTTCTTAGATAAAACTGGGTTGGGTAGCATTCGTATTGCCCAACCTACGCCCGTTACTTCTTCATTCCGTTCTTGAGCTTTTACTCTTACGATAGGAGGGCCCTATCAAGTCTATCTCGAATCAAGTTGTACAACATTTTGTGATGATATATGATATATATTTTCTTTTAAAAAAAAAAGAACTCTCTAATTTCTCCATCATCTACTTAGGATTTTGGTAATCCTTCGTTATGTGCTCTGTAATACCACAATTCCAACACTTGAGCTTCCCTTTGCCCTTTCCCTTGGATTTAGATCTTAATTACAAAGATCTATTATCTTGCTCAAAATTCCTCCACCTCGTAATTAGTGCATTTATAAAAGCACCCACATCACCACTTTTCTTTCTCATCGCATTTGACTAAAGTGTTCAGATAACGGTCTCAACACTATTGGTTGTCCTATCGGTGCACAAAGAGTTTCTAAGCGACTCATATGATTCAAAATTCAATAGAATACATGCTTAATTTTCATCTTTCATTGTCTCATCCACATCCAGCAATTTACAAATGAGCCTATTAAAGTTATTGATGTGAGCCTTAACGTGGGTACCTTCCGTCATCTTTAGATTAAACAATTATAGCTGTGGATATAAGTAATGCTTAAGAGACTTCTTCACATAGATGTTCTTTAGTCTCACCCATATATCTGATATACCACCTGTTCTCCTCCGGTGTAACGACAACACAGGTGTGGAGCCATTTTAGGTAGATCTCGATATCCGTGGGCCCCACCCCTCAATGACGGCTAGAAATTAGTGGGCTGATGCTACAAACTCGAATAAATTTCCCACTTTGAAGGACCTCATGCTGATCTTTATCTTCTGGGAGATATGGAAGGCTAGAAACGTGGCCCGCTTCAATGACATCATGCTTTGGCCATCAGCGGTTATTTCTAATACCCTCCATTGGATTAGACTGGTTAGGTCCATCTTGCTGCTTCCCAAGGCTCTAAACCCATCTATGGCAATATATCTGTAGTTTGCGGGAATCGTTCGCAACCAGATCAAACTACCGACGTTCCAGGTGGTCAAATGGGAACCCTACCCCCCCCCAAAAAAAAAAAAAAAAAAATGTTGGATAAAAATAGATAAATGTTGATGGGTCAGCACTGGGGAATCCAGACCCATCAGGAGGTGGTGGAGTGGCCAGAAATAGTTCAGGAGTATTTCTCTTTGCGTTCTCAGCGGGTTTTGGATTCGGTTCCAGCTCTAGGGCCGAAACCAGGGCAATCCAAGAAGGCCACTCTAGATACGCAAACAAAGAAATTTCCAAGGTGATGGTTGAAAGCAGCTCTATGTCGACCATCGTGCCCTCTCCAAACAAACATGCTCCACCTGGCCAATGTGGTATTGGTTTGCAAAAAAAAAGTCTGTCAAGAGTAAAATGGAGGTTAGCCTTGTTCACATGAAGAGAGAGGGGAACTCGGTGGTAGATGGGCTCGCTAGACTGGGGAGTGGGACGCAACGTACAAGGGGGTTCATGTCATTGAGAGAGCTTCCGCCCTCCATTCGAGGTCTCTTGTTCCTTGATAAAGTGGGCTTGGGCTCGATTCGAGAGACTTAGGTCCTTTTTCTTTTTTCTTTTTTCTATTTTTTAGTTGTCCTTTATGATAGGTGGGCCTACCTCCCTTTTCCTAGTAGTCCCTCCCGAAATACTTGTATGAGCCTTCTCAGTTATATTTTTTGATGACATGAATACAAATATATATATATATATGTTATAGTTTTATCTCTCAAACATTATAAAGATCCTCTTCCGTTAGACACAATTGGATTAAGATATTGGCTTTCTTATCTAACTTGTACCATTCTTCTTCTTTCATGGTTTCTGGTTGTTTTCGAAGGAAGGCATCTTCCAATCCTTGCTGAACTAGGATGTCATTCATCTTTACTTTCCATAATTTTAACTGAAATACTTCTCTACATTGAACTTCATATTAGATGCCATTAATACCTTACGTTCATATTTGATCTATTAGATGATATCGTAAACATGCCTCTAGATAAACCAATGGATCCCTTATTTTTTGAGAAAGTTAGGAGTGTAACATTTGTAACTTTTTTGGTCAAGTGAAACAAATATATAACTTTTGGGGGGGCTCCACAAAAAAAATAAATAAATAAATAATGGGCCTTGCCTATCATATTACTATCTAAAATGAAAACACAAATTCGACGATAAGCATAGGTAGTGATTCAACCAAACACTAAGAAAAATAGGACAAAGGACACTAGCATCCACTCAGACACACCCCTCAATATAAAACTTCTCTCATGTTGATAGAAAATAGATCCCTTATTGGCCTATGCTAGAATCAAAGGACACTGATGCATGTACCCATCCATATCCACTTTTAATAGCCATATGGTAACTGTTTAAAAAGAGTTAAGATTATATAATCAAGATCTTGACCCCTCCACATCCTTGAGTACAAGGATTAATTAATTTTTTTAAAAAAAACAATAGACAGCTGTTTATTATTATTATTATTATTATTATTATTATTATTATTATTATTATTATTATTATTTAGCAACAACAAAATAGAGGGTAATTACACATCTCTCATGTAACCCAGACCCATTTTATCCAGAAAAATTAGACCCCTAGTGGATCTAGGAAGCAAAGCTATAGTCTGGAAGAAGATACTGTTCTGAGTTACACTACCCCTCCAAGCTAGGTCGTCATCCACCACATTTGCCTTCTTAGGCGTATGAGCAAAACTAACCTCTAGAGCTCCCATAAGAGCCTTAACCCTTATTTTCCAATAGGAAACAGACCATGTCACATCCAAATCCTTGGAGAGAATCATAACAATGGATTTAGAGTCACTCGCCACTTCCACTTTTGAGAAACCCAAATCTGTGCATCAACATAGGCCCTCCCAGATTGCCTTGAATTCGGCGCGGGTGTTAGAGCCTAAACCATAGGTTGAAGAGAAGGCAAATAGAAAATTGCCCTCATTGCGTCTACTCACAGCCACTCTCAGAAGGGCCCGGGTTCCCAATGGAAGAACCATCCACATTAATTTTAATCCAGACTCTCCCCGGCTTGATCCATTTCACAACTTGGGTCTTCTTACTAGTCGAGGTAGCCCTGCCCAAGCTTCCGAAAGAGAGAGCGACCACCAAGGAGCGCTTAACAACCTTGGGGAGAGGAAGGAGAGGCGTTATCCATGAGAGCCAATGATGGACCTTTGCAATCACCCTATCTGTAAGGAAACCGGAGTTATCATAGCGCGCACTATTCCTGGCTAGCCAGATTTCCTAGAATATTAGCAAGGGGGTAATGCCCCTCAGAATATGTATTCGATCCTTTTGGGCAGTAACTGCCCACCACCTTGTAGCTCTGCCCACTGTTGAGACGTGAGAACAGGTGGGGATGTTGAGAAGGGGATGAAAGTGGTTCCAGATCTTCTTAGCCGAATTACCTGTGGAGAAGACGTGGTCGATGGATTCCACCTCCAACTGAAACTGGGTGGGGGCAACAGACACATTTGGATGCTAGTTGGATCCCTCTGTCTTGAGTTCTGGTCTCCACAAGGATTGCTTTGTGGATAATCTTCCAACCCAGAAGCGATATTTTTGGAGGAAGTTTGGGGTGCCACACCCATTTCACCCATGATTTCCTATTGCCAGCATTCTTAGAGATCTCCTACACTGATTTTAACTGAAATTTCTCTGACGAAGAGGGCATCCAGATCTGCTTGTCCTCGAATGGAGATGTGTAAAAGCCCTCATCATGAATGCCATCCATGACCAGCTATGGAAGAAATAGGCAAGTTTCATCAGGGTTGCGCTAGCCGCTGGGTCTGATGAAATGATCGACGCGATTGCTAGGCGTTAGAGGAGGCTAAAGACACCAATCAGAGAGCGGCCCCAACCCGGACCAATTGGCATTCCAGAAACTGCAATGACCACTTCCAATAATCCAGGGGTAGTGGTTAGCTACCAGCTGAAACTGACTACATATCTTCTTCCAAATGGGTGAAGCGTGGATGGAGAGACTTTCCCCACTCACATTGCCAAAGTAGGATGGGTATTTAGCCTTGAAGAAACTAGCCCAACAACTACTAATGCCTCTGCAAGTGATGGTCCAGGACTTCATGATTCTGAAGGCCTGCATTACATTAAATAGGTTTTTGATACTCAGCCCCCCTTCATCCCTTGGGGCTGCAATGTGCTTCCAGCTAAGCCAATGTCAATTTTTTCTATCCTCGTTCCCACCCCAGAAGAAATCTACACAGACATTTTCCAGATCAGCAAGAAGGGTATAAGGGATGTCCATAGCAGCCATAATGTGAACCGAGATGCTATTTAGCACATGGTTGATGAGAGTCACACAGCCTGCTTGGGAGAGGATCTTACTGTTCCAGCCTGAGATTTTGCCTTGAAACTTCTTGACTAGGGAATGGAAATAGGCCTTCTTGACTTTCCCTTTGAAAATGGGAACCCCCCGATAGGTGGACGGGGAAGTCCCTGGTTGAAGCCAAGAGTCCTTTAGGCTAACCTGACACGGGCCGCTGATTAATTTACCGCCGGGATGAAAAAACTCTTTTGTTTGTTAATCTTTTGGCCTTAGATTCTTTGGTACCGGGCAAGGAAGGAAGTGATCTATGATAGGGAGCAACTGCCCCCATTGCCAAAAAGCAAAGTGTCATCCACAAAAAGCTGGTGGGAAATCATTAGACAGTTCTTTTGTGTGAGAAAAGGTGGCACGAACCACTGTTGATCAAATTTTGAAAACCTCTGCTTAGAACCACAGAAGAAAGGATGAAAAGGCCCAGGGAGATGGAGTCTCCCTAGCGGAGACCTCTTGTCAAGCGGAAGAAGCTGCAAGGTTCACTGTTGAGAAGAACTGAGAAACAGGAATTACTCCAATACCTTTTTATAGTAATCCAAGTATCCATAAAACTGAAACAATGAAGGACCGCCTTGAGAAAGCCCCAGTCCAACTTGTCATATGCCTTCTCCATGTCTAGCTTGATAAGAATATTCTCTCCTCTAGCTTTCTTATATATATCTCTGAAGACTTCCTGAGTAAGAGTGCGGTTTTCAGCTATGGACCTCCCTTGAACGAAAACCTCTTGTTCAGACGACACGATCTTTGGAAGGAACCTGCTAAGCCTGTTAGCAATAAGTTTGAATTTTTTTTATAAACACAGTTGCACAAGCTAATAGGTCGAAAATCAAAGAACTTCTTAAGAGCCAAGGTTTTTGGGATTAAGCAATTCAAGGTCGCAGTAAAAGCCCAGGGAATTACTCCCCCTCTGAACAAGGATGAAGTTGCTTGGAGGATATCAACTCCCACTATATCCTAACAACCCTAGAAAAAAGCATCCGTGAAGCCATCCGGGCCGGGAGCCCCATCTGGTGTGAGGCCCTTCACCGCTGCCATGACCTTGTCATACAACGACAATTGTATCAAGGAGTCATTGTCAATTGAGGAGATAGCGCACGGGATAGCTTGGAGATATCACCCTCGAGAGTAGTGGCACCTGCCGACATGAGGGAAGAGAAATAATCAGTGGCTACTCTCTTGATCAACCCCTGATGTCTAAATCCTCCAGTAAACCGAAAATCAGAACAAAGCGTTCTCCAACCCGTCTTTGAAGGTTGAGCTTGGAAGGCCCGAATTTTGGGAAGAAGATCCAATTTCTGATTAAAAAAATCAGAAGATGATGCAGAAGCGAATTCTTTTGGGAGTGAAAATTGTAACAGTGTTGGCAGTGGCAGTGCTGTTTTTTCTCATCACAGTTCTATTCCTAGAAACACAGCTTCTCAGGCCCAAAGAACAAAAACAGAGAGCAGAATGAGAATTCCGCTCCAACTACCAAAAACTCCCGAGTTGCTAAGCTCAAGAAAATTGGATCCCAACGCGACAGAAAATGAGCCTGGTGTTGGAAGTAAATCCCAGCTGTCCAATTCAAGCACAAGCAGAAAAGGATCTCAGATAAGAAAATCACTTCAGACGATTGGGAAACTAATCAATGGCTCTGAGAGAAGGAATCGTCAGGATCCATTGGAAACATGTTCTCCTATCTACAGTAAAAGTAATATTAATGATGGGAAGGCAGCCAATGCAAGGTTGTTGAGGAGGCAATCACTGACCGGTGGATTGGACAGCTCTCAAAGATCTTCCCTAGGTGGGAAGTCAACTGATTCCTGCCCAAATGGAGTTTGGAATGCGACGACGCCTCCACCCATCCACCCATCCGCCAGAGCGACCAAGCGATGGTTGTGAAGCAGAGTGCTGGTGCTGCTGGTGCTTCTTCTTGAAGCTGTTTTTGTATCAGCTACAGGAAAGCATTAGTGCGATTGTGAAGACAGCACTGCAATGGTTGTGTGATTAAGAGCTGAGATCTTACGTGCATTCTTCTCGAATTCATGTAGGCCATTTGATCAAAATTTGCACGTGCGGTTGGTGGTGTGCCATGTTCAACAAAATGCTTGGTTAGGGAAGTTAAAGTGCAGCTGAAGATCCAATGACAGAGTGAAGAACCAGTAGCAGCATGGAACTCTTGCCTGAATCCAATAGGGAATTCTCACACTTGTGTCATGATTAAAAAGGAAATTCTCTATGGTAGAAAATGGCCATTTGGCCCATGACAAAGGTCAGGGGCTCTCGCCGGACAAGCGGCTAGGATCTTGTCCTTAGCACACATCTGACACACACCATGTGTTGTTGAACTTGTACCAATGTAACTCTTCCCTCATCAGAAAGGAAAATTCTCAAAGAAAAAAAAAAAAACCCTGATTCGCAACCATAAAGCCATCCTCCAAATGGATCTCATCAATGTTTGACCTCCTTGCTCGATCGGATGCCATGTTATGGAAGAACTTTGTATTTCGATCTCCTTCTTGGAGCCAGTGCAATCTGGATTTTTGTTTCCAGTAGATCTCCTCACATAGTTCCAGATGAGCTAGATTATCTTTTGCAAGTTGAAGACTATGATTGTTCTCCTAAGAAGAAGAGGTTTGGGTTGCCTCCTCAGCTTTTGCAAGCTCTCGCTTGGCCCTAACGATATTCTAGAACATATTCCTGAAGAATTCTTTATTCTAAGTTTTTAAAGCCCTCTTCACGTTCCTCAGTTTGCTGTGAAGAACCAACATGGGATCCCCTGCAATGTCAGATTTATAGGCCTCTTCACCTCTTGGAAAGAGGTGTGAGCCATCCACATACGTTGGAACCTGAAGGGTTTTGGGAATGTGGCGGTTGGCGATGGACAGGAAATATGGAGTGGAGTGTAATCCAAATTTAGCCTGGCTAGGTGGTGGACCTAAAAGGAGGGAAAAGTTAATAAGCAAGAGTTGTTGCAACAAACAAGGTCCAATCTAGCCCACACCCTTGCTCTATTGTTCTGATTGTTGCCCCATGTAAACTTACTTCCAGAGAAACCAGCATAAAAAAGGCCATCCCTGTTTAGGCCATCTGCAAAATCTGAAGTGCTCGACGAGTCAAAAGGGCTAGTCTCTTTTCTTTAAGTGGAGGATAGGATCGCGTTAAAATCACCCGCAACTAGCCAAGGAACAGATGAACCCGCTGCTAGCACTGCAAGTTGGTCCTAAAGTGATCTACGGCTGGTTCTCAAGCACTTGGCGTAGACCACTGATGCTAAGGACCAATCTGCACTACCCCTGGCAACGACCTTGATGGAGAGCATCTGGGAGGAAGATACCACCACATCGATGACTACTGAGGAATCTGAAAAAATCCAGACCTTACCCCCTTTGTTCGCATTTGACACGGAAGAGTGGAATCCTAAACTGAGACCGATGCGAACTCGTCTGTCGTCCCCTCAACATAGGCTCTAAGATAGCAACAATGTTCGGTTTAGTTTTCTTAATTAAACATTTCAGAGATGAGATAGTGGGTTTGTTCCCCACCCCTTGAGTATTCCATATTAGAGCACTATCCCTTAAAGGATTGCTCAAGCACAAAGCTACGACATTTGAGTCTTCTCAATCTCCTGTCACAGGTTTCATCTGGGCTCTTGGCCATGATATCCCTGACTTGAGCTGAGCGCGACGCTTTCTTATTTGTTCTCTTATGGTATGTTCTTTGCTTCCCGCTTGGGTCATCAATTTTAGTCACATTCTCAAGGAATGAAATATTTTCTACTGAAGTATGTAGCCCCTAGAGGTGAGCTTCACCCAAGGCAGAACTGTCTCAGGGAGTTGATGACTGAGTGAAGAGATCTAACTCCTCATCCATAGAAGCTTTTTTTTTTTTTTTTTTTTTGTTATAGTGGATGAGAATTGAAGGGTAGTTGGGCTGCAATGGGTCTAGAATTACGGGACTTACGAGCGTAGAGAGAGCATGAGAGGAGAAAATTTCTAGAAAAAGGGGGATAGATCAACTGTCAGTTGAACATCCCCTGCTACCTCTATCCTACGGATTGGACGGTGTGGGGAGGAAATCCAGGTCGCCACATTTAAGTTGTCCTCTGACTCATCTGATGTCGTCCCTATCCTGAGGGGGTTGTGGCCCTCCGATAGGCCTTCTAAACTGATCTTCCTCTAAGAGGCGACTTTAGGGGCTGACTGTTGTTAATCTCTGGTTGCCTAACCATGAGGAGCCCCTAGCTGGAGGCTATATGTCGATGCTTGGACTGGGAGGGCAGGAGGGAGGGAATGAGAGATGGATCTATCTATTTGGTAGGGAGAGCTAATAGCATGCCTAGAGAGAAGGGATTCTGGGAATGTGGCTCAAGGAAGGTGGGAGGTGGTTGAGTGAGATAATTGAGGTTATGGGTGAACTCCATTTGGGTGTGGGCGAGTGGGACATGTGGGGAAGCTTGGGCAATTTGGTTAGAGTGTTGGGGAGATTGGTTACCTGGGACCTTAATATGGGAATGTTTTGGTGTTTGCCTCACAATGACATCGTGAGGGTGGGCTTCAAATCCCTTTGAAGTCTCAGAGGTATTTACACAAACATGTAGATGACATGGGGTCGACAAGATCTTTTCACATTCATATGGTGGAGAGGAATGCAGCGGGAATAGGGGGGATTCAGAAATCATACTTGGTGTCGTAGTATTGTGAGACGGGGAAAGCGTGTCCCTGACCATGTTGGGGATAGGTAGCTGATAACACTTCACTAGAGGGGTCGCAGGGTGATGGAATGCTCTTTCCACCCACTCTTTGGTGGACATAGATGCCGGCTTGGATGCGGTGAGCCGCAATTTCTCTCCCTCTATTGGAGAGTAAAAAATGCCCATAATCAGGAATTTCGAGTCTTACAGTACCAGCCGTATAATTTTCTAGGTATCTGTTCCAGGCAACAGTTTGACCCTTACTTTGGCCCCTATCTACACTAGCCCTAGAGTAGAGCATTTTTGAAACTCCGATACCTCACCAAAGGTACTCCCTAACCCTTTGAAAACGGATTCAAACCATGCCTGAATAGGAATTCCATACAATGTTAACCAGATTCTTCCTGATTTGGGGCTGCAGTTGGATTCCAAGCCTCCACCAACGAGATTTTCATCTTAGAGTGGAGCTCTGCATCTGAGTAAAAGGAGATTAGTTTAACCCTTGATTTGAATACAATGAGGAAACTGTCTGGGCTCACTCGGGCGATCTCAGTCGTGGACGCCGTATACCTGGATTCAGCTAGAGTATGAGAGAGGTGGATCAACTGGACTTCTGGATTCTCAGCGTGAGTAACAAGGGCCAATTTCAGCGCTTTCAACTTTCTATGAACTTCCTTAAGATAAGCTATGAAGGTGAGGTTGGTCGGTGTTGGGGGGTAGATGGATATTGAAGGGGTAGGTCAACCTTTTCTGTTTTGTGGGTTTAGGGTAACGTGATTAGCGGATATTGCAATGGGGAGGTACAAGGGAGCTAAAGGTCTCTCTGTGTGTGTGTGTGTGTGTGTGGGGGGGGGGGGGGTCGCAGCTTATCTAGTGGTTGAATCTCAGCACTGGTTGGGAAAGGTTTGGAGGCTTTGCTAGGCTTTCTGGGATTGGCAATGGCCACTGTCAGAATCCAACCATCGACCATCTTCCCTTGATGCACACCCATGGCCACGTAAGCATCTGCGGCGTAGTGGAACCTGATGAAAGCATAACCTCTAGGTCAATGAAGCTGCTCATCCCATGGCATGAAAATGTGAGCAATCCTCCCATATTTCCCAAAAATCCTAAATAGATCTTCATCAGTGGTGTCGAATGAGAGATTTCCAATGAAAATGCTGAACCCACTCATCTTCTCCAGCAAAATAGGGTTGAAAGGAAAAACCCCCAAATGGCCATTTCTCTCAAGGTTGATTTCATAATGTCTAAGACAGTTGTTTGTTTTTTAACTTCTCATGTACCATCATTTAATTAAAATCCTAGCTAATTAACCCCTAAACTAGTAACTTGATCTTGATCCACCGATGCAAGTAAAGGTCCAACATGATCATGTATCCATAGAATACTCACACTCCCCTGTAAGGTGGAGTAAAGGCATATAGACACCACATCAACCCTTAATAATGAAGACTCTCCATCCTTCCTAAGTTAGTCCCCTCACGTAGGATGACCATCCGTTTCATCATGTAGTTTCCAAGGACATCAAGAGGACTTACTCCTCAACTTATCTTATATTCATGAATTTCACACATTAATTAATGCACAACAACCTATCCACTGAAGATACTTGGTCATCACGATCAACGACTGAGATTATCACTATCATATCCACATGTCTAGTTGAGTCAGCTCACATTAGTTTGTTAGGGCACAACTACAACTAACGCATGGAATGACTTCAAAAGCGATCAAGAGGCAATTCTATTATGAGGATGTTGAATACAATGCTCATAGAAATCTCGAGTTGTTAAGCCACATGGAATTGATTTTCTAGTATTTCAAGAAGCTCCTTATGCTTATTTCAAATATGATTGGTTTGGTAGATTTCAAGAGGTTCCTGGTGCTTATTTCAAATATTATTGAGATTCCCGATAAGGAACTCCTCTTCGAGTTTCAGCACATTTTTAGGGAAGGCAATGCCCCGGCCGATGCGTTAGCTCGCAACGGGAGTCTGTCCCAAGCTCAGTTTTGTAGCAATTCATGGGCTGAGCTTCCCGAGCAGGTGCGTGGGCTTATATTCTTAGACAGGGTGGGTCTAGGAAACATTAGGGAGAAGTAGTGATTTTCAGGTCTCCTTTTAGTTGTGTGCATGATTTTTTTTTGGCTTTCAGATCTGAATGGCCCGGATGTTGTTTCGATAGGTCTTCTTCTGGTCTTTTTTTCCTGGGAAGACCCGAAAATGTAAGTTTTTGTTCAGAATGATATATATGATTACTGATTTTTTTGAAAAAAAAAAATAATAATAACCTTCAAAGACATTTTACAACATCAAGCTTTTAAATAAAAATTTAAAAAGGCGGGATTCCTCCTGATTTGTATTGATTAAAATTTTTTTTTTTTTTTTTAAAAAGGATGTACATCATGGCAATTCGGGCGAACCCCACATGTTGATAGGCCCCACCTATCATGTGAAGAGAGAAGAAGAAAGCTAAAAGAAAAAATATATATATAAAAAATAAAAAAATAGGAGCTAGACTGGCCAAAGGAGCCCGACAGCTGGCTTGCGGACCCCAGACAAAACAGAGGAGAATCGCCCAGGAGAACCGCCCATACAACATCGAGCTTGATAGTAACTGGAATGAGGGGTTCTATAGGACCTTTGCTTTGCCAATGTTAGGGGCGGAAAGTTTAATAGAGTCCACAAGGGGTCATTTTTTTGAATGAAAATCTATAATGGGCGGTCAAGGAAACAATAGGGGAGAAGAAGATAAAGGTTCCTACCATTATAAGGAAAGACGAAATATCGATCTCCAAACTAGGGCAATGCTACATCCAGGATGGGCTTCATTTGACAAGGGATTGCACGAAGAGAGGCTCTCAAGGCTCTCCATATGAACCTGGATAAGAAACACAATAGATGTGATAAGGAATCAATCATTAAGTTGATGCAAATCCTTAATATGATAAATGGTAACCTAAAAGACGGGAGAAGAATTGAACTTTCTTCATTCGTGATGGTGATTTTCAAGCACAAAAGAAGAATTGAACTCGATCCAAGTAGGGAAGATGAGGAGCCAGGAATAATATTGTCGAATGTTTTGCAAAGGAGGTCAAGGCACTTAGGAATTTATGTATTTGGACATGTGTATCAGGAAGTGTGACCCATAACTTCATTCATTATGGTTGGCAAAAGTGTGACCCATAACTTCATCTCAGGTGAGGAGGCTAGTGACTAGGTTTGAAATTAGTATGTATATTAGCAAAATCAAGGAAGTTAATTAAGAAGCCAGGCATTGCTAGACGGTTTCAATATTTGCAAAGAATTGGGCCTATCAAATGTTATTGTGGAAACTGACTCTCGAATTATTGCATAGGAGGTTTCCATCCCCTGTGCGGCTAGCCCTTGGAATGTATGGTACGGTTTAGGTTCTATCCGTCGAATATGAAATCTTTTTAACTTCAGAATCTCCCACACCTTCCAAGAGGGAAATTCAGCTGCAGATGCCCTTGCGAGGATGGGGAGTGGAGGTTGGCCAAATATGGGTCTTATTACCCTAGACAATGCCGGTTGAGAGCTCAGTTCTCCATATCAATGAAATTTTAAGAATCTTTTTGAAAAAAAAAAGCTCTCAGGAAAGGGGAAATCCTACGAGACCTCCCCTATAGGGAGTCAATGGAATTGGAAGTTTTGCTTGATGGATCTTTTTTGGCAGCCGTTTATTTGGGCTTCGTTGTGCAGTTTTTAATTTCTTTAGTGAGGGACGTAAGTGAGAGATACGATACGTGAGGCTCGTGATTTTTTTTTGTGGAGCCTGCCCGAAGTGCTAATCTGTATATCCTTTTCTCTTAAATCAAAGTTCAGATGTTGGCCATCTGTTTAGAAAAGAAAAAGAAAAAGAAGCCAAACCCATTCAAGGTGTGGGTAGCGTTGTGGACTATGCATTGGTGGATGGTTCGGCAAGACAAGTCTCTCTACAATGCTAGTGGATGACTTTGGCTATTTTAGGCATGGATTTCCTAAGAAAGGTGTGGGATATTGCTATGCACTTATGTAACGTGATGTGCATCTTGGATAAGAGATATCCATGCATGGTACCTATGTGTGGAAAGAGAGTTCCCATGTTAGGATGACCTCAGACTTACAGCTAATGGAGGGAGTCAAGAAGGACAAGATAACATGGTATAACTATCCAAGAAACAAGCGTGGAAGTTCATGGATGGGTGATCGATGAGGGCATCAATTTGCAATAGGTGGGGTAGATTAGCATAGACTAGATTTTTTAAAAGATGTTATTCTGGATATTTAGCAAAATTTGGCTCATCTTCTACATAGAGAAATCTTTAGAATGTGTGAGAGTTTTCCAGCGGGGTCTTATAGTCTACCTATTGCAAAATCAGATATTTTGCATGTGATATATTGGTGGCTCTCTCTCTCTCTCTCTCTCTCTCTCTCTCTCTCTCTCTCTCTCTCTCTCTCTCTCTCTCTCTTTTTATTTTTATTTTTTATTGTAAGCCATTTTAACATAATCTAACTAGTATTTTCTATTCCAATAGCTTTTTTTTTTTTTTTTTTTTTTTTTTTTTTTTTTTTTTTAAAAAAAAAAAAAAAAAAAAACGGGCAATTCATTCCAAATGAAAATATACAACCATTCAGGAGAGCCCCAACAAAAAGGACCGGGCCACTCCCATCATATAACTAACACTGCACAAAGAAAAGCTAGCCTCAAACAGGGAAAAGCAGAAGGAATAAACTGGGGCCCTAGCTATTGCCACCTAACAGTCCCAATGCCGATATTATCAATGGCAAGTAAACCGCGCACTAGTCTGGGGAGGTTGGGATGAGCAGTCCCAATAGCTTAATTAATTAAATAATAACCTCACTTAAAAGCCAAAGGACGAGAAATACTCCTGTGGAGTAGGATAAGTAATAGTGCTTCTAGTTGTATTCGGAACTTAGATATTACAATCCATTCATTTTGACTATTTAATTAGGTCCAACTCATATTTCATGGGCTACCACGAAGAGCTGTAATGATCTACCACATTAACCATTTGATCAATGGCCATAAAAATGGATAGTCAAGATCATTAACACAAAAGTAAGTCCAATCAATAATTTGATTAGTCTAATTGTTAAAGACCACCTTGGATTGCTTATGATTCTCAGGAATCACTTTTGTTAAAGACCACCTTGGATTGCTTACTCTTGCTTGGGTGGTAGACTCTCAGGAGTTTCAACTCCTAGTCAAGGGTTCGAGTACCCATAGTTGGTGAAATTCCACTAGCGTGAATGTGTGGGGTGTGTATTTGTGTAAAATAAATAAATAAATAAACAACCATGGCCTGAGGGAAAATGGATGACTTAAAAAAAAAAAATGCTGAATTAAGGATCTAGTCAGTGGAGTGCTCCCACCTTTTATATAAAATTAAGGGGGTAGATTTGTCGGCCAGAACCCAAAACTCAGCTCCATCCATGATTCAGATGGAACACACAATTGGAAAAAGTGTATAGGCAATGCTCACCCTCCAACTTGTTTTATATGGTGGGCCCCACCTGAATCATGGATGGGAATGATTTTTGGGCCCCAGGCCTAAAATATGGTGCAACATCTAATGGTTGGAATAGATTTAATATGATAATCACAGTGGGCTCTGTAAATAAATAAATAAATAAAATCCAAGGGTATACGTTTCTCTCTCAACTCTAGTGATAATTTTCAATGTGTCACATCATATATGAAGGGATTTCGCACCTAGCAATTTTGAAAGAAAGGATGCCATGGGATGCTCCACGCCGTGAATCCTCCCTACAAACAAATGGTTCATCTAAATACTCATACTTGCTTAACACCTCTAATTTTAATTGTTTACGTCAACATATTGGATTACACCGTAGAAGCCTTCAATAGGCCTGAGCTTGAATTCTTGGCCGAATGTTCGGCCTGGGCTAATGATGAATGGATAGCCCCATTGGTCCATTCCAATCATCAAGTGGGCCACCATTATGTAATAAGAATGTGTGCATGGTTTAAAGACACGCTAATTCATTCACCTTACATGTGACACTAGTTGGATCGGGGTCATGTTTCAATGGTCGGTTGAACAGTTTATATGACAAGACTCGTGGACAATGAAGGGTCTCGAAAGATATTTTGATTGGATTATTTCAAACCATTGATGATTTAAATCTTTTATTTACAGGATCAGCCTTATAGGGCTAGGGCCAGGTCATTGGCCTCGCCCATGGCAACCTCTAGTCTTGTCTTGAGTAAGAAATGTTTAAAGGTGGTCAACGCCCCTACGCTGGTAACTTAGCTTCTAAATATAGCAATACTCAAGCAAGAAGAAAAGTTACTTTTAAAAAAATCATTATCTATATATGTAAATAAAGGAAGACCAAAGGAAGCCATTTGGACGGATATAAATAGTCAAAATCATAATAATTCAATACAAAGCTTTGTGCATTCAGTGCATGCATGTAGAAACCGTACTTAATTAAGTACATTTAGGCACACTTGTCTGCACTTAAATGTATTCTCTGCTTTAATCCTAGTGTAAAATGATAAAAATAAAATAAAATAAAATAAAAAACCCCATGGAGAATAAAGTATGATGAAAATGGTTTCCCCATATTAGCACAAGTATATGATTTCTGAGATAGAGTGAGGTGAGAAAAAATAAGCTAAATATTTCCCCTTATAATATCTCGTATTATCTATTATTCCACATGGTTTATTTGGTTGTAATGAGTAAATCCATGTGGTTGATTTGGTTTGAATGAGTAAAGAATGAGAGTCGCTGGTGAGGAATTTGAGATCAATGTACAAAATATGAGAAGGGTATGAAGGGTTTTTTCTTTTACATTTTCACGTAGTACAGATAGAGCCTTAGATAGGAATTTTGGTGAATACGATAGGTAAAGCTGACCATTTAAAAAAAAAAAAAAAAAAACCGAAGCGAGGACAAAGATATGATGACAAGGATGATGGTATCAACTGAACAATAAACTCATGATAAAAGAGAAAAATGAAGCCTTATCTCATATGTCAAGTGGTTAAAAAAGGAAAATGAGTATATAAACATTTAGATCTTTTAAAACTTAGATCGGACTCATTTATGTAGTCAGTTCTATCCAACAGCCAGCCCAACCAGCCAAATCCGTTATCTGCTATTTCAGTCTGGAATATGTTTCATGTAAAAAAAAAAAAAATGTTTCATGCAAAATCATACAAAATATAAACAATCGGTAAGCATTTGATTTTTCAAATACGAGTTTATTTAATACATGGAGCGAAGAATTTGCATTAGACTCTAACACCCTCTTTTAATACATTGGATTCCAGGTGCAAAGATGCGCGGATGATAAATCAATTCTCATGGCAACATATGAAGGTGAGCACACTCATGTGCTTTTTGATGGACCCAAATACTCGACTTCGTCACTACATGGCTCAGACCCTAGTTTAGCATATTCTGTTCCAGTTAATCCATTTCGATCAACCATCACCCTTGATTTGAACCTGTGTGGGACCAATCAAGAAATAAATAGACCTACTCAAATTTTCAACAACAAGACCACCAACACCACCACCTCCAACAACAACAACAAGAACAACAACAGCATGGCTGAGTATGTAGCATCTTTAACTAGAGATCCCAACTTCACTGCAACCTTGGCAGATGCAATTGCACGATCTATTGTGAACCGTCCGTATTCACCCAAGAGGTGAAATTTGAAGTTGAATTGTTAGAAATTATTCGAATGAGTAAAAAATTAAGAATTTTTAGGATTTAATTTTCATGTTTGAAAAGATTCCTTTATTAGTGATTTTAAATAATAATAATCTTTAGGGTGTGTTTGGTTGCGCCAACTATATATCATGAAAGTTTTTTTTTTTTTTTTTTTTTTTTTTTTTAAAATAAAAGAAACGAGTATGTGATATATTCATTCTGGACAAAAATTACAGAGCTTCAGATCTTCCTCAAAAAAAAAGACCAAAGGAAGACCTATCGTAAGGGTGGAACCAAAAAAAAAAAAAAAAAAAACCGTGCGGGGACAAGATCTAGATCTTCCTCTCCCTCATCGTTCCGAGCCCCACCTTGTCGAGGAAAAGGACGCCCTGCACATGCCGAGGAAGATAAGCAGAAGAGGAGAAAAATAACCATAATTATTAATCATGAAAGTTAATGATTAATAATTATGGTTTTTTTTTTTTTTTTTTTTGGTTTCTTAGAAAGGTGGGAGCAGACCACTGTACTTTTAATGGATTTGCAGGACGCTTTGCATTCTCGAGCAGCCACCAGAAAAAGTTTCGACCAAGCTTATTAGTAAGGGTGTATTTGGTTGCCAAAAATATATCATGAAATCTTGTGAAAATTTGCACCAAATTAGACTTGATTAATCATGAAATATCATAATATTTGATGCAACCAAACACACCCTAATTTTGCAGGTGGCAAAAGTAGGCTGGGTTGGGATAGGCATGGATTCCTTTAAGCCCAGAACTCAATCTAAAATGGGTTGGATTTTGCCTGAGACAACGGACTTTGGGTTGGGACGGAACGTGAGTTCGCAATTATGGACCTCCATTGCTTCGACGCCCGCTAAGTATCAAGTAATGCATATCCAGCCCGGTAATCAAGATCGACGGGAGAACTATTCGATCTTGGCTATTGATGCAAGACCAGTTAGGAGAAACCATTATGGAGGTTCCCTGCAAGGCACGCCTCATCCGTAGTTCCACATTTAGGGATGTCAACAGGCCTGGTTCCGGTGGGGTCTAAGAGCTCTCGGACCCGGTCTAGTTGGTTTTGTGTCTTGATGGGGGTAAGTACTACTCCTTTACCTTCTATGTAATATACTGAACAAATTTTAGGGGGATAATTTTTTATTTTCCAAAACTAAGATAAAATTTGACCATTTAGTGAATCCTATGACTCTTGATTATGGATATAGGTCAATCCGTCCAGCGAAACATTGATCCAAACCATGGATCATATATCTGTGTCATATTAAATGTAAACCTACTTTTGGATTACCAATTCAAATGCTATAAATGGTCCGGTCGATGGATGGATGGATCAAATTTTCCAAATTGATCATCTTAGAGAATGATCTATCCAATGTGTTCCGGTCATCTTGTTAATCATATTATAGCCTTCAGAATGGTATGATTATGATCAATATTTCCTAAGTAGAACTTCATATATGAGGCTAAATGTATTGATGGCCATGGCTATCGAAGATATTAAGCAATCTTGTAATCCGATTTATGTCAAACTAACTTCATGTGATTCACCTTGAGTAGATCTATCATGCTATTTGATTTAATCGTAACATATATGCTTATATATTGCTAGATCAGGTGCAGGTGTATAAGACATCATCATAACCATCCATTATCTCATCTATCATGCATATTTAAACATTGACACTATTTTTGTTATATATCTACATCATGGTCTATGATTTTATATACCGGAATTCAGTATTTCATAACCATTTATGACATATATGCATGGCACGTATACACATGTGTACACCCTTATTCTAGATAATTGTGAAGTACCTAACCTAGATTTACCGTCGGACCAGTAAAGACCCAAGATTAATTTAATGTAGTCCGATCATTTTCCTTGACTGAAAGATTAATTATAGGAACCATAAAACTATCATATGTAGAGAATGGACAAAAGTGGATTGTATGATCTATGAATGTGGAGCCCATGTTGGCGGTGCATGTTCACACCCTAGAAAGCGCTATGAGAAAGAGATCATTTCTCCTCCTTGATTGTAATAATGGGTACAAGAGGAAACGCAGGGTGCGTTTTAAATTAGGAAAAATATTTAAAGGGACGTGTGTACCTCCCTTTAGGCCATACCAACCAATTCCATTACAAACAAACCTAAATATTGGTAGATCCCACATTCCGATCCTAGATCTAGACTGCCTAATCTCTCTTTCCATTCCTTGGAGGTATATTCTAAAATTTGAAACTTTAGGGCAAGTAGTTTAATCACAATATCAATAGGGAGTAGTGGACCCTACATTGACTGTGGGCTAGGCATCCATCTGATCAAGGTCCGAGTTAGAGCATAGGGCCAACGTGACTAGACCCTACAAATGAATGGAGAAGATTTGGTTCTCCTCATTTCTCAGGTAAAGATGTGGACATCCCATATTTTCACATGTGGAACGTGTGAACATCCACACCTCTCCTAAATTTGATCGTGCAGACCCCACACCCTGATGTGGATAGGGGTGCACACGAACCAAATTATCTCGGTTAGCTTGCTCGACTCAACTCGAAAAAGCTCGATTTGAAACCAAGTTTGAACAGAGTCGAGCTAATTTTTTGAGCTCGAAAAAATTTTGAGCCAAGTTCGAGCTTGCCCGAGCTCAACTCAACTCAGATCGAACCAATTCAGTGACTCGGCTATTTTGATATTGATGTTGCTAAGCAAGTGTTGGCTTGTGGCGAGGAAGGTATGGATATGAAACAAATACCTTCGTATCTTGATTTTTATGTCGTCTACTGAGTATTTGATGAAATACCGGTAAACCAATGTTGCTGCATTACATTCTACGAGAAATTGAATGTGCACTCTGTGTTTGAGAAAATTATGTCGCAAAGGCTCGATCATGGCTCAAACTCGTCTCGAAATAGGCTGAGCTACTGGCCGATTGAGCTGAGCTAGCCAGTTAGGCTCGAGGACCAAGCTTAGCCGAATTCAAGCTGTGCCAAGCTCAACTCGGTTCTACTCATGTACACCTTAGATGTGGAGTAGACAAAGTTATCCCACTGCCCCATTAAAGTGGGATGGACTGGTTGGATGTGGATCTCTATCACTATTAGGCCCCACAAGTATTAAACGCAGTTATTTTATTCTTTATAATTTGATGGTATGCATGGTAAAACTCATAGATCTGAATAATCTAGACCTATAATTAGTTGCAATACTCTATGATTAGGGACCAGATCATCATATCTGGTGGACCTTGATGATCATAGATTTTCTTGAATTATGAACATTAATATTAATTATCATTTTATGTGAATTTAGTAAAATTGAATTTTCCGTATTGTCCAGGGTTGATTAGGATCATTGTGGTGGACAGGAGATCAAATAGATTTGATATGGATCAACGTAGAAATGATGGATCATGGGACGCACCACAAAAATCCATCATTCTCTGGATCTAACGACCTCTGGCTATGATGATATTTTTTCCTTTTATTATATTTGTTTGTGAACAAAAACAACAGATTGGATCATAGACCTTGGGGGTGTGGGCCCTAGTTTGGATGTGGCATGAGCATGGTATGGAGGTATACCCATCTAAAGTCTCTTTGACCCATGTGGACCCATCTCAGGTTAATGATCCAGGAACCATATTTGTTGCTCTGAGTCCAAGTGTTTTTGAATGCATATGATCACACCAATCAACTTTACATCAAGAATATGGAAGAAGGGACTACCTTCCAAGTTATATAAATAGGGCCCTAAGTAACATCTGGGGACAAATTTATTGTTACATGTAACAGATTATGGGGAACACGATAAATGGGTCATATTATCTCACCTTTGTGTGTGGACCCCGATAAACACTTGGATACTGTGAGTACACGCACATAATCCAAGAAAATATATAAAAGATATTGCATTTTAACTAAACAAGGAAAGTGGAAGAGTGACTGCGCGTTCTCATGCCCATACCTTTGCCCTAAGCGTTGGGACGTTTAAACAACTCCTCTCCTTTTTTAAAATGTTAGAGATCTCCTGACTCATATTCGGGATTTGGTCTTCCTAGACAGGGTGGGGCTGGGCTCCATCAAGATCTCCTCGATGGGCCCCTAGGTCGCTCTTCTTTTTTATATAGGGGTGGTTGTCTCTTGTTTTTGTTTCCGTTTATAGCCTCCAGTTTTTTATGCTGCTGTGGGGTTCCCTCATCCGCTCCTGATTGCTGTATGGCATATTTGCCATTGAAATGAAAAAAAGAAAAAAGAAAAAAGAAACGTGGGGATGTTAATCCCATTGCATGAGTGGGTCCCCACTATAGAGGGACAATCCACACCATTAATATGATTGCCCACAGTCTGTTACCCATGTATACCATGTTTTACTATTTTTGGATGAATGTACAATGATGAAAACAATAGTCAATGTAGGTAGTCCTTAACCAATATGGACTCTAATGAAAGTTTTGTGTGGACCCTGAGTGGCTGCCCATATGTGATCAAGTGTGGGTGTTTCACACTGTTTATATGAAATTGGCTGTAGACATTCCATACCATCCATCATTGACGGTGAATGAACATACTATCTTGATCCAAGGTAGTAGTAAATTATTCGATTTTCTTTAATATGGATGATGT